>OW386547.1:26989989-28195616 GCA_936435175.1 Glyphotaelius pellucidus
TCTGCTACCTCCCTCCACTCTTCATTAATCCCTAGCCGAGCCCCCATTCCTACCACAACACTTAGAAATACATTGTACTCACCCACTGTTTGTAATAATAATTGCAAGTCATTATATGTTTGCCCTGAGGAAAAAACGGTCGTTCTGAAACCGGTGTGTTAATAAAATATATAAGTGGTTCCAACAAAGAAATATTGTTTCATTTATTTATTATGGAAAACCACAACGTTATAGCTACAATTAAAAGTATATATATAAATGTGTTCACTTGAATATTAAGTGCGATGCCACACTACGCAATATTAAAGTATTACTTGACAAGACCATAAATAATATTTTGTAGTAAGCTGCCACGCTAAAATGCAAGTTTCAAATATGCTTAGAAATAATTTGATGTTCTACCAGAACACTACATATCTATAACATACTAAGAAGAATTTTCTAAGACGTTTTAAGTGTTTAGAAAAATCGTTTAAGTTTCCGTTTCATGGAACGTGCCACGAGAACGTATCAAAACCTGCTCAATTAGAATAAATCACGTAATATTTCTGAAAACTAGGATATCTAGGTACTTTAGTTTGTATTGATTAGGCATGCGTTAAACAATTAACATTATCCATTTTAAGTGTGGAAGTTGCCACTTGCCGACCATTAGCGATTCGTTAACGGATT
Source organism: Glyphotaelius pellucidus (assembly GCA_936435175.1). Classification (NCBI taxonomy): domain Eukaryota; kingdom Metazoa; phylum Arthropoda; class Insecta; order Trichoptera; family Limnephilidae; genus Glyphotaelius; species Glyphotaelius pellucidus. The sequence continues at coordinate 26,990,662 of OW386547.1, forward strand.
TCTAATGAGAATCGGATGGGAATGCCTGAAATTTTCCTTTGAGTATTGCTGGCAATATTCTTCAATGGAAAGTATAACATGTTTACAAGAAACAGTTTGGAAGATTCCACCAATTAACTGATTCATCTTTTCAAAATCTATTAAACATTAAATTAGTGTTCTACAGTCGAAAATATTCATTAGTTAAATCTTACAACTTTCCACATATATAAGATTAAACAACATAATGAACTTGAAAAATTTGTTATCTGAAATATTTGTTTATGAATGTGTGAATTGTGTGTGAGAATTGCATTTTGAACACCCCTACACAATAAGGAAGGTACTGTGAAGAGAAGTTTATAAAATTTAGTATTCCTTGGCTGCTGGGGAGGAAAATTCAGAAAATCGAAGTGTAAATTATTCTTGTTTACTGTCAGATATTTCGGGTAAATAATACTGTACTATACCTACGTGAAATCCTATTTAGATACTATTTGGATTAATCTTTACGACGAATCGGTTAACATTATGAACATCAAAAATATGCTACGTATAAATTGAGGCCTTTACTAGCTTTTCTATGTATTGGAATTATAATAAAATTATTATATAAATAACAAAAAATATAAGAGTAAACGATAAAAAAAATATGTTTTTCATGGCTTATCTATGAAGTAATATAAGAAACAATTTTTAAAAATACCCCTTTATGGCTAAGACTATTTTTGAGGTTTTGTATGTTCTAACTTTTTTTCATTCTTATAAAATTATGCACAAAATAAATAAAAACCACTTTTTCGCTAATTTGCCTCGTACAAATAAGATGGTCGATTTTTTTTTTTAAATTTTGAAGGCATAAGAATCGAAAAATTTCTAGCGTTTGCCCACCTAAGTCCACAGCAACTGCTAGAATAGGCGATATATTTTTTTGTAAATAGTGTATCGCTTTAAAAATTAATAAAATATAAAAAAATATAAAATTGAAAATACACAGAAAAGTGGGACACGGTTATTACATCTGCTTTAAATTAAATATATCAGCAGATAAATTAAAATTATTATTATTATTGATTAAATAATAATAAAAATAAAAAAAAGCCAAAATAACTACTTATTTAAATATTATTCCGTCAAAACTTGGAGGAAGAAAAGACGACAATTTATCTGATTTTGGTACCAATTGGCTAATAAAATGGATTATTTTTAATTTTCGGTAACTGAAACAGTTATTTCTTATTGTTATCTAACTGATACAAGTTAGCGTTTTTAAAATAAAATGCGCCTGTTAACCGTATCCCACTTTCCTGTATATTTATCAAAAGTCGGTAGGTACCTGCGTAAATAAAAAAAGCAGGAAGTAGAATTCGCCAAAAATTCAGTGACTAAACCAGTAATAAATAATATTATTGTTATTATATGGATTTTTTTTAAAATTATTGTTTACCATAACAGGTAATAAACGCGACATTAAAAAAACTATGACGTCACAGTTAGCCTACCGATATTATAAATATTATAATATTTTTATTTAAAATTTACCAATTTCAAATCTAAAATCGACTTAAAAAATACATAGAATAATAAGTTGGTTGATGATTTAGAATCGAAGGAATTAAATAGTTTTATCCTTGATGAAATTGTTAAGTATTCCGAGGGAAGGGGCAACTGTAGGGGGATCAACTGTAATGTAATAAAAAAACACAACCCATCTGAGCACTTGAGACAAAAAAAAAAAAAAAAAAACAAACTAAGTTTTGATAAACTTTTTTTAAAACTATTTAATTGGACTTACCCTTCTAGCATCATTAGCTGCTGACCTCTGTGCATCCATGGTCTGACCTGCAGCTCCCACTCCTGTCACCATTTTATTTTTCAAAATCACTTCAATCCAAAACAACAAAAATGCACCAAAATCCAGCCGCACGATCAATCCAAAATGTCACTACTTCAAATCCTTTCAATAGTTCTTAATTATTATTATAGTCCACCAAATAACGATAGTATTTTTTATAAATCAACAATGAATGCGATAACAAACAAATTCACCTAGTTTGTAATTTGAATTCGCGATCTAATTTAGTAATTTGCAAAGAACGTAATATTACACGACCGCTCGCTTCGACGCGTGACAGACGACTGATTTTCAGTTTTCCCGTCAAAGCGCGCGTGGCGTACGCGTGGAGGGGATGGAGGCACGTCGCCATCACCGTCCCGCTCTTTTTCACGCATCCGGACATAAGTCTGTCTCGCGGCAACCTGTTGGTAGATCGACGTCACCGTACGTGCTCCCTTCATTTTAGACGCGGTCAGCGAAACTGAAAACGTGGGACGAAAGTAGATCATTATTTTCCGTGTTGTAAAATCGTGATTATATTCGAGAATCAAAAATGTTCGACATTTAAATACTGGGCTGGCTAAAAAATCATCTATTAAAGCATTTGGATATCAGTGGAAAAAACATCAGGCTCAAATTTAAATACGTGGTTAGGTTAGACGTTGACATTATTTGCTGATCAAACTTGTTCCACTTGCTGACCACGAGTTGCTGCTCAACTAAATAAATTTGCCAGCAGAAAACATATCAGAGCTGACTAAAACCTAATAATTATTATGCTGACCATAAACGACAGCCATAAATTCGTACACATAAATTTATTTTATTATTAATAATAATTATTATCCTGCAGAGTGACACGTCGGCTCTTTAGAAATGTATACGAATTTTGTTTCTTTTCAACGAAACGGTTCCTATCAAATTAACTTATCTGTATGGGCAACTTATTAACTTATCTTATCTGAAATTAACTTATCTTATCTGGCAACTTATTAACTTATCTGGAAGCTACAGCATTCACACGGAGGGTTCGAAAATAAGGGGGGGGGTGTTCAATTCTAGGGAAGGGCAAGGGAGAAAAGAGTGTCGGGACCTTTAATTACCCTCTAATTAATTTATTAATTTCTGTTCTGCATGCAGTCCTCCCAAAAATGATTTAAGGGTCTACTATTCATATTTCGACCGATTTCTTACATACCTCCCTTAAACATTTGAAGTTTTTAAGCTCTTAAAAAAATATATGTTATTTTTGAAGATAATATCTAGATACGTTCCACGCCGAAACGCAAATTATATGAAATTCTCTCGATAGAAAAAAAATCGCAAAGTATGCTCAGAAAATTATTTAAAACAAGTCTATTTCTTTTATTTTACAAGTAATATTTGTGAAAAAATTCGCAATGATTCTTTATATGATACTTAAGATACGTTCCACGAGATTTTTGCTCTATTTTAAACGAGTCATGTTTTATTAAGCTTTTTCGCAATTTTCGCTGCTATTACACGACTTAAAATATTAGCGCGCTCTGTCCAACATTCGTAATTACATATCTCTCCATCTTCTTCTTTTTCGTGCGTTTCAAGAGTGCGGCCTTAATTCGGATTGTGAGTACCTACAGCGTGTTTTAAATCACATTACAATATTTTTGTGTTTTCCTGGTATGTAATATGAGTAGATACAATTCTCTTTTTTCTGTGCAATCCCTTCATACAAGGCGGCCGACGTAATCCAGCAGTCTCTTGACTCGCAATTCGAAGGTCGGTGAATCGAATCCCGGCGTGGCAAATAAATTTTATTTGATTAATTTGTGTTATTTCACAATTTATTCAATTAAAAATAATATATAGTATATTTGCGGCACGTTTCAGAGTGGAAGATATTATCAGTATCGCCCTGATGTAAGACCACGATTCAGAATTGAAACGTTGCTTGAAATGGCTTTAGCCGTGTTTGGTGACCAGATCTGAATAGCCAGGTTCTTCCCCACCTTCCTCTTCCGATTCCCTTCACTAAAACGGATCAACGACAAAAACAAAACACCGTAAAATAATGGGTTACGTTAAGTTAGCTATCTTTTTTTGTTCTTCATTGTTTTGTTTTGTTATAGAACCCTATCGAAGTACCAATCTACGTATTTATGAAAATGATTATTTTCACAATTAAATAAAACATGTTGACATTCGGCGATCAGCTAAAATGAAGCGTGTCAGACATCGGCCACGTTTTGGTGTCCTTTCTCTCCGACCAATGTAAATCAGTATCTTCCATCTCCCACCAACCTGTTGCACGAAGGACGATCTGGACGATACAGGTAGTATATTATAATGATACGGATTTTATTTCAGGGTGCTTCAAAACACCGGAGTTTTTTTTATTGTGAAGAAACAATAACTAAAAAAAAACACTTTTATTAAAATGTTTTAATTGAATTGATAAAAGAAAAGAGCAGTGGAAGATTTAAAAGAGCATGGCTATTGAAATCAGGTAACTCACATAGCTGAACCCATTTCAAGCAACATTTTGATTCCGGATGGTGATCTCTATTTTTTTTATAAATCTATATATATAAAAATGAAAATATGTTTGCTTCTGTCTATGTATATATGTATGTATGCTATGCGTTGCTAAGTCATTCATCCGATTGCGATGGAAGTTTGGCGAGTTGTTGTGCGCACGCCTGCGAAAGTTTCTATATATAGTTGTGAGCTCTGGCATTATGAAATTATTTCCTATATCTACTATTCATCCGATTGCGATGAATATTTTATGGTGAGTTGTTGTGCGCACGCCCGCGAACGTTTCTATACATACTGGTGAGCTCTGGCAATATGAAATTTGTAAAAAAAATTGCAAAACAGGCGAAACGCGAGCTGTTTGAAACTGAATGTACCGGTACAGAATGTATGGAATGTGGGAGAGGGGGGGTTCGCAGAACGGGGAAAGTGGAAGAGGAGAGAGGAAGATTCAGGGGAACGCGACGAATGGGAAAGGACATGGAGAAACAATTTCTTTATTTAAGTAACATTGCAATCGGGAACTCGCTAGTTATAAATATACTTAGTGTTCTGCAAATAACAAACCCTTATCAGTTCCAATTTAAAAAAAAAAGTTTAAATGTCAATGATGAATAATTTAACCCATTATCACACAGGAATACAATTTGAAATCACCCATGCACTCATACTTAAACAACCGATATAAGTGCATGATAATTTACACATAGCAATATCTAACATAGGGTGCCTTGGTATATATACGAGCATAAATTTGCTTGACTTATTTCGTTTCAGCTCAATTTTCTGACGGCGGCGCGTGTAAAAGATGTTTACCAATCTTGGCCAGTATAAAAGAGCCTAGTACGAGAAGGCACCCGATAGTTGCTTGCTATAATTACTTACGTACACCATAATAAATTATAAATTACAGGTTGGGTCTAATCGAGTATCAATACGGCGTAATAATGGGCTAATCTATTGCGCCGGGTCCGCGATATCACCTGAAGGTCGCCTGTCGGCAGGTAGTCACTTATCAAAGGTAAGGCAGGAAAGTACCTACGTGATTAGAACTAGTTTTGACAAGCTTTTATTTCGTAGGAAATTTATTGGAGTACCTACTGGCGTTTAGTACATTAATTTGTTTGTTTATTAATTGTTGCTTTATATAATGTATGTTTGTGTTTTATTTATAGATAGGTGTGCAGTATCTTTATATTGGACATGAAATGAACAACGCAACGGATTTTCATGCGGATTTCACCAATAGATAGAGTGATTCAAGAGATTTATATGTATAATACATGCATATTATAGTAGAGAAAAGCCGAGAAATTCAAAGATTCAATTCAGGCAGCGGGCAGCGGGCTGGCAAGCGGGCGGTGTGGATTTGATATGTGTGCAAATTAACAGATGGCGTTGGTTATAAAGGTTGGGTAATGGCGTTGTGTTTCGTTCGCCACGGCAAATGGAACAAAATAGGTGCTGGACTTATCCAACTAATCAGCATTGTTGCAATCGTAACTGTAGTTAAATTAATTCTGTCAGCGGTGAAAACCCAATGAAAAGGAGAGGAGGGCTTAATTTAATCTGAAAATGTGTATTTTTCTGATACCTTGTAAATACTGTAGGTACGTTACCAAAAAGGCGCATAAATAAATACTTTTGTAAGACTTTTATACAAAGGGTTATTTATGTTTATGCGTTTTATGAAAAAAAATTAATTAATTAAAAAAATATATTTTTGAAAAAATATTTTATAATGTTTTTCACAAATTTTCTTTATATTAGGAATAAATACATGACGAAGGTGGGTTAAAGTAGGTACATGAGAGTTTTTTCGTTTAGCTTGTATGAAACGAAACACTATGCGACTTAGCGCTGACGAGCTGGACCCATGCACAGTCCTCGTACGCAGCGCTTAGCAAATCGCGATTAGCCGCACTTCATTAGACGTTTTGAACAATCTTTTCTACATTACAATTGATTTTTTTTTACATTAGCTCCACTCAGGAGGCCCTAACGAAAATAATTTTCCTCGGGGGGTATGCCATCTTAGGGGATGCTGTGTGGAGGGTCTTTTAAGTAAGGGAATAATAGGAAGTTCTGGGAAGGAAAAAGGTATGAAGGGTGGGTAGGAAACTGGAGGTCAGTGTGTTCGGGAGTGACGGAGGTATGAATCCATCCCTACAACTACAGTGCAAGGCGATCGGTCGAGAGAGTCCGGCTGGAAAGATCAAAAGGCCTCCCTTTACCAGTCTCTCTCGATCCGGCCCGCCACGCAGCAGGTGAGCAGACGCATCCGCCGCCAAGACCTGGACAAACCTCACCCCATGAACCCGGGCACCCCCGCTAAATATCAAACGTAGCGAACCACTTGGGGTGACCTATGGCAGAGGTGTTGGTTATCCAATAAATGGTACCCATACCCGCCTCCCTAATTGATTTTCTCCCGATTTGGTGGTATTTATGAGTAATCTGGTAGAAAGTACACTTTTACACATAATTGCATACTCATCTCAAATTTCGATTTTTTGGAGATATCTGACTAATTGGACGATCGAATTACCACGTAACAACGATGGTTGAAGGTTTATTTATAAATTAAAATAAAGTTTTTTGTTGTTTTTAATCATGTACCTAACTCAAAAGGCAATTTACAAAAAATGTTGTTTTAATGTGTCCTGACAACCGTGAGGAATGCCCCCCGCTGGGAAAAATATTTCTCGAACCTGAAATTCCACAATAAATAAAGAACAAGTCCGCTATGCTTTATTTTTTAACAGACTCTTATTCTGGACCGGTGGCTTGGTGGTAAAGTAAATCGATAAACGGTTTATTAAGCACTAGACACACATCGTCATCTGGCTGAATCCATTTAGACACGATCCAAATTGGGGGGGCGACACACGACCGAGCCGAGCCAATTTTCTATGTCCAATTTACAAGTGCCGCGAAAATGAAAATCGGAAAGTCATCAAATGTATCTATCTCATCAAACAAAAATACTTAAGTCAACCTTGTGAACTAAAATTGTACATTGGTACATTGAATATTATGTAATTTTTTTCACAAAAATTCAATAATGGATTACTAAAGTAGGAATTAAGGCGCCGCTTCCCAGCTCAAAAAGAAGAAGATGGAGAGATATGTAGTTACGAATGTTGGACAGAGCGTGTTTTTTTTTTTTATAATTTATTTATTTTATAAATCAACAAACAAGTCCCGCTAAGCCAATTGCAATTGGCTTGACAGCAGGTGCTTATAATTACTTACAAATATATTTAAAGTTATAATTTACATCTTTTATCTACAGTTTAAACATTTTTTCATAAATTTTATCTTAAGTATCAAAATAAATATTCTTTTTCCAATAACCAATTTTTCACCATATATTTAACCTTATTCTAGTGCTATATTTTGATCTAGTTTCTCTTTTTAAATGATAAAATTGAAGTAAAAATTGTGAAAATGTTTAATAAAACATGACTCGTTTAAAACAGAGCAAAAATCTCGTGGAAGGCGTCTTAAGTATCATTTAAAGAAGCATTGTGAATTTTTTCACAACAATAACTTGTAAAATAATAGAAATAGACGTGTTTTTAATAATTTTCGGAGCATACTTTGAGATTTTTTTCTATCGAGGGAATTTCGTATAATTTGTGTTTCGGCGTGGAACGCGTCTAGGTATCTTAAAAAATAACATATGATTACGGGAGATATGTAAGAAATCGGGTAGATTTAATAATATGTAGAAATTCGGGTAGCGGCGGCTTAAAAAGGGAGGCGAACGTGGCGCGGCAGGGGAATGGGAGTGGGAACGGGGACGCAAGGGATAGGACACGCAGGGCAGGGATTGCAAAGGAGACTTAGTAGCGGTAGGGAATAGCAGAGGGTACATTTGGAAAATTAATGCTTCTCACACGGACAGCTGTACGTGGCCTTCTCACGAAACCTTCTGATTTATTCGTGTACGCACCAGTTGGAAAAACATAAAATATTCTGTATCCTAAAGTACTTCGATGATCCGAATTAAAATACAATTACTTAATTTGCTTGAGTGCCATTGCAACGCACGCCGGGTATTCGCTAGTTTTATAATAAAAAAATAATTTTAAATCTACAAACACAGGAGATATGATTTTTTGAAACAAAAAATAAAACTTTCTTTTCGCTCTCCTGAACAATTAGCATTTAGTCCTTCACAGCATTTCAAATTTCAAATTTTGGGATTAAATTTGAATCTGGGAAAAACATATATTGATCACATATGTAATATGTAGGTAATTCAAATTAATCAATCAGTTTCAGTAATTGAAAAGAATTCCGATTAAATTAATCAGACATTTATTTAAAAACTTCACGGAATCCTTTGGAAGGCTTGCGACGGATTCGTTTGGACCAATTTCATGGTATGTCAAATACTAAAATTCCTTTTATTCACGCCCGCAGAATGTTGTTCATGTATTTTTGAAGGGGGTAACATAACTTTTTTTTTAAACATTGCATATTACACATTAAACATAACAAATTGGTTTGTTGGTGCGTGGGTAAGAAATGTGAAACATTCCTGCGTAATGCGTGACATTGTTCTTGTTCAAACAATTCTTAATTTTAAAAATTCCAACTACGTACCTCATAACTGAAAGAGAAGCGAGAAATGTGGTTATTTTAAAAATAATTATTTTAACAGCACCTCTGCCATAGGTCACCCCAAGTGGTTCGCTACGTTTGGTGATTTAGCAGGGGTGCCCGGGTTCAAGGGGGGAGGTTTGTCTAGGCGGATGATCGGGACCTACTGAACCCCAGATTCCTACCCAGCCCTCAAACCCTTTTTCTTCCTAGAACTCTCCCTCCCCTTCGTTTCCTAAAAAAAAAACCTCCACACAGCATCCTCAAAGATAACATAGGTCCCGAGGGAAATTATTTTCCTCAGGGTCTATGTCAATATAAAAAAAATATGCTTTTAATTATTATTTTTAATGAATGAATAATTGCTTAATTAAAATGACGCTACAGTGTGAATCTGCGATGATTTAAGAAATAATAATGGGGTATTTCCACAATTTTTTTTTATTATTGAAAAAAATTAAGCAAAAAATTACGATGATAACGGAATTTTTATTTTATTTTTATGACGACGACTTAACTTTCTATAACGTTTTAAAATACGCCTTTTGAAAATGCCCCCAAAACGATGTTTTTGCCCCCGTTCACTCTGTGACGTCACAGGCGCCTCTCATCATGCGATCGCCGCCCGTAGGTGACCGTAGTGAGTTCGTAAGTTGTACTAGGTGTTATTTATTGACTTCCAGTTTGCTCGAATTATATCTTTATATTAATCCTATATTTTCCCACTTGCAAAACATGTATAGTTTGGTACACACGTTTACGAATACTACAAGAAAAACCCAAAATAAGATGTTTAAACGACCCTTTCTAAGGCGACAAAAAATGTCGGGCGTGCGTTTAATGTGTGCGCCGAAGGGTTCAATGACGCTAGGTCCTCGGAGCATCTTCTATTGAAATACCGGTAGAACAAGGACACCATTCCCATCTGAAACCTGCGCGCTAAACATTGCAATCCGTTTGTTTGAGAGGGAAATCTATCGAACGGACCGCCCGTTTGTGCTTTCTGAATTTTCAAGTATTTTGGGACTCTAGACCGAAGGTGGCTGCCAAATTCAACAGGTGGACTTGCGATTTGTAAAGGGTCAGCAGTTGTGTACTATCTGCAGAATATATTGGCCCTTAGTACAGTAAGAAGAAGAAGGAGGCTTCGATGGAGCCTCCGTGCCTTTTTTTTTCAGATTTAAATTTTAAACTACAAAAAAAAAACCTTTCGTTTTTGACTATTTAAATTCATAATTTAAACGTGGAAACACCTTTATATTCAGTCGTAAGATGGATATCTACACACTAATGACTGCCTCCGTGGTCGAGGGGTAAGGCTCTCGACCAGCAATCCCGGCGTTAATATGTATATAATACACAATATAAATTTTATAATAAACGTTTAAAAAATATATTTTTTTTATTTATTTTAAATCAAGACACGCATTCCTGAGTTACGAATGATCTGACATTATGTGAAAATCTCTTACTACCACCACATAGGAAACAGGATAATGTTGCTTGTGTCGTGATGGAGAACCCAAACGCGATGCCAAATCAGCCACTGACCGGTCTTTGAATAAGTTTTTTTTGCATTTCACAATTTATTCGTTTAAAATAATATGTACCATATTTGCGGCACATGAGAGTCCAGAGTGGACGATACTTTCAGTATCGCCCTGGTGTAAGACCACCTTTCAGAATTGAAACGTTGCTTCAAAGGCTTTAGCCGTGGTTAGTGACCAGATCTGCATAGCCAGGTACTTCACTACCTTCCTCTACCGCATCTTCTTTTCTCCCCACTACCTTCAAACTCACAAAATATCCCATGCCATAGTCTCACTGGCTCCAGATGTTTGGGAGCAGTTGGGACTTTTGTGCGGTATTCACTTAAAATAAGGAAATTTACTTGTAGAATGGCCAAAATTTTAAACGTCATTTTATGACAGGGAAGTTATGTGACGAACTGACACTTGCTGTTTTGTTCCAATTTAATTTTAAAAGGGCCGGAATTAACTCTATTTTGTCAAAATATTGAAACCAATAATATGAGAGTTTGTGTAAACAAAATGTTTTCATTACCATATCGTCTTAGAATCCCGAAATGTAGGGCTTAGAAAATTACTGTTACTCATTGTAGCGTCTATTTTAGGCAAGTTGTCGGATTACGCCGTTAAAAATACTACTGTCAGTCATTACAACTGGACAATATTATATAAAACTGTAGAAAAAACACAATCATCTTAAATATGAAATAAAACCGTCTATAACCCCGAACAAGTAGAGAATGTTTAGATGTTTGATAGTAACACGGTGATAAACCTCGGAACGGCGACTCTAGTGACGTCATGTTGCGTACAAGCAGTCATGGGCCGTTTTCGTTTCGTTCCGTTTACGCGTATTTTGAAATCAATAATTATGAATGGAAATATTAAAATTAAACATTTTTAATGCGATAATCATGTTCAGAAAAATAATCTTTAAATCTTCCACATGTTTTTAGCGGTATATCTGGTTTGTGGAAATACCCCATTCTTTACGCGAAATGCGTATTTATTTTGTTCATATGTTTGACAGATGCTTAAATGAATCAATTGAGCTTTTTTTATTTGCCACTCACACAAGAGACCCTGGAGTGCTGTTTGGAGGTTTTTTTAAAGAAACGAAGGAGAGGAAGACCTGGGAAGAAAAAGGTGTGAGGGGTGGGTAAGAATATGAGGATCAGTGTGTCGCAGTAGGTGGGCAGGAGCATCCGCCGCAAATACCTAGACGATTCTCACCTTATGAACCCGGACACCCCTACTAAGTCATTATAAGCGAACCAATAATTGGGGGACCTATGGCAGAGGTTTTAGTGAATCTAATGAATCCAATGAATGGTTCCCGGGGCGGCGGTATCCGAACCTGCCTCCCAAATTGAATAATAAGAGTGAAAGTGATACTGAAATAATATATGGAATGCCCACCATAAATCAAATTTTATTTGCATGTGTCTATAATATGCTTTAAAATAACACCGGGAGGCATAACGGTCCGGTTAATAGTTTGACATTTTGAACAAGTTTTTCTACATTATAATTGATTTTTTTTTACATTAGCTCCACACATAAGGCCCTGAGGAAAATAGTTTTCTTAGGGCCTATGTCATCTTACGGGATGCTGCGTAGAGGGTCTTTTTAAGGAAGAGGAAGTTCTGGGAAGGAAAGAGATATGAAGGGTGAGTAGGGATCTGGAGGTCAGTGTGTTCAGGAGTGACGGACGTGTAAATCCATCCCTCCAATTGCAGTGTAAGGCGATGGGTCATGTTGGTCGAGAGAGTCCGGCTAGAAGGTCTAAAAGCCCTTAACAAGCCTCTCTCGATCCGGCGTGCCATGCAGCTGGTGGGCAGACGCATCCGCCGCTAAGACCAGGATAAACCTCACCCCAAAAACCCGGGCACCCCTACTAAGTTACCAAACGTAACTTGGGAACCTCTTGGAAAATCATTATAAACACTTTTTTTCACTTATTTTAGAAGTTACATGTATGAAATATTCAGTGTTTCTTTAAATGCTATTTTAGATGTTCCCCACGAATTTTTTGCTCTATTTTAAACGAATCGTGTTTTTCACAATTTTCGTTTACATTTTATCGGTTTTAATATTAGCGCTCTCTCTCTAACATTCGTATTTATATATCTCTCCATCTTCTTCTTTTTGAGCGGGTATACGGCGCCTTAAACAAAAATATATATTTTTATAGAAGGATTATATAATTATGTTCGTCTCTGAAAAAATTTACTTTTAATTATCTTTGGAAAAAATGTTTACTTTTAGGATCATTTTTACCTTAACATGCTTAAAATTAAAAAAATAGCTAAGAATTGAACCAAATTTATATGTTTCCAGTTTCTCCATCGAATGTTTCAGCGAAACAGTCTTGACACATATACATACAGTTTTCTTTGCACAGTTTCTTTGCGCACGCATTGCAACCTTTTTTTGACCGTTTATTTTTCTTTGCTTGACATGCCGCTCATATCCACTCTCGCCCTGAAGGTATTTTCTGGTTTTCCGGTGGTACGAATCAGGTAATTTTGTTCCTCAATGGTTTGCGCATTGCCTCTAGGCAAGATCTTCTCATTATGGTCTAGTTAGTCAGTAAATACATAAATTACACTTACGTGAGTGATCACGCAGTGAGCGGTGAGCGACTCGCAAATAATCAGGTAACAACCCTTTCCTCCGAAGGTCGCCCGCGCATTGATTGTCCTCAATTTTACAATACAGGTAGATGAGGAACAGGGGGACAGGACTGCTAGGATGCTCGACCTCGACGAATGGATAGTTCACAAAATAATAACATATATTTTTTTATTCTTGAAGATTTTCATTTCCCACGCTGAAACGGCAATTCTATGAAATTCCCTCGATAGAAAAAAATCGCAAAATATGTTCCAAAAATTATTATAAACGTTTTTCCAGTTATTTTACAAGTTTGTTTTGTGAACGTTCACCTCAAGTGCACATTAACCTAATGTAATACGTTCAGAAAATAACGGATATTTTCGTATAAATATTATGTATACCTATTCTAAAATTGTGGCAGTCCTACTCCCTTGTCTTGTGAACGAACGAATGTGTGAAATATTCGGAAGTTATTATTATTTCCGAAGTTCGACGATTAGCCAGGTTCCAAACAAGACCATTTGTTGACATTTTAAAAATAGGTACCCGCGCATTACAAATACACCTCCTATGATCAGATTTTGATACTAAATTTCGCGACAGCTCTAAATCTAATTTTTTTGTGCGGATAGCGGGGTCTTAAGATATTGATTTCACCGTGCTAGAGCTCCAGATGTGAATAGCCAGGGAACCTAGCACAAGCTAAAGCTAAATAATAGCAAAAGCTGAATCGATTCGGCAAACTAGGCTGTCAATCCTAGCACACCCGCTGTAGCGTGCACAGAGTTTTTAATCAATCGTTATCGCCCACGTTGAGAACCTATGCATTAGACGACTAAGGTCCATAGAAGACATGAAACGATCAACTGAATCAAATACTAATGAATTTGATGAATACATAAGGTCGCCATAGTTCTTAATTGTCCAAACGACCATTAGAAAATTTTACAGGAGAAGAAGGTTTTCTTTCAGTATTTCAGTGAAACATTATGATAAGTTTAATGAGAAAAAAATGGCTTTGTGTACACCACTATTTAATTAACAATATCGACATGTTTCAAAAACTATGTTTTCTTCGTGAGGATAATAAGTTAATAAAAAATAACAAAAAACAAACAAGTATAGACAAATAAGAACATAGACAAAATACCTATTAGAAAGGAGGTGATTAAATTACTTAAAATATCATCAAAAACAATTAAATAAAATAAAATATAAAAATTATTTTAGGATGGGTAAAAAATTACATTTACATAATAAAAAATCTTTTAAAACAAAACAGGAAGTCTAAATAACAAAATAAATTATTATAAATATAAGTGTTAATACGAAAATAAATTTAAAAGATGGCTATTTTTAAAAAACGTTTGGTTATTTATAATATTTAATTTACTATTAACACGAAGAAAACATAATTTTTGAAACATGTCGATATTGTTAATTAAATAGTGGTGTACACAAAGTTATTTTTTCTCATTAAATTAATAATGACGCCACAAAGTGAATTTGCGAAGTTTGAAGAAATTATGATAAGTGGTGTTTCGCTACCTCCTTCTTTAACCAACGTTTCGGACAGCGTTACAGTGTCCATTATAGGTTGCGAAACACGGCATAACACCCCAAAAATAAATAACAAAAATACTTTTGGCCGTGAAAACCCAAAAACATACCCAATTATGATAAGTGTTTATGATAAAGCTATTTCTGTAAAGGTAAAGGTCTCATTAGTTTAAATAATTCTTAATTAAGTGATTAACTATCATTTTTAATACTTTCTTTTTAATTTTGAAGTGGAGATTGAACAAAAACTAAAATGGTCGTTTGGACAATCAAGAACTAAAGCGACGATAAGTATGTAAACCGAAAAGGACCCATTGATCTATGCCTATATATAAAACAGGGTGTATCAGGTCATGGTTCCGTGACGGTCCATCCTCTCTGCCTGCCTCTTCGAAGAAATGGTCTGATGCTTGGTATTTAGTTAGTCATTAGTTATCGGGCATTAACAATTGGTTAAAATGTGTAAGTAGTTTAAGTAGAGGTACAGTTACCTAAATTTCTTGTATTTATTTTAAGTCATTAAGTGATTTCCAATGTATTTATGGATTACCTACTTAAATATATGCTCTCTAATTACATTTTAATAACGTTTTAACACTTGCCAATTATCTTTTTGTAAGAACATTTCGCATTCATGACGCATTTCGACAACTTCTGTGTAATCACGTCGGTAATGTTCAATCATTAAGTTGGTCATGCGCTTTTAGCGACTCATAATGAAAACTGGTAAAAGTCGCCAAAATAATTGACACAAGATTGTCAAAATGCATTAATGTTTAGTATGTCACAAGAAATAGCGGACAAAACCTTTGAACAATTTTTTAATGTTTGCACAATGTTTTAGGCTATGAATTTGGCAGATAATTTTCCTAATGAAACTCTCTACGCCTGACCTCACGTCGAGGCATACTTATATTAATTCAATTTAAATTATTTATTGATTAAAGTAATTAAGCATCAAAACTTTTCCTTATATTTCGCATCTGTCTGCATCTATCTGTGTATTTCAAAATCAAATTAGTTAGCTTTGACTTGCCTGATCATTTATTTATGTTATATATGTATCTATGTATCACTACTATGCATGTTATATGTATGTTACTATGTATTTTATATATGTATCACTACTATGCAACAGCCATTTTAGGCGTAGGTATGAAAAAATACATAAAATAAAAAAATTTGAGAATATCTTTAAGTGGAAAGTTTGCGCGGCCCCTTTCGGCTAGTTTCATGCAAATCTTAAATTTGGATTTGAGATCAAAATACTCAACCAAACTGAAAAATTATTTTTGCAATCAAAAGGGAATATCAAATATCTAGTACGGATGTGAGTTATTTTATTTATTTTTGCTTTAAATTATAAAATATAGGCCATTAAAGATTTTTGTGTTTCATGATTTTAGAGTCAATTTAGGCAATTATTTGCGAGTAAATTAAAAACAAAAAAATAATTTTACAATATTTATCATAGTATTGAAATAAAAAATAAAAAAATAAAATTAAGAAAAAAATCATTTTGATGGGTGTAAATTTAAAATACAAATTACCTATTTACGGCGGAACAAAAATTTGTCGTATATACATTAAAATTACCAGCCAAAAAAAATGCATTTTTAACAATGTTTTATTTTTAATTTTATTTTTCATTGTATTTCTAAAATAAACATTTTTTTTATACTGAAATTATACTACAAAATTATTTTTATACTGCTTTTCATTTACTCACAAATAATTGCCTTGTTGATTCTAAAATCATGAAACACTAAAATCTTTAATGGCCTATATCTTATAATTTAAAGCAAAAATAAATAAAGTAGCTCACATCCGTTCTAGAAATTTAATATACCTTTTTATTCCAAAAATATTTTTTCTGTTTGGTTGGTCATTTTGATCTCAAATCCAAATTTAAGATTTGTATGAAACTGGCCGAAATGGACCGCGCATACGTTCTACTTAAATTCAAAGCTAACCGTTTTAAAGGTAGGAGATAAATGGAATTTTAAGAAAGCAATCATATAAATTTTTACTACACTACAATAATAAAAAAAAACTTTGTAAAACAACTAAAAAGGATCAAAATGAAAATCTAGTCTCCTTCAGCGGAAGCAATCTTCCGAACAGGACCTCCATTGATATGCTTGGTGTAATTAATGATTATACAAACTGATTGGAACTCAATTCAAATTCATACTGATCCTAATATCGTATATCAAGATATTAAATCACACTTCAAAACAATATACGAAAAAAGTAGTTTCACAAAATTAATAAAAAAGACGTATCGCAATAACCAAAAAATTTGGATGAATAATATTCTCATGGAAAATATACAAACAAAGGATAAATTATGGAAAAAATGGAAAAACATGCCAACAAACAAGAAATATGAAAATGACTACAAGAAATACAGGAATAATCTAAATAAGCAAATATTGGATACTAAAAAAAGATACTACAATAACAAATTCAAAAATTGTTTTAAGGACATTAAAAAAACGTGGAACGAAATAAACAAAGTATTGGGGAGAAAAAACAAATCCAGCTGTGACGCAGTTATATCTAAATACTTCTTGAAGACCAACTCGACAGATGTTGTAACAGAAAATTTTGCGAATTTCTTCGATGAGGGAGTAAACAAGTTACTACACGAATATATTCGTGCGTCTTCGTACTTGCTTGACGATACACCGCACTCTATGTACCTACCCAGAGCTAGCGTTAAACAAATTGAATCTATTATCGGAAGACTGAAAAACTCAAAATCACCAGGATTGGACCAAATACGTATGTATGATATTAAAAAACATGGTAAAATACTGAGCCCAGTAATAACTCATTTCATAAACACTATAATTGATACTTGCCAAATACCCGAAGGATTAAAAACTAGTATTGTTAGACCCATTTTTAAAGGCGGTGATCATTCAATTATAAATAATTACAGACCTATTTCTTTATTACCTGCTTTGGAAAAAATTCTTGAAAAATATATAGCGACATACTTAGATGCATATTTAAATAAATTTGGTATCATTGACGAATGTCAGTATGGATTCCAGAAAAAAAAAAGCTGCGACACTTTATTAAAAGATTTTTCTAATTTCATAAACACCCAGCTCAACTCTCAAAAACATGTACTTGTACTCTTTATTGATTTCTCTAAAGCCTTTGACACACTATGTCATAAACAAATAATTAACGTTCTACAATCCATTGGCATCCGAGGTAAATTGCTTACTCTCTTTAATAACTACTTATCAAATAGAAAAATGAATGTTAAAATATTGAATGCGATGAGCGAATCGAAATTTATAAGATCTGGTGTCCCACAGGGGTCAATTTTGGGTCCAAAATTATATATAATTTATGTTATAGCTATGTCAAAACTATTTAGTAATGCGCGTAGATTTATTTTCGCAGATGACACTGCACTTATATAATCAAATGAAAATCCTCAAA
Source organism: Glyphotaelius pellucidus (assembly GCA_936435175.1). Lineage (NCBI taxonomy): Eukaryota > Metazoa > Arthropoda > Insecta > Trichoptera > Limnephilidae > Glyphotaelius > Glyphotaelius pellucidus. The sequence continues at coordinate 27,008,773 of OW386547.1, forward strand.
TAGCGATTCAAGAATTACAAACCGACTTTAATGAACTGCTAAAATGGGCACATGATGTGGGTTTAGTCATAAATGTAAAAAAAACAAAATGCATGTATATCAGATCACCAAGTTTGAAAATATGGAATATTCCGAAACTAATCGCACACAACTTTGAATGCATCCATAAAAAAATATCAATAAATTGCCAATGTGAAAATATTGACTTTGTCAATGAGTATACTTATTTAGGATTAAAAGTAGATAACACTTTTAAATGGGATAAGCAAGTTACTAAAATATGTAACCAATTAAGAGCTCTAGCGAACAATTTCTATAAATTAAAATTTGTCTTGCCTCATTGCACACTTAAATTGATATATTTTTCATTGGTAGAATCTATTCTTAGATATGGAATTCGAAGCTGGGGAAATACAAGCATGACTTATATTAAGCATGTACAAAATTTGCAAACCTCTATCATAAAACATATTGTATCACCTAATTTATATAGACAAAGACACAATGTGCAGCTTTTATATTGTGCTGAGAACCTACTCCCAATAAAAGGTATATTCTGGTTACTTACCATTAAGGATAACTGGGGAGATAGTACTTATAAAAAACCACTGGTACATAGTCACAGCACACGACTCACAGAAAAAAAAGGCCTAAATATACCTAAAATATCAAATAAGTATGGAAGCCGAACGCTGCAGTACTGTGTACCGGTGATTTTTAATAAAATCAAAAATAGATTTGTTATTGAGGAAAATGAGAGTATAAATATAAAAATTGTGAAGATGTGGATTATGAGTGAAAAATCAGTATATCTGTAAAAAAAATGTTCAAAGATGAAAAAGAAAGATTGATGATGTAATGGTTTCTAATTATTAAGAATATATCACCTTTTTCTTGAATGATAGATACAAATCTGTTAAATATTGTATGCCTTTGTAAACATAAAATGTTGTTTTTTTTTTTTTTTTTTACTGTATTTATTTTCATTAACTGTAAAGTAGGTTGCACCAACCAGTTCATTAGGATTTGATTGTCTCTATTTGCTTTCTTCTTTACAATTTTAAATTTTATAAATATGTTTTTTATTTATTTCAAATGGTAATGGATGTATATTGAGGTAGAACCTGCAGACAAGCAGCCATGTGGCAGCTTCGCGGGATTACCTATTTAAATTGCCAATTTTATCTGTATTTGTTAAGTATGTTTTTGTTGGAAATAATAAAAAAAAAAAAAAATAAAATAAAAAATAAAAAAAATAAAATAAAATAAAAAATTAGTAATATGTGACCAGCTCAGGCATGGGGGCTTCATCGAAGTCAAAGTTAAATTAGCCTCCCAAAAACTAGGTTCTGGAGCTCCGAAATACCTGTATAGAACCCTCGATTCTGTGCAGAAACGGGCAGTCCGTTTGATAGATTTCGGATTGCAATATTTAGAGCACAGGCGTCAGCCGGGAACGCTTTCTTTGTTCTACCAGAATATCAATGGAAGATGTTCCATCAGTACTAGATATTTGACATACCTTTTGATTACAAAAATAATTTTTCAGTTTGGTTGGGTCTCAAATTCAAATTTAAGATTTGTATGAAACAGGCCGAAGTGGACCGCGCAAACGTTCTACTTAAATTCAAAGCTAATCCAAGTGTCTGAGATACGCAGTTACAGTTACAGTAGGACAGAAACACAAAAATCAGTATCTTTGGTTATGTTGTACTTGTTGTAGAACTGAATACCGTATTATTTTTCAAAACTTTATTTTCGTCCTTGCCAAAGCAGATTGACCGTTAGGCAGAAGCACACAAAAAATACGGCAATTATATTATGCAAATAACTGTTACCATTTTTTATAAGTGCACCATATTTTAATGGTCTCATAAAACAACTTCATTGCAATAAGGAACTAGGAACTGTCCTGAATCGGTAAAAATACGCATCGTAAAATGGAACAAATACCACGGTCAAAGCTTTGGTAAAAAATGTTACAGTTTTGCGGCCCGTTATTACATGTTTATGAATTTGGAGCAATTTCTAGAATTATTGCCTATTGTTATGCTGCCTTACACAAGTGACAGTTATGGCGGTACTGTTACTTTCAGTTTTGCGTATTTTTGTTTATTATGCAAATTTTGAGATGTCACGTCGCGTCGAGCTGTCATAAAATTTTATCACACGTCTGGAGTTTTGCAGCGATATGCTATCGAGGGTAACAGATTTTTAGTAGGTACCGATTGTTAGACATTACATAGGCACTTGTAATATGTAACAACCTCCGTAGCAGTAATTACCTAACAAAGCACGTAGCATATTTTCAATTATGTGCCTTTCGGTTAGGGTTAAATCATGACGACCTAATAGACTTTTATGCACTTTGGATGAAGTTAAATTCCGGAACCCATTTTGTTCAAAGGTTAATTATTCATATTATTATAACATTCACAGTATTAGGCATAATCATAGCTAAATAAAGCGCTTATAGTTTTTGCACATCAAAGAAAGTGAAGATAGGTAATTCAAGTCGAATGACCAACATTATGTTCTCCTTCCACATAAAAAATACAAACTTGAAAAGGGTAGGAAAAACACATTTATATTTGTCTTCAATTATACAATCTTAACTATTAACATTATTTGTGGAATGGTTTTGCTAATTTTTATTTTTGTTATTCTAGAAAAAAGAAAATTACATTTTCTTTAATACTTTTTTTCTTATTTAACTTTTTTTTTTTTTTTTACATTAACTCCACACAGGAGGCCCTGAGGAAAAAATAATTTCCCTCAGGGCCTATGTCATCTTTGAGGATGCTGTGTGGAGGGTGTTTTTGAGGAGAGGAAGGAGTGAACATGGGTCTTGAAGAGACCCATATTGTAGGAGGGAGGAAACACAGAGGCCGGCAAATCGTTCCACAGCCGAGCTGTTGAACTCAAGAACGAGTCGTAGAAACGACCCGTTCTCATGTGACTAATGTCAACCGTGTACAAATGTTGAGCGCGCGTTTGGCGTGTTTCCCGACTATGCACCGGTGCCGAGGGGATCAATGACGCTAGTTCCTCGGAGCATCTTCCATTGTAATACCGGTAGAACAAGGACAGCATTCCCACCTGGCGCCTGTGCTCTAAAGATTGCAATCCGTTAGTTAAATTAGGAGAATCTATCAAACGGACCGCCCGTTTCTGCACAGAGTCAAGGGTTTTTTTCAGGTATTTTGGGGCTCCAGACCAGAGGTGGCTGCCAAATTCAACCGTGGGGCGCACTTGCGATTTGTACAGGGCTAGCAGTTGTGTACTATTAAAGTATCTGCGTGCCCTGTACAGTATGCCCAGTTTCTGAGAGGCTAACTTAACTCTGGCCTCGATGGAGCCCCCGTACCTGAGCTGGTCACTTAGAGTTACACCAAGCATATCAATGGAAGGCCTGTTCGGGAGAATGCTTCCGTTGAAGGAGACTAGATTATCATTTCGATCCCTTTTAGAAATCTGAACTACGTACAAGTACCTATATCTCTATGATTCCAGGTTACATTACAATATTATTCACTTGCATTATTTTGTTGATTACGAATATTGTTTTTTAAAATCAACCCACACTTTTTTTAATTTTTAATGTCCTCTGGAAGGCAATTATATAAATAGTTATAATTTATAACTAACGGATTGCTTACCATAGCTAGTGTATTTAATGTTGTAGTTCGTGTGTTTTTGGAATGTTTTAATGAACTCAGTGTTTGTATGTATGAGTTTATTATATATTCATACATATAGTTTTCTTTTAACAATTTTGTTTCCACGGCAATAAATTGTTGTGAGTGTTCTGGACCTGCATTGAAATAGTTTATTTGATTACCTTATTTTGTATTATCTTATAATGTAGTAGCTTCCCCAGGTTTCAATCAAGTAATTTAAATGTGAATATACAAGATTATAATATAAAACTTTTTTAAATATTTGGTAACAGAATAACCAGCTAAATACACTAATAAGGGGGTGATTTTATCTTTAACATCTTGTACGAGTTTAAATGTTAAATGCTTATCAATCAATGCACAACCCAAGATATTTTTCTTGCATCAGGATTTTCACACGTACCATATTTTCAATTATTGCCTATCGGTTAGTGTCAAATCATAACCCTTTACCATTACTTTAATGAACTTTGAATTACATTTTTTTTTAATTTTTTTTTTTTATATGAAATACCGCACAAGAGTCCCAACTGCTCCCCTCTGGAGCCAGTGAGACTATGGCATCCCCAAATGGGGTATGTTGTGTGGCTGAAGGTAGTGGGGAGGGGAAGGAGATAGGGAAGAGGAAGGTGGGGAAGTACCTGGCTATTCAGATCTGGTCACTAAACACGGCTAATGCCATTTCGAGCAACGTTTCAATTCTGAATGGTGGTCTTACACCAGGGCGATACTAATAGTATCTTCCACTCTGGAACGTGGCGCAAATATACTATATATTATTTTAAATGAATAAATTGTGAAATAACACAAATTAATCAAATAAAATTTATTTGCGCACGCCGGGTTCGAACCCGCGACCTTCGGATTGTGAGTCCAGAGTCTTACCTCGGGACCACGGAGGCCGTCATATGTGTACTTAACTATATTCCGGAATATACCTATTTCGTATAAAGGTTAATTATGCATATTATTACTACATTCATAGTATTAGGTATGCGCTGGTGTTGCTGGAAAAATATTAGATAGTATTATATTATTTTAGCTATTTGCTGTTATCATTATCACTAATCACTTCTAGGGAAAACCGTCTAATGGTCACTTGTCTTGTGATAATAAATAGTTTTTTTATTGTTGACGTAACAAATGTGAAGGGGTTACTTTGGGCAACAATTAATTACAGTACCTGCAGCGCGATTTTATGGAAATTTTGCAAAGAAACAGGTAGATACTTAGGTAGACGTACCTGCAATATGGAAAATAATAAACTCATCGAGTTTTGTATGTCAAATAAACTGAATCATTTTACTGGGAACAGATTTATTGCACGGAAACATAATGGACTATTGATGACATAATGAGCTATTGTGTGTCAGGTGACTAAACTGAACAGTGTACCTAACTCTTTCCCTAATGTAGAATATTATTTCAATAATGTGAGTACTTATACTTAATTATGTATAAACTAATTATACAATAGTGTATTAATTTTAAAAAAAACTTTCTTTTTACTTTCAATATTAAAAACATTAAAATAGCAAGAGTCCAAGATAAGAGCCCTGGGGAATTCCTGATGTTACGGTAAAAATTATCGTAGGGAGTGTGGCGAACCCATCGCTCAGGGAGTGGAAATACAAACCTGCAATAGCCATCCCAAGCCAAGGTGTGAGCTACCGTGCTCAGGCTGAATGTCCTGGGGAACAGTGTCAAGAACGGTGCCTCCGAGAAACAAGGTCGCAGTATTTAGACCTTACTCCAACATTCGGGGCTCTGCTGGAGTGGACCTTCTATTTCCCTGGTCACTCGTGGGACAAAAAAATTGGACCATTCGAAAACTAGGGGCCTTTTGGGAACCTAGGAGTGCTGAGGCCACCTCCGTGGACTTTCTTCCTGGGGCCCTTAAGAGGAACCAAGAGGAGAAGCCGTGGAGAGGAGAGCTGAGGCCACCTCCATGAACCCTTCCCTTGTGGGGCCTTCACGAAACCAAGGGGAAGTGAAGTGGAGAGATGATGTCCTCTTCCCATGTGGGGCCTTCAGGGAACCATGTAGGAGTGAAGAGGAGAAATGAGGCCATCTCCGTGAACTCTTTCTTATGGGGCCTTTAGGGAACCAAGGAAGAGTGAAGAGGAGAGATAAGTCCTCTTCCCTCCTGGGGCCCTCGGGGAGCCAAGGTGGAGTGGGCTCTTCTCTTGTGGGGCCTTTAGGGAACCAAGGGGAGGTGGACTCTCCATCGTGGAGCCTTCAGGGAACTAAGGAGTGGAGAGGAGAGATGAAGCCCTCTTCCCTCGTGGGGCCTTCAGGGAACCGCGGAGGAGTAGAGGAGAAATGAGACCTGGGAAGACACATTGTCGAACCAGAAGATATAGCTTCATTTCCAATGACAATCCTGGTGAACTTTGTAAAAGGGACTGTATTACTGTCAAAGGAATGAGGTAAAATGGGAGATAGCACAATGGGCTCACGGCCTAAGTGCTCACGGGAACTTTATTTATGTAAACCGTCTCCGCTCTTGAAAAAAAAAAAAAAATACTGTAAAAAGATCAGCCTCCTACCTACCTACCCTCCTATAAACACTACGACTTACAACATCATTATTTTCAAATTACACAAGGACGCTGCACAGCTAGAAACTTTCATTTTAGTCATATTAGCTTATTTTATGTGAATTCCGTACAAGAGTCCCAACTGCTCCCGTCTAGAGCCAGTGAGACTATGGCTTTCCGAATTGGGGTATGTTGTGAGGCAGAAGGTAGTGGGGAAGGGAAGGAGATGGGGAAGACGGAGGTGGGAAAGTACCTGGCAATTCAGATCTGGTCACCAAACACGGCTAAAGCCATTCCAAGCAACGTTTCAATTTTTTATTTCTTTTTTCTTCAATAATTTATTTATTTTTTATTTAATGTAGATATGTAAGTGTACAGTGGTGTTATATAAATTACAAATCGGTACAGAAATTATTTAAAATTGAAATCTCACCAAAGATGAATGGTGGTCTTTCTCCAGGGCGTTATTGAGTTTATCTTCCACTTTGGAACATGCCTACGTGTTAGAAAAGAATATGTAGTAAATATACTACACATTCTTTCTTTAATTGATTGGGAACTAACACAATTAATCAAATAACATTTATTTGCGTTGAACCCGCAACCTTCGGATTGCAAGAGAGCCTTACCCCTCGAGCTCAGAGGCCGCCTTGCCTAACTACCACACTTGTATTTGTACGGATAATTGTAAGGACTTTATGTAAAAATCGCCTTTCGAATCATTTATCTATTAGGGAACTGGAAATTGAAATTAACTCAGCTCTGAATTCTGTTATTTTATAATATTATAATTCTAACTTTTTTAACAGGTGATGTTCCGACGGAGAGGTCAAAAGGTCTCCCTCAACCAGTCTCTCCCGACTTGCCACATAGCTGGTGGGCATAATAAACTGAGGGGGTATTTCACCATCCTCCTCATAGATTATTCATACGGTGGCGTACATTTAAGATTAATTATTCAGGATTTATTTATTTAAAAAGCCTGATTTTACTATTGGGCACTTGAACCTATGAATAATGGCTACATATAGAATAAGTTAGCCGAGTTTTTTTACCAATTGCTAGTATTTATTTGTTTATTTATTAATATTCGTTATGTGTATGGATAAGCTATGAGGAGGATGGTGAAATACCCCCTGAATATGAAAGATATAAGTAGGTATGTACAATACAAGTGGGGATGTAGTTTCATTATTATGTAAAGTTTTACAAGAATAAAAAATAAGAACACTAAGAAAGTAACAGAACAATGTGTAGTAACTTTGTTGATATTATTATAAACATAAACATGAATAGTTTTTTAGTAAAACAAGTTTGTAATTTATAAACATTTATAACGCCCGATTGGATTACTCACAGAATATAGCAAAATTAATATAGCGATAAAAAGTGCACGTAAAATATGAATTAGGTGCAATACAAGTACACAGTTACATTATCATGGAAAACTGAACAAATGATTTCGATAAGTTAATAATATATTATAGTAATAGTAGTAATAGATAGAATATGTAACCTATGGTGTAATGATGGAATGTCTCCAAGTGTAGCCAAATCTACATCGTCTGAGAATACCTCATTAATTTTAAAGTCCACCGAAGGAGGTAATATAATCTGACTGCGAGCCCTAAATCCTTAAGCTGCGTAAGCTCTGTCCGCTGCGACTTCTCGGAGTCATTTTATTGCGGTTGAGTCCCTTCTTTGTAACACGAACCTTAAGGGATTTGAACCCGGTGACAAATAATAGTATCCAATCCACTCAAGGGACAATATTGCCCCTAAAACATTTGGGGCGTAAGTTGTTTCCAACAGCGATTCTCAAATATTACTAAACACTTTCATAACTAAAAAAACTGAAATATTAAAACGTGCGGCTACATTTATCTGGTCCAAACTTTCGTGTCTTGCCTCTCTGGTATATTCTTAACTTCTTCCACCTTCCACTAATCATGTCATCCCTTTCTAACAATATTGACAATAGGGTACGATCCGTAGGTATTAGATATCAGATGATTTTATCATGCCTTTGCAGGGTTCCGGGTACCTATTTTTCTGCAATCTGACAACCTCTGCAAATACTTCACTGTGACAAATGAAGCTTAGTATTAGAACTATGTTGTGGAATACCTACCTCACTTCCAAATGCATTATTTCAATAGACACTTCATAGTTTATTAATTGAATTGCATACGTATCTTCAACCTTTTGTTGATGTCCTCGTCAAATCAAATTGTCTGAAGATAATATTTTCATAAATACACAAAATGACAAATCTCGACAACTTGCTCCAAGAATTTTCTCTTAAAAAATACATAATTGTTAATAAGTTGGTATGGAGAGCAAACGAATGTATTCACGGTGTCGATTTTTTGTACTTATACGCTGGTATATAAAAGGTTTAGACAAGTAGTTTTCCTTGATACATTTGAATGAAAACATGTTCAATACTTTTGTTTTTCGGCTGTACATTCTCTCTGCACACCCTTTTGGAGACACCTAGTTATATTTTGTTTAAGCAGGTATACCGTACTTTCCCTAAAGTGACTGCAAATTGTATATGAGTAAGCGGGGAGCTGTTATTCAGGCATTAGGAGTCACCAACTTGATTGTGATGATGTGCCATTGGCAAACTATGAAGAGACGATCTTCTTCGATGTTTTATGACCAAATTCATACAATTAAGAATAATAATTATAATAATTTGTTACAATCCTGATTCATAATTTTGGCAAACTATTTTAAGTGGGTACTGGGTAGGTACTTTTTAAGTTCACAGATTATTTTTGTCGTCGTTGGCCGGTATTTTCACTAATCATACAAATTACTGTTGCAAATTTTAATTCTTTGTTATTACTTACTGAAAAATCACGGAATATTAAAATTGCAGACTTTGTGAAGCTGAAATTATTTACACTTTTTTTGCCTCAGGTTAAATATCTTTAAAAAACAAATAATTAAAATTTTTGTTGATAAATTATGGATACATGATAAAAATTTTACTTTCAAATGAACACCGTTAGAAAATTTGTAAAAAATAACGAAACGTGTCTGTCAAAATTTGGTGTCTGCTTTGATTTATGGATTCTTTTTTGAAAAATAAAAAAATCATTGAACGTGAATAATTTTACGCATTACGCAGGAATATTTAATCACTCTGCGCAAGCACCGATGCACTTACAACCGAAATTAGTACCTTTGTTGAAACAAAAAAAAATAAGAAACAAATAAAAATAAACAAATCTTTAAAAAAAATTGCCACGACCAAGAATCGAACGCCGATCAACTGCTTGGAAGGCAACTACGCTCTCAAATACATCACCAACCATTGTAAGAATGGCGGAATTAATTCACTATCTATGACCTGAAAATCTTAGAATTTTTACATCACATACGAAATTATATTAATTAATAATAAAAGTTTGGGTGCCATTCTTGCAAGTCGGCATCTCTCTATGGCTAAAGAATTCCCTAATGCTTTTCATATTTTTGTGGCTTGTAAACTTTAGAATTACGCCATTACCGACCTAAATGGTTATATGATGCCGAAAGCCATCGCACTTTCTGGTACTGAGAAAATCGTCGGCCCAGGCTGTTTGTCATCTGGTCCTGGTAACTGTTTGTTCTTACTGTTAGGTCTGGGACCATCATTATCCATTACTGACAATCATGTGCTTTCATTGTTTATTCCAATGTTTCAATAACCAAGATTTTGGTGACAAACTGACTGACAGACTACTGTCAATAGGTATGATAGAAATTTTGAAACATAGGTAATTCAGATTCTTGAGGCGACGCTTCCCGGCTCAAAAGGAAGAAGATGGAGAGATATGTAATTACGAATGTTGGACAGAACGCGCTAATATTTTCAATGATAAAATTGAAGCGAAAATTATGAAAATGCTTAATAAAACATGACTCGTTTAAAATAGAGCAAAAATGTCGTGGAAGGTATCTTAAGTATATTTTAATGAAACACTGTGAATTTTTTCACAAACATAACTTGTAAAATAATAGAAATAGACTTGTTTTAAATAATTTTCGGAGCATACTTTGCGATTTTTTTCTATCGAGGGAATTTCATGTAATTTGCGTTTCGGCGTGGAGCGTATCTAGATATTATCTTCAAAAATAATATATTTTTTTAAGAGCTTCAAAACTTCAAATGTTTAAGGGAGATATGCAAGAAATCGGTAGAAATTCGGATAGCGGCGGCATAATATCCCAAAACAATTAGGATAATACTCTTGGCCGTGAAAATCTCAGATAAATAATGCATTATGACCGGACAACTAAACAACGTGCAACTTCGATACCTCCTTTCAAAAGGCATTCAGGGGGATGAAAAATCTGAAAAAAAGGTTAAATAGGTTACGTTAGGTTAGGTTATGGGCTATTTTTTTTTCTTATATTTTAATAACTTTTCAAAGGGTGTTCTTCCAGTAAGACAGAGAATTTGGGTCAAGGCGTCGTATCTTCGCTCGAAAAGAAAAAGATGGAGAGATATGTAATTACATGATGGAGAGAGCGCGCTAATATTTAAAACGATAAAATTTAAGCGAAAATTGTGAAAATGTTTAATAAAACACGACTCAATTAATTGAGTCGTTTAAACAGAAAAAAAATCTCGTGGGGGTTGTCTAAAACAACATTCAAAGAAACACTGTGAATTTTTTCATACACGTAACCATGGCGTTAAATAAATATATCAATGCATGTAACTTGGTAAATAATAGAGAGAGACGTGAAAATAAAAATTTTCGGAGCGTACTTTGCGATTTTTTTCTATCGAGGGAATTTCATACAATTTGCGTTTCAACGTGTGGAATGTATAGATATTATCTTCAAAAATAACATTTTTTTTTATGAGCTTAAAAACTTCAAATGTTCAAGGCAGATTACGCAAGAAATCGGTAGAAATTCGGGTAGCGGCGGTTTAAATTCCCGCAGTTGCGACCGTTGTCGTTTTATTTTCTGTTTCATATTTCATTGAAATTTGTTAATGTCCTCTTCTTCTTCAATGTGAAAATAATATTAACACTTCTGTAAATGGGTACCTATGAGATTTAACAATATGACGGAATTCAATAAGGACTTGCCCCCACCCTTCACCCCTACCTTAACTGTCCAATACATGTCAAATTTATTTTTTTCATATTTAAGTTGAAAAAAAATCGCTCCTCAAAAACACCCTCCACACAGCATCTTCAAAGATGACATAGGCCCTGAGGGAAATTATTTTCCTGTGTGGAGTTAATGTAAAAAAAACTAACCGGCACACACTAATAGCTTCATTCATATTCATACGTTCTGTTATATTCTGATTCTTTACATTTATTGTCAAGCAATAATGTATCCGACTCAAGTGTTTTTTTATTCACATTCATTCATTCTTTCCTATCTCCACAATTATAATTGGTACGGCCATACATGGTTTTACCGCACACACGTCTTAGGATCTCCTTTCCACGCCATTTCGTGTAAGTATTCTATTTTCATCTTTTCTCTGCCAGTTCCATACATTATCTACTACAATTCATACATCAGAGTAGGTATTATTTATAAGTTATTTTTATAGCTTAGTAAGTTTCTCAAGTACCCTTGAGAAAATATTTCACAAAATTAGAGTTAAAATTCCATTATATTTATTTAGGGTTTTTTTCCTTTGACTAGCTAAGTACGCGGTCGATTGTATTAGTCTCTCTAAGAAATAAGAAGGTACCTAACTACAGTCTACATATTTTCTTGTGTAAAAAAAACCACAATGGTTGCTGCACCATATATCAAGCAATCAGCACCGCATTTGGCCTGTGTGATGGTTTCCTATTGTTTACCTTACCTTCGAGAAATACTTGGCCATTAGAAGTGCATAAATAATTGCGCACGGTTCCAGTATGGCCGTTTTTACCAGTAGCAATTAACTCTCCGATGGTTTTAGTGCCCCCGCACAAAGCGGCAGCCATGGACTACCATAAATAACGTAATAATATAATAATATAAAGCATTAAATTTGTTTTCTGGCCGGGTCCTGCTGACAAAACCCTCCGCGAAGGCCCTGAGTCAAATATAACGACGTGCCATTGTTGGTCGCCATCTTTGGGTGTCGTGACGTCACTGAGATACGTGTCCTTGCTTGCGGTTGAAACAGAGTCGTAGTTAGATTAAAATAGTTTAAAAAAATAAAAGTTAGTCTTTACTAAAACTTAACTTTTATACTTTTAGGATTCGTTGTTGTTGGTGACCCGACAGCTAATCCCCCGATACTGTATTATAAATTATTATGTTTTTTGCACCACTCACAAATTTCTTTGATGATAAGTTGGTATTTTTTTTTATTCATTTTTTTTTGACGTGATAACGTCTTATAAATCGAAATAGAACGCCGGCTGCATGCACGAAAAAGCATTACCCATTGTCACGTTCCGCCTGAGCCGAGCGTACAAGCGAGAACGCGGAAGAAGCGTTCGGCTTATGACGCATCTATCTCTCTTCCACTCCATCGTTACTATATGACGTTATCACGTAAAATTATCGTCCGTAAACCGACTTAACAGACAACCAAAAATTTTTTTATATGATTACCGCACACGAGTCCAAACTGCTCTCGTCTGGAGCCTGTGAGACTATGGCATCCCCAATTGGGGTATGTTGTGAGGCTAAAGGTAGTGAGGTGGGAAAGGAGATAGGGAAGATGAAGGTGGGGAAGTACCTAGCTATTCAGACCTGGTCACTAAACACAGCTAAAGCCATTTCAAGCAACGTTTCAACTCTGAATGGTGGTCTTACACCAGGGCGATACTGATAGTATCTTCAACCCTGGAACGTGCTGCACATATACTATTTTACAGGACTGTGTACTTGGTTTATGCAAAACCTCCTGGATGTGATTCAGGAAGTTTTGGTTTATGTCGATTCCTTACCGGCGCATGGGGAAGACTTGCAATAAACTACGAACCAGAAATTACCCCACAGATCACAACCCAGATTCATTTAATCATTACACAACAAATTCATTATTCTACGTAATTTGATATTTGTAATTTTACACTGTGATTGATGTGACTGAAAAGAAAAATTAGTTGGCGGGAAAACCTTGCTTACCTGTCTGGCTACCCTGGCCACTAAACCATTTTAATCCTAAACTTACTGAGAAAATCAATGAGAGTCCGCCTCTGTTTGACGACCAGTTGATTTACAGCCTCCGGCCCCCAGTGGCGCGAGGAGTGAGAGATTGTTGGTACAACCACACCACCTCAATACCTCCACACCACATCACCATACCGCCACAGCAAAACAGCACCATAAAACCATGGTGCCATAGAGCACGCCACCGGAATGATGAATGCGAGCAAAGGATTAGTTGAAACCCGTGAAATATTAGGTTTTGCCGTCGAATTCCCAAGTCGACGGCCCTTGAGGTGAATGTGAATGGATGCGGTTGGCGGAACCAATCTTCAAATTAAACCGAGGTAGAAGTAAGACAAAAGATGCTGTATACAAGATTGAAGCAAAGTAAGAGGGAGGGGCTTTGCTGTGGGTGATATCTATGGCCCGATTTATTATTTGTGAGAGGTGGCAATATCTTTTTCTGATTTTTCTGTTTTCAGATTTTCGATTGAGTTTCGCTTATATTGTCTTCATTTAATTAAAATATTAGTTGAAAAAATCAATCAGCAATGTTGTTTATATACTAGCGCACTTGAAGTGAAATAAAATAAAATATATTATGATAAAACTATACTAACAGACAGAACGATTCGTCATAATAGACCTGATATAGTTTTACATGACAAAATTTAAAAAAAAATAACTTATATCATTGATGTCGCTATTCCAAATTCCTGTTATATTAAAAAATCTGTTTCTGAAAAAAATAGAAACTACATTATACTAAATTAAATTACATAATTACAGATTTAGGAAATGAGATTAAAAGAATTTGGCATTCTCGGACTATAAAAATATTACCAATTGTTATTTCGGCTACTATACGGCATTATGCCCAGCTCTCTAATTCAAAATTTAGGCTTACAAATCTAAATTTGTCAAAGAATCTTTATATAAAAATGCAAAAATCGGTCATATTAAACACATGTAGGATTACGAAAGATTTTTTAAATATTTATATTGAGGGATCAGTAGGATTTATCGGTCCAGTTAGGAGTTCTACCGAGCCGAACCCTCTGATATGAAAATATCTAGAGTCGGTGAAGTATTTTCCCATATGGTCTCTGGTAGGTTGACGTATTATTCTTGTATAGTTTTGTATTTATTATACTTATACAATGCAATTACATCGCGTAGATTGACTAGATGATCATTTGTGGAAAAGTGTGTGGAAGGGTTAAGGTTTTCCTGTGGGGAAGATTTAACCCCGACAAGTCTAGAGAACAATAAAAAATTCCGTTAATATTATTATTATATAGAAAAAGTCGTATAAAGTTATGCCCTCGTTGTGAATTTTTACGAATTGACTTTGAAATGTTATAATTCGCTAAGCTGGTTGGTAAATAATATATTGTGGTCTTACCGTCTTCAACAAAGATAAACCTATTTATCTTTAAACTAGCAGTCCCATTGCCTTCTACATTTGAGCCTATTAGCTCCGGTCTGGCCTCCATACAGTGCCAATATCGACAGCGGCAGGTTTCTTGGAATAACCATATAATAAAATATTTTAGTTTTATGGGTCTACGGTTTAATGTGCAGTTATGGATTGAGCCGTAAAGCCTTCGAATGGTTCTGCACACAATACGCAGTTAAAATTTAAACATGTTGTTGCAGAGCATAGAATCATAGAAAATATAATAATAATATCTAGTAATTGGATAATTTGTATAGCGCCCTTATAGTGAAAAATCACCTCAAGGGCGCTGTAAAAATATTTCGTGCTAGGCTTTATGATGTTTTATTTTTTTTATTTTTTTTTATTTTTTTTATTTTTATTTTTTATTTTTATTTATTATGGAAAATCAACAGATATTTTACACTTAATAATAATAACAATGATAATATACATAATATCCAATGACAGATTTTCACATAATTAAAATTATAATTAAAAAGTAAATATAAGCAGAGACAGAAACAAACATTAATAAATTATAATTATTACATTTAAATGTGTCGTTATTTATACAATGTTGCAGATTGTGAAAGTTTTAGGCTTTTTAAAGCAGATGATCGTCTCATTTGCGCACTATTGCGTGAAATAATATTTCCAAAGTGGGGATTCCGAAGGAATTAGCGTCCTTAACCTTAAAATTAACGACTTTTCACTATCATCCCAAATAATCAGATCGCAGTTAACGAAAAAATCGTTAATTTTAAATATCATTGAAGACGAAGATTACACTAATAATCTAAACGAAAATATGAAGGAGGGAAGACACAAAAAAATAAAAAGATAATGGTCGCAACTGCGAACCCAGAACCTCTCGTCTTACCGGGACAAATTTGGCTACCTCTTATTTGAACATCACATTTTTCAATTTGTAATTTTATAATTAACAACATTATCTTCGACTACTTTTTTCCATATTATTGGCAACTACGAGAGGTTCTGGGTTCGAGTCCCTGTTGAGATCGTAATCTTTTTATTTTTCTGTGTCTTGTTCTCTTTCATTTTTTCGTTTAGATTATTAGTATTATCTTCTTTAATGAAATATTAAATTGATGGGAATAACCTTCAAAATTTATAAAAAAGAGAATTGTTCTAATAAAAATTATTAATAAATTTTCACATGTAGCAAACACTTTGTGGGAATACATAATTATAATAAACACAATAATATAACTTCGTTTCAATTCAATTAAAAATAAGTAAAACTAATTTACTTAATAAACAATTAGTTTTGTCTAACAGCCCCATTTTTTAAAATATTTCTATTATCCCGGCCACTTTTACCCCTCCCTCGTGGGAGGGGTAAAAATGGCGGGTAATCTCTCCCCCTGCGGGAGGTGGCTCCCCACCTTAGTTTATGTTCTCTCTCCGTCTCCTAATTTTATTTTAAATACCATGTAATTTCTGTATTATGTTCAATATATTTTTATTCATCCCTGATGAATAGTTCAGCTCGAACTGAAACCGGTTGGATAAAGAAATAATAAAGTGGAATGGAAACAAAGTTATATTATCGTGTTTATTATAATTGTTAATTACAACAGTTGGTGACAATTCTGTCGACGTCCGAAAGAACTAGAATTGCAGTTAACGTAAAAATCGTTAATAATTTTAAGGTTAAGGACAATTCATCATCCTTAAGTAGAACCGGAATCTTCCCCTGGGCGATTAGCGATGAAGGTAAAGTAGTACCAACATATATTAACATAATCTCTGAAACAATATTCAAACATAATTCGCTCTACTTTGTTCCGCGAACACCCTTAAAGGGTTAAGGCCAAATTCGTTGAGTAGATAATACTCACACACACACACATACACACTTTAATTTTGTGTAATAATATTTCATTTAAATATCCACGCAGGTCCAAAACGTCATATTATTTCCGCGTTTTGTGATGTGGGTTATTAAAATGTCTATCAATTCATAACTAATAAATAAGATCAATGAATTTTTAATATTAAAAAAAATATTTACAATCGTGTTAGAATTGGCCGCAGCAATCCAAAGGTCGGGGGTTCAAAGCTAAAACCGGCAGCTAAGCCTGGGTACCTGTTCAAAGAAAACCGCTTTAATTCCTATAACGACGACACGATGCCTTGAAATTCCATATAAGCCGGAACCAAATCATTGTAAATAATAGGCTGTCATTTTTTAAATAAATTTGTTGGATGAATTGAAATTTGTTTAGACACTTAAAATTGATAAATTATTATATTTTATTATTTCTTGAGCTGGAGGAATCTTTGTCTTGGGAAGGATTCTCGGCTAGTAATCGGACGAATCCGGTTATCATTGTGCGGACAGACTGTTGCCTTTCAAAGCAAAACTTATGCTTGGTAAAAGGTCTTTCCCTATAATAAATCTTTTTGAATTATAATATGAAAGACCCTCTCTTTGGCTTTATTCAGTAGGTAACAATATCTAAAGATAATTATCATTAACATCGATACATAATAGTCCTTAACCCTTGGAATTCTTACTTCACCTCCCCTACATCAATGGTTTATGTACCCCTTCATCGGCACAATTACGTTCCCACCAACCCAATTTCTCTTAGTCCTTTTTTTTTTTTACATGAGCTCCACACAGGAGGCCCTGAGGAAAATAATTTTCCTCAGGGCCTATGTCATCTTTGGGGATGCTGCGTGGAGGGTTTTTAAAGGAAAAGAAGGGAAGGAGAGTTCTGGGAAGGAAAAAGGTTTAAGGGTTGGGTAGGAATCTGGGGTTCAGTATGTCCTGGTAATCCGCCTCCAAGACCTAGACAAACTTCACCCCATGAACCCGGGCACCCCTGCTAAATCACCAAACGTAGCGAACCACTTGGGGTGACCTATGGCAGAGGTGTTGGTTATCCAATAAAGGTTCTTGGGGCGGCGGTACCCATTCCCGCCTCCCCAATTAGTCCTGTTTTTATCTTCAATCGTTTAGGGCGACTTTTTTCCTAGTCAAAAATCCATTATGCTAATTATAATTAGTCCGGTCAAGTTGATAGAAAAATAAGGTTCCGACAGAGCTGAAATTTTGTAGAGACCTTGAATACACCATTACAAAAAAAATACCAAATATCCCCATCGAGCATATGCCCGCTAAAAAAGTTGTTCAAGGTCAAAGGTCAAAATTTCCGTTTTTTGGATTTTTCTCGTAAACGGTAAGTTATATCACAAAATAAGTTATGCAAAAATTGTAGATCATAGAATTATCTACAAAAATTGTTACTGTATTTTTTTCTAAAAATCACCATTTCTCAGATATAGCGATTCTAAAAATTGAAGCAGTTACATTCTGTATAATTTGCACACATTTCTACACCACCTGTGAGGTAATGTGTACTTGGCGCATTTTTTTAACGAAGTTATGTTTCAGATGTTCCATTATTTTCAATATCATTGTATGAAATAGTATTATTTATAATATTTTCAACCGTAATGTGAAGATTTGCATCCATCTCGTCATCAATAACAAGTTCTTTCGATATTATTATTGTAAAAGTTGACCTTGAATAACTTTTTTAGCGTGTATGTGATCGATGGGGATATTTGGAATTTTATTTGTAATGGTGTACTCAAAGTCTTTACCAAATTTCAGCTCTGTGGGAATTTGTGCTATTTGAAATGTTTATATTGACCGGAATAAATATGATAAAAGCGCTTTATACTATAATACACTCCCTTATTTCCAATAACTGCATCAATGCACATTTTATTGGCAGTTCGCAGTTTTAGCCCGTGGCAGCAATAGCAATTGTTTGTACAATATTACAGTAAATGTAGCGGTATCTGCATATCTTCAAAGGCTTCATTCCCAGTAAACATTTCCCATAATGCGAGATATGTTTTTAGCAGAATCCGCACTCTTCGTTGTTGTCCGCTCGCAACGGCACAAATAGAAGGGATTGTTTTATTGGTGTCCTTAGACTATGTCTGTCGACAGGGTTTGGAAAGGAAGGCCATCTTCTACTAATGGATGATAATCGTAAATAATATATTCCGAAAGGATAATGGCTTGAGGTGTTTATGATGTTGCATATACTTCTACACGTGTCATTGTGTATTCAGGGGTACCGAAACTTTAGCTCGGGAGCCGGTTATTCAGATTGCAGATGTGTAATATTTAATCTTAATTATTATTTGTTAATTTGGGAGGGGAGTAGAGAAGAAGGGGTATGGGGGGGTCATCAGCACTGTGGCGTCACATGAAAAATCTAAATTATTAATACGCAAAACTTAAATGTAAACGAAAAATTGTTTTGATGATTTTTAGATGTAAAATATGTGACGTCACACTAGGGGGGAGGGGTCTCACAAATGTGACGATGTGTGACAGGGACGGGGGTGTCAAAAAATCATGAAATTCCTCTGACGTAATTTATGGATGGCCCCTTATCAATAATTTTAGTTAGAAAAAACACAAGGTTTGAGCAAAAACATGAGCCACTTTTAAAACTTTTTTATATTAGCATTCAAAATTTTTATATTTAACAATGTAAATAATTATTTCTATTTAAGTACATAGTTTGACATCGTCTTTCACCACTTTTCAAAAACAGTTTTTAGTTTTAAGCGGTAATATTTTGACCTTCCGAAAAAATAGACCCGAGGCCCGAGAGGTTAAATTGTATTTGGCTCGGTTTTCATAATTCAATTCAGATTGATTAATGTAATTAAGGTGTTGTTTGTCTAAAGTATTGTCACGATAATATTTATTTCGATTAAATAAATATTGTCTTGACCTATTTAATATTAAACTCACCTGGCCGCTGTCGTTTAATTATGATCGCCGTAAAGATTAAACGGCTAGCGTCTAGCGCCATCTATTTCCGGCGTGACTTTTTGAATTGGCTTCGCCTGGGAGCCGGAGTCAATTCGACCAGTCACTTAAGATAGAGTTTTGTGGATTTTTTAATATGGGATAAACCCTTTTTGATAAAGTTATTACAAACCGCGAGCCGGATCCTGATGTTTGATCGAATACAAAACACGACCCATTGTAGTGAATCGGGCTTTATCGGTCGCCGGTTTTTGTGACCTTCACGTGGAAAAACCATGACTTTGTCGGAGTATACCTTTTTAATCCTGTCTCGGATGGCGACGTTATTTGCGGGAAAGCACCTTGATGGCCTTGCTTGGCCGCTGCTACCCGTATTTCTGTTTTGACGAATTCCCGGCGGACATAATGGATGAAGGCACCTTCTGGAACTTGACAAATCTCAGGGTACCTTGGTGCGCTCAGCCGAGGACCTGATCGAGGGCGTGGAACCTGCTGCCTGACAAAGGGAAGGGGCCTGGTTTGCAGAAGTGTCTCCTAGAGTCTTCTTACTTTTCTTCGTATTTTCTCGAGTTTACGGCTTGCAGCCCATCGGCGCGCAAAGTGATATCTATTAAAGTGCTTCCGGGATATAGTAGTAAATTAGAATTGGTCCAACAGGTATGTTCTGTCACGATAATATTTGGAGTCCCTTGGAGGGCACCTATGAAATATATACCTTCAAAATATAGGAGATTTTGTAATTTGCTAAATGATTTTTTTATTTTATCACAACATACCCGAAGAAAAAACCTGTATTTCTCTTCCCATAAGCTTGAGAGAGATCATGTTGCTCTGCCGAGAAATGCACGTTACAGTATGTCTCAACACTCAACTCAAAATAACTTTAACGTTTAATTTAAAAAACATTACCGTTAGTCTTTATTAAAATCAATCACCGAAACTAATCATTATTTTAACTTCTTAGCGCTAATACTATAAATTTTGTTTTTAACAGTTTCGTATTGTTATTTTTTTGATGTTGATGCTGATATTTTTAGTGCTTACCGAAAAGTTTTAGAGGGGAACGCGGCGAGAACGGAAACCCATGGGAAAGGACACGTAGGGGAGCAGTAGTTGAAAGGATTGCAAAATAATCACGGCAATGGCCTACCCTCAATCTATCTAAATTTACCGCCTTTTAACCGCCAATCTAAGTTTACCGCCATTTCCAAATTTACCCCCTGCTATCCCCTAGGATAACAGGGGGTAAAATTTGAAAATTCATTCATCTAACACGGTCAGCTGTGAGAAGTGTGTTATTTCATATAGCTTAGCGGCAGGAAGGGAGGGAGAGGGGGGAATCCAGTTTGGTGGAGGGGAGCACAGGAGGGGAGCTCACGGGAGGGGGAAGGCGGGGAAGGTGGGTGGGTAACGTTGAAATGGGAACGGGGACGCAGGGGAGGGGTGACGGGGGGATGAAGGAGGAGTGACGGAGGGGTGACGGAGGGGTGACGGAGGGGTGACGGAGAGGTAGGGGATAGTAGGGATTAAATTTGGAAGATTAATGCTTCTCACACGGACAGCTGTATGTGTGAGAAGCTTCTGCTTACACCTGCTCACCTTCTGATCTTTTCGTGTACGCACCAGATGAAAACCAAAAGAAAACAAAATAAATTGTGATTTCAAAACTTCAACAAAATTAAAATACAAACGCTTTCTTTCTTTAAGTGGCATTGCAACGCACACAGGGTACTCGCTGACACCCAATAAAGTAAAAGATTAGGGTATCACCTAAACTATTTGACACAATGAATAAATTATACAAACTATTTACTTTAAAAATGTTAATGTTAAAAACATTTACTTTGTAATGTGTATCGATATAATGTCAAGCGACAAAGCGATTGCTTTCTTCGATAATTTTTAAAAGATCTCCATGTAAGTTCTAACTCTTTCCATCGCCAAACAGTTTCTGATCTCTGAAAAAATGTATATTGAATGACCTTACCGCGTCATAAAATCCCTTTCATCCTAGAGTGCGCCCATCTCTATGTTATTCGTTATAAATCTGAAGGCCATACGAAACTGAAATCTCCGGTCGTAGGAAGACTATATTATATTATTATTATTACTGCTTTGTCGGTATAACTCGGCTAGTTCGTGTATGCCTCGTAAAATGACCGAAAGTGAAGGATATTGCTTTATAACTCCGAACCTGTACCTACATTGCGGGATTGTGAGTCGTTGGAATTATTGCCATCATGAAATAAAGAGTAAACGTAGGCTTGTTGTGACTGAAGCAGCGCAAAAAAATAAAACTATAGCATTATTTTTTTTTTAAATTTGAAAGCGAAAATTCAACAATTTATTTATTTATTTAAATGTTTATTATGGGTGTTCATAGATGTTATCACTTAGATGAGAACAATTCAGTTACAAAAACTCGGTTAATACACAAATAGGTACAAAAAACTACATGCATCTAATCAGATACATTTTATACATTTAATACATCTAAATATAGATTAAAAAACAAAATTAATCAAAACGGAAAATTATAAAATGACATAAAAATTCACTCAATTGACAAATAATATAAAGTAGAGACACAAGAGACACAAGAGACACAAGAGACACAAGAGACACGAGAGACAAGAGAGACACGAGAAACGCGAAAGACACAAGAGACACAAGAGACACAAGAGACACAAGAGACACAAAAGACACAAGAGACACAAGAGACACAAGACACACAAGAGACACAAGAGACACAAGAGACACAAGAGACACAAGAGACACAAGAGACACAAGAGACACGAGAGACAAGAGAGACACGAGAAACGCGAAAGACACAAGAGACACAAGAGACACAAGAGACACAAGAGACACAAAAGACACAAGAGACACAAGAGACACAAGACACACAAGAGACACAAGAGACACAAGAGACACAAGAGACGCAAGACACAAGAGACACAAGAGACACAAGAGACACAAGAGACGCGAAAAACAAGAGAGACACGAGAAACACGAGAAACACGAGAGACACGAGAGACCCAAGAGACACCAGAGACACAAGAGACGCGAGAGGCACAATTAGAGATACAAGTGATACATACATAATATAATTAGCATAACATATTTTTTAGCAATAGCAGAACAGTTTTTACTGAATCCATTTAGATTATCGACGAAAATGTCTGATGTAGCACACTCTATCTTATTATAGTGAGGTACAAGAGACACAAGAGACTCAAGAGGCACAAACGACACAAGAGGCACAAGAGACACATTCAAATTTGTCCAGTAAAAATTTAAATGAAAACTGAAAGCGCGATATTATCTCTTTCCAACACTGTTTAAATCATATTTACCACGGTAATACAAAATTGGAAAGCATAACTTTTATGAGACCGTGTCAGGCTGGGTGGTGAATCTCCCAAAAATACTCTACGGTTGTTGCTATTGTATTTGCTGTGAACAATATCTTCCAAAATTTGCCTTCAGAATTTCATTTTGCCACAGAATGAGGTATAAAATAAGGAAATCACCAGACCAAGACACTTCTCTGTCTCCCATCCTTTCTTTCATTGCAACATTTTCTTGCGTGGTTCCAAATGTTTATCAAGAGATTTAAAAAATAGCAAGCAGGTACCTTTCCTTCCGCGAGGTAACTAGGTAGAGAAAATATCATGAATACCAGTAAATAGTAGTGTGTAACATTTATTGGCCAAATAACTCTTCTTTTATCATTTTAGGAAGAAGATAACACTTATAATCTAAATGAAAATATGAAAGAGAACAACACACAGAAAAATAGAAAAAGACAATGGTCGGAACTGGGACTCGAACCCAGACCTCTTGTCTAACCGGGACGTGCGCGTCATCCAATTTCGCTATTTCCACCTTCTGTCAAACCGTCATATTTGTCAATATCATATTTCAAATATTTATAATCAATAATACTATCTTCAACTACCTAGTTCTTTTTCCATATTATAGGCTCTCTTTATTGGAACAATCATTCTAAGAATTGGTTTGTAACCTGAATAGCGTCTCGGATAAATGTATCCGAATTTATTCATATGGAACTATTGATTTTATGAAAGTCTAAATGAATATTCAATTTTTTATAAGAAAAACTCTCTTTTTATAACTTTTGAAGGTTCTTATTCCTACTTATTCCCATCAGCGTAATATATCATTTTCAAGACTTTTTATGTTGATATTGTTTGTAAATGAATCGAATCAACTCAACCGGAACAAAATGAAAAATTGTTTTTCAAAACTTGGAGAATCAAGAAATAAAATGATATATTACGTTGATAAGAATAACCTTCAAAAGTTATAAAAAGATAGTTTTTCTTATAAAAAAATTGAACTCTTCTTTTAATTAATTTCCTGGTTAACACATACATTAACACGAATTCCAAGATAAACCGATGTTATAATATTAAAAACACTTCTTAAAAATTCGCAAAACATCTCTTGAATAATACGTGAATAATCACGTTCCACTCAAAAACAATAAGCCTACACCATTACATATAGAAAGGAAGGGTCTTACATTAAATTTGCTTGAACAATTACAAATCAATAAACGAAAGAATGAACCCAATGTGACGCTAATTAATAAAGCAAGGAAAATTATTTATTCCCCACTATTTAGTATATCTACAAGACCTAAGAAATATAATGCACTTGAATGAATCATAGCAATAACGTCATTATAAAACAGTTAAGAAAACCTTAACACTTAGTTGGCGAAACAGATTCCGAAATTCCGAACCCTACATAATACACTCTCAAGTAGTGTGTGTCAGCAAATTGGGTTAACTGGTAAGAAATCAAAGTAGATACCTTCAAAAATTAATATTTAAAACCTTATAAATAAGTCGCCTATCAGTGGATCTATTCACAGTTTGAAAATGGTCGTGAGAACCGAAACAGCTGTAAATACTTGCAGAACTTGATAATAAAATTATCAAATTTAATTTCAATTAAATATAAAAATTTAAATGGAGTTCTACGAATTAAACACAAAAACAATTTATAAACCCATGTCACTTCTTCAAATTCAAAAAGTCGATTACTGCATGAAACGAGATTTCTACATAGTAGAAGCATCCACACTTATAAACTTTGGCCACCTAGGAGTTAATCCACCTATTTAAATTAACTATAATTCTCCAATCGGCGTGAGAAACGTTAAATTATGCGGTATGCATAATTATATCGTGTTCTGTGCTCATTTGCAGAGATTATACCGGTGGAATGCGTTTGATGGCGTAGGACTAAGAGTAAAGTCACTTACTGATAATAACATGGCTTTTTTATTACATTTACTAGCAGACCCGGCCACACGTTGCTGTGGCTAACGAAACACAACGCCATTACCCAACCTTTATAACCAACGCCATCTGTTAATTTGTACACATATCAAATCCACACCGCCCGCTTGCCAGCCCTCTGCCCGCTGCCTGCTTGCCAGCCCTCTCCCTTTATTTATATATATCAACCAATTTACACAAAACCTTGACAAATTATATACATATAAACTTTCCTCATGAATCTCTCTATCTATTGGTGACAACCGCATGAAAATCCGTTGCGTAGTTTAAAAGATCCAAGCGTACAGACAGCGGGAGCGACTTCATTTTATATTATGTAAAGATACCACACGGGATGCTCTAAGAAATTAATTTCCCTCAGGGTCCACGGCATCTTTGGGGGTGCTGTGTGGATGACCGGTGATTGACAAATTTTAGCCCGGATTCCATAGTATCAGTATCTGTAAAAGCCTAAATAGGCGTATATAAATAAATAAATAAAAAAAATGAAAAAATAAATAAAAAAATATTTTAAAAAATATTTCGGTTGGCTGTCAATATAATATGCATTTATTTGAATTATGTCGTTGATCAACATTACTGGCTTATTTAATGAACTTAATTAACGTATTGAACTAACGAAGATTTTTGCATTGAAAGAAGTCATATTCGCGATCCATAGACTTTATAATTCAACTAAGACGCGATCAAATTATTCCGTTCGAATTTTGATAAACTTAATTGGCGGAAATATGACTAAAGAAATGATTAACTAATTAACTCCCGTGTAGTTTCAAAAAGCAAATGCGGACTGCCAATGCATAATATTAACGTTTGTATTTCAATTCAACATTGCCAAATTATTCATATTTTTATGTATTTTGACTGGCGTTTGACGTTTCTGAATGTGAATTTATGGTCAGATCCGCCAGTATTGCCAGCGTTTATCAATTTCTAATTTATTCCCCACCAATATCGGTCAGGCTATCGACAGTGAAACTGTGCTAGGGATATCGATATAAAATCATCGGAAGTTACTCCTAACGATCCGATATTGTGAAGTTATGGATTTCACCAGATTTCACTAGAGCCCCTGGGAGGTCTTCATTATAATTGGATTTTTATTTAAAACCTCCTTAGCTAGAGAGCTCAAATAAGAATCAAAGAGATTTCAATAATTAAAATAAAATAGATTTACATAATCTTGATAGATAATATCCACATTTTAATAAATAACTGGGGTGTTATTTTTATTTAGAAAATAACAAAAACTGTTTTTAATTCCAAGATGTAGGTGTTTTTGTGCTCCCGAAAGTATAATTAAATTTGACTTATCTGAAGCCATAAATTAGATTGAATGCGATTGGTAATAAAACACGTTCTTGGAAACCCTCCCCTCACCAAATAAATAATTTGCTCCAAAAAATGTCAGGAGTTTCAAACTTTCTAAAAAATTGAAACTCATTTGGGTCGGTACCACGTGGACCGAAGATTTCAGATGAACAAAATATTAATATTTCGTAACAGTAAATTTATGTTGTAACAACATTTTGATTAAAAATAATATTTACAAAGTTTTAACCACTTTTTTCGTGTGTTTAGTTTCATGTACTATTACAAAAAAAAGTGTGTATTTAACCTACTGTCGTCGTGTGCTTCGAAAAGTTAACAAATATACTTTAAATAGTATATATTTATTTGTTTATTTCAACACACATGGCACAACATATGGCATAACATAATACAATTAAGATATGAATAGTACAACAATATAAAGAATGTAACAGTATAACTTTTAATGTAACGTAATTAATTACTTATGTAATGTAATTACTTTTTAATGTAACAATATATACTTTTTACTATTAACGTAAAGTTAATAGTAAAAAGTAAGGTGTCAAAGTAATAAGTAGTGAAAGTAAGAAATCGTTTAAGTGTAAAATATAAAGTATAAAGTAAAAATTAAAATTAAAAGGTACGAAATAAAATAGTAATAAGTGAAAGTATAAACTTAAGGTATCTTAAAAAATAATAAAAGGCACAAAAGTTTCATATATAAATAGTGAGAAATACTCTTGGGAGGAGTCCAAAAAATAAAAATGAGAAAAAAGCGATATGATAAATGTTTCAATGTACCTACGTATGGTGTATTTCTAATGCATTGATATTAGAGTGTAACTATTGGTAGGACACATTACGGATATAAAAAGAAGAAAAAAAAGGATATGATAAATTTGAAAATGTACCTATGATGTATTTCTAATGCATTGATATTAGAGTGCAAGTACTGGTAGGACATATTAAGGTTATAATAAGAAAAAAAGCGATATTATAAATTTTACAATGTACCATGCTGTATTGTAATGTATCTATAATGCATTGATATTAGAGTGTAACTATTGGTAGGACATATTACGGACCTATGATTTATTTCTAATGCATTGATATTAGAGTGCAAGTATTGGTAGGACATATTAAGGTTATAATAAGAAAAAAAGCGATATGATAAATTTTACAATGTACCCATGCTGTATTGTAATATATCTATAATGCATTGATATTAGAGTGTAACTATTGGTAGGACATATTACGGACCTATGATATATTTCTAATGCATTGATATTAGAGTGTAACTATTGGTAGGACATATTACGGTTATAATAAGAAAAAAACCGATATGATAAATTTGGCAATGTGCCTATGATGTATTTCTGATGCATAGAGTGCAAGTACTGGTAGGAGATATTACGGTTGTAATATTTAAATGTAGAATACGAGTACACATTTTTTGACAAGTTAATTTAGTTGCAATGAAACTACACAGATCAGGTAGGTTGTACCTGCTTACATACTTGACGTAATACCTAAAAGCTTTTTTAGATCTCATTCTTTCTGTTTACGTCCAATCCGTTAGCAAATTCCTTTGAAATACGAATTGATGGATAACTTTTATACAGAGTGGTAAATACTCTTATCGCCCTACTGCAAGACCACTGATTTAGAATCGAAACGTTGCTAAAAATGGCATTAGCCTTGTTCAGTAATCTGAATAGTCAGGTATAGAAGAATCATTTTAAAGAGATGCTTACTTGTGTATTGGTGAACTTTATACCGTGGAACCACTGCATGGAAAAATTATTTCGAACCAGTTTGTAATATTTTGGTGTGCAAAAAATAACGACTTTCTTCAGATTGGAGATTGCACAGATCCACTCTCCTTGCTTCGGCCACTAATGTGTAAATATTTGAAGCAACGAATGATTTTCACACAAAACCGCCGAAACACTGTGTCGAGTAAATTTTATCTCACTTTATTGCATGACACCACAAAATATATATTTTAATGCGTTTGTGGTTTTAGGTATTGAGTACCCCTGCCGCGCTGTATCAAAGCAGCACCCCTAGGTGTAAATGATTTCACATATTTGACCGCGAGATTTTACGATGTTTAATGACGGGTTCGGGGTCCGGCCCGTCATCTCCTAAATGACGGGGTGCGCGTATAAATAAATATTTGCTCTTCCCAATCTACAAAGCCACCGGGAGGGGCGAGGAGACATAATTACTCGCGACGAGACCGCTAAAAGCAGGTACAAACTGGGTACAAACAGGGTACAATCATGATACAAGCAGGGTACATAAAAATGTACAAGGTACGGGGTAGCTCCCTATATTGATGTGGTACATGGTACTTGGAGCTGATTGGATTGCAAAGTTTTCGGAACTGGGGGCGGGATATAGACTACGAGCGTTGGTATCAATTTTTCAAAAAAAATATTTTAAGGAAGTCATGGATTTTATCCAGATTTCGAATTTCGAACTCTCCTACGTAAACTTCAAAATCACGAACGTTGATGAGAGCAGTTTAAGTACACAACGGCTAACCCTGTGCAAATCGCAAGTGCGCCCCACGGTTGAATTTGGGAGCCACCTCTGGTCTGGAGCTCCAAATACCTGAAAAATACCCTCGACCCTGTGCAGAAACGGGCGGTCCGTTTGATAGATATATAAATAAATAAAAGAAGAAAAAAAATACTTCCATTTCAATTTTTAGAGCACAGGCGTCGGGTGAGAATGCTTTCCCTGTTCTACCGGTATTTCAATGGAAGATGCTCTGAGGAACTAGCGTCATTGATTCCTTCGGCACCGGTGCATAGTCGGGAGACACGCCAAACGCGCGCCCAACGTATGTACATGGTTGACATTTGTCACATGAGAATGGGTCGTTTTTTCGACTAATTCTTGAGTTCAACAGCTCGGCTATGGAACGATTTGCCGGTCTGTGTTTCCTCCCTCCTACAACTTGGGTCTCTTCGAGACCAATGTTCATTCCTTCCTCTCCTCAAAAAGTCTCTCCACACAGCATCCCAGATGACATAGGCCCTGAGGGAAATTATTTTCCCCAGGGCCTATGTCATCTGGGATGAAAAAAAAAACGCTTAAAATTCAATTACGACAAAAAAGGTATTTAATAAGTATCTATGACAATTTACGCTGGGGTTCATTAAGTGTAGTGACCGGACAAGTCAGAATGAAACCAACTCAGAACCACCTCAGAAAAGTCATTGAAAGTGATGAAAAAAAATTATAGAGGTTACGATAGGTTGGGGTTATGGGGTATTTTAAAATTATTTTATTCGTAGCTTTTTATGACTTTTAAAAGAAGTGTTGAGTTGAGTTTATTCTCAGTTGGCATGAAACCATTATGTATGCATTCGATACAAAATTTTAGAAGAGATACATAGATCACGATGCCTGTGTAGATCTCAGACTTATAAGGTACCAACTAATCATTGCTATTTACCGTCAAACCATTTCCCCACAAATGTTGTCGAGAGAGGATGGAACAAAATTGAATCGAAGTTGAGAGAACATGGGTCCTAGGCGGGAGGAAACGCAGAGGCCGACAAATCTTTCCAAAGGCGAGCTGTCGAACTCAAGAACGTGTCGTAGAAACGACCCGTTCTCATGTGACAAATGTTAACCGTGTTCATTCATTAAGGCGCATTTGACATGTTTCCCGACTATGCACCGGTGGGATCAATGACACTAGTTCGTCGGAGCATCTTCCATTGAAATACCTGTAGAACAAGGTCAAAATTCCCACCAGCCTGTGCTCTAAATATTGCAATGTATTTTTTTTGCATTTTATTGAAAATTCAACTCTTCTCTTCTATTCGATATAATCTACGATAGGTACCAAACGCAATAAAATGAATAATTTAAAAATAATAATCGGTTTTAAATATCAAAAAAAATTATCCCATTTATAAACCGAGCCTTTGTAAATATTTATTCAGTTTCACGAAGCAACGCCACACCTTCCTAATACCATTTTGATAACGCGTCGCAGTTCCGACTAATTACACCATCGAGATTTATTTATTTTTTTATTATAAAAAAATGTGTGATCTTTCCATAAAATAATTTCCGAATTTTACGGCAGGTGCAACGCCGGAGCCTTTCCTTTTTTAACAAATTGCAGACACGATCCTCGACGTGTTGGTCAAGGAACGAATGTAAGAAGAGGTTCGATACCATTGATACCCAAAACTGTATATTTGCCAAAAATGTGCAGTTTTCACGTAAGTACATTTAGCTATTGACACCACAAAAGTAATATTATACATCTAAAATTGATTTCGAAATCAGAATTATTCATTGAATATAAACATCATAAAAAAACACACTTCATTTTGATCATTCATTTAAAACATACCCAGCTTCGTTAGTTGTATTTAAATGAATAAATGACCGCTCAGGGGTTGAGTGGGCATCCTGTTTGGGTCCCACCCGGGCGTCGTGTGTTCGATTCCTCGGCAGGCTAAGTCCTCCATCACAACACAAGCAACATTTTCGGCTTTCTATGGTGGTAGTAGGAGATTTTCAAACATTGTTGGGTTATTCGTAACCCGGGAATGTCTGTCTTTAAAAAAAATAAAAAAAAATAAAGTGAATCAATACATTTTCAAAATCTTACCAATTTTTTGTACTACGTAACTGAAAAATCCAACAAAAATCGTGAGAGATGTAATATGCGAAAATGCCCATTTTCCAAAAATTCAAAACTTTATGTCTTCAGCAAGCTCCAATTAATATGATATATTTGTAAAAGACAAAAAAAATTGTTGTAGAAGACGACTTCAGTACATGATTAAAGTTACCAACGTGCGATCTATCGGTAAATTTGCAGTAATTTTTCCAAATATTTATTTTCCCCTCAAAACTAGTCACTCCTTTGCGTCATGGCTCCTCAGCGTAGGTAGGAGGTAGGAGGTAGAGCCCACACCTTCACCTTCCCCAACTCGCTATTCCACACCATCTCCGGAGTGATCTCAGATGCAGGACTTTGCGGTGCCGCCCGCCGCCCGCCGCCCGCCGAAGCCTCCGGTTAAAACAAACCAAACCAAATTATCACTACAAATTACAAGGGAAGGATACTCCCATCTTTCTAAATTTGTATTTAATAATAGCTATCTAAAAACATGTAACCATCACACCGTTTCACCGAAGGCATTGCAGAGAGGATAGATCGCCATACAACTCTGTCTTGGCTCACACTTCTTACTTCGTTCACATTCATCATCGTCTCATTCATACATATTATTCTGTTACTCAAACTCATGACCTTTTATTGCATCGTCTCATTCATACATATTATTCTGTTACTCAAACTCATGACCTTTTGACACGATTCGGGTTGAAAATCAAATATTTGTTAATAATACGTAACATATTATTTCTTGCAACTTTTTCTCGATCTTTTAAAACTGTAAACTTTATTCAAGGAACGTTTATTCACATAAAGTAGGACACACAATAAATATTTTTAAATTGGCCAGATGACAGTAACACTAAAATAACGAACCTTAAAACTCCACTTGAAAAGACTTTTGTTATAGGTAAAACTATAATAATCGTACTCACATATAAAAGCTTTAAAGAAAAATAAAATCCTTTCTTGCATCGTAATAGGCACATTAAAAAAGTAAGATCCTTTCTTCCGTGATAAACGCTTTTTCATAAAATAAAATCCTTTCTTCCATAATATACGACTTTCCATATATTAAGATACTTTTTTCCATGTTGGACGCCTTTCCATATAATAAGACACTTAATCCCTTGATAGACAGCTTTTTATTAAATAAGATCCTTTCTTCCATGATAGACGCCTTTTCATAAAATAAGATCTTTCTTCCATGATAGAAGCCTTTTCATAAAATAAGATATTTCTTCCATGGTATACGCTTTTTCATAAAATAAGATCTTTCTTCCATGATAGACGCCTTTTCATAAAATAAGTTCTTTCTTCCATGATAGACGCCTTTTCATAAAATAAGTTCTTTCTTCCATGATAGACGCCTTTTCATAAAATAAGATATTTCTTCTATGATAGACTTATTTTCATAAAATAAGATCTTTCTTCTATGATAGACGTATTTTCATAAAATAAGAAACTTTCTTCCATGATAGACGCCTTTCCATATATTAAGATACTTTTTTCCATGTTGGACGCCTTTCCATATAATAAGACACTTAATCCCTTGATAGACAGCTTTTTCTTAAATAAGATCTTTTTTCCATGATAGACGCCTTTTCATAAAATAAGATCTTTCTTCCATGATAGACGCCTTTTCATAAAATAAGATCTTTCTTCCATGATAGACGCCTTTTCATAAAATAAGTTCTTTCTTCCATGATAGACGCCTTTTCATAAAATGAGGTCTTTCTTCCATGATAGACGTATTTTCATAAAATAAGATCTTTCTTCTATGATAGACGTATTTTCATAAAATAAGAAACTTTCTTCCATGATAGACGCCTTTCCATATAAGACACTTTATTCCGTGTAGGACGCCTTTCCATATAATAAGACACTTTCTCCCTTGATAGACAGCTTTTCATTGAATAAGATCTTTCTTCCAAGATAGACGCCTTTTCATAAAATAAGAAACTTTCTTCCATGATATACGCCTTTTCATAAAATAAGATCTTTCTTCCATGGTGTGCGCCTTTTCATAAAATAAGATCTTTCTTCCATGATAGACACCTTTTCATAAAAAAGAAACTTTCTTTCATGATAGATGCCTTTTCATAAAATAAGATCCTTTCTTTAACGATAGACGCCTTTTCAAAATATTCGGTTTAGTACTCTTCCCCGTCCAGAGTGAGAGGATGGGCGTAACCTTCAATCAACTCCCTAGGGTGCGGCGCCGGGCCGATTGAGGGAGGAGGGACGGGGGGGGAGCTGGTGTTGGTTTTGGCACCTCAGGTATCAAACGCTTATTTCTACGCTCTTGATGCCGACGGTACGTCAAGAATGAGATAAAATGGACCACCAACAAAATTGGGTATCGCATCGAATCTGGTTCAAAACTTGCAAGTGACGGACCAAATTAGCGTCTGATGACTTATGATTAATTGGATATTTTGATTACCATAATTCGAGATTGTGAAATTATTTCAAATTATTGACTGTGAAATTATTTCATGGAAATGACTACGAATTTATTTCATTGATCTTAAATTTGCCTTGCCATGGAAACTTATAAAGGAAAATCTTTACAAACTTTGAAACCAAAGATCACTGTTTTTATTGGACAGAAAAAAAAAATTGCCGCAAAATTGTATTGTCTCATGGGTTGTTGATTTAATGAATACAAAAATAGACGGTAAAACAACGGGAATCGCTTTTTTTTAATTCGGCAAAAATTTTCCTGTGAAATCATTCAAGAGGTATAATTAAACATAACAAAATTAATCCAAACATGTTTCAATATTATTTTAGTTTAATAAGAAAGATACGCCTCGTATGTAATTACATATGTCTGGTAAAGTTGTAGGTAGCTTGAAAACAAGCTTATGGGTCCGAGTGGTTAAAGCAAACACTTTATTGGGTGACCTTAAACAAAGTTACTTATGACCAGAGCTTCAACTTACTTTGAGTATTTTATTTATTTTAGACGCTCAGAGGCTTTTAGCTTTTACGTAAGTAACAAAATTTAGGAAGGTAACATAAATTAGTGTAACTATAGTCAAACAGATACCAAGTGCACTCCCAAAATTTTGGGATAGTCAAACATATACCAATTGCACTCCCAAAATTTTGGGAGTGCAATTGGTATATGTTTGACTATAGCACCATAAACATATCGATCACGGAAATTTCAAATGCAGTAAATTCTTTTGTAAATTCTAAATCAACTGTAATATTAAATAAAAACGGACAAAGTTGTGGTTGACAATCTCCATACTTCTATATTAATATTATAAATGCGAAACTGCGTGTGTTTCTTTGTTACGCTTTCACGCATAAACCAGTAAACCGATTTTAAAAATTCTTTCACCAATAGAAAGCCACATTATATGCGAGTAATGTAGGCTGTATATAATGGTAAGCTCTGGCGTTATGAAATTAAAAATATAAATAATATTATATTTATCATACATTTTCTGTCGCTAACAAAAGTGAGTTATTGCTAACGTCAGAAAACAAATCAGAAATTAAATAAAAATGAATCCCCGAAATGTTTGCACGCGTAACTTCCGAACGACTGCATCAAACTTGATAATTTTTTTTTCTTTGAGTTCTGGTATTATGAAATTTAGGTGCTAAATTTATTTTAGGCACGCGAGATATTTGAAAACTGAATGTACCGGGAATGAATGTATGGAATGCGGGAGGGGCGATAATTGATAAGTGCACGCGCAACTTGCACTTATCAATTATCCCTTAATACCATGCGAGTGAAGCCGCGGGTAAAAGCCAGTAGTTTATAAACTAGGGAGATAAAGTTCACACATTCGTCCTTGATTTTTCACAAAAACGGCGCTCTACAAATCATCCAATTATTATTCACATTGGTGTTTGAAGTTTGCCAAGTTCAAATTAGTGCCAAACACATCCCTATCTTCACGTAATAGTTGTGCAAAATGAAGTAAAGATGTTATATAATATTTAATGGTGAGCCTAAAAATCTAGGTATATACAATTTGAACACTTTCGACCAGGCTCCTTTTATGCTAGAATCACCATGCATTACTCGCCGCACGCCCCAGGCTCGGACTAAACTCGTTAGAAGCCCATCTCAACACATTTATCATCAAATAATTACCAGTACCTGTTGATACAAGATGGGAGACTGCGCTAAAAAATACACTAAATTCAGCTGCCAAAATAAGGTTTTTAGATGGAGGTTTAAAAGATTTCACAGCCATGGAAAACTGGGCTTGTTCTCAAAATTATTAAAAAAATATATTTACGTAAATACTCGACAGGAAAAGTAAGTGCTTGAATAATTTCCATAGTTTATTAAATTCAGTAGACTCCCCACGGTACGAAAAGCGATCGAGAAGCAAGTCTTATGGTACTGACACATTTGCTCATTGACAAGCCGGCTTATGAGCATGCTCATTAATGAGTATGCTCATGTCAAATAGTCAACTGTACACACTTGCTCATTAACGAGCAGGCTTGGTTTGAGCTTTCTCTTGAATGAGCGTGCTCAAAGCCAACATTTGAACACACATGCTATTTAATGAGCATGCTCATGTCAAGTAATAAATGTCATCGTGTAGTGTCAGTTCCGTTCGCCCAGAACTAAACAAAGTAATCGTATTGCTTGCAACGCAATTATTCGTTATTTAAGAATCTTTTGAAGAAAGAAAACAAAACGGTTGATTTTGGTCCAAGATGTCAACGGATAAACAATTACAAGGACACAATAGAGTCCGCACAGAAGTCAATAAAGCAATTTTATTGCTTGCAACTCATTTACTGAAGAAACTTTTGGCGAAAGAAAACAACAAAATAAAAAGTTCACTAGAAGAACAAACCTTGGAGCGAGTAATCATTTGTTAGTAGAAATGCGAGAAGATATCAACGGATATAAAAATCATTTATGAGTGCTTCCGCAGAAATTTGACGAGCTACTCTCTAAAATTGAAAGCGTGATATAAAAACGAGATACTCATACGCGGAATATTATTCCGCATATGAGTTCCTATATTCTAAAGTTTGTTTTACGTCAAAGACGTCAAAAAATTCGAATATGTCTAAATTATAAAAAATAAATACTAATTTCAATAGAATGTGGTTTCATTTTAGAGGTAAAGGAACTTTTGGGGAATTTGGAAGTCTATTGTGGATATTGTGGTGACCTTGTTATAATAAAAATCCAAACACATTCGTGATTCCCATAATAAATCACGAAAAGAAAGGTTTTTTCGTCCACCTAGCGATCTATTTTGACATTTTTGCCAAGAGCGCGCAGGCGCGAACCAGGGATGGTATGCCTAAGGAAATTTCCCTACATCTAGGGAAATTTCGAACTCAAATACTTTGTACAATTTTTTTTACGAATGACAATATTTCTGGTATTGCTAGTCGCTAATTATTATTATTTTTAATTTACATTAATCTTATGTACTGTTGATATACTTACATAAATCAAGCAATGTTGTTTTTAACACCGACAACTCAAAATGATATTAAATTTAGATTTCAAGTTGCGTTCATCTAAATATGTTTATTACAAGATATTTTCTTCAGTTTCGGTGATTACGGTTGATTTTTATTTTGCAAAGTGATTTTTTAATAGGAATATCGTTTTTAATTCAGTTGTAAGTGTATACATATTTTGAAATTATTATTTCATTTGGCAAAAAGTGTTTTATTTGGAAAAGTACAGCAAGAAATGGGATGTTTGTATAATTATGATCTCACTAGTAGTTAAAAATCCGCTCCACAGGTTTTTTATGCTAGGCCCTGCGGGCGGCTTTTGTTTCGGCTTCACCCAGTTTGAGTGTTGGTGACCATTTTATGAATCCGATAGGAACTGGTTCCAAAAATAGCCAGTTCCTCGGATCCACTGTGATCCAGTGACAGCTAGTCACCGAGACAAAGTAACCGTGACTAAGTAACCGAGACACGCAATGGCGTCATATGTAATATATATTTTACATGAGCCCCACACAGGAGGCCCTGAGGAAAATAATCTCCCTCAGGGCCTATGTCATCTTTAGGGATGATGTGTGGAGGGTTTTTTAAGGAAAGGAAATGGAGGGGAATTCTGGGAAGGAAAAGGGTTTAAGGGGTGGGTAGGAATCTGGGGTTAAGTGTGTCCTGGTCATCCGCCTCCAAGACCTAGACAAACCTCACCCCATAAACCCGGGCACCCCTGCTAAATCACCAAACGTAGCGAACCACTTGGGGTGACCTATGGCAGAGGTGTTGGTTATCCAATAAAGGTTCCCTGGGCGGCGGTACCCATTCCCGCCTCCCAAATTTCATAATATATAGCCAAAATATATCGCGTATAGCCGCGTGATTTTATTATTCGCAACTCGTCAAGTACCACCTTTCCATATCCTGAAAGATACTTAAATCTATAAACTCGTAGTACGTACACCTAGGGGGGAAATTTACACCTGCGAGTTGCTGACGGAAGTAGCGACATATTTTGACAGATTCTTGAATTAAAACCGAATAACAACGGTAGACTTGCTTGAAATTTCATGAACATAGATGTTATTTGAGGCGCGGCGCGTAAGGCGTGGCGTCAGATTTGCAATCGAAGTCGGGTTCTGAAATTCAACCACGCAGATGCAAGGGTATTAACAGTCTGATGATTATTATTCTGTATGTATACATTTGACACTGTGACAGAGCTGTGTCAGATTAGTTGTTCCAGTGTTGATATTGAGAATCGAGAATTTCCATTAGAAAAATTAAAAATTGCCGTGTAAGAAAGATAATAAAAACGGTGCGTACGAACTTGCGTAAAAGTGATTATTTTAACGAAATCTAGGGAAATAAATTTTTTGGGCATACCATCCCTGGCGCGAACTGAGATCGAAATGACATGAGCATGCTCATAAGCCAGCCTGTCCACACATGCTTAGAGGCTTCCCCTTCCACCCGATAATCCAATGAGCATGCTCATAAATCAAACGGCTGTTGATTCTATCAGCTATCTCATTTGGCTTCAAATGAGCATGCTCATTACTAGCAGCGTCACGGACACACATGCTACTAGGTAGCAATTGCTACTAGGTAGCATGCTCTTTGGCTTCAAATGAGCAAGTGTGCCCGTAGCATTATGAAAATATACTTTGCATCATACTTGCATCATACACTTCCATCACAATTTTAGGTTATTTTTTTTAAGCCTTTTGTGAAATATAATCTCGTTGAGGGTGATTAAAAATGTAATAAAACTTTTACTTATCTAAAATGATCAAAAATCTTTCGTAAAATAAAACTGGGATAAGCTATTATGGATTAAATGAAAGTCATACTTATTTTTACCAAAATTTATACAAGATAAAACATTACAAAATAAATATCGCAGAGCCCTGAATATTTACAGATTTCAATTAACAGATCATATTATATCTAATTTGGGAGGCGGGAATGGCGGGAACACCTCTGCCATAGGTCACCCCAAGTGGTTCACTAAGTTTGGTGATTTAGCAGGGGTGCCCGGGTTCATGGGGTGAGGTTTGTTCCAGGTCTTGGAGGCGGATGACCAGGACACACTGAACCCCAGATTCCTACCAACCCTTTAAACCCTTTTCCTTCCCAGAACTCTCCCCTTCTTCCTTTCCTCAAAAATAAACCCTCCACACAGCATCCCCAAAGATGACATAGGCCCTGAGGGAAATTATTTTCCTCAGGGCCTCCTGTGTGGAGCTCATGTAAAAAAAGGACTATAAAGGCTTCAAGTTTTATTGAAGATTCGACATTTGTCGTGTTTGCGTTTTCATCCCGCGACAAAATATCCTACGAACAAAGTCCTCCAGCAAAATTTACTTAAACAAAACCCAACCCAACCCATTTTGAACAATAATTTAGATTTCTGTAGTATTTTTGTCCCATTTTTGAAGTGAAACTTCTTTAGCTCCGTTAGTGACTTGAAATTCGGGTGAAACGGAAATGCGTCACAACTGTTTGTTCCCTAAACAAACACTCGGCCTCGTCAAACAGAAGGCGTAATTTACGCGGCGTAAATTACGCATTAACGCCGCGTACTTGCCGTTTGAACGCCTTCGGAGTGAAGCAGAGTTTTCTTCTACTTACCCCTTTCATTTATTTCAAAAGTCCAATGTCCTCCCATAATCTTGCCTTCATAGAAACATTTTTGTATGCACTGTTCCTCATTTCATACAAACAAGGATGTTTTCGGACACATTCAATTAATTTTTCAATAATCATTTTTATCACAGTCAAGCAAGAACGCCCGGCGTAAAATAAAATCTTGTAAAAAAAATGGTTCTCCGTAAAGTCGGTTTACGGACGATAATTTTACGTGATAACGCCATAAGAAAACATTGATGAAAAATTGCATTGATGCGTCATATGTGAGGAATGCAATCTCGTTCTCGCGAGATCTCGGACTTTTTTAGCGAGATTGATCTCGGACGAAAAAAGGGCGAGATCTCGCGAGATTGCACTCGAGCATAAAAACGTCTTGTTCGAAGCGCGGACTGACACGGACGGAGTTGCGATCTGTCGTTATCTGTAATTTCTAATAGTCTGACTAATTGGTATATTTTGTTAATTAATCTGTAATATCTAGTAGGTCTACTGGGTAGATATAGTTTTATTTAATTGATAATAATATCTCAGTTTAGTAGTCAACTCAAGCTTAATTTTTTTTTTGACTTCTCGTTGTTTTGTTTGTTATAAAAAACAGTTTTATTACTAAAAGATTTTTGTTTGATAATAGAAGACTGGTTGTTTCTTTCATTTGTTTTTTTGATAGATACGTACGTCAAAGTTTACTACTTAGAAGTTTATTAAAAAATTATAGACAAATACGTCTAACAATTTTTGGTGCATAAAAGTCTATTGAAAAATTCATGAAAATAAATGTTTATCTTATAATACTTATAATTTTTATTCCTAATTTATTCAAATATTGTGATTTTTTGCAAAAAAACAAACAAAACTGCTAATCTCGCGAGATCTCGAAATTGGCGAGATCTCGCAGTATTGTTATTCATAAACTCGCGGGATCTCGCTTGAGCTCCAATCTCGCGAGATTTGCATTCCCTAGTCATATGCTGGGCGCATACATCCGATTTTTCCATCCGTCTGGCCGCGGCCGTCCGATCCGACCCCACAACCGGATCGAATCGGACGGAAAAGGCGTGGCCCCGGTTTTATTACCTTTCTGACTTTTTCTTTCGAATTGACAGGTGGCAAATGAGTATTTTTTACCTAACTACTCATCACCGCAATAGAAACGTTTCAATGCCTGTACAATAATATTATTTAATTTTTTTTAAAAAGATAATTTTATTATTACCATAATATAGCCCGACGGCTATTACCGACAAGCACTGATTTGAAAGGCGGATATGGGTACCGCCGCCCCGGGAACCATTTATTGGATAACCAACATCCCTGCCAAGGGTCACCCCAAGTGGTTCGCTACGTTTGGTGACTTGTCAATGCGTTTGCCCACCTATTGCATGGTGGGCCGGATCGAGAGAGATTGGTTGAGGGTGGTTTAACCTTTTTTTTACGCGAATACCTCGCAAGAGCCTCAGTTGCTCTCATCTGAAGCCAGTGAGACTATGGCACCCCCAATTGAGGGATGTTATGAGGCTGAAGGTAGTAGGGAGGGGAAGGAGATGGAGAAGAGGAAGGTGGGGAAGTACCCGGTTATTCAGATCTGGTCACCAAACACGGCTAAAGCCATGTCAATCAACGTTTCAGTTCTGAATGGTGGTCTTACTCCAGGGCGATACTGAGAGTATCTTCCACTGTGAAACATGCCGCAAATATACTATATATTATCTTTAAATGAATAAATTGTGAAATAATACAAATCAATCAAATAAAATTTATTTTTTCACGCCGGGATTCCGCGACCTTCGGATTGCGAGTCAAGAGAGAGCGAGTAGGGCTCTTGGTCTCCGGCCCAACATTTTTATCATTTCTTACAAAAATGGGTTGTTTCAACTTCGTTTAAATAAAAGTTAACTAAAAAGTTAGTTGAGAGTTTAAAGTTAGATTTTGGTAAAGTTGTAAGTTATATCCGTCAGAAAGAAATGAAATTTTGTTTTAATAGAAAATAATAATAAAAAATGTCTCGACAACCCGGGTTTTGATAATCAATTGATTGTATTATTGATTAGATGAATTTTATTGCCAGATTTCGGATCAAAAAGTATGGTTAGGCAATCAACTTCACTCATTGCCAACAATGCCAATGAGATCACTAGATTTACAAACAAGTGTTTACTCAAACTTATCTTAATATTTATACCTACCAGCATTGTAATATTTCAATAAATGCAACGGCACTGAAACGAAATAATTTTTTACTCATATCAGAAATCATGATGTTTGTACTGTGGACCAGATTCTAATAGTAAAGAATTTGTACGTAACGGGAACGACGCAAAGATGTACAGGAGACATCTCTGGGGTGCATAAAAGTATTTAGTCTAGGAGACGTACGAGGTAAACCCTACGTCATCGAGTACACGGATGAAACTACTTTGTAGTGATAATGGACATTTAGAAAGCCTTAAAAAAGCTGGTCTGCCGGTGCGCCTCTTGGCAGGAGCCGCGCAGTCATGGAAATAGTGAGCGATTTTTTTCGAAAAAATTACGTCATCGAGTACACGAACGGGAATGATTGCATATGATAAAGATCGATTAGTAAATGAAAAAAAAGCAGGTCTGCCAACCGGCAGCCTGGCACGTTCGCAGGCAGCCGGCGTCAGTTTGATAATGCCTTCAGAAGGCGAAATGGCGAATGCCCCCCCTCCCTCAGGACCTATGTCATCTTTGGGGGTGCGGTGTGGAGGGTATTTTTAGGAAAGGAAGGAGAGGAAAATCTGGGAAGAAAAAGGGTATTAGGGTTGGGTAGGGATCTGGGGATCAGTGTGTCCAGGAGTGACGAACTTATAATTTCATCTTTCCCACTATGGTGCAAGGCGATGTTCCGAGAGAGTACGGCTGGAGAAGTTAAAGAGACTCCCTCAACCATTCTCTCCCGATCCGGCCTGCCATGCAGCTGATGGGCTCATTGGCATGGCGCCTCATTGTGGGCGTTTGAGACTTTCAAGGGGGCGGTAGAAGACCCAGAGAAAATTAGGGAGCGTTGATATGGCACAGAGAGGGCGTGGGCACGCTATAATTTGTTATTATACAATAAAAATATATAAAAACTTGTATTGAAATGAAATAAAAATAATGTCAACATAAATAAATAAAAGTATGTTGTTCCTCAAATTATAGAATGATAGAAGCTTTCACTGCAAATTCCGTTATAATTTATGCAATACTTTTTGCAAATCTCGCTACGCACGATCAAGTCTGGTTCTGAGATTCCAGCAATAAAGCTCTAGAAATCGAAAGCCCTTTTTTAAAATCACCCACTTTGCCAATCATTCTTTGACAAACATCTCCCGTCAGCTTGTCGCCGGCTGACAAGAATCTCCTTGTCACTGGTTGACGGATGGATAATTTATTAATTGCCGCTGCGCGCTCTGACAAGTGACAACTGGATCTGGCGAAGCGGTCACTTTGTAATCAGTCCGGCAGACAGATCCATTTTTAACAATTAATATTTCCTTGATTCACTATAAAAGACTTGTAGAAAAGATGTACATAAGAAAGATTTGTAGATTTTGAAAATGGAAAATTGGTTTAAAAATTTCATACCATTACAGCAACAAAAAACATTTTTGCAGGCGTTCCACTAGGATCGATACTAGGCCCTACATTGAATATTATATATGTTACTTGAATGAAATTGATTTTCTCCCAAGTAAAACATTGTTTGTGTCGTCGCGTTAATTATATCACATGAAGATTTATTTATGGCTGACATGTTATCGCTAATAGATTTGGTCACTTTTCAAAAATGATCTCATGATGTAGGATGTAGGATTAATAATTAATGCCAAAAAACCAAGCTTATGCATATCGGATCTTCTCATGACAAAGTCATCATAAATCCAAAAATTATTTCTCACAGTTTTAAATACATCCACAATTCTAAAATACACCCATGCTCATATCAGGAAATTGAAGTTGTTACAAAATATGTTCATCTGGGCTTGATGAAGCCATACTAAATAATGCAAA
Source organism: Glyphotaelius pellucidus (assembly GCA_936435175.1). Classification (NCBI taxonomy): domain Eukaryota; kingdom Metazoa; phylum Arthropoda; class Insecta; order Trichoptera; family Limnephilidae; genus Glyphotaelius; species Glyphotaelius pellucidus. Next base: position 27,051,802 of record OW386547.1, read on the forward strand.
ATCATACAAAATCATGTTTTTGAAAATTTGATCGCTTAGAAGTATTATAGATGCTTCAATTAAATACTGCGTGTAGAACATATCTTGGTTCTTAAAAATATCGGTAATTTTTTTAATAAGTGTTTTAATAAGCCTAGAAAAAAAAATAAAGTACTAGGTCTATAAAAAACACTTTCAAGTGCAAACTTTCATACTTATCGGATACCTTTTCGGATATGGTTTTATTGTTATAATATGGCAAATTCAGTTTCTTTTATAATAATTGCAAAAAAATGATATTTACGCCCGAACTTCACAAAATAAAATAAAATATGCATTTTACACGCAGGCAGTCGACGAATTTGGATTTTCAAAGTGAACTCTATGCCGTCCACCGAAGAACTACTAACTTGCCCCACCCATTTTCTGTCAGTCAGAGCGGGGAATAGACGTAAGGATCCGCGTCGCTTGGTTCCGTGAAATCAATTTTAAATTTCCGTTTTATTACAATAAACAATACGTCAAAAGGAGTTAATGTTTTCTTCAGGCCTTTGAAATCAACCTGTAATAAAATACCTTTTCCAACCTTTCCAAAAGCTTTTTTTCAAGTATTTTAAACTCCTCCCATAAAGGGGCGTGAATTCCGATTTCAAGTTTTTCCTGGACTATTGCATCGCCTTAACAATTGATTGTAATTTCATAAGGGATATTCACGCATAAAAAAATTGTACACGACTTAGAACAATAGTGAGCATATTTTTGAAATATTTTTTTGTGGTTGCACGAAAGACATCAAGAATGACGTATAGAAAATTGTATATTTTGACCTAAATTACGATTTGTTTTTACATTTTTTCGACATGTCCCTATGTAGTTATTCCATATTTTATTAGGGATTCCGCTAGTGATTTTTTTCGACATGGTTATGGTTATTCCATTATTTGCGCTTGGGGACACCACCACTTCCTTGGATCTTTCCAACTTCCCCCGGGGTGGCCGTACCACCCTCGATGGGAATCACTGATACAATAGTCAATAATAATATGTTGAGACGCCCAGAGTTTGACGTTAATCCTACCTCCGTGTTATGTATCATGCCTACTTAACTTACCGTAGGCGTTTTTACCTTCGATGTAAATGATTTTGGTAAATTTACATACAAATTTACGTACATCGGACGTGTACCTACAAAGTGCAAAAACTTAAAAATAACCTATAAAAAGCCTTAAAAGAAGCTACAAGACTAGGCACTTTTCGTAGACAAAAAAAAAGTGTTACCCAAATTATTCAGTTAAATACTCTTATACCAATGAAATTGTATTATTTCTTACTGTTTTTCAACCTGTATTTTTATTTTGCATTTTATGTAATTTTTACACGACTGAAGTAAAAATTCTCTATGCTTCGTTCGCCTCGCCCGATAACACTTTCGTAACGCTCTCGTCACGCATTCACCAGCTTACTCCCCAAGTCAAGCGTGCGTAAAGAAGTTTTTCTTCAAAAATCTATTTATGACAAAAAATATTTATGACATAATGTCACCAAACTAAAAATGGCGCTTTTGCCGATTTCAAGCAATTTTGTATGTTCGCACACAGCTTTAAATTTATTATTGTCATAATATGTATCAAAGGAAAACGCCATCTGTTGGCAAAATACATAACACGGAGGTAGGATGTGCGTGAAACTCTGGGCGCCTCAATATATTATTATGGTCAAAATCAGTGATTCTCAACGGGCGGTAGGGGGAGGGGCGGTGGCCTCAAGCGCAAATGATGGGAAGCAAATAGCTGCGATGGGGAGGTGAAGGGCTGTAATGGCGATCGAGAAACAAAAAAAAAACATATTTTCTTAATTAATTCAAATAAATTCCGAATTCCACTTCGTAATACTAGAAGTCAGGATTTATTTCAGTGCAGAAATTCTGGGACTAACTACCATATGTATTCCTCTTTGCCCAGAATACTAATGGAGGGAAACAATTATACCAAGTCAGTGGACATCTTCAATTTATCTTTGAATAAATATAAAATATTGTTATTGAGGCAGTTCAGTTATGTACAATAAAATGTTTTTTTCTATGCTATATATGTAAAAGCCCCGAAAAAGGGCGTTTATTTATAAATAAATAAGTCGTAGGTACACAATTGTCCGCAAGAGTCTTCCATTTGAACCGTTCGATTAGTAGTTAATAGTTATTGATTGATTAATAGTACAATTTTCATAATATTGTATAAGGAAACACCCCTTTAATTACGACACAACAAATAACTGACCTGGTTAGCGAGAGACACAAAAGCCGAGTGTTACCAAGAATATGCCTGGACGAAGAACGGGAAGGTCCTTCTCGGCAAAAATCAGGACAGACCGATTATATATTTCAAGGACGCGAGCGACGTACCACTTCAGTAACCTGGACTAGTAAGGTTTTGTAACTTCAAATATAACCATTTTATAAATCTCGGTACCATCCAATCAGGATTTGTGTGTTAACAGTTGAAAGCCGCTTTCCCAGCGAAATTTTGCATTCTCCATATTAATCTGCAAAACGTAGCATTTGCGGAAAAATCATCATTCTTATATCTCATAGCAAGATTGTCAATTTTTAATATTTTTTCGTAATTGCTTGGCGTTTGACATTTCGTAGTATCAATTCATAGAAAATATCTTCAGTATTGCCAGCGTATACCGATTTCTTACTTATTCCCTGTAAATATAGGTTCGGCTGTTAGCGGTAAAACGTGCTCGGAACATCGATATAAAATCATCGGAAGCATAGATAGACATATGAATATTAGCAGACCTGCCCTAAGTGATAAAAGCGTATTATTTCCCTCTCCCCATACCGGTTCCATTTGGAGCCGGCTGGGCTCGCGAACCAGCGTCGAGCTCTCATCGGTACGAAATAACATGGCAAAAATGGTGGTTTGTGTTATGAAAACGTGTAAAAATAGAAGTGGAAAAGAGAATAAACCCAATTATCGTATTACATTCCATAGGTAAGCATTATTTTACTTTATTTTAAGCTTATTCGGATCATATAATATGATCAGTTTTAGTAACATATACATTTGTAGGCGTTTCTCAAGTGTGTTCGTTACTGTTTACTAGGGTAAGTAAATTATGAAACATTTGTAAAAGTGTCTTAAATAAATATGGCAACAAAATATTCGATTCTGAAAACAGGCGAAGTTTACTTTGCCGTTTTTGGACTTGGCAAATTTGTTAATAGAGATGCCTATATACTGTCAGATTGATTTATTGATAAATCACATATCATCACAGTCTGCCAGTGGCGTAACTATACTGAGGCCCGTGGCAAGTTCATTGGATGCCTCCCCCTCCAGTAAAAATCGTGACGTTGTAATTGAATTTTAATCAGCAAGTTCTCTAATACACAAAGCCTTCCCTATTCGTCTCTGAAGGTGGACTGAAAACTGAGAAATTCCGTGATTCATATATTTCCTTGATTCATATCCTTTTTTTATGTACAGCCGCCGCCAAGAATTAGACAAATCTCACTTTATGAACCCGGACACCCCTGTTAAGTCATCAAAAGTAGCAAATCACTTGGGGTGACCTATGGCAGAGGTGGTGGTTATCCAATAAATGGTTCCCGGGGAAGCGGTACCCATTCCCGCCCCCCAAAACGAGGTTAGCGCCAATCCCTAATGAAATTTATAATTGAACAATTTATAAAGCAGGTACAATAAACAAGACTATCAGACATTCTTTAGCCGTCGACAACAACATAATTTCCAATGTCCAGTGATCACCTTCTAAACCAGTGATGATCAATCTTTTTAGCTGGAGGGCCAGTTCATCCATTTAATTTTTTCACGGACTGCACATTCACTGCACTTTCAGTGCACAGGGTCAGGTACATGCAGCTTGACAATATTTACATTACTATATCATTGACCAACTTTTACCCGCGGCTTCGCTCGCATGGTGTTAGGGGATTATTACTGTAGCGCTTGCACTAATCAATTATCCCCCTCCCCGACTGCCCTCCCCCCACCCCCCTCCTGCATTCCATACATTAATTTCCGGTACATTCAGTTTTCAAACAGCTCGCGTTCTACCTAAAATTCATAATGCCAGAGCTCACCAGTAGTTGAATAAAAAGAATTATCAAATTTCGTTCGATTCGTTTTTATTTACATAATATAGTTATTAACTACGACGCCTGAAATATCAAAATCGTTTCCACGGCAACGATTCGTTTTCTGACGTTAGCAATAAGCAACTCGCTTTTCTTGGGGAGAGAAAACTTATAATAAATATAATATATTAATATTTATAATTTCATAACGCCAGAGCTTACCATAGTATACAATCTATAGTACTCGCATATAATTTAGCTTTCTATTGGTGAAAGAATTTTTAAACTAATTTTATTGTTTTATGCGTGAAAGCGAAACAAACAAACACATGTAGTTTCGCATTTATAATATTAGTATAGAAGTATAGATGTCGGTGGTGCTGTAAACCTAGTAGTATTTTCTAAAATTGTAATTTTTTCAAATTAAACCCCTATTAAAACCTCAAGGTCAAACCAAAAAACGCTGTAGACTTTTATCATTCCGAAACATTAAAAAACAAAATATGCTTGCAATTTTACGCGGCTGAATTAAAGTAGACACTCAAAGTTTGTTGCGAAACTCTTCGGAATTTTATAAAACAGATTTTGAAAACATTCAGCCTTACTAAAAAATCTCGTGAAAATTTTATTCAATTTATAAATGGGCGTGGATGTGAAAACATTACTGATTAAAAAATGCCAAAAAATTCTTCAAGGAAAGATATATCCGTTGCTTACACAGCCGGAGGGAGTTGTTTATCTGTTGTATATAAATAATTGATCATCGATTTTTGAATTTTTTTCCAAAGTATTTTGAATGTTCTATATAGTTCTTATTTTTGAAGATGTAATTAAAACAAAAATACCATTAACAAAAACTAGATAAAATTACCTTGTAGATTTGTGAATTTGAAATATACTTTAGTATTCAAAAATTGCCATATTTTAAGCTTCAAACACGAAAAAAATTTTTAAAAAATCTTACCAAAAATATTTTCAATCAAAATGTAGCAAAAAATTTTAAAAATTCAAAATTAAAAAAAAACACAGTCCTTTTGTGTAATAAACTGACATTTCAAACGGATTTCTTGCATCTCTAAAGACGTTCATTTCTTTGACACGTTTACCAACACATGTAATAGATATTAATATTATTAAAGTACATATTTCTACGCCAATGAAGAGAACCAGCTCTTGAATATATTTTTACTAGTGACCGTACGAAACTGCTCGTGGGCTGCACGAAATGTATTCGCGGGCCGCGGGTTGCTCTTTACTGTTCTAAACATTAAACTTCGTCTCGGTGTTATTGTGTTTAGCTGTGATATTACAGGTTTTCTGCATAATTCTAGTGATGGCGCGTTATGTAGATTGTGGCCGATCGCCTTGGGAATGCGAAGTATTATTGCGGAGACGAGCCTCCAGACAGCCCCGGTAGCCGCCAGCCTGGAGGGTGCTTGCAGTTAGGTTTCGCGGACGCGTCGAAATCATTTTACTTCTGGTAAAAAAATCACATTATGATGTAAAAGAACGCTAATTCTTCGAACATCACGATATTGGTGATGTGGCAAGAAATCAAAAAAATATATATAAAGATCGAGGTCATTGAATAATTGAAGATAAGGTTTATGGGTTGAGTTTTGTCCAGGTCTTGACGGCGGATGCGTCTGCCACAAATTGCATGGCGGGCCTAATCGGGAGAAGCCAGTTGAGAGAGACCCTTTCCCTCATGTGCAGCCGGACTCTCTCGATACATCATCTTGCACCGCAGTGGAAGAGATGGATTCCTAAGTCTGTCACTCCTGAACACACTTTCCCCTACTCTCCTACCCATCTTTCGGCCCTCGTACTTTTTCCTTTCCAGAACCTCCTTTCCTTAATTTCCGTTTTAAAAAATCTCCACCCAGCATCCTTAAAGATGACATAGGCCCTCGAGGAAAATCATTAGCCTGCGTGGAGCTTATTTAAAAAAACTCCTGGCCACAAAATATCATCTTTATGAGCTATATTAACTACTAGCTAAAGTGCCCAACGTTTTCCGGGCATCATTATATCTGCTGTAGAGGGAGGACCCTCCACACAGCATCCCCAAAGATGGTATACGCCCTGAGGGAAATTGTTTTCCTCAGGACCTCCTGTGTGCAGCTAACGTAAAATAGATTTTTTTTTTAATTTGCAGATATTTCTATTTTGTAAAAATTCATAATTTTCGACTTATTTCTAAATAAAGATGGCTTTTCGCAATTGAATTGAATTTTCTTATTATTCATCTTGTCTAATAGTTAATTGAATGTGCAATTAAAGATTATCATAAAATATTAACCCCGAGTGATTATCTATCTATCTATTTATTATTACGTGATCTTCTATATATTAATACGTGAAGCAAAAACTTTGTACCCCTTTTTACGAAAATTGCGCGGACGGAAGAGTATGAAATTTCGCAGACTTATAGTTTATATAGAGAAGGAGTACAGAATGCTAATACTTTTTTCAAATTATGCATAAAAAATACATTAAATTTCGACCATTGGGCGACCATTCCCTTAACTGTCCACAAAAAAAGTTTTATTTTATATTTCTCTTTATTTAGCAGAATGTGCAGAATATGCTCCCGATTTACGGTTAGAAACTGTCTTGAATTTCCCGACAAACAGATGTTGAAGTCGATGAAAATCAAAGAGCCCTAAAATCTATTTGGTTGACAACTTCTTTAATAAGTGGTGTGTCACTTGACAACCAATAGAAAATGTCCGCAATATAAAAATCTAAATAACTTAAAATAACATATAAATAAGGCCCGCGTTTCCACAGCGCAACCTCAGTTGAAACAGTTTCGTCAAACAGAATCAACAGCCAGTGAATTTTCAAAGGATATTTTGTGACTATGGTGGGTTTTAAAAAATATATTTAATAATGATATAACTTCGCTTAAATATATGGAGTGCAATTTATGTAAAAAAAATGTCATCTCAGCTATATAAAGCTATAAAATAATTTTAAAAAACTATAGCTAAAATCCTATTCTAATTTTTCTGATTTTTCTAAATCAAGTACTCCTGAGTCAAACTCATTATTCAATATATGCATAATGTGTTATTTGCGCCCTTGTTACAGCGCCCTTGAGGTGATTTTTCACGAAAACGGCGTTGTATGAATTAGCCAAATATTATTATTTGTAAGTCGAATTTAATGACTTATTTGGTATTGCTTCTAGATTAAAACAAAAGACAGGAAATCATATCAAAAAGTAACTTGAGTAACACAATTAATTTATCTTTATATAGCACAGTTATTTGGGGTACTTTATGTTGCGTTGGCCCTTGGTTAATGAAAAATAAAATAATAAAAATTCAGTAGGGCAAATTTGCAGACTGATTCTGTTTGCATTTTATTATCACTATTATAGTTTGATTTAAGTAATAGGAATATCTCCTTTGTTTTTTTTTCTAAGTTAGATATAATAGTTAGATAAACATAATACATACTTTTAGAAAACGTTTGCATCTCCCCACTTTTCAACCCCGCAAACTGCCACTGTCTACAATCATACATATATACCAAAAAAAAAATTACTCGCTGTACTCGAAATACTAACAAAGATTTACTCAATCCCTGCAATCCATACTAATTTTGGCAACGAAACTTTAGGTACCCTCCTTGCGTCAAGAATTTTCGGCATTCTTCCAGAAAGCGTAAAAAATGTGATTCGCTAAAAATTTCAAAGATAATGTAAAAAAATTGGATCAAAGGTGAGGTCTTTACCGGGGCACTCACCCAAATTCGATTTATTGGACATATTTTATTAAGTGTACACTCATACAAATCTAAAATAATTTCCAAAATTATTGCCTCTACACATTACACAAGCTAGCCTTGTGAGGCAGGTTTTGCGAAACTTACATCTATGCATTTCAATTCTCTACATATTTACCTACTGTTGATATAAATATTTATTTTGTGTATTTATCTAATTTTATTTTTTTATTAATCAATTTTATGTATTTATATGATTTATAAATTAATATTTCCTATATTTAACACATATTTTTTTAGTTACACATAGTTGCAAATTTTTAACAGTAAAAAATATTATCATAGTTTTTCTGTGTTTTTGTCTGTAAGTACCTATCACATTTTTTTCGTCATAATAAGAATCTGGTATTATCTTCTTCAATGATTGAATACCACAATAAGGTTTATAAATAAGAGTTATCTCTACCCTAACGAGTTGTAAAAAAATAATGTAATGAGATTATTCAACAGAAAATATTAAATTGAAGTTATTTTTTTAGACCACATACACCGACAAAGGAACCAAGCCACCAGGAGGACAATTCCTAAGTTTCGATCACTTGACATTTTGGGTGTCAAACGCCAAACAGGTGAGCTATACGCGAAATAATTTTATTACTTAACTACTAATCTGTCATAGCATACAGAAGAAAAAAATTGTGTCTTCCATACAAATTTCAATGGAAACAAATGTTCCATTTAGCTCAACAGCCCTGCGCTCTCTTATTACACTCGCTTCTCTCGCCTGGCATGTTAGATCTCCACCCCAATTGAATTTCGTATACTACACATTTGTTTAGTTAGATCACGAAACACTCCCACAAGTTCATTTCTTGTGTTCTTCCTTATCCGAGACGAAAAATGCTGATCAATATGAACCAAATATTTAGCATCCCTCAGGGTTCTCAAACCGCGACTACCTTGTTCAAAGCCAAGCATAAATAAACCCCTCAGCCAAGGAACTTAAAGATCAGCCACGGAGGTCTTTTGGGTTGCGAATTGTGATGATCGAAGGTCATTATATTCCAGTTAGATTCTTGTATGATTTTGATTATTAATTTATTTAATTTTTAATAAAGCTCTTAAATCACGAGAAATCCTTTCATAACGAAAAGGTTTTTGTCTATTATGTATTATGAGATTTATATTTACGATATTTGTATGTCAGAATCAAGTAGAAAATCTGTGCTGAAGCAGCAGAAGTTCTCGAATGGTGAGCTCCGGCACAATGAAATTCGCTTTTTGTATCCTCGAAACTTCATATCAATCATGAGCTATGGAACTTTAAAATTTTCACTTAGGTATAAAAGTAAGAAAAACACCACATTTTTTATTTTTTATTATTTTTTTGACTTATACTACAAGAATATAAACTAATAAGCACAGTGTAACATTTCATTAGATAAATTTAAATATGTTTAAGTAAGCATATACATTCATTTTTTCTTCATTCTTCATACTTTCAGGCATTTCATCATACATCTTTAGTCCTCTATACATTAGGCAGTTCTGTGATTTTGATTTTTTCATATGTGGCAATCTAACTCTATTTATATTTCTTGTTTTGTAATTATGTACATCTCTATTAAAAAAAAAAAAATCATCCTTAAAGTATTTTGGCATTTGGTTTTCCATTACTTTATGCAAAAAAATGAATACATAACAATATTTGTTTTTTATACATCACAATATTACTTACAATATTTGTTTTTTTTTCTATTGTCCAATAAGAAAATAAGAATGTTGAAACTTGGATGGTCAGTTAGTAACTACTACATAATAACATCAATAACAGAAAATTATAAAATTTATCTGTTTATGAATCTTCGACTTGCAAAACCCGCTCAGGAATTTTTAGGAAATGTATAAATGTCACGAAAAACTGTTTGGAATACTTTGAATATAAAAAGATTAACCTTTTATACTAAATATCAACAACTCTGGTGTCCGGGCGATTTGTTAACTAGTCCATGTATACACAGAACAGGATTGGGGACGTACACCCTCCTTGCCTTACTCCTGATCGCAAGTGTATCGATTTGGAAGACATTCTTGCCCATCGTACAACATTTTCCTGTTGGAAATGCCATTGGGATAGAGTGTTGATAAATATCTTCATTATTCTTTTGATATTTTGCAAAAAGTATTAATAATTTATTTATTATCAATTTACTTCAAGCATTTTTGTGAATGTATCAGTCCCAGCACAAATTTCCAGAGCGGGTTTTGCAAGTTGAGGTTTTGCAAGATTCATATACCTAATATATTTTCAAACATGGCTAGGCAACAAGGTAAGAAAAGAATTTCATTATAATATTGTTGACGTCTAAAATTCAAATATGTTTCAAAAACCAGTTCTTGTTTATCTAAAAAGCGCTAATAAACACAGCCTGCATTAATTAGATGTTTATTGAATTTATTCAAAATAGTGGAAATTACAGCAAAAAGGCTAATGTTTACCAGTTTACCTGAATATAATATTGTAGAGCTATAAAACTAGAGAATGTAGCATTTATGTAATTTATTGTTTTTGCTACATTATATATGATAAGGAGGGTTTAAATTTCAAATAATGCTTACTCACTCAATGACAAAGACCTAATGATCTTTAACCATACTTAATATCTTTCTTACCCAATGACCTTTGATATATATTATGTTACTAGCTTTTACCCACGGCTTCGCTTGCATGGTATTAGGGGAAATTACTGTAGCGCTTGCACTTATCAATTATCCCCCCCTCCCTCCCCCACCCCCCCTCCTCCCTATCCCCATCCCCCTCCTCCCTTTCTCCACCCCCCTCCCGCATTCCATACATTCATTCCCGGTACATTCAGTTTTCAAACAGCTTGCGTGCCACCTAAATTTCATAATGCCAGAGCTCACCAGTAGTAAAAAAAAGAATTATCCAATTTGGTGCAGTCAAACGCGTACAAAAATTTCAGAGATTCATTTTTATTTATAAAGATAGAAAGATATTAACTACGATTTCCTGTAAATATATCAACATCGTTTCCACGGCAACGATTAGTTTTCTGACGTTAGCAATAACTCGCTTTTGTTAGCGACGAAAACGTATAATAAATATAATATATTGATATTTATAATTTCATAACGCCAGGGCTTACCATTATATACAGCCTATATTACTCGCATATAAAGTAGCTTTCTATTGGCGAAAGAATTTTTAAAATAGGTTTATTGATTTATGCGTGAAAACGTAACAAACACAAGCAGTTTCGCATTTATAATATTAGTATAGATTACAATTGCACTCACACTTTATTTTATAAGCAAAACAACTTGCAAAGGTATCTCAGAGTTGAGTTGAACACGTCTACACACATGGAGGCATTGCTTGCAAACGTGGTGTGGTGCGGTGATCGCATGTTTAGGGCTCTCAGGAACTAACATCATTGACCCCTTCGGCATCTATGCATAGTTGAGAAACGCACGCCCAACATTCGTACATAGTTCACATTTTGTCACATGAGAATGGCTCATTTCTACAACTCATTCTTAAGTTCATCAGCTCGACTGTGGAACAATTTACCGGCCTCTGTATTTCCTCTCTCCTACAACATGGGTCTCTTCTAATGCTGCAGCAAGACTGATAACCGGCGTTTCCAAATATTCCCACATTTCCCAACATCTACGGAACCTTCATTGGCTTAAGTGTCCTGAGAGAATCCAATTCAAACTCTGCTGGATGGTTTTTAAATCAATACACGACATGGCGCCACCCTACTTGTCGGAACTGTGCATTCCAAATGATGTCAATACTAGGTAAGCAACCCTTCGATCAGCATCTTCAACAGCCATAGGTAGACTCTCAGTACCTATGCGTAATCCCAATACCAATTTCGGAGACCGGGCTTTTGCAGTGGCAGGCCCAACAGCTTGGAACAAACTCCCTTCACATTTGCGAAAGATCGAAAGCACTTCTGAGTTCAGAGCGAAGCTAAAAACTCACCTTTTCAAATTATCGTATCCAGAATAACTTCATTTCTTCAGTAGTATTTCATTACTCAGTCCACCCGTCCCGGTCAGTCCCGATTTTACTTTATTATGAGCAACTTTTAACTTACACTGACAGCACGGGCAGTAATCATGTGTGTTTATAAATGTAAATATGTATGTTAGTAGTAGATAATTAATTTTAAGTTAGATGAAAGTCAAAACACGAGTAAAGCAGTGTTGTACTGTTTATAAAAATAAGTATAGTTTTAAGTCACTAGTTAAATAAGTCTTAGTAGTTGTAAGTTCTTAGTTATCAATCTTAGTTATAAGACACTTGTAATATAAATAGGTTAAATGTATAAATTAATTTGTAAAGCGCCCTTGAGGTGATTTTCTCACAAAAATGGCGCTATAGAAATTATCCAAAAATTTATTTATTTCTAAACTTATATCACTGTTTTTCGCTATTTCTCTCATTCCAGAAGGCTTCTTCAACTGGGTGCAGCTCTTATTATTTTTTTTTTATCTTACTAACACTTTTATCTCTATTTTTTTAATGTTGCCGATTTCAGAGGAATTATTCCACGGGCTGATATTTCTACTTTTCTTTTGTATTATGTTAATGTAAGTACTTGCATACTGCTTACTAACCCCATATGCATGGACATTGGAGGGTCTAGAGTCGTTCAAATAAATGTAGCTTCGTTCAATCAAAAATAGTCTTGACGTGTGCGGTGAAGGAGGAAACCATATGTTTCCTTATAACGCCGTTGGGAAAGTGGTGGGGTCCCCTCCAATGGTCTCTTCTAAACCCAGTTCACCCCTTCTCAGAAAGACCCTTCCCACAGCATCCCCAAAAATGACACAGGCCCTGATGGAAATTATTTTTTCTCAAGACCTTTTGCATCGCTTGTTTCAAACTTGTTTTTTGACTGTAAGAAATAAAATTCTATTTTTAAATAATAAAAACAGTTAACTGTTAAACTTTCGAATAACTGTAAAACCATTTCAAATATTCGATTGAATTGCATTAATCTTTCCAGGCGGCGTCCTACTATGTGGCTAGATTGGGATTCCAGCCTCTGGCATACAAGGGACTGGAAACAGGATCTAGAGAAACAGCAGCCCATGTTGTGCGACAGGATAAGGTAAACCTTTACATCCATTTTGAGGTTAAGTTAACCTGAACATCTGGCTTTAGAGCTAAGCCAAGGTTTGTAGAAAATGCTTTTAACAAAGTTAGCTCATACGGGCCTTTTTCGAAAAAAAACTCATTGGGCCGCTTTCAAAATTTCAAAAGCGTGACGTAGCTTAAAGTAAAACATTGCTACTTGTATTGCAGTTAATTCAAATCTCCCATTGGAACTAGTGATGGGTAAGTTCCGCATTTTGCTGGAGGCCTCCGAGGTGTGCTTCCTTTTAAAAGTACTTGAGTTCTAGGAGCAGGCCCCAGGTTTGAGTTCTTTGGTGCGGACTGAGTACTGGGTGCTGTTGCGGCTACCGGGACGCACAGCAAGGTTCAGCATGGCAAGGCGACTGAACGGACCTCGGAGCCGAAACCCGCACAAGAACTTGAACCTGTAGATACAAGAATCCGAGTGTTGCGAGAGGCTCGGACCGCGAACACGGGGACGCCGGTGGAGGCATTCGTGTTCCAGCTCTAAATTTGCTGAGAGTTTCGGATTTGGGTTCGAGCCCTGGACAGGGTTTTCTAGGAGTAGTCGATTTGAAAAATGAGTAGGAATAGAATCCGCTTCCCACGAAGAACACGAGTTCAAGAGCCCGTTAGAGCTGAACCTACACATAGCTAATTGGAACACAGACTGCACGCTACTTCACGAATTTTTAGCCAATCACCGCTCTACCCCCTCAATGAATTAACCTGGTTGAAAATATTTTCCACGATCCTTGGAGCTAAACATTTTTCTATGGGCCGGTAAAGTATATAATTTAAAAAAGCTTTCCATTATTATCAACAGATAGAAACACTGATATATACTCACATTTAAAACTTGTAACATGATACCAGACCAAAAACATCTACATGAAAACAGATTTTTTCCCTTTTTTCTACTTTTCAGTAGGTAAACATTTCAGATTCAGCATAATTTCTAGATTAGGTTACCTATATGTTTTGTGATTAAAGTATTCATAAAAAAATATCTCAGGATCTTTGCAAAATATACATTTCAAATAAAGAATTATTAATTACAAGGCATGTTATACACATACTAATTAAACAAAAATGAAGCGAATAAAACTATGTGCAATGTCTCAATATTGTATCTTCACTCGATTAATTCATAAGCATCTGTCAAGCATGTAAACAAAACAAATATGCATATTGAATTATTAATTAATAAAATTACCTACTTTATCTCTTGTCTGATATGATTCATGTACTTATAACCAGTTTGAAAATTAAAAGTTAATCGAATTCCAATAATGCTCACGCATTACGCAGGAATATTTCACATTACCCGTGCACCAACGACTGAAATTAATATGTTTAATAAAATCTATAGATATGTTTAATAATAAAAAAATATGTACTTATTTAACCCCAGGTGACTTTCATCTTTGAGTCTACCTATAGCACCGAGGAAAATGAGCTAAATTCCAGTGTGGCCGTGCACGGAGATGCTGTGAAGGACGTTGCCTTTGAGGTAGAAGACTTGGATCACATCGTTAGCCATGCCAAGGCGAGGGGAGCCATCATCCTCAGAGATATCTGGGAGGAAACCGATGATGATGGTGTTGTAAGGATGGCCAAATTGCAGACTGTGAGTATAGGCATACTTCTGACGTGCTGATAGCTCCATTGTAACATCGCCTCCTTTCTTATAAAAGCCGCATGTAACAGAAATAGAGATTAAAATGGAGCCTGATTACTGCTTACTTGTGACGTGATTCATATAAAAGCCAAGCACTAAATTAGTTCTTGTCGAGAATTTTATTTTAAAAAATATGTGATTTTCAAGACAGGGCAATCAACAATGCAAAAGAAATCTAAAAAAAAAATACTTTTAATATTAGGGGCCGTCTATAAATTACATCATACAAATTTCATGATTTTTTGACCCCCCTCTTCGTCCCTGTCACACATCGTCACATTTGTGAGACCCCCTCCCTCCTAGTGTGACGTCACATATTTAGCAATTTTACACCTAAAAATAATCAAAATTCAGATTTTTACATGTGATGTCACAGAGCTGATAACCCTCCCAAACCCCTTGTCACACTTCTTTATTCCCCTCCCCCCCTTAAGGTGTGACGTAATTTGTGGATGGCCCCTTAGCAAGTTCATAAAATTTTAGTATTAAACCTGTAAAACCAAAATGTAATCTCGAATCAACGAAATGAATCTAGTAAACAAATTTACTTACGGGAATCAGTCTAAATTGATTCAAGACCGAGAATGAATCTGCCTGTGTTTACGCTTACAGTTAAAGAATGGTCACGACAAGGGCATATATATAGGGGGAGGGGGGTGGTTTAGCTGGTTAAAACCTCCGCATCGGCCTCCGAATTGTGTTGGGAAAAATGAAAAGTACTTTTAGATTACATTCCTGGAAAATATAACAATATTATTTGCGCCATTTCTTTTATCAATGTGACGTAAATAATAAGGTGTGGTATGTAGAGGTCCCAAAAAACATTCTAATAAATTTTCCGACCCTCCCCCGTTTCTCCCTTGCCCTGTATATAAAATTCAAAGTTTGACATGATGTATAAGAAATTTACTAAAAAAAATAATATTATTGTTATAAATAATATTTATTTGTTTCCAGTATGGCACCAATACCCACACATTGGTTGAAAGGACTAATTATAAGGGAGTATTTCTTCCAGGATATGTGGCTTGTGCCAGAGACCCTCTGGTGGATATATTGTGAGTTGTAACCTACAACATATAACTTACATATATAGATACTTAAAACCTATTGATTGATACTTAAAACCTATATTTTACTTACTATACACAAATATAATAATATGTATGAATGTTTTCGTTTCCATGAAAATAGACCAAATGGAAAACTGAACTTCATTGATCACGTTGTTAGTAATATGCCCGATGGAGAAATGGAAGACACTGCCTCATGGTATGAAAATATTCTGCAGTTCCACAGGTATGTGAAGTCTATTCATTTTTAGATTCTATAAAAATAAATTAGCATTTATTTTTCAATTCATTTGAAAATATGACAAAAAATTCAATTAATTAATACAAGTTTCTTACAGCATGGTTGATCATCTATTCTAAATCTATTTATACGCCTTTCCGTCCTCCTAGCACAAGAACATTGAACATCGTTCATTGGTGATATGTACGACTGCAGATCACCAACGAATAAACAGCGACAAATATGCTTAACCACTTGGACCCCTAAGCTTGTTTACATGACAGCATAACAATAGCAGCCAATAAGCTTGTTTTCAAGCTAAGGCGTGTGTTCCCACAGAAATCGTTATAACTCCATTTCTGTTCTAGTTACAACCCTAAAAAAAAAAGGAGAATATCTATAATAAAACACACTACCCATCTCTATTCAATGTTTTCCAAATGGAAAAAAATCTCTATTCAATGTTGTTCAAATAGAAAAAAAAAATACTTATATTGTAGAAACAGTTTTCATCTGCCAAATCGCTTGCGCCGTTAGGGACCATCCATAAATTACGTCACACCTTAAGGGAGGGGGGGGGGAGTAGAGAAGTTGCAGTGACATTGTGTGACAAGGGGTATGGGGGGGTCATCAGCTCTGTGACGACACATGTAAAAATCTAAATTATTAAAATGCAAACATTTTTTAGATGTAAAATTGCAAAATGTGTGACGTCATACTAAGGGGGAGGGGGTCTCCACAAATGTGACGTTTGACAGGATGTTTGACAGGGACGGGGGGAGAGGGGGGTCAAAAAATCATAAAATTCGTGTGATGTAATTTTTGGATGGCCCCTTAGACAGCGTTAATTTTTTATTAAATATTTTTGTGTGAAATGGTAGAAAAGTGAAGTGACAAAATTGTTTATTATACATTTATACAATAGAATAATTTTACATAATCCGTGATTTTAGTACTGTTTTCGCATAAAAACATCACGTTAGTCGTTTTTATGTTTGCATTCTAAATTTTAATATTTATTTGCAATAATACAATTTGAAAGTTTATTATTTCATAACCTTTCAAAAACACTTTTTAATATTTGGCTACATTCAGCAATATTTTATTTATTGAGCTTTAATTGCGAAGCGGAAATAACACAATTTTTTATAAATCTGACAATTTGTTTAAGACAAAAAACTTGCATAAAGGCGATAGACCGGAGTGTTTGATTGCTGTGCTAGGGGGTCCGTTATATAAAACGTTTTCGCTGATGATTCTTAACTTTTTTCAGATTTTGGTCCGTTGATGACAAACAAATATTTACAGAGTATTCTTCCCTAAGATCGATTGTCATGAGTAACTGGGAAGAGACTGTCAAGGTAAATTAACCAAAAGTAAACATGCAAAATACTAAAAAATATTTAATCATGTTTCACTCATTTTTAAAAATTGGCATATTGCGATTTCGACTCAAATTTTGCAGAATGAATTTTTTAGATTTAAAATCAAAATTTAGATTTAAATACATGTGAACTTGTCAATCGAAATCATATTATGTAATAGCAAATTATGCTTGTTACGAATAAATTAAGTTAAATAAGTAGTACAAAAAAACACCCAGGTTTGCCCGTAATGAAGTGCATCAACTAATAAAGACTTGCCTGTTTACAGAAGGAAGCACGGATTTTTCATTTTTCTTGTGTTTCTTTTTTCAGTTGCCTATTAATGAACCAGCCAATGGCAAAAGGAAGAGTCAGATTCAAGAGTATGTGGAGTACCACGGGGGCCCGGGGGTACAGCATATTGCTCTCAACACTAAGGATATTATTGGCAGTGTGAGTTATGACAAAATAAACAGCCAAATACTGGCAACAACCAATGGCTAATTATGTTAAAACACTATTTGCTTTGTCTCAGTCTATAAGGGAAAAAATAGATTCTCATAATGTCCTGTTCATTTACAAGTCGAAACGCACCCAATGTCTTCTTCTAACCTCTAAAAAATCAACTTGTAAAATACAAAATATTTTTTACTATAAATTATAAATTAAAACATAAGTCTCAAAGAGAAGTGCGAAGAAGCGTATTAGTATAAACGCGCTCTGTTTAAATATTCATCTAATGACCGTCAGTTCATGCGGTCAGCGCCATACGGAACTCAGTAAATGCTTTCGAAACAAATAGAGAGCATGTCGGTTGACTGACGAGAGCCGACGAGTTGGACCGATGGCCCCCATAAGCGGCACGTAGCGACTAGTGCACTGCTAACTGTCGGCGTTGCACTATGGTTCTTCATTCTTTCACTTGCAGTTACCGCTTCCGATACAAATAGAAAGTACGAGTTGGAACGATGTTGAACGATGGTCCCCATAAGCGTTACGTGGTGACTCGCGTGCTGCTGACTCAGCCTTGCACTATGTATGGTTCTTCAATCTTTCACTTGCATATTACCGTGTGCAAATGACGCACTATTTCCAGCCTAGATAAGCATTTCATTTTTATTCTTATTTTTAGTTCCAGCTTATTTTCAGACAATTAATTTTCAAACTTACAGATAAGAAATCTAAAAGCCAGAGGTGTTGAGTTCCTGACCATCCCGGGTTCCTATTACGAGATCATCAAGAAGAAGCTGGAAGACAGCCCAGTCCAGGTGGCAGAGAGCATCGACATTCTGCAAGAACTGAACATTCTAATTGATTACGATGATGATGGCTACCTCCTGCAGATCTTCACCAAGAACATGCAAGACAAGCCCACTCTCTTCTTGGAGGTTATTCAAAGGAATAACCACAACGTAAGTTATAATATCCTTCATTCACACCTGTACAAAGTACACTTGAGTGAAAAATACCGAATGAATCATTTGAATTGATTCAGTGATAGAATTATACTGAATCAAGTCAATGCATCCCTAAAACCCTCGCATTGGCGCTGTATTCGAGCTCGAAAAGAAGAAGATGGAGAGATACGTAATTTTGGAGAGAGCGCGCTAATATTTCAAACGACAAAATTGCAGTGAAAATTGTGAAAATAATTAATAAAACACAACTCGCTTAGAATAGAGCAAAAATCTTGTGGGGGTTGTCTAAAACAATGTTCAAAGAAACACTGTGAATTTTTTCATACATAAAAGATAATAGAGACAGGCTTCAAAATAAAAATTTTCGGAGCATATTTTGCGATTTTTTTCTATCGGGGGAATTCCATACAATTTGCGTTTTGGCAAAGGGATTGTATAGATATTATCTTCAAAAATAACAAATATTTTTTGAAGAGCTTAAAAACTTCAAAAGTTCACGATGTGCAAGAAATCGGTAGAAATTCGGGAAGCGGCGGCTTAAATAATGTGCAATGGGATAGGTTACATTGAATTCAGTTCATCTAATACTATGGAATAGATTCATAAAATACAAGTATTTAGATCTAAAAATGAACTAACAAATTTTTTAATCAAGTGATTAATTAACTGAATACATTCACGTAATGTGGTGAATCACACTGAATTAATTCGCTAAATTCATTCAACCAATGTGATGGACCAGAAAGAATTTATTCATTCAAAATGGTGATTCTAACCGAATTGATTAACTCGATGCCATATGTTAATTCACGCATGGAATCAATTCAGTAGTAAATCAGACTGAAGTAAATAAGTCAATTGATGCAGTAAATCCAACTGAATTGATTCACTAGTATGAATAATTATGCCCAAGTCTAATGTCCAGTGAATATCTATTGGTAGCAAAGAAGTAGAACCCGAGATACTGTAATAATATTCTCTTGGTCCTTTATGCTTCGTCATCATCTCTTTGATTAGTCACATTTTAGTTGAATTTTTACCTTCTTGGTTGCTTTCAGATACACCGAATGACAGTAGGTATCTGCAACCAATATTGAAGAAAAATATTACCACATATTTTTAATTAAGGAAATTATTTTCAGGGATTTGGTGCAGGAAACTTCAAGTCATTATTTGAAGCGATTGAGGCTGACCAAGAAAAAAGAGGAAACCTTTAAATATGCATAAAATGGAGATTATGTACACATTACGTGAAGGATCAGAAAAACGTAAAGGAAAGAAAAACACAATTTTTCATTTTGCAAATGTACAAAAAATATATTTTATAATAGCTATCTTAACATAATAATAAACTGTGTATTCATTTTTATAAACTACTATTTTGATAATAAAAATACATAACCATTTGAGCAGTTGTTTTGCCTTAAATTTTAACTACAAGTACAAAAAAGAAAGGGAAGGAGAAATAAAAGAGGAAGGTTGGGAAGTAACTGACTACTCAGATCTCTTGTCACAAAAAATTGCTAAAGCCATTTCAAGCAGTGTTTCCATTATAAATAGTGGTCCCTCGCCAGGATGATGCTGAGAGCGTTTTTCACTTTGCAAGGAGGTACTAAATTTACATAGTTCTAGTCTTTTCATTTACACAATTTGTTTACTCGTATATCACAATCCAATATTAATACACTTTGGGCGGGAGGGGTGGTTCTACCATTTATGTCGCCACTAATTGAATGCCTGGGAAGGCATTGCTGTCAAATATTTTTATATGAATATTGTACATCAATCTCTTCGTAAGGGTCCCAACTACAATGTACATGTATAAAACTTATAAATATATTTGTATATGAGATACAAGTCTTCCGCATCTCATCTCCTGTCTTTTGTGTGGAAAAATATTTTATAAAAAGGAAACAAATAGTTTGGCACTAAGATGCGCAAATTGTTTTTTTTTTGCGTATTTTGTAATTGCGCATAATGATTAAGGCGAGACAATACCCTAATAATACCAATAAGATCAAGGCTAACCTTTTAATTAATTCTGACGAATTTGTAACTATAATAACTTTTTTTTTTCAAACCGATCCCCGGGGATATAAGTTATTTATATTTAAGATTAATAAAAACAATACCTTACCTTTACTACATTTTACATAAAACGGTTTGAAATATTATTTTAGTGGTAAGCGCCAGATTTTATTTTTCTAGACGATGAATTAATACTACCGGGGGGATTCATTTAGAAACATCTGTTAAAAATATGAGAATTAATTCAAATGAACCCGGCGGAAAGATCAAGTTGCCAGGCCTGTTATAGCAAATTCAACCCTAGGGCCGTCCAATATGCATGGCCGCGTGCGTATATTTGTTTACTCGCTTTCTTCATTTACGTCGTTAAGATTCCCAAATTATTTTAGAGTGTTGCTAGGACAAATTCAACAGTAGGTCCATCTAATCGCCGCGGTCGCGCATCGCATTATGTGTATGTGCCTTCTTTACTTACGTCGTTAAGATTTTGACTATATTTTAGGGCATTGTATCGTCTTAAGTGAAAACCAATTTGTTTGTAATATAATATGTACATGTTTTACAAAAAAAGTCACTAAATGGCCCAAAACAAACTCAAGTGGAGAGTATAGTAGTAACTAAACGCGTCCGAACACCATAATTTTAGTAGAGTGAGTTAGTCAGCTCTTTAGTCGAATCAATCCATTTTGTTCTATTTTTCGGGGGGGAGCGCTCTCCTCCACGCGTCCCCTGCGCACTAACATGCGCAAACCCGCCGTTTTAGCAGAGTTCATTTGTAGACATGCGGAAATGTCGTGGCATTGGAGCGAAGATGCAACTCTGAAATTATTTATTAATGCTGCTATTAATCTCTTTTCGTGTCTAGTTTACTTATTTTCATTTTACTAATTTATTCTTCCACCTCTTCTAAGCATTACAATATGCTTAATTAGGGTATTTACTTTGCTTTGTAGCAGCCCGTCAACCGCCGTCATCTTGCAACAGGCGGCGGGCAATAATGTACTCTACTTGAAAGTAATGCGAACGATTTTCGGCGAGTCAAGTAGCGAGTTACTCGCCACTCGACTAAACTACTAGCGTGGTTTGAACAAGCCTTAACTTCTGTTTATGGATTCCTATTACAAAGTAGGCTATAATTTTGGACAATACTTTTATAGTTGGGGTGTGACGAGAACTACATAAAAAAATTTATTCAAATGTACTTACATATTATTTTCAAAGATATATCGATTTTAAACAAATTCCATGTTCTCGAACGGGTTCCCTGTTTTCACCCACCTGAAGTGTGTTAACAACTAAAACTAATTAACAGAAAAAATGTTTGCGAATATTGAAAAAATTTGTACTTTGACACAATTATGATTACATTACTTTAAAAATTACAAATTATTATTATTAGTAAATAAACAGGCAGCATTTTTCTGAAGCACTCATTTCTGATTACACAATAATAATAGTAGGTAATTAAGTTAAAATTAAATTTTTTAAATTCAATCTTTTCTTCTCTCCAAATGAGAGTCCAATTGAGCATTAAATTGATTTATATTTGTAGCACCGATAACATGTTGTGGAAGATTGTTCCTTGCTTCAACTACTTTATTTGCAAGGAAGTGTTTAATAGGATATTAATAAATGAAGATTCTCTGAGGTAGGTGGTACATATTTAATATGTTGTTCAATAAAAAAGAACAAATAATAATACTTATATAAATAAGATAATAACAACAAAAAAATATGAGATTGGTAACCAGATCAAACAGAACATGATAAAATAGAATAATGATAAACAGAACAATGATAAACAGAAAAATGATAAACAGGATAATGATAAAACAGAACATCATAAAAAAAATAACAGTAATAAAACACAACAATGATGAAACAGAACTTTTTTAATATACAATTTGGGAGGCGGGTATGGGTACCGCCGCTCCGGGAACCATTTATTGAACCAACACCTCTGCCGTAGGTCACCCCAAGTGGTTCGCTATGTTTGGTGAGTTAGCAGGGGTGCCCGGGTTTATGGGGTGACATTTGTCCAAATCTTGGCGGCGGATGTGTCTGCCCACCTGCTGCGTGGCGGGCCGGATCGAGAAAGACTGGTTGAGGGAGGCCTTTTGAGCTTCCAGCCGGACTCTCTCAACCCATCGCCTTGCACAGCAGTTGGAGAGATGGATTCATACGTCCGTCACTCCTATACACACTAACCCCCAGATTCCTACCCACCTTTCTCCTTCCCAGAACTTCCTACCCTTCCCTTCCTTAAAAAGACCCTCCACACAGCATCCCTTAAGTTGACATGCCCTGAGGGAAATTATTTTCCTCGGGGCCTCCCGAGCGGAGCTAAAGCAAAAAAAAAAATTTGCTCCACGCAGAAGGTCCTGAGGAAAATAATTCCCCTCAGGGCCTACATCGCCTTTGAGGACGCTGTGTGGAAGGTCTTTTTAAGAAAGGAAGAAGAGGAAGTTCTAGGAAGGACAAAGATACGAGGGGTAAGAATCGGGGTGTCGGTGTGTTCAGGAGTGACGGACGTATGAATTCATCACTCCTTTTGAGTGCTTCTGTATCTCAGACTTATTGCATACAAAATCTGTGTTATGGGTACAAAAAGTTTGCCCGTTATTGACTTTGTCAGCCAGCCCTGAAAATATTCTGCTCTTCCCATTTCATCTGATATTTCTGCTGGCGGGCTTGAAAGTGTGGCTCCAGTTATGCTATTTTTCTGAATGACTTGATTAAAGCATAACAAAATAGATAGATTGTGACTTCTAACTCAGTTTTGACAAAAAATGACTTTGGCAGTAAACTGACGACATATTTCATTTGCTTCATTCACAACAGAATTATCAATTAGCCAAAGCCCAAATTTTATAAATTGATTTTTTATGCCAAATGGACAACCAACAGAGATTAAAAATCTACACATATAGAATATAACATACTGATATGACAAAAATAAATGTTTTATTTTTCAGTGTTCCTTTTCTTACCTGTTCTGTTTTATCTCCTAAACTTACCCAACTTTACCAGTTCTTTTATCATGTTCGGTTTTACCATGGAACCTAATGTCAATCTCTATTGTTCCTCTTGTTAAAGGCCTCTGTGTCCTGAGTGGGCGGCATGTTCAGGTCCCAGAAGCCGGCCGGAGTGTCTTCGCGTTCTGGATTAAACTTCCCGCGATGCCTCGAACACTCGTTCATCTTCTCTCGGATCATGTCTTCGTTACCCTTGAATGCGGCTTCATAGAACTAAATTGGAGATGGTGGAAGAAAAAGATATTATGTCCTTTTTTTTAAATAAATTATCCTAATACATATATCACCCTTGAGGAAGGAGTCTGAAAGACCCATGAAGGAGAAGGGAAGAAACACAAAATCCGGCAAATCATTGCACAGCTTAACAGACGAGCACAAGAAAGACAGTTGTTGACAGACAAGTTGACATTGATGTAGCAAATGTCAACAGCTTTCCACACTCTGCAATTAACGAATATGCCATTCTGGTCGCTTGCGGGCTCAATAGGTTGCAATTTCTGCAAATCCAGTCTACCACCTCTTACCAGACCTGACGGCTCACTAGCAAACACTGCCACCGAAAAGGCTAACCTATAGAATAGAATAACCTCGTCGAATTCAATGTTTCAAAGACACAATCATGTCTGATTACATCTAAAAGGGATCGAAATGAAAATCTAGTCTCCTTCAACGGAAGCGATCTTCCGAACAGACCCTACATTGATTGGTGTAACTATAAGTGACCAGCTCAGGTATGGCGGCTCCATCGAAGTCAGAGTGAAGTTAGCCTCTCAAAAACTGGGCGTATTGTACAGGGCCCGCAGATACTTTAATAGTACACAACTGCTAACCCTGTACAAATCGCAAGTGCGCCCCATGGTTGAATTTGGCAGCCACCTCTGGTCTGGAGCTCCAAAATACTTGAAAAATACCCTTGACTCTGTGCAGAAACGGGCGGTCCGTTTGATAGATTCTCTCACCTTAACGAATGAATTGCAATCTTTAGAGCACAGGCGTCGGATGGGATGTTATCCATGTTCTACCGGTATTTCAATGGAAGATGCTCTAAGGAACTAGCGTCATTGATCCTTTCGGCACCGGTGCATCGTCGGGAGACACGCCAAACGCGCGCCTAACACATATGTACACGGTTGACATTTGTCACATGAGAACGGGTCGTTTTTTCGACTCGTTCTCGAGTTCAACAGCTAGGCTATGGAATGATTTGCCGGCTTCTGTATTTCCTCCCTCCTACAACATGGGTCTTTTCAAGACCACATTGGAGGACCCACCACTTACCCGCCCTGGTATAGGTAACAGATGGTTACCCCTTCAAGGCTCTTGCAAGGACTCTAATTTTTTTTATAAAAACGAATCTACATTTAATAAACGAAACTAGACCTCCATTGTGCCCGCATACGTTGTTAGGCAGCAGTATGCAAGTGCTTGCTATGAACAATGTTAGTATCAAAGAAAAGTATAAAATATTACCTGAACCTCTTTTGGGTAAGGAAAAAATAAAAACAAAAGTAGGCATTGTGCCTACCCTGCCTGACCTTTATGCACATAATAGCACAAGACATAAAATAAAATAAAAATAACCAAAAAAAAAAAAAGATGGATGATAGATCCAGAAAACGGAGGCGGCCATCACAGATCGCCTTTTTCAAGACCAATGTTTATTCCTTCCTCTCCTCAAAAAGACCCTCCACACAGCATCCCAGATGACGTAGGCCCTGAGGGAAGTTATTTTCCTCAGGGCCTCCTGTGTGGAGTTAATGTAAAAAAAAATCCCATCTAGCAAATGAATAATTGAGCAGCCAAAAGGGCAAATAAAGTGTACGAAATCAAATGTGACTATAATCAAGCTGAACAGAGAAAAAACATAATTTCCTAATTATGTTATGCCCTTCTGAACGAAATTTTAAACACTGTAGAGATAAAAACGAAATCAAAATATGGCTAAGTAAACATGAAGATGAGGAAATCGTTAAAATTATAAATTAATACCAACACCATCTACAGTCAACAAAAATGAAGTTTTTTTTATTTTGTGGAAATAAACATCCATAGGAGAGGAAATCATGATGTTATAAGTAAGCATCAAACTTTAATGCCGATCTGACGTTGATATAGAAATTGTCGCAATAGGCGAGGTTAAGGTCCGAAAAGAGGCATGTCTTCCCACCCACCTCTTTCTCTGTCGCACCTATGTTTTATGCATTTTTCTCTTTCGCTTAGTCATTGTAAAGTCAGTAAATTGACTGTCCTGCGTGAGAATGGATCGTATCAAGTTCAGGTTGGCATTTAAGTTTGGCACACACTGTAATACCCATACAACTACAGTCTGCCTCGAAACAGTAGATCTTCCTAGTGAGGTGGACTGTGAATAGACTACTTTACTTTGTATTTTTTAAATAGTCATTAATGAAAAATAATAAATAAATTCAGGCAAGTCACAACAGTTTTGAGATATCCAAATTTTAATGTTAGGCCGTCGTCACATGGGTCGATAAGGATCGACATAGACCTTGCGCAGAAAAGCAAAATTCTAGAAAGTACCTAACTTCTTAAAAGTCCCAAAATGGTCTGCAGCGCAGTCCATTTTGGGACTTTTCTTTGGGTCTTACAGCACTCGGTTTATGTCGATTCCGTACTGACCCATGGAATGACAGGCTTAGAAAAATAATCTTATTTGATTGCGAAAGCATTAAGATCGTCTTCTACCTGTTTGTCTTTGAAAAAAGCATCAAGACTGCCACCAGAACCACGAAAAAAACACAAGGCCAACTGGCCTGCAAAAGACCTGCAAAAACTAAGTTTTTGAGTTTATGAAATCAGCTGTTCCGGATGTGACAAAATTTATGTAGGCCAGACAGAACACACGATCTCCAAAAGGATATCAGAACACTTTCCAGCATATAAACTCGGGCACCCTGACAAATCAGCAATTGCTGAGCACTTAATCGAAACCGGC
Source organism: Glyphotaelius pellucidus (assembly GCA_936435175.1). Classification (NCBI taxonomy): domain Eukaryota; kingdom Metazoa; phylum Arthropoda; class Insecta; order Trichoptera; family Limnephilidae; genus Glyphotaelius; species Glyphotaelius pellucidus. Next base: position 27,078,548 of record OW386547.1, read on the forward strand.
CATTACTTTGGATATGTTCCTGAATTTTGGGAATACCCAATATAGAACACGCCTAATTACAGAGGCAATTAAAATTCACAAAAATCCCAGTAATGTTAATAGAGACGACGGAGCTAACCTCAATAGTTCTTGGAATCTGGTAATTGAGGGCTACACCAAAACTTAACGCAGAAAACAATTTTAAATTATACACTAATACCAGCTAAAAGAGGATTAAGCACACTCTTTACCACTTTCGACTACACATCGGCCTTGATGATGGACACTGTAAAGCGGTCTGAAGCGGGCTAAAGAAGGAGGTAGCGCAACACGGTATAATGCCCCAAAAATAAATCACAATAATTTATTAGAATGCTTTTCATTATGTGGGAAGATAAAACTTTGAAATTTCCTTTACACAAACTTTAAAACCATATTTTAAAGTCCACATACTAAACATAGCATAACTTTTAAATTAGCGGCATCTCGAAAGCATGTTGTGGATAAAGCATGTGGCCTGAACATGGACTAATATTTTTTTATTTATTTAATATAGATATATAAGTGTATAGTGGTGTTATATAAATTACATATCGGTACAGAAATTATTTAAAATTGCAATCTCACCAAAGAAGAAGCTAGTTCTTGTGTTTGATGAGCGAGCTACACTAATTATAACAGAAATAGAATAACATTATGCAGTAGGAAAGTATATAATAGGAACAGTTGAAATTTCTGGATCATCTGTATGTGAAGGTGTACATACATAGGATACGGTTACATATGTACTAAAATATTGTGCACTTTAGAGAAATTCGAAAAATCTAAATAAAATAGAGACGAATGTAAATTGATAATAAATAGAAAGAAAGAGAAAAACGGGTAATTATTTAGTTAATTATTCCTGATCAGCATCAGTTTGAGTTTCAGTTTATTGATGTCTTTGATTTTTTTTATTTCAATCGGAAGGTTGTTGAAATACTTTATTCCTAAATAGATATACAAATTATTTTGCATTAGTTTGGTATTAAATTTTGGTATTTTAATGTTGTCTTGATATCTTTTTGATTGGTGGGTTTCAAATTTTTTGATGATATTATCTTTGTAAATTTGAATAATTGCATTTTTCTTGAAGACATTATTTACTCATAATGTATTCGGACCTTTGACGTATCTCTCAGCTGTGCATTGGTACTGAAACGGCCAGTAAAATTGTTCTTACGAACACCTACCATTGAAGAATACAATAGGTTTACTTACATCTTTACATTTCTTACAGCTCCAACCGGGTAAGTTCATTTTTTCTGCCTTTTTACGGACAACTGGCTCTAAATATATGTGCGACGCGTCTTTTGTTGGTGAAATCCTGTAATCATAAAAGAGTAATTTTTGTACATATTATTATATTAACATAGAAGAATGTTGTTTAATATAACACGTTGCAGTAGAGAGTTCATTGAAATTTTCTTAAAAGGTTTACCAAGGGACGGGAAAAAACTTCCTATTTGGGAAAACTTTAAAAATATTACGTGGGATTATTTCAGCTATTTTGCATTTCAGCCTACAGGGACCGAAAAATAAAACATTTAGTATGGTTTGTTTCATAGAATTTGAACAATTCTTTAAATTTCAAAGTTAATTTTCAAGTTCTGTTATTATGTCACTATTGGCCAATCGCTTCACATAACTGAAACAATAACAGAACTTGAATAGAACTTTCACAGAACTTGAATAGAACTTTCACAGAACTTGAAAATTAGCTTGAAATTTGATGAATTGTTCAAATTATGTGAAACAACTGACGCTTAAGCATGATTGATGCATGATGACCATTTATTGGATAACCAACACCTTAGCCATTGGTCATCCCAGGTGGTTCGCTACGTTTAGTAACTTTGCAGGGGTTCAGCCCGGGTTCATGCAGCGAGGTTTGTCTAGGTCTTGGCAACGGATGCATCTGTCCACCGGCTGCATGGGGGGCCAGAACGGGGAGACTGATTGAGGGAGACTTCTCTCGACTTGTCGTCTTACAACGCAGTTGGAGAGATGGATTCATAAGTCGTTCACTCCTGGACTGAACCCCAGATTCCTACCCACCCCTAATAATTTTTTCTTCCCAGAGCTTTCTATCCTTCCTTTCCTTAAAAAGACTCTTCACACAGCATCCCCAAAGTTGACATAGGCTCTGAGGGAAATTATTTTCCTCAAAAAAATAAAACATCTTATATGGGGAATTTATAAGAGTGTTTCACTGTACAAACCAAAAAGTCCATAAAAAATAAAATAAATAAGGAAAAAAAGTATTAAAATTTGTAGTTTACTTCTTGAGGGATTTCAACGGTGATGCTGCAGATTCCTGCTTCAGACTTTGGTTACTCGTGCTTTGATTTTCGTTTTCTATCAACAGAGGAAAGGCAAAGTCATCACCTTTCCGTGAAGGTTTATCATTAGCGATGGTGCGGGATCTTTTAGTTGGCGATCCACCCGTTCGTTTCTCGTGAGCTGTAAACATGATGGTATCTTCGTCATCGTGAATGGTAACAGAATCAACGTTTGAGGAGGTAGCATTCCGTTGCCTGAAAATATATATAATAATTAACAAACATCAACATCCACGGGCGGTCGGTCAATTTAAAAATTCTCCTTCTTCATTATGGTGGAGAGTCGGTTGAAAGGCAAAGTTGGATTCTGAGGTTATCTTGCCAGTCGATGGCATCGGAACTAACTTGGTGCAGCACAGATTTGCCTACAGAAAAATGATGAAGGGAAAATTGCTCTTCTATGTGCTCCGTTGTTTGAATATGTCACCATTTACACAATTCAGAATCCTTTAGACCCCTTTTGTTCACATAATACACGCACAGCAACTTTGACTGCACCGCAATTGCAAATATTTGTAAACAGAAAAAAACTCTCTCTTTTACGTTTTAAATACATGTTTTTTCGAATGCTTCAATATAAAATAACTAATTTTAATATAAAATTTCAAAGAAAATTTATGTTTATTGATAGATTTAGAAAAACCGGTAGCCTGTTTTAAATGTACATTATAATATGTAATAATATTAATAAGTCAGGCCTCATACGTCATACATACGTCTGGTAATGTTATATTATCGTGAAAAGAAGCTTATAGGTCCGAGTGGTTAAGTAACTTTTTTTATTCGCAATAAACAAAAGAAAGTATTATCGTGATTTATTTTTACGGTATTATGCTGTGTTCCGCTATCTCTTTCTTTAGCCAACGTTTCGGATAGTGTTACAGTGTCCATCATCAGGGCAGATGTGTAGTCGATAGTGGTGTGCTTATGTACGCAGATGCAATACCATGTTGTCAGCTCCAATCCTCTACGAGCTGGTTTTAAAGTATAATTTTAAATGGTTTTCTGCAATTAGTTTTGGTGTAGCCATCAATTACTGGCACCAAGAACTGTTGAACTATTAATATTAATGCGATTTCTGTGAATTTCAATTGCCTCCGTAATTAACCGCGCTCTGTGTGTTTTGGGTCTTCCCAGGATTTCAGGAACAAAACTAAAGTAAAGGCCAGCTGCAATTAAATGCTCGGCAACTGCCGATTTATCAGGGTGGACACTTTAACATTGGCTAAAGAAGGAGGTAGCGAAACACAGTATAATACCCCAAAAATAGATTACGTTAATACTTTCGACCGTGAAAATCTAAAATCATATCAAAAAAAATATTTTTCACAAAAACTACCTTTGTTTTCGGATTTTCTTTTTCTGCGCTGGTTTCTGTTGATTTGAAGGACTCGCATCTATAACATCGTCATCTTCAGTTAAATTATTCATTAAACTTTCATTTAATGACAGCTGAAAATAAAAACACCATGGCTCGTCATTCATTTTTTTACAATTACAATAGTTATATATTATAATATCTTTGAAAGTTCTTGTTGAGAGAAATGGTTTTGTAATGAAAAACGTATAGACATATGTACAAATTAAAGACCTAGGCATCACTTTTCAATCAAATATTTCATTTGTTAACCACATAACAGAAATCCGTAATAAGGGCTTAAAAATGTTGGGATTTATAACTAGGCTAACTAGAAATTTTAACAATATAAAGTGTATTAAACTGTTATATTTTGCTTATGTTAGAAGTCAGCTGGAGTACAATTCTCACGTCTGGAATCCACATTATAATACTCATGTACAAGCTGTTGAAAGAATACAAAACAAATTCTTACGTTTTCTAAATTTTAAAATGGGTATTCCAGCAATTATTTTGAACTATAACACTCTGTTAAATGATATGAATATGCTCAAATTGTCAGACAGAAGAATTTTCACTGACTTGGTATTTTTATATAAAATTCTAAATGATTTAGTTGATAGTCCGGTATTGCTTGAACTGATAAGCTTCCGGATACCACAACATAATACCAGAAGTCAGGATTTATTTCAGTGCAGAAATTCTGGAACTAACTACCATACGTATTCCTCTTTGCCCAGAATATTAATGGAGGGAAATAATTATACCAAGTCAGTGGACATCTTCAATTTATCTTTAAACAAATGGGGTGCTTAACAATTCTTCCATTTACTACCTGAACAGCAATTTTCAACATTTCTTCTTCATCGGTCTTGCTCATTCCAGCAGTGGAAGAAAATGTCCTAAGCCCCCCACAGAAGCTGTCCTGCATGGAAACATCGGACGGTTCTTTCATTTTCATATTAGAAAAAGACAGACGGGCCTGTTTCAACTTCTTCGAAGTCAACGACCGTTTACACTTTTTCGATAATTGACTTATTGATGTATCCGGCGAGATATTTTTCGGTACATTCTTTTGCAGCAGGCTCAATGAATCTCTTTTAGTTTTGGCTTGTGATTTTTCTTCTGTAAATGTGACATCTAGATCAGGTTGATTCGGTGGTAATAAATTTGGACTCGGTTTCTTTTCTTCTTCGGCCGGGTTTCTTAATAATGAAGGACTTGATTCCTCGTCTATGCTTTTTCTGTTGTTGGACGGTGATTTTGACTCAGGACTGACGACAAATGTATCGGTGTTGTCTAATCTGAAAACAATTTTATTTATTCCCTCAAGCTAATTTTTCACTTTTTTATACAGATATTAAATTAAATTACAGATGCTAAACTCTATTAGGTTGGGCATGTGCCAGTTTGAGTTTTAACAGAATGTTAAAAATCAAACAGCCACTTCAAGAAACATATTTGTGTTTTATATTTCATGTAAAGTGGTATACACATGCTTTGAAAATTATATTAACCCTTCATTTGCCGGAAGCGCAAATGGGGTGTTAATATAACGGCGTGCGCGGCAAAAATTTTGGCTTTTTTTTAACCGTTTGCTTGCCAAGTATGTGCCGGCACGCACCAAATTAAACTCTAAAAAATATTTTTTGAAATGCGATTTTAAACCTTAATTATAAAGAAAACGTATGAAGGATAAGGTCAGAATCGCTTGGGGCATTCTTGTTCATAAGGTATAAGATACCGTGTACCCACCTAGCGCAGCGGAACAATTTCTGTGGAATTGTTTATGCTCTCTGGCCGAGATTTTTTCCCGCCTTTGAGCTGTCAGATTGGCTTGCGTCACTGTCGCGCTGTTCTCGTGAAAAAGATCGTAAAAACTTATATATTCATCGAATAAACGCAAGTAATGTTGTTTTCAGGCATTGTGTATTGTTCAAGGAATGTGTTTCGGTAAATATTACATAAGATAGCATAAATTAAACTCACAAAATATTACGTAACATATTAAGTCAAAACATCGCGAAATTTACCCGTTTGCTCCGTGGCACGTCACGAGTTAAAGGCGGTTTTAACCCTCATGTATGTATAAAGAAATTGTATGAAGGTCAAGGTCAGAATCGCTTGCGCCAATACCATTCTTGACGTAGCCAATAGTTTCATTCATATAGCAACACTAGAATATTTTTAAATGGATTATCTATGACTTAGCAGCTCGACTTTTATAACTGTCTAAAGCAAAAAAAATCGATGTTTTATGTTTTGAAATGCTTATTTATGGGAACGCAGGAGGGGGAGGTGGATCACAGGACGGGTGGAAACGGAAGAGGAGAGGGGATAAACGGGGAAGGGAAGGGGGGTGGAAGGGGAAAGGGGACAAATAGGAAAGGGCATGCAGGGAGAAATTATTTCTTTATTTAAGTGGTATTGCAATGCATGCCGGGAACTCGCCAGAAACTAAATAAAAAATAATCACAAAGATTATTATGTACAGGGGATGTACTGGATGGATCAAAAATAATTTTATTTAAAAATAATTAAATTAAAATTTTATTAGGGAGCTCAAGAATAACACAAAAAAAACATAAAAATAACATTGTCAAATAGAATTGTGAGTCTAAATTTAAACGGAATTGATAAACTTCACCCAGTATCTTTGTACATTTACATATTAATTATTTAATATCAATTTGGGAGGCGGGAATGGGTACCGCCGCCCCGGGAACCTTTATTGGATAACCAACACCTCTGCCATAGGTCGCCCCAAGTGGTTTGCTACGTTTGGTAATTTAGCAGGGGTGCCCGGGTTCATGGGGTGAAGTTTGTCTAGGTCTCGAAGGTGGATGACCAGGACACACTAAACTCCAGATTCCTACCCACCCCTTAAACCCCTTTCCTTCCTACCCACCCCTAAACTCCTTTCCTCTTCCTTTCCTTAAAAAAAAACCCTCCACACAGCATCCCCAATGATGACATAGGCCCTGTGGGAAATTATTTTCCTCATGGCCTCCTGTGTGGAGCTCATGTAAAAAAAAAAAATATTAAGAGGAAAAGCGGACGGGTGTCCCAAACTAGTCCAAAAAACTTTTGATACATACTATCAGTGTGTACAAATATATGTGAAACCTAATCAAAATGATATGCCAGTGCATTTATGTTTATTTAAAGTTGTACCTGTTGCTTAAGTTAGTGAGTGGTGTTTTATTTTCTTGCGATCTAGGAGTGGCACTCCTGTGTTTACCCTTTCCAATGATAGGACTCAAAGCCAAGTCTTTCTTCCCTGTTTCCCTCTTACTTGAACTTTGTGCGCGTTTACCGGGAGACCTTTCACTGGTGCGGATTCTTTTCTTAGGAGTTACCAGACCATGGTGCATTACTTCATGTTTCACGTAGGATTCATCCTCTTCTTTACCGTCCCCATTCGTTGGGGATTTCATGCTTTCCCTTGGACGTTTTCCATATATTAAATTTTGATTATCGTTTGGCTGGTTCTCACGTTCGGTGCCACAATTATCCTCAACCATTTGTGTAAACATATCTTTTGCTTTAACTAATTTCATCTTTGAGCCAACATTTTCATTGGAGATCTGGCCGAATACCGTAGCTGTAAATAAAAGCATTAATATCATATAGTAAAGAAGAACATGGGAAATGCGATGTGGGCGTATTTCATGACCCGAAAGTCTAACCATTCTTTGCTTAAATATCAAATTTAATTTAATAAATTTAAAATTTGAAGTTGGGAAGAGTGAGAAGAGATTGAGGTGAACCTGGCTATTTAGATCTTGTCACTAAAGTTGAAGAGCTTAATAAGTCAGGTACGCCTCGTACGTCGTACATATGTCTGGTTATATTATTATGAAAACAAGCTTATGGGTCCGAGTGGTTAACTCAAAGATAAGTTGGATTAATTAAAAAAAACAAAGTTCAGCAGTGTCTTTAATCTAAAGTCCATCAAGAAAGTGTAGAAAAAAATGGTTTTAAATGGCAATAAATTTTAAAAAAAGCACTATGGTCAAAGAGGATATTTTTCACATCAACATCAAAAGGCGTTCTTAAAAAAAAAAATTAGATTTGAAAAATAAAGTTGGAGTTTTTTTTTATAAGTACTTTTTTATTAGTTACTAGCTGGTACCCGGCATGCATTGCTATGCCATTTTAAAAAAAAAAATTCTCCCTGTGTCCTTTCCCATTCGTCCCGTTCCCTTTCCGCCTCCCCTTCCTCTCCCGCGTCCCCTTCCCCTCTCACGTTCCCACTCCATCTCCTCCACCTTCCCTCTCCCCACTCCACTCCCCCCTTCCCCCGTCCCACAAACCCCCCTCCCGAGTTCCCCTCCCCCTCCTCCCTTAAGCATTCCATACATTCAACCCCGGTAAATTCAGTTTTTAAACTAATATTAGAAAAATTGTTGCTCTTACTATCTTCCTCGCAATTTTTCCATATTTTCCCACTGTTTAAACCTTTCCTGGACTATGACAAACATTTCAAAATCAAAATCAGCTAAATCGGCCCAGCCGTTCTCGAGTTTTAGCAAGACAAACGAACAGCAATTGATTTTTATATATATAGATAGATTCTATTAGAAATAAGTTGATATTACCTAGGGTTTGCATTTTTGAAACTTGATCATCCAACCGGTTCTGAAGTTTTACACATTTTTTACAGTTCTCCAATCTGAAAAACATAACAGCCATATTGAATATAGTGGATTGTTTTGTTGTTGCGTTGTGGCAAAATAAATGTTATTTAATATTTCTTACTGTTGGCAGTGGTCTGTTAGCTTGGAAAACTTTTCTTCCGATTGTTTTTGATCTGCAATGATTTTTTGAAAAGAACGGACCACACCTGGAAATTGGACATAATTATAACAGTAAGCAGTTTTGGTAACAATATTATATTATAATATGCCTAATATTATGTGTGTACAACTTATTATTTTTGAAAATAATAATAAGCTTTACTGGGTTAGTAAAGGTAATAAATCAACATAAACCAAAGACCCTGCATAGAAAAGTCCCACTGCGAAAACTTTATTTTTCTGCGCAGGGTTTTCGGGTTATATCGATTCCTTACTCTTACCGACCCAACGGGAAGATGGGCTGTGCCAAATTGTCCCCACTGAAATGAAAAGCAGAAAAGAGACAATTTTTTATATACCTAAAACATAATTAATACCTAATAGTTCTATGAAAAGTAGCCCTCGAGTCCAAAAAGCATCTTTCTAATTTCCTCTTTTTTTAAATAAATTGAAACAAAAATTTCCTCTGAAATCATAATATTAAGTAGGTTCTTAAATACCTACCTACTTAGGAATATTCAAACAAGGAATTTTACAATTTGTCCAGAGAAATGTTACCATCTCAATGATAATTCTTTTTTCAAACTTTTTTAGGCTGGTAGGTACCACAATAATGATGGTGACTGGACAGCTCAGATTGAACTCAATTCAACACCTCCTTTGAAAGGTCATAAAGGTGATGAAAAAAATATTAAAAAATAGGTTACATTAGGTTAGGTTTTGGGCTATTTTTCAATTTTTATTTTGTCATAGCTTTTAATGACTGTTCAAAGAGGTGTTGAGTTGAGCTGATTCTGAGTTGGCATGAAGCCAATATTGATTATTCTGACAGCTCGTAGTAGGAACCACAATCATGCGAACTCTGGCGGGATAACAAGGTAGTATCCAGGAGCGGAACGCAACAAACAAATTTACAAACAGATGAATGCCCAATGGTCGAGTAAAATGGGACTTTGCTATGCTATCAATTAAAACAACAAAAGACGAGATTTAATTCAAATATTTTTATTATACATATAAATAAATCTTTATTTAAATGTGATATAAATTATATTGATTTTTATGTATGCTTTTCGTTGTGCATTTATGCACAATGCCATTTTATATCACACAACAGTTTTGACGAGAGTTTTTTAATCCCTTTTTATGTCAAAAAGAGTGCTTTTATTTTATGCATTTTTACCCTCAAAACCTTTGCGCTCAATGGTAATATTATGTAAGTAGTAAGTATTCTGAAGGTACTTGCCATTAAACTTTTTAATGAACTGAGACATAGCCGTGGCACAGTCCGTCAACAATGTGTCATTGCATGCATTTATAATGTCCCATTCTAAGTTTATACAGCGGTCTCCTTGTGGTCCTCTCACTGAACTTGCCGCCATGGCAATATTTTGTTTTAATGTGCCTAACACTTAGGCATTTGAATATAAAGTTTAGGCTTTCGTAAGTCGTCACTAGCCAAATATTATTCAAATCAGAAGATGGCAAAAAAGCAACGGGAGTATTATTCTGTATTATGAACTGTCAAAGTTGACTTGACAATCGAAATCGACGATGTTTCGAACATTAATCGCGGGAAAAGTCAGAGCTGCATGTGAGTATTTTCTTATCTAGTTAGTCAAAACTTTTTTTGGTACCTACCTGAACAAAATATTTTTTCTAAATTTAAAATACATATATATTTTGAAACGTCAAAAATATTGTTATTTTTATTGTCAGCTAAGTATGACATTTGAAAAAAATCTTCAAAATTCTCGTTTCTGTAATGTCATTGGTCTCACGTCGATAGATGTTTAATAAAAAAATAAATTTACCGTTCTCAAATCACAAACGTGGAAGCTTATTTCTTCACGATGCTAACGCAGGTGGGTACAAATTTATTCTTAAATTAAAATTTGAAATAAATATGCAGTTTTCCGCCGCACTCTTACAACGTGTATATTTGTAGTTTATTTGTGTAATTTTACCTCTCCCACGACATAAGTACTTGTTTTTCCCAATAAATAAGTTGAAAGAAATAGTTATTTCAATAATAATATTACTATAAGAAGCAAAGAGTGCGGCAGAATACTGCATAATTACCATACTTTTACACAAGGAATATTTAACCCCTTGAAGGGCAGGAGACCAAATTTGTCCCAGCTCACATGTGCCTCATATAAATCGCTGTAACTCCCTTACTAAAAGAGTGAGAAATATGTTCTAAACGGTGTTAGAAAGGCAAAACATCACTTGAAAGGCTTAGGAGTCTAATCTAAAAATTAACCACCAAAAAATTAAAACGTACACCTTTATGAAACCAAAGTTTCAAATTGCAATTCGAAAAGAAAATTGAAGCCTTGAGAATTTTTTATTAATTATTTTCATATTAAAAGACAAAAAAGCGAGGTAAAGGAAACGTTTATAATACATTTTTCTAATAAAATATGTATGAACCTGTTTTAATTGTTTTTCATATTTAAAATTTAAAATTTCGTCGAGTGCACTCGAAGTATTGAAAGAACGCTCTATAATTATTCACATCAAAATAATTTGCAAGGGCAGACTAGAAGAGCATTTGCTCGTTTGGTCTTAACACACCTTCAGATGCCTTCGGCAATCATCTAACCGTTCGTACATAAAACATGAACGACCATAGATTGAACTCTTCTGATATCATATCCATTTGTTGGGATATAGCAAAAATTCGTGTTACTAATTATTCTAACGACGTCTATTGAAGGATGCTATGTGCACGTACTATACGTTGAGTTGAATGAGGTATCTTAAAATTCATTAAACAATGTCTACACATTCAATGCTGGGCATATTCTAAAGGTGACTGGAAAATAGTCGCTCGTAAACGTCCCTCCTCCCTCTCATAGGAAATTTGATTTGCAATAAAATTAGTCCACTAAAATTAGTGTGCAGTCACAGCGGATATTATAGTTTATTTGCTGGATATATTAAAATTCCCTACGCTATGGGAAACTTTTATCGCGATGACAACATTTTAACTGACAGGTGACGTTTGGATACTTAGATCTTTTTAAATCACCTGTTTTTTTCTTTAATTCTTATTACCATTACCGGGCGCATTGCCACAAATTGCCGCTAGCTTATATACCAAGACTAAAGTCTGAGTGGGTCCAAGTTCTGTCCCGTTTTCGTGATGTGCTGTTGCCAGTTTTAGGTTTTCCGGCTTTTTGAGAAACTAGATTTTCATAATCCGCCAGTACGTAATTTTCAGGACTGTGTGAGTTATTATATAAATACCAGATATCAGTGTGACCCTGAATTTACGCTTGTCGGTTTAATTTCCGTTTTCCGTATCTATTTAAAATTAAAATTGGTAGTCAAAGTCAGTTAGTGGATTACCTACGTACGATGGAGGCGCCTTATACCAACGGATATTCCTATCGTCCAGGTATGTTAAAATAACTTGAATTACCCATTATTAATAGTGAAGCTTGTTAAGTACCTTTCTAATTAAAAAAAATTCTATATAAGAATATTCAGTCAATATGGATGCAGTCATTTTAATAAAATATAGATTGCTACAATATAATATCAATCGACTGTATATTCTACACAAACTGCTGTGTTCGAAAATTGTCAAATAAATAAATAAAATAAAAGGAATATATTTATATAAATATGAAAATTCTTGACAGCATATAAATATGAAAATTCTTGACAGCATATAAATATTTGATAACAAAATATTTTTTTAGATTTCAAGTGCCTAACTACCAGCATATTTATGAAAAAGTACGAACTTTAGGTAAAATTTTACTTACAACTACCACTCTTGCGCAATTACTAAAAACAATTTTTCTTAGGAAGCCCTAACTTAAAAACATATTTTACAAAATAGTTCTTATTTTGGGTAAATTAACAAAAAGTGATTGCCTAAAAACCTATTTTATTATTTATTATAATTATTGTTTTATCAAAAATAAAGTTTGCAGCCAAACTAAAGACGTAAAATATTAAACTGAATTGAAGAATTATTTAAAAAAAAATGCATATTAAGTGCAGCCAATTGGTAGCTGTAAGTAACATTTTTTTCACACTTCTATGTGTTTCAATTTTAATCCACCATCTTAAAAACGTATTTCTTATTTTGGTTTTTTTATCATATTTTTTCATTAATGACATCCTGATAGTGGGTGACATTCAATATGAATCACTTTGTACTGGTTGTTTCACAGAATTTGAATTCATCAAATTTAAAAGTTAACGTTCAAGTCCTGTGAATGTCCTATTCAAGTTCTGTTGTTATCCAAGTACTGTGAAACAACCGGCTCACAATAAGGAACTCCAGTGAAAAATATTATGGCTTTAAAAAAATATGTTCATATAGACCAATAAACGCTGATTCTGAATATATAAGTTTTGTTAAATAATATTTAACGTAGAGTTTTTAAAAAAATATTAAAAAGTCCATTTTAAAACAGTTCATTAAAACACCCTGTCAAGTTGGTATTATTGAATTTATGAGGCGTGACGGCACCGCGTCCATAAAACGCTCCAATGCTGAAATTCAAAATGGCCGGCCATGAACAGCTGATTCCAGTTGCCTACAAAATTCATACTTCGGTTGGTCATGATGACGTCACACTAGATTCGGTGGTTTTCGGGGGATCTTGAAAAATTAAAACTTTGACATTTATTTTAACTATTAAAACTAAATATAAAAATAAATATGCAGTTATTTAAGTTAGAAGGTCATTATTAATTTAAAAAAATAAAAAAATTGGACTGGAGTTCCTTATTAACACAATGTGATCGGGCAGTTTTCGGCCGCGTACTAGTGCTGCGAACGGGTGATTTTTCGCGTAATTTCGCGCTAACGTAGACCTCTAGAAAAATTGCGATAACTTCAAAAATATTTGTTTGATTTCAATAATTCTTTTTGCAAATTATTTATTTTATTTAATTATATTTAGAAATGTATTCTTCATCGTTAAACTAGTGCAGAATTTCACATAAAGCAGGAAAGTTTTGAAAAAAAAAAAAAAAATTTTTTTTACATAACATCCTTTATTTTACACAACTGGACGAAATGGTCCTGCGGGTAAATGTTGTAGGCAGTGGAATAATATCTTCATCATCAACTTGATCGCTATCATCACTATCAAAATCACTTTCACACGATATGTCGGATAAATTGTCGGCGTATATTTCTTGGTCACTATCTTCATTGTGGTGAGACATTTTTCTTATGGGATAAAACACAATATAATAATATAACTAACTAAAAAAAATAACAAACTTTCAATCACAATCGTGGTAAAAATGTCTGTTTCATCGAAAATTTATCAAAAGTATTTTAACTTTTAACCACTAAAATAAAATGTAAATATGTACGTAATATATATATAATATCTATGTACTCGATATTTAGCTTTTAGCAACGTCCGACCACCAAAGAGTAGTGAAATAAACTAAAAAAAATATTATTCTTCGTCTTAGTGTTGCATGTATACCGTTATATGTACCGTTATCTTCGACTATTTTTGTGATTTATAACACTACCTCGGTACCCACCGTACACCCCATCTATTGTTCTCAAAAGGTTTTTACCTGCATAGCTACAACCCTACAGACGCTATATAGCGAAAACTCAAGTATATTGGAACCCGTATTTTAACGTGACCCGCGCTCCACTAACAATCTATCAAAAACGTATAAATACGTGATCCGCTCTCTAGCATTAATTTGCTAAAAACGTATCAATACGTGATCCGATTACAATGTGTTAAATAGTAATAGAACTTTCACAGAGCTTGAATTTTAACTATGAAATTTGATGAATTGTCCAAATTTTAAAGTTAATATTCAAGTTCTGTTATTATTTTAGTTCTGCGAAGCAATTATCCCATAATAGAATAATAGCAGAGCTTGGACAGAACTTTAATATAAACCTTGAAATTTGTTGAATTCTTCAAGTTCTGTGAAACGGTTGGCCCTAACTCGCATATTATTATCATAAAGCCCAGTGAATAGATTATTTCCTGAATTTTAATTTTATTTGACCTTAACATTAAAATGTCGTTTTCTCTTAACATTCCAATAACATGTACTTGAATAGAGGCCCTCATATATTGTAACTTGACGATGTTTGTATTACTGATAAAATACTTTAAATTTCTGTATTGAAATGTCAGGTTCTTGTAAAACTAATATTTTAGGAATTTTTGATTTTGACAGTAATTTATTAAGAAAAAATGATTAAAGTTTATGGAAAATAACTAATGTACAAATAATTTTGCATTTTTAGTTTGCGGCCACGTTAAATTTAATTCATTAAATAATGGCGATAAACTAGTTTTATTGAACCTAATAGCATATTTCGTATTTAATGTAAAATTTTCTTGATTGTTCTTATAAAATGTTCCTATTTTGTATAAATATATATTATATAATATACAAAGGTTTTAGGTAAGACACAATTTCAGATTTTCACGGCCATATTTATGCTTTCTCCTTCTTTAGCCAACATTTCGGACAGAGTTACAGTGTCCATCATCAGGGCAGATGTGTACAATGTTGCGAAGTATTTAGGAGTAAGGTTAAAATTAAAATATCAGTACAATTGAACCTCGCATAACATGCATAATTTGTTCCAACATCTTATTCGTAATGCAAAACATTTTTTAAGCGAAACAATTTTTTCCGTATAAATTAATGTAAAATACGATAAAGCGTTGCATACAGGAAAAAAAATTCATGATGTGTAAAAATATTCAATAAATTTTTATATGTAACGTTTAATCAGAAGAGGCTCATCTCATCCCAATTAAAACTGTTGCGGAAGGTAACCTTCAGAATCTGCAAGCTTCTTGAAGTTGCCCACGAAGTTCTCTGCTGCTTTTGCTTCGGAGCTTGTTGCTTCACCGTGCCTCGCAACGCTGTGGATACCGGTTCTTCTCTTAAACTTCTCGAACCATCCATGACTTCCTTTAAAAACTTTCTCTTTGGCCGTTAACGATTCTGGCATCTTCTTAACGAGGTCGGCAAAAAATTACTTTAACTTTCTCACAAATAATGTTTTTGTTAATAGTATCGCCTTGCAATTGCTTTTCGTTTGTCCACATGAGAACCTTTCAACATTGTTGAGAATATGTAACCGTTGCAACTTTTCAATTATTTTACATTTCATTTCTACAATTATTTTTATTCTCTTATGACTGTCTTTTGTGGCTTTGGGGACATTATTGCAATTGTTATTAAACATGTGCGACACTAACGTGCTAGCGAAACGAGTGTTAAACTGAATGTAGAAAAGTCCCGGCGCACAAGCGAGTGACACGAAGAGGGGAACCTCCTCTTTCCACATCACTCTTTATGCGAAATGTCTCCTATTGAGAGACATTTTTTTTACAACTTATTTTACTCGTAATGCGAATTACTCACTAAGAGAGCTGCTCGTTAAGCGAGGTTCCACTGAATATTAATTTTAATAAAATTGCTATTTAAATGCATTATTGTCTATTTTATGTAATTTAAAAAAAAAAATTCTTAGAGAAATTAAATTGAAACTAAAAATTAAGTTTTGTTTTTGAAATTACACATTTTAGGAACGGGTAAGCAACAGTAAATAATTACCACGATTTTGCGCAGGAGTAGAAATAATGTGTGAAGAAGAATAAAATATGTATATATATAATAACATTGTTTATTTTACCAAATTATTATTAAATAATATATTATCTCATGAAAGATTACCATAAGTGTAATAGGTCAAGCTTATCGCTAAATCTATATAACGCTTCGGTTAACTAATTAATTAGCTTATCGCTAAATCTATATAACAATGATTAATTAATGGTTAATTACAATGATGCAGGCACGTGCCCAGTTACCTACCTGAATCAAAACTTGAGTCGGTCATGTCAAGAATGAGAATACCAAAATAGTATGTGTGAATGTGAATGCAGCAATGAGAAACGGCATGGTGGTTAATTAGTTGATAGTAAGATGTTAAAATAAACAACAAAGAAAATCACTGAAACATAAACGTTTGATAACTTTTCATCACCATTGTTTGACCCATCAAAAGAGCGAATCTCTATCTTTTGTGTCATCGTTATCGAGATAACGGATGTGATCTCCTGTCAGATTTGTGTGATTTTTACATATCTTAGTTTAGCTCGTTTT
The DNA here is from genome assembly GCA_936435175.1 of Glyphotaelius pellucidus. NCBI lineage: Eukaryota > Metazoa > Arthropoda > Insecta > Trichoptera > Limnephilidae > Glyphotaelius > Glyphotaelius pellucidus. The sequence continues at coordinate 27,095,209 of OW386547.1, forward strand.
AAACACGAATTCCTGCAAATATGCATGATTATTCATTTAATGTATGTTGTACGTAGAAAAAAGCAAATAAATCACACAAATCTGACAGGAGATCATGTCTTTTATCTCGATAACGAACCCATAAAAGATAGTGAATTGCTCTTCAGGCTAATTTTTTCGCTTTTCGGAACAACTCATGTAGGTCGAGTCTCCCTTGCTATCATAGTGAGAAATACAACCTAAACGGTATTAGAAAGAGAAAACACCACGCTAATAATAATGGATGTTGCGATGCCGGAGTTATAAGTAACTCATCATCTTCCCGAGCTCAAACTTCAAAACCCCCCATATTTTTTGCAAGCAATACTATAAATCAATCACTGCATTGTGCGTAAATGCGGCTCTGACGCTACTCGATAGCTCTCATGAAGCTCTCATATTGTGGTGATATTGACACAGTGTCACTGACGGTACTATCGCTGGGCTCGGAACTCCACCTTTACTGCTGCAAAATATTTTCAATTATCACGCTCATATCACTTCTTAATCATTTTTGATTCATTCATGATTGAATTTATAATGATGATTCATGATTTATGATTGAATTTATAATATTATGTATTATTTTGTATTATCATGGAAAACTAAATTATTACATTAAATATTGATAACTGTCGCTCACCCCATATGATGCAATAATTATAGTCATGGAGTCTTAAAAAAGAAGTCATAATGAATTTGCACATTCGTTGTGTAAATATTCCTTGTATATTTTTGAGTACCTGCTATCTTTAAAGTTATTTATGATGTAAGATTAATTACCCCTAAACTTTGTATTACCTGGTCTGCAATATTATTCCGTTGAGGTACACAGCTGTCATTTTAAAAATAATACCATTTTTCGGAATCTTCAAATATTCATGTTCTTAAGTCAATACGTGTAATGATGATAATTGCAAAAATGATGATTTTGTGATAAATATAAATTTTCATTAAGTCGAATCACCTCGACATGTAACATTTGGCATTTAGAATCGGCCTGTTTTGATTTTGCAAAAAAAAAAACATTGTCAAAATGCATGTTTAATTTTATTTTGTGAAGTTGAGCTACAAATATTAAAATGTTTTCCGATCGTAATCTAAAAAACTTAATTTGCCGCATCAAAAATCTCAATTTCGGTTGCATAACTCTGACTCAATGAACTCTAGAACTCGAATTTGGTTTGAATTTAAGTGTAATTTTCAAAATTGGAACTGTTTCTTTGAATCATTCAGACAAGCAATGAAGTATCTCCTAAAATATAATATTTTTAGCAGAAAATCATTTTAGTTATCATTTTCCATATTGTAAGTGATTTTGAGAATTAAGAATTCAGTCTATCCTGTGATTTTCCAAAGATTCTGCGCTAAAAGTGCTTATACAATAAATCCATATACAAAAAGGGGTTTGTAAGTAGGTGATTTAATACTTTTTATAGGTCTGATACTTAGTTTTTTTCTACGTTTGTAAAAGACTTGATTGAAGCAAAGGTCAAGATGTGTTTTACTCGCAGTATTTAATTAAAGCATCTATAATATTTCTAGGCAAAAACATATGATTTTATGTGATTTTGCATTACTTTGCATTGCATCGCCTTAGACTTGAAATAGTACTACGCATATCGACGACGTAGCGCTGACGAGCTGGCCTGATGGTCCTCCTATGCAGCGCGTGGTCCTACAACTCTTCATTCATTCACTTTTTTATTATTACAGCTCTTCGTTTCATCATATACATATTATAATTGGATGTGACCGACGTATACAAGGCTCTATTTCCACTTAGTTTTATGTTCTCTTTTGTTTGATACAATTATTATCACTGCATCTATCAAAGTCTGTGAAACTTATTATTTTTAGATTTATAGATACAATTAAATGCTTCAAACAGTTCTCCTGACTCTTTTACAATCTTATTATATTTTGACACAAAACCACAAATGTATCCAAACTACGAACTATTTTATAATTCTTTCCATTCAATACATTCTTCTCTTGGTTCCCTCTCCTTGAAGGTTGGCCTCTCATCAAGACAATTTTCACCCTGCTCCCTGCAGCCCAAAACAACTCAGGGGAATAATTGCAGTCTTACCTTTTTGTTATTTTCAGATGAGTCAGTGGTCAGAGAATGCACAGAGATAAAGATACCCGTGCCATGGGGCCATGTCAGCGGCAAGTGGTGGGGACCCCGTGAGAAGCAGCCCGTCCTGGCACTGCATGGCTGGCAGGACAACGCCGGCACCTGGGACACCCTGGCCCCCCTGCTCCCTGTAGAAATATCCCTACTAGCCATAGACCTGCCCGGCCACGGAATGTCTTCCCACTACCCCCCAGGGATGCACTACTACATCTTCTGGGACGGGATCTCACTCATCCGAAGAATCGTCCAACACTTCAAGTGGGGCAAGGTCGTCTTGATGGGCCACTCTCTCGGCGGAGCCCTCAGCTTCATGTACGCCGCTACTTTCCCCGATGACGTCGACAGATACATAAGCGTAGACATTGCCAGCCCATCTGTTAAAGACACAAAGAAAATAGTAGACAGCACCGGACCTAGCATCGAACAATTTTTAAAATACGAAAATTTAAAAGAAGACAACATACCCTGTTACAACTATGAAGACATGCTCGCTATCGTCTTAGACGCGTACAAAGGTTCCATCACGGAGAAGTCTTGCGAGATACTAATGCAGCGCGGAATGACAAGAACGCCTAGCAAGAATGGATACCACTTCTCGCGTGACGTGAGATTGAAGGTGGCTTCGTTAGGAATGTTTAGCATTGAATACGTATTAGAGTACGCCAAGAGGATCAAGTGTAAAGTTCTGAACATTAAGGCCAAACCGGGAATGGACTGGGATAATCCAGAGTACTACGGGATGGCAATAGATGTCATCAAGAAGCACGCATCACTCGTGGTCTGCCACGAGGTGGCTGGCACGCACCACGTGCACTTGAACGAACCTGAAAAAGTACTCCCTTTCATCCTCAATTTTCTACTCAAGTAATTATTTAATCTTAGATACAGCAAAACACTAGACAAATTTACTTCTTTATTAAATTCTGAAATTAATTACACGGTCACAATTCATTGTCGCATATAATTTATTAATACCAAAATTCCATTTCAAAATACCAAAAAGTAAATATTCAGTTAAATTTCTTGTGGAGGCGTTAGTTTCTAAAACAGCTTCTATCAAAATGAGGTAAGAATTTCATTTTGTAACCAGTTTTCCATTCGTCATTGAATATAGAATAACAAATTTTTTTTTTAAATTTATTTATTTACTTATAAAAATAATCCACTAACTCTTATGAAAAGTTTATTGTTGGATGTAGTAAATTTCTAGGCTTAGTTTGCTTTGTAAGTACTCTTAATAGTAAAATTATCATTATTAATTAACCGCGTTTTTATTAAACGTACTAAATTCTTGCAGCAAAAATTATTTATTGTATTGATTCTTTGCTTTTAATATTCATATTAATTAAACTGCTGCCTTAGATATCAATATTATTAGTTCAGAATAATAAATAGTTACCTAAATACATTTCATTCTACTTACGTATGAATAATTTATTTCAATTTATTTATTTTTCCATCAGGGTTATGTTAGAAAGCAAAAGTTACATCGCTTAATCCGCTATTACGACTTCATTTACATGTTCGATCATGAACTGACATCGTGCAGTGCTTAATTCATTCATTCCATTGTTTGGAAATGCGGTTGAAAGAATCCATTTCTTTAAGAAATTTTTTCAGAGGAAAGAATTCATATGCACAGTGCCCGGAATATCGTAATACAAGCAGGAAACTGGTAAATCAATGTTACACAGAGAACCCAAAAGAAAATTTAAAAACTTCAAAATGAGCATTTAAATTTTTTTTAAATTTTTCTTTTAAAAGACATTAAACTTCCGATTTTAACCCCTCAGTGACTGATTTTTTTTCAAATTTAGGAGGTGTTCTACAATTTTCTTCTTTCACCTTTTTCAGAGGCTTTGATCTCATTCGATGAAAGGATTGTCTAATTTGATGATGTCTAGTTTGCGATGATGTGGGTTAAATGAAAAAAAAATTACAACACAAAATTGACTCAAAATATGATGTAAATCAGAGGTTCCCAAGCTTTTTTTTCTCGTAGACCACTTTCAAAATTTTACTGGTCACGGTGGACCCCCTGTTGGTACATTTCTACCATATTACCAAAACTTAACATGCGTTGTACTGAATATTGAATGGCGAGGTGTGTGTGGTCTGTCACAACAGAGCAGTACCGGTTCTAGGACTTTTTCAAACGGGGGTAAAATGGACCAGTATTCGAGATTATATGTGCCATGACGGAGGGGGCGTAATGGGATACGGGACGGAGGGGGATATGGGTATGTTCCCATCCCAGTACAGTACACCCATATCCCATTACGCCCCCCCCTTGCCTAGCTGGGCGTTTTAAGATCTCATGCATAACCGGTACAACAAAGTGCGCTGTACACCAGTCGCTCTGTTATGGAGGGGGCGTAATGGGATATGAGACGGGGGGTGGGATGGGATATGGATATGGGGCACGGGATGGGTCTCAATCGAAACCAGTTTGTGGACCCCCACTTACAACTTGTGAACCCCCATTTCTTTATCGCGCCTACGAGGACCCCCGTCGGATCTCCCGTGGACCCCTACGAGTACACCTGGGACCACTTAGGGAATCACTGATGTAGATTCACCAGTTTCCTGCTTGTACAATGAACACCGTATATACATAGGTATAGTAAATTCTCAAATTATTCATGCATTCGACTTTATCATGAATATTTGATTTACACTTCAACTTTTCAGTTTTGAATTGACATTTCCCATGCTTATCAATTTAAGCAGTATTGTTTGCGTAGTCGAAAATATTCCTACTTGAACATGAAATGTCTCATCTGCCCTTGAGTATTGGAATGCCGTTAAAATGACAAATTTTCTGTAGATAATGAAGGGAAAAAAATGCCCAAATCTAATTTATTATTTCAGTATAATAATTTTTTTATGTGTGAGGAATTAATTTCCTATAAATACTTAATCATTGACGTATAATGTCTTTTTTGATCCATCAGAACAAAAAGTTATGGCTGGTAATTTTAAACTGCAAAAACTTTAATGCCGTGGATACAAGTTTTTTACTCTGTCAAATCGAAAAAAAGTCAGCATACGTCACTGATTGAGGTGTGATAATATGTATGGTTTAGCTTACAACTGTCGTCCGGTTCATTAGTCAGACAAATCAAAAACATGAAATTTTAGTTTAATTTGCAGTTTTATGTAAAAGTGTACCGACTACAGTATAATTTTCAAATTTTTCATAATTGCATCCAAACAATAATTTGTGCTAATTTTTTTAGTTTTGCAAACAAACAGCTTGTTTGCAAAATAGTCATAGTCAATTTGTTTGCATACGATAATAATAAATGGTGTAAAAGGGGGAAAACACCAAGCTTTGTATTCAAATCTAGATGTTAACCACAGAAGAATTAAAATGTACACCTCTATCCCAAACAAGAAAGTGAGTTAATGTTTATAATACATTTGTTTAATGAAATGTTTTAATCAGTAATTTTAGTTTAGACGAAAAAACAAAAAGTGAGCCATTTTTAAAAGTTTTTTATGTTTGCATTCAATATTTTAAAATTTCAATAATAATATGTTTATTTCTAATACATAATAAAAATTTTATACGTATTTGATCAATTTTCAAAAGAGTTTGTAGTTTTCGGAAATATTCCATTTATTATCCAACAGAAATATTCCATTTATTTGGATTTTACTACAAAGGGGAAATACACACAAATTCTCCGACCGTCTGACAGCGTCTTTAAAAAATATAATGGTCAACGTGCCAGAGGATTGAGGGGTTAAACATCTGGTACTAGCAGAATATTTCGAAAGCCTCCTGGTGTTATTTTATGGTACAAAATCACACAATAAAACACAGACGCTTACTAATAATATTTGTTAGAATATTGCTTTCCTCAATATCTCAAAACTTTATACATATTTGGAGATGTCTGACTAATGGAACTGGATGATCAACTAGCATGATGTGAGTGCCCGATTCTAATTGTTACTAGAAAAATTGCTTTGGCATGGAATTGGCTTCTCGCCCTTGTGAATCATCTGTGATTAAGTAAGATGCTATGTGAAACATTCTGCGCTTGCTTTGATTTAAATAATAAAGTAGATCTTAATTTATTATGCCATATCGCTAGTTTTTAAATTCACAAGAGCCGTTATTATTAATTTATACTCTAGATAATTTTCTAAGAACAAAATTACCTTATTATGTATGTGATAAACCTAATAAAGGCTTTATTATTTATTTTAAGCAATACTTAGTATTTTTTCATTAAAATACTTACCAGAAACATGATGCAACTTCGATTGAGTGTTGGTGGACGTTTTATTGGTGTATTAATATACGTATACATATACTTTGTTGGTGTATTAATCGGTTCTACTGATATATGTATGTATCCATGCTTTTTATTGCAAATGCAATGGTAGGTGGTTTTCATTCTGTTGAATACATTGTATTTATACTGACTGCCAACCAAGTCTCCAAATGCAGTTATGTCAAAAAATTAAGACGAGAATTCCCAAAATAAGTACATGTACATCATTTTAAATGCTTGCTATTAATGTAATTAATTATGTTGCTATTTAATCTTTTATTTTAAAAAGGTGTTATTGTGTTTTGCTAATATATATGGACACATAAAACTTTAAAAAAAAAATTATTAATTCTGAGGTCAATATATATTCAAACTTTTTTGTTCTTTCTATATTTGCTTCTTTTTTTTTTACATGAGCTCCGCACAGGAGGCTCTGAGGAAAATAATTTCCCTCAGAGCCTATGTCATCTTTGGGGATGCTGTGTGGAGGGTCATTAATGGTCATCTTAAGTAAATTACAACACTTAATCCTCATTATATCTTCAATTCTACATTTTTTTTTTTTTTTTTTTATATTAACTCCACACAGGAGGCCCTGAGGGAAATAATTTCCCTCAGGGCCTATGTCATCTTTGGAGATGCTGTGTGGAGGGTGCTGTTGAGGAGAGGAAGGAGTGAACATGGGTCTTGAAGAGACCCATATTGTAGGAGGGAGGAAACACAGAAGCCGGCAAATCGTTCCACAGCCGGGCTGTTGAACTCAAGAACGAGTCGTAGAAACGACCCGTTCTCATGTGACTAATGTCAACCGTGTACAAATGTTGAGCGCGTGTTTGGCGTGTTTCCCGACTATGCACCGGTGCCGGGGGGATCAGTGACGCTAGTTCCTCGGAGCATCTTCCATTGTAATACCGGTAGAACAAGGACAGCATTCCCACCTGACGCCTGTGCTCTAAAGATTGCAGTCCGTTTGTTAAGTTAGGAGAATCTATCAAACGGACCGCCCGTTTCTGCACAGAGTCGAGGGTTTTTTTCAGGTATTTTGGGACTCCAGACCAGAGGTGGCTGCCAAATTCAACCGTGGGGCGCACTTGCGATTTGTACAGGGTTAGCAGTTGTGTACTATTAAAGTATCTGCGAGCCCTGTACAGTACGCTCAGTTTCTGAGAGGCTAACTTAACTCTGGCCTCGATGGAGCCCCCGTACCTGAGCTGGTCACTTAGAGTTACACCAAGCATATCAATGGAAGGCCTGTTCGGGAGATTGCTTCCGTTGAAGGAGACTAGATTATCATTCCGATCCCTTTTAGACGTAATCAGACATGATTGGGTCTTTGAAACATTAAATTCGACGAGGTTATTCTTACCCCAAGAGAAAACACTCTCGAGGTAACCGTCCATTCTTTGTTTCAAAGCCCTCCGAGCCATTGGGATTTGTGAGCCCTTTGGGGGCTTGTCAAACAAAAAGCTATCATGGACTGTACTGTCATCCGCGTAACAATGAATCGGTGCACATGTCAAGAGGTCATTGATGTGCAACAGAAACAAAGTCGGAGACAGAACCGATCCCTGTGGGACGCCAGCATTTATCGAATGCGAGGAAGAGGTGAAACCATCAGCAACCGCCTGAATCGACCTCTCCCTCAAAAAGTCGGCAATCCACGTACACAAGGAAGCGGGAAGTCCGTAAGAAGGCAGTTTGTTGACAAGCCCTCGGTGCCAAACCCGGTCAAAGGCCTTGGAAATATCCAGTGCAACGGTTTGGGTCTCACCAAAGCGTTCCAGGCACCGCCCCCAAACATGTGTCACATACGCGAGAAGATCACCGCACGAGCGGTTCCGCCGGAATCCGTATTGACGGTCGTTAATAATTTTGTTCTTCTCGAGGTATGTGAGTAGTTTGTCGTTGACCACACGTTCCATCACTTTTGACAGAACAGATGTGATCGCTATGGGGCGGTAGTTGGCCGGGTTAGAGCGGTCACCTTTCTTTGGAATAGGGTGAATGATCGCTTTTTTCCAACCAGAGGGCACAGACCCAGACTTCAGGGACATTTTGAAAAGCTTCGTCAAAATTGGAGCTATTTCTGCAGCGCACCTCTTCAATACCAGGGCAGGTATTCCGTCAGGCCCACTAGCTTTATTAACATCAAGCCCTCGTAAGACTTGGAGTACATCCCGATGCCGAATCCTCAGCTTTTTCATACGAAAACCGCAGTGAGGAACCGACGGCGGGATAGCACCTTGGTCATCGAGGGTCGAGTTTTCCGCGAACATTTTGCCTAATAAGTTAGCCTTTTCGGCGGCGGTATTTGCTAGAGAGCCGTCAGGTCTGGTAAGAGGTGGCAGACTGGGTTTGCAGAAATTGCGACCTATAGAGCCCGCAAGCGACCAGAACGCTCTGCTACCATGCGGGCAGGCAGCCAGCTTTCTGCTGACCTGCAGGTCGTGCTCGAATTTCGACCTATTGATGATTCTCTTACTTTCCTTTGCAATTTGGTTGTATAATATTCTGTTTTCGGACGTTCGAGATGTGTTGTAGGCTCGGTAAGCCGCGTTTTTTCGTCGCACTGCTTCAGAGCATTGTCGACTGAACCACGGCTTTGAGCCCACACCAGTTTCCTTAATAGTGGATTGGATGAAGCCATCCATCGCGGACGTGATGACTTCACCAATTTCCTGGGCACATCTTGAGGGATCCGAAGTCCGAAAACAGACAGCTGACCACGGGAAAGCATTAAAATGTGCCCGCAGACCGAACCAATCTGCAGACCTATAGTGCCACACTTTTCTTTTCAGCCTCTCGTTTGGCGGTCTGAAGGTTACGGGGATTGATGACGTCACCAGGCAGTGGTCCGACGATCCTAAAGGCGCTGTGACGTCAATCTTGTAACCGTGTGGCACAGTGGTTAAAAACAGGTCTAACAGATTAGAGCGGTGAGACTGGACATCAGGAACCCTTGTAGGCTCCTGAACCATTTGCTCCAGTCCGTGGCAAAGGGCAAAGGACTCCGCTTGTCGTCCAGCCGAGTCTGTTGATCCCGAGAACTTCAACCAAGGTTCGTTATGAACATTGAAGTCCCCCAGGACCACAAACTCTGCCGTAGGGAAGCGGGGCAAGAGGTCATCAATAGTGTTGCTTAAATGTTTGAAGAGCTCGGACGTGTCTGATTCGCTAAGGTTAGGTGAGCGGTATAAACACGCATAAAACCTTACCGTACTGGCAAGATTGACGCGCACCCACATTACGTCGAATCTGGAGATTTCCAGATTCAACAGACGCACACAGTTGACGTCAGCTCGACTGTAGAGACACACACCTCCCTTGGGTCTAAATTTGCCTACGAGGATGAAGCCCGGGCAGTCCAGATAGGAGGCGTCTGGAGGCTCGGCTATCTGCGTTTCGGAGAGGAAGAGAAGGTTAGGACGTTGGGAGAGAAGATGGTGGTGGACAGAGTTTAAGTTTTTGTGCAGGCCGCGAATGTTGGTGAAATTCACCAACAGTTTTGGCCTGCACCGGGGACTCCTGCTTCTCGCCGTTGTTGAAAAGTTATTTTTGAAAGTCTCGCCGTTGTTGAAAAGTTATTTTTGAAAGATTTTTGAAATTACATAATGTGTATTTAAAAAAAAAAAACTATCATAAGGTACCTTCTTTACAAACCCCAGTTATTCACGCACAGCCGAGATTACATCATTTTTCTGGTAATATTGTACCAGAAATAATTCTCTCTTTAACTTTAAAACGGGTGACGTTTTGATGCCAGGTGCCCTTGTAGACACTTGTAGGTACTTTTGACGCTGTAGGCACCTTGTAGGCACTTTTGACACCGATACATGTTCGCAAGACAACTGTTGTGATGCCGCATATGGGACTCAGCCGCTCGCAACCTGCTGCTGTGATAACCGCGTACAACGGGTTAAACTACAAATAGGTTAGGGTTTACCGAGCTATTATTGCTTGGAATACGTATTATATTTTTTATACATTTTGTTTACGTATGTTTCAAAACATTCTTCAGAATTATTTATAACTGAAATGTAAAAATCCAGATGAAATTCCATAGAATAAACATTTTGTAAGAAACTAGAGAAAAGCATAGATATTTTTCCGACCGATATATTTAACGGCCTGGTTACCTCCGGTTCTATTTTTAAATAAATTACAAAACAAGCTTTACAATGTACGCATAATTATTTAATAAATAAATATGTATTTGCATGCTATCTTTATATCAGTTGCATGCATTACTGTTTCCATTTCAACTAACTCAGATAACAATCCAGATATGTAGAAGAATGTATGTTATTTATTATTTGAAGTAGATATATCTATATTTCTAGCTATTTTGTAATTTCTTGCTTATTTTTGCAGTATGGTATCTATTGAATTGAAGTTTCAATCAATTAATTGTCAATTAATCTAGGAAATTTAATTTATTTTTATTAACATACCTAATAGCATTTTGTTCTCTAATGTACAATTATTAGCATTTTATTATAGTTAAGCTAATAAATTCGACAGATCAAAAAAATGTGTGATATTCAATCGGCTCTTCTGAGGTTTAGAATATGAACAAAAAATTCAAGAAAATATGCAATTAACATATTTCTATTGGTTTTGTAGACTAAATAAATCTGTTTTATTACTAGCTTATTTTTACATTATTTGAGGTATTTAAAATGTATAAAAAAGTAGTATTGGCATACAAAGAGAACTGAATAACAATGCTAAAATTATCTGTTCCACATTTGATACAAATTAATGCAAATACAGTGAAACCCTCTTAAGAAGTTTTGTGGCTTAAGAAGTTTGGTTTTTTCCGGTCCCTTGGAAAACTTCTTAAGAGAGTTTCACTGTAACAGGATATTTTTACTATCCATCTTAAAGTTGAAACTATTTAAAGTCTACGTAATTTTATTAAGAAATTTTAGAGATTTGTAAGTCCATTAAAAAATCTTTTGGCCAAATGTAAAATTTTCATTTATAAAACAAAATTTTATAGTTATCCAGTTTGTCTTGCGTGTCCGATAAGATACAAGTGTTTGATACTTGATGTGAAATAGAAGAAACATAATTCTAAGCAAAATGTGAACAAAAGCATGGAATATATTGAAAGAATATGTTCACAAGTTTTTTTAAATTTTTTTATTTCAATAGAAAATACCAATGATTCTGTGTTTAATTTTAATTTCAACTTGATTATTGATAGAATAAAATATTTTTTCCTTGCGTAGGAATATATATTTTTTAAAGCGATACAATGTCAATTAAAAACACAAATTTATTCAACAATTTTATAATTTACTTAATTTTTTTGCGAAAAATGTTCGCTAGCAGGGAAATACAAAAAGTTGTATAATTAAGTGTTAAATTATGCTTTATGGTGTAGAAATATATTGATTACAGATCTGTGAAATGAATTAATTGCTTTACGAATGTAAGTGGTGGTGAATAAATTTTTTTAAGATGATTTTTTTATAAATAGTATTATCACTGTATTTTCAATTAATAAATTATTGCATGATATATAAAAACATTTTTTTATTTATTTAAAAAATATATTTACTGTATAAGTGATCTCTTAAAATAATGGCACAGCATAAAAAAGTTTAAAAAGCATTGCTTTGAACAAAAGTCACTTATCAAGTCAACAATATAATAACATTGTGAACCTATATGATTGTTATACAAATGCAAAGTACGATAAAAAATAAAAGTTTTAGCATGCCTATATCGTCACATGCTCCCGATCGAATTGTGTATTTTTCCCTCTAACTCTGGTTGTGTTAAATTTTTGTTGTACGTCGCCTGATTCTATTTTCATAATAACTTATTTATTTTTTGCAAAATATGTTTTTGTAAACTGTACCGTCTTGCCAGATAACGTGTTTATATATTTATAAAAATAGTATAAATATAATCTACCGTAAGTAGTTCCCCAAAATAGCTAATAGGGTTTAATTTTTTGATTTTGCCTCTTTATTGCGGCGACACAAGAGGTTAATCTGACCTAACCCAACTAATCCAACAGATAGAACCGTTGTGGGGATCGGTCAAATAGAGCAATAGAAAAGGAGTGAATTTTTTTGTGAATACCTGAGCCCCAACTGCTTCCTACTCTACAGAGCCAGTGAGACTACGACATTCCCTATTGGCGCATGATGTGAGGCTGTTGGGGAGGAGGAATGTTGGAATTTACCCGGATATATAAATCTGTTCACCTAACGTTTCGATTCTGAATGGTGGTATTTCACTAGGGCTACTGAGAGTAACTAACACTTTGGAACATGCCGCAAATACACTTCATATCATTTTACATAGACTCGTGAAAAATCAAAGGAAATAAAATTTTTATAAAACATATAAAAAAAATTTAATAAAGAAAACAAAACCTTTCCTACATTTAGTATGTGTGAAACCTCTTCTTTTTAAGTTATTTTTGTAAATCTCATAATCAAATTCAGAATTTACAATGTCGTCTTCGACTTATTTTTTTACCATATTTTTGGCAGCTACCTTTTTAAATAATAACAAATGTTCGAAGAACTGGTTTGTAACCTAAATAGTTTCTCGGATAAACATATGGGACACCAATTACCTTTTTCTAAAAGTCTAAATGAATATTAATTTTTTTATTAGAATAACTATATTTTATAATAACTTTTGAAGGTTATTATTCCCATCAATGTAATAAATCATTGAAGAAAAAGACAATATGTAGTAATAAATCTAAACGAAAATATGAAAAAGAATGAGACTATTATTTTCTTTTAGATTTATTAGTATTATCTTCTTCTTTAATAATATTTGATGGCCTCCATAGTCTAGGAGTAAGGCTCTTGGGGATCAAAATCCGGCGTACGCAAATAAATTTAATTTGATTAATTTGTGTTATTTCACAATTAATTAATTAAAAATAATATGTAGTATATTTGCACATTCCAGAGTGGAAGATACTCTCAGTATCGCCCCGGTATAAGACCACCATTCAGAATTGAAATGTTGCCTGAAATGGCTTTACCTGTGTTTGGTGACCGTATCTGAATAGCCAGGTACTTCCCCACCTTCCTCTTTCCCATTTCTTTCCCCTCCCCACTATATTCAGCCTTAAAAAATACCATAATTGGGGATGCCATAGTCTCATTGGCTTCAGACTCCAGACGGGAGCAGCTGGGACTCTTATGAGGTATTCACAAAAAAATATATATACACATATATTGCATTGATGGGAATAACCTTTAAAAGTAATTATAAAAGAGAGTTATTCTAATAAAAAAACTTCAATCAGAGTTATTTGTCTAAAAAGATTTTAAGAAAGAAGAAAGTAGTGTAAGAAGAATATATGATGCAAATGTGAATGGTAAAAGAAGTCGGGGACGCCCGAGGAAGACATGGCACGATCAAGTGAATCAGATACTTGAGTCGGGCCATGTCAAAAGTCAGAATAATAGAAGAGTATGTATGAGACGATGTATGAATGTGAGTGAAGCAAAGAGTGTGTGCCAGGACCGAGTTGTTTGGCGGTCCGTCCTCTCTGCCTACCCGTGCGGGGAATCGGCGTGATAGTTAGTTAGTTAGTTAGTTAGATTTTAAAACAGTATCACGGAATTATTTCTCTATTTCCCCCTTTTCTGTTTCTTTTGTTCTGTCCTTGTTTCCTATTTTCTTGACAACTTGTCTCTTCTCACTTGAAAAATTATAAAAGAGTTATTCTAATAAAAAAATTTTAAATCAGAGTTATTTGTTTAAGGAAACAGTTATTTCTGTTTAAAAATCTTCGATTTTATCACAGTATCGCAAAATTATTTCTCCATATCCCCCTCTTCTGTTCCTTTTGTTCTGTCTTGTTTCCTGTTTCCTTGCCAACTTGTCTCTTCTCACTTGAAAGCACAATGTGATTCTAAACATGTCGATACAATCACGCAAAGCTCTCAGATTGATTTTCGATTGTATTTTGCATTTGTATAACTTTGTTCATGACCCGTTTCACCGTCGAACGATTTCCGCCAATCTGATATCTGCAGTAGATTTAACATTCAGGATGAAGGCTCCTTCTTGGTTAGGATAGAATGTGGAAACCATGGCTTTGTATTTTCCTGAGGGAAGGTCCGGCATCTCTAATACGACGAAACCCGATCTGAAATACGCAATCATTTGACAGGAATTAATACAAATTGAAAAAACAATACATCAAAAACTGATTAGCTCATACGGCATCCCAGATCGGGGTAAATTTTGAGGCTTAAGGTAGAGGAGAGAGGAAGGAGGTAGAAGAAGTGGAGAAGCACTTGGCTATTCAGATCTGGCCACTGAACATGACTAAAGCCAGATACGATTTTAGATTTTCACGGCCAAAAGTATTTTCGTTATTTGTTTTTGGGGTGTTATGCCGTGTTGCGCTACCTCCTTATTTAGTCAACATTTCGGTCAGCATTACAGTATCCATCATCAGGGCAGATGTGTGACTGTAAATGACTAAAGCCATTTCAAGTCATATTTCGATTGTAAATGGTGGTCTTTCACCAGGGCGAAAAACCACCATTTACTGAAAGTTTATCGCTTTGGAACAATTCGTTAATACAACTATTTTCAGCTTGTAATTCCATCAAGAGCATGGAGCTTTGAAATATCTATTTAAACTATCAAAAAATAAGGCAAGATGAGTAAGATCAAAAAAAATTGTTACCTGTAAGGCCCCGAGGAACGCGAGACGAATGGAGCCGTGATGGAGGGATCATCTAAAGAATGGACGGTAACAGTAATGCCTATAAGATACTCCTTGGGCCCTCGGAGGTCCAGAACCAAGTGTTTGGCCGAGGAGCTGTCTCCGAGGGTGATCATGTACTGCGGGTTATTTGGGTAGGTATCATGATTTGCACACCCGGCCGCTGTACTGCCTTTCCATTCGCCGACAATCTGAAAATAAAAAATGTTAAAAATAAATCTTTAAATTATTCAATTTACCATTTTATTTTTCTGTGTCTTGTTCTATTTCATGCTTCATTTAGATTTATATTAGTATAATCTTCTCTTACAATGATATAATATTAAAATTATTAATTAATAATGAATCATTTTTTACCCGTTCACTGCTAACCGAACCATACTATGCGTGAATAATCTGACAAAATTTAACCTGTTCACAGCTAACCACACCATACGATGCTAAACAGTATGTCTTAAGTTAGCCTTTATTAAAAATGTATGATGATCAAAAAGGGTACTGCCATTGTTTTAACTTTAAATCACAAATTTGATTGTATGAAGCAGGAAAAATTTTCGAAAGGTAAGTCCTGGCATCATAAAATTTACAGTTTCAGGCGGAAAAAACTTAATCTTGCTTAGTAAGCAGTTATTTCAATTAAATAAAAACACACTTTACTAGGAAAAGTTACTCTGTTGCCTTTATCAAACTTTTTGTGAGCATTTTTGCCAAGGTTTTAGCATTATTTTTAGCAAAGTCTTGACTTGACTTGACACTTCTATTGTTTTATCTGTTTGTCTTTGCTTTCATATACCATCCTTTATTCTTGTAATGTACATTTCCAAAATTTCGTGTTACTTGATTGTAAATTGGACGTTAGTCCGTTAATAAATAATAAATAAATAAATTATTTCAACATTTTAGCTAGCTTATGGCTAGCAATGCATACGTCATTGGTCAACAGAGGTTTGGCCTACCAAAGTTATGGTTTCCGCGGGCACCATTAGACTGGAGCCACTTCAAACTTCTAGTGATGTATCTAATCTTAATAATAAAAATGAATGTTTCTTTGTTTGTCCCTTGAATTGCTATGAAACTTTGGTGATTTGATGAGCGCTTGCCCGCGAAGGTTTCTATATATATTGGTGAACTCTGGCATTATGAAATTTGTGTACAAATTTTGCAGTAGGTGGCGGGCGAATTGTTTGAAAAATGAGCGTATTTCATGTTTGAGTTTTGCAGCAGAGAGGGAAGGAGGGAGTGAAGACGAGGGTTGAAGGGGGTAAGATGGAAGGGGAACGCAGGGGGAATGGGGGAAGGGAACCAGGGTGAGAACGAGGACGCATGGGAAAGGACACGCAGGGAGAAATAATTTCTTTCCGTATGTGTGTGTCGCAACGCTTGCCGTGTACTCGCTAGTAACATATATATATATATATTTTTTTTTTAAAGAAAGAAACATTCCCGGGTTACGAATAACCCAACAATGTTTGAAAATCTCCTACTACCACCACAGAAAGCAGATATTGCTTGTGTTGTGATGGAGGACTTGGCCAGCCGAGGAATCAAACACGGGACGCTCGGGTGGAACCCAAACGCGATGCCCACTAGACAAATATATATATAAATCTAGTGCATCTCGACATATAAATTCAGGTAGATTTTAAACTTACTTTCTTAGAAACGGGGAAAGAGGCTAACTTCCTCAACACAAAGGGGCAGGTTCCATAGGCCCTAATCGTGTAGTATATAGTCCGCATCTTCTCATACTGTGATACCACCAAGGTGTAACGAGTGTTACCTTCAGGGCTGACTTTTATCTTGCACAGGTAATGAGGACTATTGATTCTTACGCCGTCAATGTACGGAGGAGGGTCACCTGGAATGAAAAAAGTTTTATTAGAAATTCAAGGTTAGGTTATACAGGTATATTTTTTTATCCAAAACAGTTCTGTGATGACTTTTATGGTTCTTGGCCCCGGACCCCGAGGAGCCAGGTACCACCCGACCTTCCTCTTCCCCGACTTCCTTCCTTCGTCTTCTATCGACTCCACTCACAACATCTACAGGCAGTTCTCTTCTCTTCTTCTTCCGACTTTCTCTTGGGCATGCTCGGTATGAACCGTCTACGGGTCAGAAGGGATGTGCTCATTATAACACATTTCTTCAGACTGGTTCGTGGACAGTTCGAAAACTCGGCTATTATGGAGAGCATTAGTTTCTATGTTCCCGATGGTTATCTCTGTCACCGACAGCATAGACTGTTTTATCTCCCGGCTTGCAGAACTAACTTGCCAATGGTTATGCCAATCGGGAGAGCAGTCTTGTTGTTAAATAGAATCACTTTGAAAATCGACATGTTTAGCATCAATGAAGCACAATTTAGGCAGCAAGCTTTATTGCTGTTAGTCTGATTGTGCTTCATTGATTTTTAAATTGTTTATTGATGTTTAAATTGCTTAATTTGTTTAAATGGTTTTTATTATTTAAATTGCTTGAAAATGCTTTAATCTTAATATTTTCTCTATTTTAAAATTTTCTCGATTTGAAGTTTTAATTTTGTTATGTTTTTAAAGTGAATAAATTGAATTGAAAAAAATTGAATTCTGTAAGATAATCATACTGCATTTCCACAAATCTTACCACAAAGGCTGGGAGATTGTAAAAAATCTTTGGCTCCTAATACAATGTTAATTTCTTAATACATCTATGTTTAATAAGTTGCTTACCGCAAGCTTGTGTTATTCTTTAAAAAATTTGTGGTATCATTGACAAACACAAGTCACATTAATATTAATGTTTCTAACCACAGCAGTAAAGCTATAAGGTTCAACAATCATTGCCACAAATCCCAGCCCCTCAGAATGATTCCAGTTTTGTTGATTTTGCACTATTGCGCTGCGTGTACTCGCACATGGGTCACCATTGCGGTAAACAAATGATTTAAAAAGTATCCATGTTATTTTTTTTTAATTCTTGCTGTGCAATTATTTATTTTGGGATTTGTTGATTTCATACCAACCCGAGTAGGATTGGCCTTACTGTTGACCGACAAAACCGAGGTACATATGATGTCACGCGTACCCCGCCAGATTTCAATCACTTTGGCGGGCTTTAAAAGTTTTATTAAAAATTATTTTAACGCAAAACAATATTTAAAGATTGCAGAATGCTACCTGATCATTAAATGATATCAAGTATTTATTTTTATTTTTTATATATGAATACCTCACAAGAGTCCCAACTGCTCCCGTCTGGAGCCAGTGAGACTATGGCATCCCCAATTGGGATGTTGTGAGGCTGAAGGTAGTGGGGAGGGGAAGCAGATTGGGGAGGGGAAGCAGATGGGGAAAAGGAAGATGGGAAGTACCTGGCTATTCATATCTGGTCACCAAACACGGCTAAAGCCATTTCAAGCAACGTTTCAATTCTGAATGGTGGTCTTACACCAGGGCGATACTGAGAGTATCTTCCATTCTGGAACGTGCCGCAAATATACTATATATTATTTTAAATGAATAAATTGTGAAACAATACAAAATAATCAAATAAAATTTATTTGCCACGCCGGGATTCGATCCCGCGACCTTCGGAATGCGAGTCAAGAGCCTTACCGCTGACTACGCCGGCCGTCAAGTATAATCACAATAAGCAATAAAAAAATCATTTTCTTACAATCCTCAAGCCTATTCACACTGCGCTTGCATCAATATAAAAAATATATACGTACGTGGATAGTACACTCGGCGGCCTTCATTTTTGTAAACAAGCACCGTGATGTACTCTTTGTTTTCTCGGAAGTCGTCTATTTCTGTGATGTGCCTGGTTAGCAAGATCCAGACCTCCCCGCGACCTTGCACTTCGAGACTGAACTGCGGATTGTCCCCGATATTGTATCCATCCCGCACCGGCCCCGCACTGGCATCCCATAATCTACAAAATACCATTTTTAATAAACAAAAAATAATTTTAGGTATCTATTCTTAAATATAAAGTGGATAATTTGTGTACTGAAGCAGCAGAAACACACTCAAGTTCAGCTCTGACATTGTGAAATTTTCACAACTTTTTTCTGTTCTAACTTAACCGATCAAAGTTACAAATTAATTTATGGCTATAGCTATAGAAAGCTCAAATTTGTTAATTAAATAAAGATAACGTCAATTCCAAGCTGTATTCCACCCAATTTTTTTTATTAAATAAAGAACTAATATCAATTCCAAGCCATAGAGGGCTCATATTTGGTAAATAAATAAATAAACTAACATCAATTCTAAGCCTCGTAAAGTGTGCAAATTTATTAATTAAATAAAGAATTAATATCAATTCCAAGCTCAACGCTCAAATTTGTTAATTACACAAAGAACTAACATCAATTCTAAGCCAAAGAGCGCTCAAATTTGTTATTTATTTATTAATTTGAGACACAAACAGGATATTTACAGAGCATTATTTTGGTTAATGTATAACAAATTAAGATACAAATATAAATATCCCTAGACTAATGTGTCTACAGTAATAACATAAGCGTAATATTATTATTAGTTAAATAAACAACCAACATCAATTCTTAGCTGAAGAGTGCTCAAATTTCTTAATTAAATAAAGAATTAACATCAATTCTAAGCCAAAGAGTGCTGACATTTTAAATAAAGAACTAACATTAACTCTAAGCTCTGATCAGAGTTAAAAAGTGTGGTTTTGATCAAAATAAATTACGCTAATAGCCGTAGAGTGCTCGAATGTAAAAATCAGATAAAAATTTACCAATTTCATACTCACTGGTGACAGATACAAATATAATATTGTAACAAAAAATTTGTAAATGTACAGTTATAGCCGTAAAGCAAGCAAACGTGTTGATAAAATGTGGTTATGAAAATCAGTTCAAAACATCAATCGTCTAGTTAATTAGTCAGACATCTCCAAATACTAAGTTTTGGGATAATGAGGAAAGCAATATTCGAATGCACACAATCAAATATTATTTACACATCAAATTTTTACATACTAAATATGCTATAAAATAACACCGGGTGGCATAACGGCCCGGTACATTAGTATGACACTATGAAATATCCTACTAGTGACCCGGAAACATTTGGTGGTGTTTATGAGTAATCTGAGTATTGTACCAGATTTTTTATTTATTTATTTATTTTTTTGTTGCCGGAAACCCGGGCGTTTATTAAAGTAATAATATTATACAAAAAAAAGTATGTAACCCGTCTCACTAAACACATACACACAAACATAACATACGTACACACATACATATACAAACGTATACGCATGCATGCAGTATACAGTTTCATAAAATCAAGAGTTTAGCTAGCCTCTAAAAACAATAACATTTCAACAAAATAATATAAGGTATTCATAAACTAGACATGCGTAAAAGATTGAGGGCATACTTTTACCTGTGACTGTGTACTCAACTCAAATTCCGATTTTTCAAAAATTTCTGACTAATCAAGATGGATGATCGACATGTTAATTAATGATGGTTAGAAATGTAGTGTGATATAAAAAATATACATACTACAACTATACTACCTTACACCCAACATAATAAAATTACAAAATATATTATGTAAAAATGTTTTCGAAATTGATCTATAGGTAAATACTGTAATATATAGAAATAAATAAATTAAATTAAATTAAATTAAATCATAGAGCAACCAAAGTGTTGATACATAAAAAAAAAATGGTGATCGGATAACTCAGAATCATGTAAGTAACTTCAACACCTCCTTTGAAGTCATTAAAAATTATGAAAAAAATATATTTAAAATATTGGTTAAATAGGTTACATTAGGTTAGGTTACGAAATTTCGATTTTTTTTTTTTCAAACTTTTAATGACTTTTCAAAGGGGCGTTAAAATTGAATTGTCATGGAACCAAAAAAACATCAATTCTTTACTTACTGATGCAAACAATAGGTATATTGAAAAATTTCAGGACTCCAATTGAGGTAAAACACATCAAAGAAGTGCAAAATGCTGTCATAATCAATCCAAAATACTCCGTTATCAAAGACGGCAGCCGTGTCCGGGTTGAATTTGAGTGTTTCCTTTAAGTAAGGTGTCCAGTGAATTGAATCCAATTCGGAATAGTTTCCTCTCCAGCGCAGATGAGACCAGGGGTTTTTCAACTGCAGTAACTTAACACCCTATAATAAATAAAGCATGTTGATTACTGTAAATTCTAAATCCAAATTCTTAATACAGTCGATTCCGTTTACTTGGTACACTGGTTTATCGGGACAGCCGGTTATTTGGGTCAAAACCTAAGGAACAGAAACCAAATAAAGAAACTAATGCTAATTTACTTAGGTTATCTGGGACACTATTCCATTTAATTGGGACAAATTTCGATTAGAAGTCGACTCAAAATGTGATAAAAATACCTATATAAAGTTTAGAAACACATTCGAGAGAACTCGAAATTTTTTTTATATGTAAACATATAAAAAAAGGCTCAATAAAATTACCTACCTATCTTAAACTTCACTTATTTGGGACAGCTGCTTATTTGGAAAAAAATGTTTGGGCCCGATGTGTCCCCCATTAAGCGGAATCGACTGCGTAATCAAATAATGAAAGTATATTGTATTTCTTTTCAATGCTTCTAGCTTTCACCCTCTAAGGCAGGGGTTCCCAACCTTTTTGTGCTCTAGAGCACATTCTAAAATATCGGTAGGGTGGCGGGCACCTAATTTAGTCAACATTTTATTTTTAATCGACAAACTCCTTCCATAACTTCTCATTTTCTCATAATTTATTTTCTTACTTCTAATTCATTAATAAACAAAAATATTTCAAAATACTACTACGTGACTACCGTCAGTTTGGCTGTCGGGACAATGTTTATTGCTTTCACCGACAGACAGAGCTGTCAGAGTCATGTGGTTTGGCACCTTCGGCATTCATCGGGTCAGTTTGTGGCGTTCATTCACTTCGGGTTTTCTGCGTGAACAAGGAGTGATGTGCAAATAGCACTCCCCGTTCCAGGCTAGCGTGAAGAGTGCAGTCTGGCTCGCCGCTAACAAGTTGCGACAAGTACTGTCAGCAAAGGAACCACTCATACATACAATATGACAAACGTATTTAATAAACCTAGGCACTCAAAAAAATTAAAACTCTAACAAATAAATAAAAATAATTCACATTTTTAATTAATGTTTAAGAAGAAATTCTGTCTCTGTCGAATAGTGGCGGGCACATATGAATCGTTCCGCGGGCGCCATGGTGCCCGCGGGCACGGGGTCGGGAACCCCTGCCCTGAGGGTATTCTAGGCCACCATTTCAAATTATGGAGAGAGGGAAGGTGAATTTATAGGTACATTAATTTTATTTAAATGAACAAATTTCATAATTATATGGAAGATTGGGTAGAGTTCCAACTTAGAACAGATGAGATATTGAATGTAGGAGAGGCAAGATAAGGCTTGATGTATAAGAGCATATTTGCTTAGAGAGGGACAACCAGAAAGTATGTGATCTAAAGTCATCTGGACACAGAAAGTACAATATTTGGAGTCAAGCATGTGAATTTTAGAAAGGTGGATGGAAATGGAGAAATGTCCTATTCTCATTTGAAAAAGTGAGGAAATTCCTTTTTTGGAAAAACGGGGAATTGTGTAAACCATGGTTTTGGTGGGATGGACCTTTGAATCGGGGCAATATTTTCACTATAAATCACAAAAAAAATCTAAAAATACAATTCTGCAACCCTAACTACATTTTCTATCGATTTCCACGTTTTAATTTAAAATTCATATTCGCTAAATAACGAACATCGTAATATTTAACTAATTTAGTCAGCTAAGATTTGTAGGGGATATAAATTAGAACATTTAAGTCAAAAGTGAAAAATATGTTTATGTTCGGATGACAGAGTAGCATTTCAAATTTTTTGGCGTTTTATAGCTTAAATCTTTGATTGCAGTTCTTATGAGGCTTCTGCGTATATACTTAGATAAACAAAAGGGTAAAAATTTTGCCAGATGACAATATTTTCAAACTTCTAACGCTGGAACCAAATGAGTGTGGGTTTTTTTCGGGTTTAGAAAAAAATAAATTATTAATAAATGCAAAAACATTTTAAACTGGAACTTCCTGAAAATCTTACATTAATAACTTTAGCATCAAGAACTGCGTAGGCGTGCGTTGGCACCAAGCCAGTTCTTTCTTCATCAGCGGGAGACAGTTCACCTGTTGCAACAGTAACCAGAACCTTTCCCTGATCCATGTTCGTCTTTATCATCTCAAATAAGGCGGTGGAGTTAAATTCGGGGTTATCTTTCTTGATTTCACTTCTTTCTGGTATCCAGCCAGTAAGAGCGTGGAGGTCAATGCTCTGAAATTTATAAATATGTTTATCTATTTACAACTCTTTTCTTATGAACATATACAATTGCACATCTGACGCAGATAAATAACTTGACATCGAGAAGTAAAAGTCAAAAGCTTCTATGAGATAAGGTCTACTTATTTCAATTATTATACAATACATTCCTTTGTGAATACATAACAGAGCTACAACTTTTTATAGAAACACTTTCCATACAACATTTTGCAACATTGTTGACTTTCACGTATACTAAAAGTAATGTCATTTTATAAATTATGTGCATAATGTAGCTCTCCTTTTTTTGTTGATAACCTTTAAACATGACAATGCAAAGATAACAATCTTTCAGAAAGATCTGAATAATTTTACATTTCTATATTTATGTTTTACTCACACTGTTTGAACCAGGGAAATCATATCCACCCATGACTTTCATGTAGGCCTTTTCCAGAAGTGACACCCAGAATTCATGCTTATTACTTGAACAAGAACACAGAAGTTGATTGTATTTATTGGCTGGCAATAAGTCGTCTATAATAATCTGAAAAAAAAGGAAAACTAAGGTAAGTAAGAAAAAAAGTTGTGCAAATCACAAGGACTTGCAAATTAGAAGATTAAAAATTTGCAGGCTTATCTGTATGGAAGGAAAGAAGAAGAATGAATAAAATGGCCGAAAGAGGAACTAATGAATCAATGGGGTGACCAAAAGAGGAACTAATGTATGAAAGAGGTGGCCAAAAGAGGAACTAATGAAATGCCAAAAAAGGAACTCATGTATGCCCAAAAGAGGAACCAACGAATGAATGAGGTGACCAAGAGAGGAACTAACGAATGAACAGAGTGGCCGAAAGAGGAACCAATGAATGAATGAAATGCCAAAAGAGGAACTAATGTACGGCCAAAAGAGGAACTAACGAATGAACCAGGTGATCAAAAGAGGGAACAATGAAGGAATGAATCGATCGAAAGAGAAACTAACGAAATAAAAAAATAATTTTTGGCAGATAAGTTTGTACATTATCATATTGTACATAATATTTATTATCCAGAAGAAAAGAGAGCTACATAGTTTCAAATGAACCAACTAATCATCAAACCATTTCTCCACAGATATGAGATACCACACAACTATATCCTGACACTATTTCTTGCTTAGTCTACATTCATACCCTTGACACTATCGAACTCAAGTATTTGATTCATGTCTTCTTCATTTGTGTATTCCTGGGATTTCCCCGACTTCTTATCTTATCAGATTATGTGCACTCTATTAGAGACAGTATTTATAAAAGGATGGATAGAGATAAAAGTATAAAAATAATTTTTTAAAAAAGAGGGATTGTACGACTTAACTCTACTAGGGACTGTATTTGTACAAAATTTACCTTGGATAAAAATAAAATTATAAAAACAATTTGCAAAATCGATTGTGATATGACTTAACAATAACAAAGTAAGGTGACAATTAAATCTTCAAAGACTTGCATCAAATGGCATGCAAAACACAGAAGCAAAGTATAGACCTTTGCCAATTGTTTGTGTTAAACACAATAAAGTGAACCTATAATGAGAGAAAAAATAAATGACAACAGAGATTTGCATGACAAAATGTACACAAACTTGCAGAAATGTAAATGCCAAACAGTGCCGTATCCACGAAATCTGTGCTGTAAGTACCGACGGCGCCCCCCCCACCAATTTTTTTTTTATATATTGAGATCAAAAACTCTTACCCCCTGAAAAAATAAAAATATCCGCCTGTGTTTTGTACCAATAAATTTTCAGCTCCATAGCCCCGTTCCAGATGTGACGGGGATTCCCCTGGCAGAGACATCACGTACACTATGGATGCGCTCAAAATCGACTTAGGATTTGTTCATAAATCAACTAAGGATGTGTTAAAAAACCACTGGGCTTTTAAAAATCAAATGATAATCGATAAAACAACGTGCGCTGGATGCCAGGCGCTTTGTGAATAAAGTTGCTTTTTTTCAATCAAATATATAAATTACGATTTTGGCGCCTCCTAAAAGTGCCACCCGGCGCAGGTACCTTGGTTCGCCCCTCCTAGATCCGGGGCTGATGCCAAAACATAAGTACATAAGTGCACAAGTGACCTTGGGGTAAAATAATGTTACATATTAATAACAATATTGTTTAATTGTTTTTAAAATTATATTTTTCAAGGGAGGCTGAAGAGAGTGGGGGAGGGAAGGAGATGAGGAAAAGGAAAGTAAGGAATTAACTGGCTATTAAAGATCTGGTCACCAAACACGGCTAAAGCCATTTTAAGTAACATTTCGATTCTGAATGGTGGTCTTTCATGAGGGAGATGCTTTTTGTGTCTACCACTTTGGCTCCATTGGGCATGACATTTAGCAACAATCAAAGATATTGAAATACATATAAGAGATGTGCTATCCGCAGTTTTTACTGGGTGGGACTGTGTTTCCTGGTGACGCCAATATTGTTAACCAATACTACTGTATACCTTAAAAAAATCAACTAAATGAACGAATTCTTTTCGTATTCAAACTATATTGTTAACCAATACTACTGCACACCTTAAAAAAATCAATTACTTTCTGTATTCAAACTACTCCCATTCGAAAGTGATCCCGCCGACAGTCAGGCGGACACCATAGCATATCTCTTGAATTTGAATATCTTTGGCAACGATGGACAATAACCGACCATCTAAGAGGCTTCTCCATTTTTTGTATTTCTTGAGCATTAACTATATAACAATTTCGAGACATTTTGTTTTGAAGAGTTTTATTTCACATGTACATTTGTTACTTCATTTTTATTTATCTGCTTACGACACATGCGTGTCATACACTAGCAATCTCAAAACTAGATTCACTAGTACTTCACTAGAAGATAAATAAAAAATTAAGTAAAAAATGTACATGTGAAATAAAACGATTCAAAACAAAAAGCTTCTTTATATTAAACCTGTAGGATGGACCTGTAGGCCAGAGTAAGTTAGCCTCTCAGAAACTGGGCATACTGTACAGGGCACGCAGATACTTTAATAGTACACAACTGCTAGCCCTGTACAAATCGCAAGTGCGCCCCACGGTTGAATTTGGCAGCCACCTCTGGTCTGGAGCCCCAAAATACCTGAAAAAAACCCTTGACTCTGTGCAGAAACGGGCGGTCCGTTTGATAGATTCTCCTAATTTAACAAACGGATTGCAATCTTTAGAGCACAGGCGCCAGGTGGGAATGCTGTCCTTGTTCTACCGGTATTACAATGGAAGATGCTCCGAGGAACTAGCGTCATTGATCCCCTCGGCACCGGTGCATAGTCGGGAAACATGCCAAACGCGCGCTCAACATTTGTACACGGTTGACACTAGTCACATGAGAACGGGTCGTTTCTACGACTCGTTCTTGAGTTCAACAGCTCGGCTGTGGAACGATTTGCCGGCCTCTGTGTTTCCTCCCTCCTACAATATGGGTCTCTTCAAGACCCATGTTCACTCCTTCCTCTCCTCAAAAACACCCTCCACACAGCATCCTCAAAGATGACATAGGCCCTGAGGGAAATTATTTTTTCCTCAGGGCCTCCTGTGTGGAGTTAATGTAAAAAAAAAAAAAAAGGATGAAGGAGTGTTGGGAGATGTAAACTATAAGGTATGGTCGAGAACACTACATTCTTGGTCATAAGAAACTGGAGGGAGACAGTATGCACCTGTGGGGGCATTTCCTGGAGGCAGTCAGAACTCTCCAGAGGCTGACTATCATAAACATCAATATTAAAATGTTGTAAGAATTACTTAAAGACAACTCTTATTATTACAATAATCAAAACAGTACCTTTCTTGGAACGCCATTGAGGTGAAGTTTAACCATATATTTTCCAAAGGGATTTATAACAGGTTCACCGTTCCTCTTCTTTGGGTAGATAATTGATGTGATGAGACGTTTATCAAATTTCTTTTCATATAAAGAGGCCACTGCTAGAGATGCTACAAAGGAACAATCTGACACTACCTGCAAAATACAGTAGGTAAACAAATATTAGATAATTTTTTCATTACTTTGTTAATATTAAGACTAAATTAAAAAAATTTGTAAACACCATACTCTCTCAGTAATTCGCTGCTCAATTATTTGACAACTACTGTAATCTGCTGTTATTTTTACAAGTTGAAAGCACAAAATCAAGCACTATAATTTGCCAGTATTCGTTTGTCAAATATATATAATATCTCATCGAAACATGTTGTAGTATTAGAATGTGATGATCGATGTGCATAGACTGGATTTTGTAGTTTCCGGTCGTTTGGCATTACAAAATTGGGAGCGTTGGAGGGTACGTCATTGGACGTACGTCCAATTCCAAATCGAATTGGAATTGGACATACAAAAGTGGAACCTATTTTTTGCGCTTCATATCTCATATAAATGTAATACATCAATGTGTGCATAATATAATCTGCTAATTGGACACTTGCCGGTTTTTGGAGTGGCGGATTAGTGAGAAAGTACCATTTGCAATAGTTTCTAAGAATAAATTTATTAATGTCCCGAAAGTAAAATTTTGATTAGGTACAAAAAAAGGAACTTTTTGGCTGCATTGTGGCCAATTTGCACGCACCCATGAGCGGCCAAAATGTGGCCAGTTAGAAGAGATATTTTGAAACATTTATTGAAATTATTAACTTAGAAGATTCACAATAATTTAACAAGAGATGCCTCGCATCTCTTCTGAATTATTTGTTATTGACATTCTGCGAACCGAAATGATTGAAATATTTTTTCTTACAAATCATTGAACATGTGTTTACATATTAAAAAATGCAAGTTCGAATTTAAATTTATATCTGTGATTATCAACAGAATTTAACCACTCTGACCCATAAGCGTGTTTACACGGCAATATAACAATAGCAGTCAAGTACAATAAACGTGTTTTCATGCTAACGCATATGTTCTCACAGAAATCGTTATAACTCTGTTATTGTTCTGGTGACAACGATCACCTATGTGATATGGTGATAAAGATCCATATTGAATCAAGCTTCACATTTCCATTCAACGTTAGCCATAGAAACACATAAAAATACTTATTTTGTAGAAATAGTTTTCACGCACCTACGCGCCGTTAGATATTGTTAATTTTTTATTAAATATTTTTGTATGAAATGGTAAAAAAGTGAGGTGACGTAATTGTTTACTATACATTTATACAATAGAATAAGTAATTAAATGAAGACACTGAGCGAAACTCAATCGAAAATCTGGAAACAGAAAAATCAGAAAAAGATATTTGCACCTCTGGGACTCGAACCCAGGACCTCTCTACTTTCCGGGTGAGTGCTCTTGACCACTGAGCTAAGGTGTCGATATCCAATTCGGTCACCTTTAACTGTGCCATACTTCGACTAAGAACCACCCAGATTATCTTCATTTTTCTTAACGCATATTTTTATTGGCAGCCAATAAAAATATGCCTAACTTTTGACTTTAACAGTGGAATTGAATTGTTACATTGTAATTTTAATGGCATTCAGTTGGATAAATTGGAAACATTAGAAAGAGCGTGAATGCGAATTTGAATATTTTTAATAACCAAAAATTGTTTTTAAATGACCCAATATTAAACCTGTTCCCTTTGTAAATTGTTCCCTATTGCCCCTCTTTCCTCTACCCATTCTCACCTTTCCATTGACCATGTCTACAATTTATAATTATGTTGTCTATGTCTATGACCATTGTCTTTATCTATTATTTACAATTAGTTAGTAAACCCTGAAGAAGTGAGCATGGCTCACGAAACATGTTGGTTTTGTAAACAATAAAAGTGGTAAAAACTAATTATTTTACTAATTTTGAATTTGTTTTGGTAAAGTTTCGCTTCTACCGCGTGTAAACTGCACTCGATTTTTTTTTATTAAATCTATAAATACAGAAAAATTGGTGAAATCTAAGTGGATTCATCGGCTTTTAAGCACAGTAAGCAATTTGTATGTTTCGAAATTAATATATGGACATACAATATTTATTAAATCGAATAGCCGAATCGAAAACCAAACACCCCAGAAATCCCCATCGCTCAAGTGGATTAGAGAGTTCCACTGTATATTAATATGTTACGTTAGGTTACTATTAGTCCATGTTATCGTGTAGCTTAATAAGGAGAATAGCAACATAGCTTATTGTCAGAAAATGATTTCTGGTGAAGAAATTATCTTAATATGATCAAATTAACATTCAGATTATGAGAATAAATTTATAGGAAGTGGATCAAATCACTTTATTTCAATTTTATGATGGGTAAAATACAAGCCAAATAAAATATCCTAAAAAAGAATTACTTACGGTTTGTTTAATGTTAAAACAATCCACCAGCGGTCCTGCGATCATCTTTGGTTCAGATGATATCTCGTCAGGCCGTACCCAATTCTTAAATTGCTGCTTTTGCTTAGTGGAGAGGCTAAGCAAGCCATCCTTATCCGTATAGGTGAAAGCAAATCTGAAGTTTTCAGATAAATCTATCTGCATAAAAGGTACAAATTGGTTGTTATTTATTTGGGACGTCTTCGTCAGGACCAGTTTTTCTTCTTCCGTGTACATTGATTGTCCGGGAGACAATTTCAAATGGGCACTGTTTCCTCGGTGGAGAGAAGATGCTAAAAATATAAACAGTTTAATTTTTTAGAAATATCGTTTTTGAATAACCTTTGAAAGTTAAAACCATCAATGTAATATTTCATCATATGAATGGAAGGACATAAAGCAAGGAGTATAATATGCTAGGATAAAATTATTCGGCTCTCCATCATATCTGCTTACAATTGGTAAATAGAAGGCAGTGATAATTAGGTTCGGTTAGGTCTGTTAGCGAGTAAGAACTAACATGGAGAGTCCTGGTGGAGACACGGGGAGTAACTCTGGAACTGCGTTGGATGGCCAGTTAGTGAGTAAGAATTGACATGGAGTAGCCCTGGTGGAGACACTGGGAGTAACTCTGGGACCGGGTTGGATGACCAGTTAGTGAGTAAGAACTTACATGGGGTAGACACTGGAAGTAACTCTGGGACTGGGTTGGATGGCCAGTTAGTAAGAACTTACACAAAGTAGCCTTGGTGGAGACACTGGGAGTAACTCCGGGACTAAGTTGGATGACCAGTTAGTGAGTACGAACTTACACGGAGTAGCCCTGGTGGAGACACTGGGACTAACTCTGGGACTGAGTTGTACGGCCAGTTAGTAAGAACTTACATGGAGTAGCCCTGGTGGTGACGCTGGGAGTAACTCTGGGACTGGGTTGAATGGCTAGTTTCCTCAGTTCGGGCACCACATCTTCTGTGGGACTGTCTTTGGGCACGTGGGGCGGCAGACCCTTCAGGCGCTCGGCCCTCTCCAGGGCATCCTTCAGAACCGTGTTGAGCTTGGCTTTCTTTTCTTGGTCAAGGTTTTTCTGTTAAATCGAGAGTACAAAAAAAACACAACTCATAATTTTTTGACAATCTAAAGAATTTTGAAGATGTATTGCAAAGTACAATTACATATCTGCAAGTAATAAATAATAATAAAAATGACACTAAAAAAGTAATATTTTTATACGAATGAGGATTTAAAGTCAAAAAACGTTGTCTACAAAAAAAAATATTAATAATTATTATTGGTATGATGTTGCGTAGATAACATTTTTTTACTTTAAACTCTCAAAATCCCTAATTGAATGCCATGTAAATGTGACACGTTTTCTTAACTTATTTACGTGTTTATAGCAATCAGCCTTCGCTACGTCACGCTGTGGATCGCACCCGAAATGTATCGATGTATCCAGAAACGGCGCCTGTGTTAAAATATACGCAATCGAAGTTCCTAGAGCTCCCGTCAGCACTCTGGCACAGACGGCAAGCAACTGAGCAGTAGGTACTAAGTCCATCGGAACAGAGCCACGGACCTACCTACCTGACAAGTAATATCATCTGCCACCTCCGCGAAAGTTCCTGCACTACTCGCGCACCTAGGAACACGGTGACGAGAACATTCGGGAGTCTTCCCGTTTGGCGCCGTGCCCCGATTTCACGGCGTTCCAGAACATTACTGATTTCGTCGCCCACGCTATAAAAGCGGACGCAATCTCGAGCGAGTCAGTGTTCTTTCAACTCACCGAAGCAGTCGCCTCTACTATCCGCAATTAACCTTGACCCAGTGTTTACTACATAGTACTATTTTTATCATAAGACCGAAGCGCGGACCGTGTTTGTGTGTAAACAATAATTAAAATTCGTAGGAACTCATTAAAGGTTTTCATCACGCAACCTTGTTGTTCTTTACTTAACAACCACCAGCCTACACCGAGTACCTACATGTTTATATTCATACAATATAATAATATGCAATAGATTAATGCTGTTGTGAATTTAAATGCCTCCAAGATATTATTATTGTCCTTTCCAGAATTAATATATTACAAATCACTGAGAGCACATATTGTTATAATATTGTATGTTATATATTGTTAGTTGAACCTAGATATCTGAACAGCATTTCGTTTCAATGAAAAAATATTTATGATGTTATTTCCTTCAGATATTCTTTAGAATTTTGGCCTAATTTAACCAACACGTCCCTTATGACCAGAAATCTAAATCCAAGCGCACACAACCAACTTTAGTTACAGGCAACGGTGGCGTTGCTGCATTAGTGTTCAGCGCGGTATATGGAGACGCGCACACGAGGCAATGCGACACTAGGGAAACATTTTTTTGAATTTGTATGAATTTCGAAATAGTGTAATGTTGCCGCAACTAAAGTTGCTTGCATGCGCCTGGACTAATATTGCAAGTCACTTTGTTTAAAAGCTTTTCAGAAGCATAACTTAATTATTACAATAAGTGATATAATATACCAACTAAGTAACTAAGCATCAAGCCATTTCTTAGTAGGGGTAGGCAGAGAGGTTGGACCTCCAAACTACTCGATCTTGGTACACACTCCTTGCTTCATTCACATTCATGCATCCTCTTCTGTTATTCTGACACTTGACATGACACAACGCGCTTGATCGTCCCATGTCTCCCTCGGGTGTCCCCGACTTTTTCTACAATTCACATTTAAGTCATATATTCTCCTCACACTCCTCTATTTATTCGTCCACTCTAGATGCCCCAACCATCTAAGTGTCCCTTTCTTTCTTACTCATTACGCTTATGTCAGCCTTGCATTTTTGCGGACCTCCACATTTGTAAAATAGTCGTATGTGGTATTAGCACACACATCAGGGTTGGGATCAGGGCACATATACAATAAAATACAAACAATTGAAATTCCCAGCTCCACGGCCTGCGTGTAGAGCTCCGTGGCTGTTTCAGCCGAGCCTTCATCATCGGCATCCAGGGCTTGCTCAAACAAGAAGAAGCAGCGGTGAAGTTTCCTCTCCCCTTCATCCTGCTTCTCCATTCCTGAAATTAACCAACAATTTACGACAAATAGTTAAATTTGGGGAAACCCCACTAATTGATAATGCCAACACCCAATCAATTTGTTTAAATACACTAAGGTATCAAAGTTTTCGGATAAATTAATTTTAAATAATATACAGGAAGTAACGTTGATTGATGGTTGATTGTTTATGAAATGTAATATAAAAATGGCCGAAGTTCTTATACCGCGTAAGTGAATTAATTTTAACAAAATTAAAATGCAACATGCATATTTTTTCGTCTCCCCCACATGTATACTCACTTTTCGTGATAATAAAGCTAAATCTAACTGTTTGAATAAGAACATATAAACGAGAAGCGGAGTAAGACATAAATAATAAAAGCTGATAATATTCTTTGTGAATCATAAGTCTGCCTTAACTTCTTGATCGCCGAGGAATCCTTAAGGATACACTGGCGTACAAGAGGTTAAAGGGGTTAATTTGAGTCTTCAAGAGTGATCCGAGAGAAGAAAAACACCAAGAGACAAAGTAGAAAGTGGATGGAGACATTAAGAAATGGAGAGACTGAGGCATGCAAGAAAATAAGATTACAGGTCGCCTTGCTTCAGAAGACGTGATGATGATTTCTCATGGCAGAGAGTGAAGCTTATAACTTTGTCCCGATAAATCGAGAAAGGGCGTAACATGTCATGCATTCTCACCTAACTGAGCCGCTCTTTTACGATACTCCTGAGATTTTGCCTTAATCGAGTCTGCCGAATCACTAGATTTAAAAACGATACTATCCAGCAAGTTGGTGGCATAGTAGTAATGCCGAATAGCCTCCGGTATATTCCCATTTCTATCAAACTCCACTGCGATTTTGGCAAATCTTGCAGCCTCTTCAATTGACCCCATTATGAATCTGGTTGATTATTAATGCTGAGACATTATATTTTTAGTATTAAACAAATCACAAAAACATCGAACTATTTATGTAAAGTCAGTCGAACTAAATTGATTACTAATGTTTTCATTATTTATTATTTACTCAATCATGATGATGTCACTTTGACAGTTGCGTGACGTTTTGTTTCTATGGTTTGGTAGTATTGCTAGAAGTTAGAATTGGATTCTACTTTTCCCGACTTTTCTGAACTGAAAAGTTTTATTATTTTTGATCTGTGGACCGTCTGAAACGTTATTTTAATTCATTTTATGAACACCCTAAACCAGCTGTGACCCCCTCCACTCAGTGCGAGAATGCGCTGTTGCCAAACGTCATTTCTGGCTTCACTCGAAACGAAAATGCTGTCGCGAATGCCAAGTTGTTGATTTACTTAAAATGTCTTTATAAAAATATTCTTGAAACTGACTGCAATTGCTCAATTTATTTAAAAATATCTTGACTGTATAAAACTGTAGTAATTTATCTAATGTTTCGACTACATCGGTACATTGTATCTCTGGAATAGTTTAACTCGAGAATGCATTGCTTGATAACTTGCCGTTTATTTTTTCTGACAGATATGTTCTGTATCTAAAAGAGTGTTAAATCGTCGGTAAAATGAATGGATCAGTGATGCCCACCGTCAATTTCACGATGGGTTCTTTCGGAGTGTCGGCCGAAAGGGCCAAAGAGTTTCAAATGGAATTGTTAATGGAAAAATTGAGGACCAAAACATCCCAGCACAAATCATTAGCAGAAACTTCGAAAGCTGTCAGAATGGCGATGCTGGTATGTGAAAAAATCCTTAACGTTTCATATATTTATTATTGTTGATAAATCAGATGAATAAATAATGAGTTGGCACGAATTTTAATAAATTCTGATACTATCTTTATATTGAGGACAAACTTGCTTATGTTATCTTCATATCTCTCTTGTTTTATGCATAAAAGTAAACAAATACAATAATCTGTAAAAGGTGAAATTTTCTTATCATCACTACTTAAATATCAATGATCTTTTCGTATTCATTTCTTGAAATATTGATACGTTAAATGTGTACTGATTTTAACTGAGATGCTGTCAATTTTTTGTACTCTACTGATAAAAAATTGTTTCATCAGGATAAAAGGTGGGCCTTGGATACTGCAGACCGGGCCATATTGCAGAAATGTCTGGACAGCCTGCAGCATTCTATCAAAGTGTGTTCTCTGCAGAGCCTTGTGGAGAGGTTAGAATGCCTTTCCCGTCAACTTGGGTGAGTTAAAAATCTATATAATACTTATAAGTGAAAAATTATATTACATATAAATCAAAAGATTGTTATACATTGGGGTCACAATTTGTGACATCCTTGCGTGAAAATTGAGATAGCTCTTTAAGAGTTTTTTTAAAACATTTTACAAATGAAGAGATAAGTAATCAGCAAATTTTTGCAGCTTTATTAATTTAAAATTCAAGGGTAAAACTGTGACATCCCACTGCAGAATTCAGGAAATAAGTAATCAGCAGAGTTTTAATGCAATTTTATTTTGTTCCAGTTTAAAATTTATGGTGGGGCCATCTGGAGTAGACTTGTTTATATCATCGGACATGTTCTACTTGGAGATTCTACTGGAAGCTAGCGGCACTGTGAAAGATGTTAAAATTCACCACGAAGGAAAGGTAATAAGAATAAATACTCATTTTGGTTGTCTGTGCGTCCTGCGTAACTCTGATGAAATTAACTAAAATTTATGGTGGGTTATCTGGAATAAAGGTGTTTATATTATCGGACATGTTCTACTTGGAGATTCTTCTGGAAGCTAATGGCACTGTGAAAGATTCACCACGAAGGAAAGGTAATAATAATGTAACTCATTTCGGTTGTGCTTCTTGCGTAACTCTGATTAAATTATATGAATTGTATTGTGGGAAGAATTCAGATAAGCAACAGAGTAACTACTTATAATATATTATTTTGGACAGAAAATTATTATTGGCGTTTTCAAAAATGGAACTAATTTGTCACGAATTCAGATTTTTTGTGATTTTTCACAGGTCTGCACTAGTATTAACATGTATTTAGAATCCGTGCTTGAAGATAGAAGCTTCCAAAATATGAAAATTTTTATTTATTTTATGTGAATACTGCACAAGAGCCCTAACTGCCAACGGCCCAAGAGCCAGTGGGGTATTTTGTAAGGCTGAAGGGAATGAAATGGGGAAGTGGAATGTTGGGAAGTACCTGACTGAACGTTGGGTGAGAATTACCCTCAAGAAGAATATAAACATATAACATTTTAAACAATCATTATTGTCTTCACCTTGCCATATTCTACTGAATTACATTTTACATGTTTTAACCCCTTCGAACTGTTTTGTACATTTTTGAAAATACATAGATTTCAGAATTTTTTCCTCACTAAATAGAACGAATAAAAATTTAAGCTTTTTGTTTTCCAATTTCTGGTTATAACTGGCTTTGAATGCATTTTATTTATTAGTCAGTAATTCAAGCGCAGCCATTTTAATATTTTGAAACGTGATTTTTGTGATAAATCTCAACCAAATTTTTTCTCCCATTTTTTAAAAATGTAAGTAGCGAATGTTTTTTTTTTATTTATTATTTTTTTAAATTTAATAAAATGTTGTATTTTTAGTATGTGGTGTACGATTGTTGTTTTATGTGAAACACTCCCTCTGAGACCTGATATTATTTCAAAGGAAAGTAGCAATAACTTCTAAACTATTGAAAAAAAACACCCACACACACCAACATTTTTCAAATAACTACCAACAATTCGCTTGCTAAGGATTGGTTTGTACTCCTGTATTTTTGGTTTTTTTTTAAGCTGTGAATGCAGTATATGTTAGTTCGTTCAAAATTCAACCAAATATGTTGTTCTTTTACTTACAGTTAGATTAACCCTTGTACTTTTTAAAAATATTTATAAAATTTGTTTGAAATAAAGAAAACAAAAATATAATTTTTTAACCCCCGACGCAAGGAGCGGTGTTATAAGTTTGACATGTCTGTGTGTCTGTGGCATCGTAGCTCCTAAACGAATGGACCGATTATGATGCAGTTTTTTTTGTTTGAAAGCTGACATAATCGAGATGGTTCTTAGCCACAATTCATTAAAATCTGTTCAGGCATTTCAAGGTTATCAGCTCTTTTTTGTGTCGGGGGTTTCTTAAAATTTTGTAAATTTTACTTATTTAAACTTCATAACTTTTATTTCTCAACTAGCTTTTACATGCGTCTAAGTCTTCGCTCACATGGTATTAGGTCACTCACTCACTCACTCACTCACTCGCTCACTAAGATATTTATAATATATATAGTTGTATACAGAAACCATCGCAGGCATTCGCACATCAAATCCCCAAAGTTTCATCGCAATCGGATGATCGGTTAGCAAAGCATAATTTCATGATGCCGTAACATACTATTGTATATAGAAACCATTTCGGGCATACACACATCA
Organism: Glyphotaelius pellucidus; assembly: GCA_936435175.1. Taxonomy (NCBI): domain Eukaryota; kingdom Metazoa; phylum Arthropoda; class Insecta; order Trichoptera; family Limnephilidae; genus Glyphotaelius; species Glyphotaelius pellucidus. Next base: position 27,132,529 of record OW386547.1, read on the forward strand.
AATCCCCAAAGTTTCATTGCAATCGGATGAATGGTTTAGCAACGCATAGCATATAAACATATATATTTACATATACGTATATATACAAACCTAGAAACAAACATATTTTGAATTTTATGTATATAGAAAGGAGTTTTTGTGGACATAGTACAAACCAGTCCTCAAGTAAGCAAACTGATATCAAATACCTTCTACCACTGCCAGTTTTAATTCAGGTCTGAAAAGGCTAAATAGAATACAACTGGAAATAACAAACTTGGTGGGGGGTGCAAAAGCAATAAAAGACAAATGAATCACGGTGCTATAAGTACAGACTAAAATTAATCAAGCAGAAAATTGACTTCGACACTTAGATTAAATAAAATCTTGAATTAGTCTTGAGTTAATACACTTACAATGTATGCGACTGGGTTTTTTAAAATAAATCTCCTCTGCAAAGCGGGTGATTTTTTTCAGATTCACGCTCGAAATTAAAATAGCTAAACTTCTGAAGTTAGGATCATAATTAAATAAACTTTTCAGTGTCTAAATGAAATATTTTATTATGTCTCGTTACAAATTTTTATATTTTTGGATGCAAAATTATGATGTTCAAGGTTAAATAAAAAAAATTTTTAAACTGCACTTTTTAAATGTTGTCGAATAATTATTAATCCTTTTAAACCAATTCAACGTAATATATATTAAGTAAAATATAAAAAGATTAACACTAATATTGTTTCAAAGTATGATATCTTGCGAAACAGTTCTCTTCATGTAATGGTACGTCACAGAATTTACACATATTATGTTTCGCTGCCATCTCCGTGAACTCTTTCTTATGGGGCCTTTAGGGAACCAAGGAGGAGTGAAGAGGAGAGATAAGTCCTCTTCCCTCCTGGGGCCCTCGGGGAGCCAAGGTGGAGTGGGGCTCTTCTCTTGTGGGGCCTTTAGGGAACCAAAGGGAGATGAACTCTCCATCGTGGAGCCTTCAGGGAACTAAGGAGTGGAGAGGAAAGATGAAGCCCTCTTCCCTCGTGGGGCCTTCAGGGAACCGCGGAGGAGTGAAGAGGAGAAATGAGACCTGGGAAGACACATTGTCGAACCAGAAGACATAGCTTCATTTCCAATGACAATCCTGGTGAACTTTGTAAAAGGGACTGGATTACTGTCAAAGGAATGAGGTAAAATGGGAGATAGCACAATGGGCCTATGGCCTAAGTGCTCATGGGAACTTTATTTATGTAAACCGTCTCCGAACTTGAAAAAAAAAAAAAAATGTTTCGCTACGTACTTTGTAGGCCGAGCACACACGACATTTCCATCGTAGATTCTTATTTTTACCTGTGCTTTCAATCTTACATATGTTTTCTAATATTCATAGAAAGTCTTCCAGGATGATCTGATTCTGATGAATTTTTTTATTATGTATTTATTAACCAAGATACATTTTTTTTTATTGAAAACAATGTGTAACAAATAACTTTTCAAATACGACTAATAATGATCAATTACGAATATATCATATAGAATGGTGGTCTTACACCAGGGCGATCTTTCTTGAGAGTATCTTCCACTCCGGAACGTGCCGCAAATGTACCTTATTTTGTTTTTAAATGATTCACTTATGAAAACACAAATCAGTGATATCACAAATCAGTGAATTAAATAAAATTTGTTTGCGCACGCTCCGGATCTCTAGTCAAGAGCCTTACCCCTCGACCATACGAAATAATTGTTGAGTTATGTATGTTATATATCACTTGTGTCTCTCATTGTATTATGTTTCATTTGAGTGAGTTTTTCTGTTTTTTATAATTTTATCTAAAGCTATATTATGATAAATGTATCCTTTGACTGAGTAGGTTTTTGTAATAACTGGATTGTTCTCACGTGAAAATAAAACACGAACTTTGTATTTGACATTGATTGATGACAAGCCTTAATGTAATGACCTAATTTAACACATTAACAACTTCTGTGCAACATAAGCTAGTAAATTGAACATTTTACAATTAACAAGTCAATTGTTAAGTCGGCGAATAAAGGCAAATCACTTTAAAGGGTGCACATTTTAACCGTTTGAGTGCCAAAAAATGCATACAGTTTCTTGTAAAATGCCAAAAAAACATCATTTTTTATGAAACTATATATTTTTTTAAAACCCCATAAATTCTTTAAAAAAAATAATAAATGAATCTGAAATTTAAACGGTTTACTACGATCTTACAACTATTAAGATAATATTAGAATAATATTTACCATCGCCGCAGCACCACACCCGACGTACGCGCGAATCAGAGCACGACTGACGCAATCGACGGAAATCGACGATCGGCAATCTTCGTTAAAACACGAATCGAAAGTCGACGATCGGCAATCAAACGGTTAATATAATTATTATACAGCTCTGATATTGTGGTTCATATTGGTTCAGAATTAGTTTGGAAAACTTGCCCGCAATCTTAGCTCGCAGATACAGTAGATAACTAACAAGCAAGAACCTCTTTATTCTGATTATAGTGTACATTATGTTGACTAATAAATTTCCACCTCTGAAGTTCTATCTGTTCCGAAAGAGCTAGACATCCAAAGCAGGCTATCAACTCTGCCTCATATTCATCGGAAAATTCTTTGACAGGAGAAGCAGAGGAGGATTGCTGATGCTTGGAGTGATCTAGTATTGTAGGTGTCTGTGACTCTCCGTGCAGCACAGGAACATGATGAGTGAAGGAAGTGCCTATTATCGATCCTCAGCAATGAGAAACCGGCTAAAGAAGATTCTATTAATGTCTCCAGGTGGAGCAGCAATCCTGCGAGGAGCTGGTGTCCTGCATCAGCCGCGGCGACTTCTCAGACTTCACCGCGCAGCTGGAGGGGCTGACGGCCGTGTACCAGCTGAATGCGGAGAAGAAGGTGAAGAGCCGGGCGTTTGGGGCACTCTCCGCACTGGAGGCGGACCTCGCCGCGCTGGGGCAGCTGCATGCCACCAAGGACCCCTGGGCTGCGGTGCACAAGAGCCCCATCGGGCTGGTGCACAACAGGAGGGGAGGTAATTATGCAAAAATTATGACAGAGATCTCATTTCATCCTTCCTCTGCCATCCTATGTCATCCCTATTTGAACATTGTTGTGCTGAAATCAGTGGAAAAAGGGAGAAGAGGAGAGGATGATTGAAAAGTACCTGTTCTGCAGACCTGGTCAACAATAAAGTCGTTTAAAGCAACATCTCTGTGGCTCGCTTATAAAAGGGCCAATGTCATTTTTTGATATATATTTTTTTACGATTTCGTCTCAAAATTGGGTTATTTCTGAATTCTAAAAGAATCTTTAGAGTTCGAGAAAGGATTTGTAGATTTTCAGGGACCAATGTTACTCATAATCGCTTTCTTAAAGTTGCGATCACATTGCCACATGATAGTTTGGGCTGAACTTGTGAAAGGAATACCAGATGACGGGACATTCAAATTATGTTCAAATGGGTGCTCCAGTGAAAGGACCTAAAAGCAGACTGGGGAATTGACTGCGTGAAGAAGACCTGAGGACGAGATGAATAGCTGGGGACTGAAGCTAGTGGAGAATATTTGTGCAGGAGGTCAAAACCCACCCTGGAATATAACACCATGATGATGAATGTTTTGCCAACGTATCATAACAAACTATGTATGATATAACAAATTACTATAAAATAACAAACTACTTTAAATAAACTACCATAATATAACAAACTACTATAACATAACAAACTACTATAACATAACAAACTACTATAACATAACAAACTACCATAATATAACAAAATACCATAATATGACAAACTACTACAATATAATGCACTACTGCAATATAACAAACTACTATAATATAACAAAGACTAGCTTTGTAATGACCATCCAACATCAATACAATATTTAGTTTCCTACCTTTTCAAAACCATGCCGATCAAATATATCCCCTAATTCTAGGTCACGCGATGCGTCTCACATACTTCGTATCCCCTTACGACGCGGCCCGCTGTCCCAACGGAGTTCTGACAATGGAGGACCTGACCACTGGAGCTGGACTATCAGCGCAAGTCCTACTAGAGTCGGCAACCCCTCATAAACTGCAACTGTCTCCGTTACTGTCTCGCACACAGCCTAGCAGGTATTATATTAATTTAGTCTATATATTAACATGCTTAAATCTTTCATACCTGAATTAAAACTGGCAGTGGTAAAACATATTTGATTAGGTATTTATTATTTAACTATGTTAAAATAAAGGAAATAAATAAAAAAATATATATTATTAATTTCCAGTGTGCCGATGTATTCCGCCCTGACGGCCGCCAACAGCGCCACCCTCCCAGCGCGCTTCGTGTTGAAGCTGTCGCAGCCGATGGCCGTATGTGGTGCTCTGCTGACCATGATGGCGGGCGGCAGCGGGGGCGGGCAGGACGCCGAGCCCCCGCTCACTCAGGCCCCCCAGACCTCCCGAGAGATGCGGCCATTGCTGGCGCTGATAGCCAAGCATACGGCCGGCACGGATATCAACCCCAATAAGGGGCTGTTTGTGGTGAGTGCAAATAATTATATTTTGTCTGGTCAGTGGTTGAGTGGGCATCGCGTTTGGGTTCCACCCGGGCGTCCCGTGTTCGATTCCTCGGCTGGCTAAGTCCTCCATCACAACACAAGCAACATTTTCGGCTTTCTGTGGTGGTAGTAGGAGATTTTCAAACATTGTTGGGTTATTCGTAACCCGGGAATGTTTGTTTTTCTTTAAAAAAAAAAAAAACTTCGTCTTCAAACCTTCTCTCCTTAATTTGTAGAATTTAAATTAAAACCTCATCATTAACCCTTGGAATGATAGCGAATCCGTAGCAGATTTGCTAGGAACTCACCAAACTTGCCTCGATTTTATGGTATTTTGAACCTACCTTAAAAACCCTAAGTGGTTTGCTACGTTTGGTTACTTAGTAGGAGTGTCCGGGTTCATTGGATGAGATTTTCGAGGTCTTGGCGGCCGATGTGTCTGCCCAACTGCTGCGTGGTGGGCCGGATGGAGAGAGACTGGTTGAGACTGGAGGTCATTTGACCTCTCCAGCCTGAATCCCTTGCACCATTGAAGGGATGGATTCAAACGTCCGTCACTCCTGGATACACTGACCCCCAGATTCCTACCAAGGTCCTACCATTCCTAGTCAAGGGCTACCTTAGAACCTTAAAAATTGCTCCTAACTTACAAAAATAAATTTTGGCAATAATGTGCAAAATAATAAATTATTCTAATATTATTCTAGCTTGTCATTTCGTCACTTGCAAGCATTTATCTGGAAAAAATCACGTCGCAAATTTTGTGTCATTTTTCATTTCCAAAAGTCATAGTTATTTTAGTAGTTAGTCATAGTCATGTATTTATTTTATATATAGAAAGCTTAATATTTTCATTGTATCAACGTATTCCCAATGTTTATTGTTAATAATTTTTGGTTTTCTATTACAACCCGCATTAATAACAATATTTCTCATACCTTTTTGCAGACCCTGCCTGACCAGAGCCAGTGTTACTTCCTGACAGAGTCCCGAGGGTTGGACGGCTGCCTGGTCACCAGCGTGCCCTTCACTCACCCGTGCCAGGTACCGGCGTTGGTAGCGAGACTCCGCCAGCAGGCGCTGTTCAACGCTCTCATCGCCAGCTGCGTGAGGCCCAACAGCAAGCAAGGTCTAGACCACTTAAACTTCTCAACAACATTTCTGCATCTATATAGCCAGTTACCTTACCTACAATCTCCCAACATTCCCACAGTTTCATGAACTATGACCAAATGGAACTCTTGTGTGTTACCGCCTAAATAATGTTATCTTCCTCCTCCTTCTGACTATCCTTCCGACAGGTTTGCAGTGTTCCCTTTTTTCCCAGCCTGCAGGAATAACTTGCCAATGGTCATGCCAGTGGGGAGAGCTATCTTTTTGTTAAATGGAATCACTTTGGATGCTCATGTATCTTAACATCAATGAAGCAGAGTTTAAAAAGCAAGCTTCTTTACTGCTTGTATAAAATCTGCTTTTATATATTTATTTGTTTTCCTCTAAAATGATTTAGCGGAGAAGGCGTGGATTGAGATTGGAAAGAAAAGTCAATTTGACATCATTCGCATGTGGCTCCTTCACTACTAAATCTGATCATTTTATTTCAGATCTAGAATCATCCGTGATGGTGGAGGTATCGGCTTTATCGTGGCAGCATATCAGCGTGCTGCTGGAGCGCCCCGGCGAGGGCGGCATGGCGACGCTAGAACTGGAGCTCCCCGAGTGCGGCTCGGCCCCCCGAGTGTCGCTGCACTGCGGAGGCTCTTGTTCGGGAAGTTCAGGCAGCTCGGGTGGCGGGGCCGGGGTGGAGGGCGGCACGGCGCTGGAAGAGCGGCTGTCGCGGGTACTGGCGCGGACGCTGAGCGTGCCGTTGCTGGTGCGCGCGCTGCAGGGGCGCTGGGAGCGCCAGGGTTTTACTAGCGCCGGGGCGGGGATCGAGCCGGGGGGGCCCCCGCCGCCGACGGCGCCACATCCGCCCCACAACCAAGGTAGTTACCTAGTTAATACATGATAATCCAACCACCAGCTTTCGGAAATTATTCCTGCATAATGCCTATTTTGTAGCAGGTCTCTGAACTTTTAATTCTAAATTGGAACTACTTATCAGATAAGCGATAAAGTAGGTACCAAAATTATTTAATGAAATAATAATTCTTTATTCGAAATGCATATTTCTTTTGTTCAAAGAGTGAATTGTTCAATTAATTGACTGCAGATACGTCACCAAATACTCTAGAATATTAATAATACACCCAATTCCAATAAAATAATGGCAATATTTACTTGTATTGGCTGGCAGCTCTTGCCGCTAGTGCAGCACGGCATAAAATTCATTAAAATGTATGAAAGTTAAAGCTGCACAACCCGTGCCATTAGGAGGCGCTAGTGTAGTGTTCTGCAGTCAGAATGTATGGGAAATGTCAGAAATTAACAGTATTTGACATTTCTGAGACAATGTGGTTGGTTTTACTGAACCAGGTCCAGTGGACATACTTAAGCCGCCCGTCCATATGCATATTCTTTGAGTGGCTATCCTTTTAAGCGGTAATTAATTTTTTGTTGGATCAATATGAATATAACATGTCTTGTATTTTTATAATGTCATTAGATAAACATGATAATTTTGCAAGTTTGCTTTCATTCGGTAGGTAAATTTCTTCTTTTGAAAGCATCACTATAATAACTGTAGATTAGCCCTCCCATACCTAATTACGAACCAAAACTAACACCACCTATGAGTTATTTCATAATACATCTACCCATCCAATTCCGCCATATCTCTTGCCTGACTTAGTTGTTTTGCTAGGAAGAAATTAAACATTTTTTTCAAATGTTACTTTTCTCGATACCCTGCCTGGAATCTACATGTTACGTACATACTTTTTTGAGTATTCATATAACTGATTAAATTGTTAATAATAAAGTCCGTCGTAGCCCATACCTAAAATATTTTTAACTGCCTCAATTTTCTGTTTTAAAAATGATTTTCACAAAGCTAGTAATTCTGTTGCCGCGAACTTGCTGGAAAACAAATTAGCTTCACGCCGACCAACAAAAATTAAAAACCTATGCTTCTTGCAATGTTTCAACTATGAAATAATGCCCTTTCTTTTTGATAAATGTTATCGTAAACCAATATATCCGGTGTCGTTTTTAGAACCACATGCCTTGTCTATATACTTGGTCAAAGTTTGAAAGGATGAGGCAAATATTTTTAATTTTTCACAAGATGTTATAATTGTAGGGTCTGCGCTATTTTCATAAATAATACGCGGTGGAACTCCATATTCTTGCTGCAATATTTTTCTGTCAGTCATCCCAAGGACTCAATTTGTAACCAGAAGAAATTGTATGTCTTTTTGGACTTGGATCTGTATTTCGTCATTGTTTTTGTTTAAACAATTATTATTTATATTTCAGGAAATTTTCTAAATGAAAATCAGCAGAACCTGTTTGGCAGTCAGGATGGGAATCTTGCATCCATGATGGGAAATGGCACGGGATTGGGAATGCAGAACATTCAGCCTTCCTCTCACGCCACCATCACGCCTGTCCAGCAGATTAACGTTGAAGAGAAGAAATCCTCCAAGAAGAGAAAGGCAGAAAGTGACGGAGACACCTGGACAGTCAAGAAGAGCAAACCTTCCATGATGTGCGAAGTTCTTCTGGAGAGTTCGGATAGTTCCTCGGAATCGGGAGAAGAGTCCGATGTTGAAGACGACAATGCTGTTCAGTCTAACAACTCTTCCAACGAAGAGGAGGATGAGCAGGTGGCTTCTCCCTCTTCGCAGGTGGGGTTCGGATACGATCTGGAGCTGTCGGGACTGGATCCGGCAGAGTTGTTGATGGGCTCTTCGAATGATAACAAGACCAGCGGTTCCGAGTTTGACCATTCTGGTGAAGGAGAGTTAAATGATTTGCAAGATGTCGATGAAATTATAAGGTATATCTTTTGTATTTTTAATGCTATGTATCATGTATATTTAAAAATTGCTCCAATCTATCACATTACTTTCCTATGTGCATTTAAAACTGTTCGGGCTCAGAACAGATCAATTAGTTACATGATTGTCATATTTACACATCTAAACCATCAAGACCAAAAACTTTACCTGAGCGGTATAAATTAACGATTCGCAAGGATATAATATTGTTTATACAATTGTTCTTTTTTGCAGATCGGCCAGCACGCCTTCAAAAAGTGAGTCAAAGAAACACCGGCAGAAGAATCGTGAGCATCGAAGCAGCAGCAATAAGTTAAGTGCTTCTTCTATCCTTATGGAGCTGGCGGAGGGAGCGGGGCTGGCGGGCTCCGTGAGCATCACCCCCGTCTCCACCACCCCTCCCACCACCTCTTCTCCCTCCTTCTCCTCCGTCCTCTCGGGCATGTGTCTGGACAGGAGGCCGGGCATTGAGATCATCCCCATCTCTCCCAGCACACAGGCAGCCCTGCCCAGCTCCATCACTATCACACCCATCACTTCCTCTCAAGCCAAGTCCATGGATGAACGCCACAGGAGCGAGCGCAAGTCGGCTTCCTCGGGAAAATCATCCCGGAGTAGCAGCGGAGACAGGAGCAAAGATAAAAAGAAGAAACGCCGTCGTGAAGACGCAATGGGACCCCCCAATAAGCTTCCTCTCAAACAGGATCCCTTGACTAAACCTGTTTCCGTCAGTATTAAACCTGCAGATGGCTCTCACTCTCCTCTCTCCATTAGATCGTCATCGCCAAATACTCTTATAAGAAAATTTAGTCCAAGCCCAACTCATGGAAGGTCAGTCTCCATCACCAAAACCAGCAGCACCGGCAGTCCTGGCAGCGTGAAGAGCTTGGGAAAACCTACAGGATCATCTAGCCATCACAGCAGCCCCAGGCATTCTCCCATACCATGCAGTCCCAAACACACACTCTCCGGTTACTCGAGTCCAAAAAACCACGGGACTTCTTCACCTAAACACAGTTCGAGCTCTGGCAGTTCGGGTAAGCCCAGCATGTCCACCCTCAAGTCTGCCGCCAGTGGGTCTCCTTCGGGAAAGTCTAGCAGCAGCGGCTACGAGCTCTCCAAGTTATCTAAAGTGTCTTCCGGTAAAGAAAGTTCCTCGGGCTCCTCTAGTTCCAGAGATAAAGACAGGAAATCTTCAGGCGGATTGACTTACTCTAGTTCCGGGAGTAGTAGTCCCAAGATGAAGTCTTCCAGTGTCAAACTAAAGCAGTTGGACCTATCTATAGTCACCGATGTGCAAACACTGAACACGTCGGGTGAAAACCTCATCTCTCCGGGCCTTGATTTGAGTAAGTCTGCAACTAGCAATCAGCTCCGTAATAGAAAAGGCTCCCTGAGTGCGGTGATTGACAAATTAAAATCAGCTCAGCATTGTGGTTCGGAGATGGAGATGACTCTCGCTAAATCATCATCGTCCACCAGCGGCAGCAAAGACCGCACTAGTTCTGGCTCCAGTAAACTACCTGATTCAAAGAACACAAGTAGCAGTGGTAGTTCCAAGCTGAGCGATAATAGTAAACCACAAGAATACATGATAAAGCCCAGTTCTGATGGAATGAAAATTACAATCAATAAAACAAGAACTAAAGAATCAAGTTCTAGCTCAAGCAGCTCCAAATCTTCCAGTTTTAGTGGAAATTCTGGGTCAGGATCATCAAGTCTCTCTACGTCTGCTGTGAAACAGTCATCTTCTGGTACCAGTGTGCAGTCCAACACTGGCACTGGCTCTCCCAAGACTCACACTGGCCTCAAACCCGGTGTCATCAGTGGTCCGGCTTCTAAGAAGCCACAAGTGCTACAGTCTTCTAAAACTGGAACTGTATCAAGCTCCGCAAACCCCTCGGGCTCAGGAAGCCCCGGTGTCAGCGGCAGCACTAAAACTAGTTCTGGCTCTTCTTCTAGTACATCAGGTAGCAGTTCAAAAGTGCCATTTACTAAATCAAGCTCCAATATGTCAAGCTCTGCACCCACCAAGTCTTCTTCCAAAACATCCACTGGTTCTCCCAAAATGTCCAGCTCTGCCACCGATCTATCCAAGCTGGGGAGAGACAGGGAAAGAGACAAGTCACGCTCTATGAAAAGTAGTTCAGGAAACAGTAGTGACAAGTCCATATTCTCCAGCAGTAAGAGTAGTGAAAGAAGGTCAAGCCCCGCTCCTATGAGGGATGAAGTGGATGGAGAAAGAGCCTTTAAGATGATCTCGCAGCACAGCAAGGAACAAAATTTTCTTGTGGAAGGTCTTATTAAATCATTGGATACAAGTAAATACCAAATCCCAAAGTTGTCTGCCAGGACATCTTCGGATGATACGAGTAAATCTAAAAACACTTCAAGTATCGACAAGTCTAGCGTGCAACAAAGTGTATCACAACCTGATATGGGAAGTCGAAGTGCTCTTACCGATGGTGCTCCCAAGTTACTGAATTTTATGGGACGGCAGCAAGACATGCTGGGATCCAAGTATTCATTTCAGCATATTGCCAATGCTAAATTACCTGATCAGAAATCCCAATCTTCCTTACTGTCTTCAACGAAGCCTGCCATGAACCTTAGCTCGACGAGTCCGAAGCTCTCCACTCCTATTCCGGTGCTTGCAACTCCCAAGATATCAGATAACATCGACGGCCTACAACCGACAAATTTTTCATTGAGTGGGCTGTCGAAATCTCAGTCCGATAGCTCCAAAGATTCAAAAACAGAGGGAAAAAACTCAGACTCGCTGATTAGATCAAATCCGGTGGTCAATCTAAAAGAAGATTCCAACCCTAAGATGGACTTTTCTAAAACATACCCTGCCATCACGGTGTGCAGTGCGGAAACAATCAACCAATCCATAGTTAAACAGCTGGAGAGCAAAAGCTTCACCGTTCCAACGTTGAAGAGCAGCGAAGATGGCAGGAAGTTATCTTCTATCAATGTGGACTTGGGAATGAAGCCTCCCGTGTCAATGGGGAAGCTGGCTCCCACTGGTTCCCAGGAAACAGAGATCTTATTAGACTTTTCCTCTTCTTCCAAATCCAGTGCTGAGATAAAGAACAAGTTGCAATCGGTTGCGGAACGGGCTGTGGGCAGCTCCCGAAGAAACACTCCTCCCTTGGTTCCCACTCAATCCCCTTCTCTGTCGGTGCACATCGTCAAGTCTCCGGTGCAGTCTCCTCTCATCATCCCGTCTCCGCACTCCAACTCGCCGTGTATCACGGATGATGAGCTGATGGATGAAGCGGTGGTGGGTCCTGGTAAATGAGATTTACTTTTCTCAAGGCTCTCTCGGTACCTTGCGGACGCAGACTCGCTAAATGGAAAGATGATGTGAGTAGGTTAACCATTGATGTAGAAACACGTGGCAACAGCGGTGTGTAGTGACCTTTTACAATTTCTCTTTCAATCTACTTCTACTATCTTTAAGGTTGCGATGCATACATTTTCTCCATGAAAACATCAACATCATTTAATGTTTATTCTGGAAAATAGTGTTAAATCAGAAAGAAAGTCACTGCTCTCTTCTGCTGGAAACCCATCCACCGTAAACTGTACAAAATGAAGACCGTCGTATATTTACTTAAAGCACCAAATAGCTACAGACAAAATAATTGGTGTATTTCATGTGTAGTTCAAACTGTATCACTGAATAATTGGTTATTTTTAGTATTACAAGGCTTTTATGTACATATTTTATTTATTTTTTGTTTATGAGAAAAACAAAACTCTTTAACTTCTGAAAAATTTAAAAAATCCATGAACAAAAAACTTATTTAATTTTACCTGTTCATTTTTAGGTTTAAGGAAAATATAAATATTATTTATAATACGTATATTTAAATTCTAAGTATCATATTGTGAAATTGAATGAATTCAGGGACTGACTTTATTATGGATAAAATAAAAGAATTAGGAAAACATAAAAAGGTTGAAAATTTACTGGAAGCCAAGTACTGCTTCCAATAAATCTTGTAAATATGTATTTTGTTTTGTTATCAGAGATATGCACGCTAATATTTACATTTAAAATCTATTTCAACGTTTTCCAAGTGACTCGGCAAAAAAGCTCGGAAAACCTTACACCTATATATGGGACAAATTAAACATTTTATTATTATTTTATTATTTCGTGCTTTAATGAACCGACAAAATAAAACTTCTTAACCCTTCAGATAGCCCCTCTGCCATATTGATTGTTATATTTCTTAAAGACGCTGTCAGAAGATTGGAGAATTTTTTGTGTATTTCCGCTTTGCAATAAAATCCAAATTAATGGAGTATTTCTGAATGTATCCGAAAACTAAAAACTGTTTTAAAAGGTGGCAAAATGCACCTTAAAATTTTACTATTTGAAATAAACATTAAATTTTTAAGTGCAATTTTAAAAATGGCTCACCTTATGTTTTTTTCATCTTTAACACTGAACGAAAATTACTGATATTGATAAAAAATACACATCTTATTAGACAGTCATAAACATTACTGCCACCTCACTTTTTTGTTGTTTCATGTAAAAATAATTAATAAAAATTTCACAAAATTTCATAAATGTTTCTCAAATTGCAATTGAAACCTTTGGTTTCATAGATGTGTACATTTTAATTATTTTGAGGTAAACTTCTAGTTTTGAATATAAAGCGTGTTGTTTTCTCTTTCTAACAACTTTTTACTTCATATTTTTCACCTTGACAGTAAGGGAGATACAAAAAATTCTATGAGACCTCATGAGCTGTTCCCAAAAGTGAACAAATTGACTCTACGAGTGATAGCTGTTCGTTCGCAAAAATGAATAAATTAGCCTGAGGGGTTAAGCCTGTATACTTCTTAAATGGATTTCACTGTATCTATTCATTAGTACTGAATATAATTTTTTTACATATCTACAATATTTTATTTGATAACAAAGCCGCAAAGTGCTTGCTTTCTTCGATAATACAATATTTTCATTTCGATTATTAAACAAAGCTATAGATTCAACTTAAAAATATAATAGAATGTATGGTGTGTTCTTCTTTATAACGTGTACACACATTTTATTCTTGCTACAGCAACCAGAACTTATTTTTAATCTTAACCAGCAGGGACTGACAAGAAACTTCAATAAATAAAAATATATTTTCGTTGAAGCCAACATGTAGACAATACCATACCTTGACTAAATATTTGAGGTAACATCCGAAGACAAAATGAAGTGCTTCGTACCCTGGATGGACACGATTCAACACTGCAAATGCAGGGCTCCGGCCCCTAAGGGTTAAACTAATATATTATGCTCTCATAATATTTCAAAATAATCTTACTCTATCAATAACTTCCTCGGAGTAATAGCGTAAATTCATCCAAATTCCGTATGATTTCAAATTTTTCTTAATTTTGTATACAATGTTAAAATCAAAATTTATGAATGTGCCTAATTAAATTTTATTTAATGATCATAAGTATTTATTCTTATGTATTCTATTCTATAATATATCATATTCTTAAGATTATAAATAATCACTAGGTAGGAATATGTACACCTTCTTTTTTTGTTCACAAATGTATACTTACTACTTTATTTATTAATGGTAGAATGGTTAATGGCTTCGATGGTACATCATTGACTTATTTCTAAAAGCTTTGGGTTGTCTCTAAGGGGAATTGCACTACATTCTACTGAAGTTCCCATAGCACTAAGTTGGCAAAATTGTTTATGTCCAGGAGCATAATTATAAATTTAGTCTATGACACATTTTATGACGGTAAAAAATGCACAGCTTAACTGATATAAATTGTATTCACACTGATCACTGAGACACCACACCTTGGAATAAAGTGCTGTCTATATAATTTAACTGTATTCGTAATTACAGTGAAACTCTCTTAAGAGGTTTTTTGACGAACCGAAAACAAAACTTCTTGACCTCTTGATTGCCAGCGAGTCCTTAAGGATATACATTTAAAAAATCATCTCATTTCATTTTTTCTGGGGAAACTACTCATGGTAGATAATATAATATTTTCATAAATATGTAAACACGTTATCTGGTGAGTCAGTACAATTTACAAAAACATACTCTTGAAAAAAAAAAATTGTGGCAAAAATATAGTCAGAGGGTGCACGGCGAAAATTTTGTATTGGCATAGGAGTTGACCATAAAAAATTATTATTTGGAAACTTTATACGTGGGTTTCGCTGTATGTCTTTCTACATTAATAACAAAATTTAGAGAAAAAAAATTCTTCATGTAATAATTAACTCAATATAAATGTATTGATTTTACGAAAATGTGCTTTATGGGGATGGAATAAAGGTTAAGATAGTAAAAATGACCGGAAGAGGAATAGAACCATATTTGCACCAATAACAAAGGACCACAAAAAAATGATTTGGTGCGTTGAAGACTGAATCGTATCTCTTTTTTAGCTTTTTAACATTGAATACCAGCAGCAATGTATTCAAATGCCATCTAGCGACTATAATTCAAACTAATTATTTATTTTCTGCAATTGTTTCTGTTCTTTCGGAAAAGTCACCATTATGAAACATGCAAAAAGCAATGTAGTGAAACTCTCTTGTAAAGTCCTTCAAGGGACTGGAAAAAACTTCTTGTGAGGTTAAGATATATATATATAAGTGAATCTTATAAAGGGGTTTCAGTGTATACGCAATATTATAATCAGTGGTGCACAGACATTCCTTGGTAAGCTTGTATTTAAAATTGAAAGCATCTTAAGCAGAAATCCTATTTCTAGTACATACCATGAAAATTCACAATTTTTTTCTGAAAAAAAAAACTAAAAGCTTTGTGTTATCTTTTTCTAAAACCGTTCATATAATGCACAATGATAATATATGTTTATATAATGACCATAATGGAAAAGCAGCCAGAGTGGTGATGAAAACACCGCTACGTTATCATAAAAACTCATTGTTCAGGAGTTATGTTCAGTTTACACAGCAAATATTATTATCCGTGGCAGTTCATAAAGCGAAATAATTACGCTGCATACATTTTATTCTGTTGCGAATAAGGCTTTGTTTTAATTTAGTGCAACAATGATTTGTTGAATTTTAAATGCAGTCATCCTAAATTAAATCATAGTACTTGTAGTAGCTGATTTAACAAATGCACTGGGTTCTCATTCAGACATCGTAGGTTCAATTCCTCAGCTAGCTAAGCCCTCCACCATTCCCCTAGCAATTTTTCTAACAGTTTTTAAAATATTGTCGGGTTATTCTCCAATTGCCCCCCACTGGACCAGCCCCCCGTATAATATCACACTATTTTGTTAATTTGACAATCCTGGCACAGGGCGATCGCTATACCACTGAATATAATTTTTTATTCACAAATATAATTTTCGAATTTTGTTCACAAATTTAATTTATATCTTTTATTCACAAAAAGTGTAATAACGAAATATTGGTGAATTCATTCTGAAGTGAATTTATTCCTATGTTTTGTAATGCTGTATTGTGCTGTAGTACAAACTAAGAATTTCTAATTATGTTTATTTATGTTTGTATTGATAACATACAAAATATTAAAACAATATGGGTGAATGAACATTTTATTTGGTACATAATGTAGGTATTTGTCAACAATATTGCACACTGTTTGATATAATCTTGAATTTTTTTATGGCTTCTAAGATTTTAAAATTAATCAGGCAGTTATGTGTAATTTTGCTTCTTCAACATTAATTCTTTTTATGGGGTGAATTTATATTAATTTTACTGCATATGTGTTGTTATTGTTGCACTGTATCTAAAAGGCACATCAATTGAGAAAATTTTTAGCTGAGGAAATTTGCGATGCTTATACACCAGGGGGAATTTGCAAGGCTTATATGAAGTCTCGATTATATTGAGTGAGTTTACAAGCTACTAGCCGGCAAGTTTTAAAGCGGGCAAATCGGCGAGTGAGATTGTCATGATGACATGCGAAATTTCCCACTCGCTCAGTAGCGAACTAGCTAGCGAGCTAAATGACGACTCCCGCGCGAACTAATTCTGTCGACATTTTGTAGAAAATCGAGGCATTCACTGCTAGCTCACCGCTATTAACTACTTGCCGGCTAGTAGCTTGTAAACTCGCTCAATATTGAGGCTTAACAGATTATACAACAAACAATCCAGATTAAGCAGTAATTTGACAGTTACGAAATCAGCTGTTGGCGGGCCGCCATCTTGCCATCTGCCCCACACGCTAGCGAGTAGCGAGCAAAGTAATCCCCCTTTCAACTTTTTTCGTAGATTGTTCACTGAGCGAGTTTACTAGCAGATAGTGAATTCGCCGGCTAGTAGCTTGTAAACTCGCTCAATGTAATCAAGGCTTACTGAGGAAATTTGCAAGACTCTTTACAATTTGCAAGGTTTACAGAGCTGAAGAAATTTGCAAGGTTTATGCAACTGAGGAAATTTACAAAACTTACATAGTTAAATAAAAATTTTCAGGCTTATCCAACTATGAGAATTTGCAAGGCTAATGTAGATAGGGAAATTTGCAAGCATGTGAAATACTTTGTTGATTTTAATTTGTAATATTTATTTATTTTATTGCAAATTATTATGAATTAATTGTTTTATGGGTAAGATAATATTGTAGAGGCAATAATATATATTTTACCACTTTATTTTTAATTTAAAAATGTAATAGAATTAATAATAATATTGCCATAAATGTATATTTATCTGTAAGATTGAAAATGCTTTATATAATATGGAATATTATTATAGTGCGTAAGAAATGATGTTGATGTTACATCATAAAATGTATGAAATATGATATTGTAATGATCAATGGAAAAGGCTGGCTCCATATAAGTGCTTTTGTCTGAAAATTCTAGTGTATGTTTAGATTGGTGAATTTACTATTAAATTGTTTTCTTTTAGTCATTTTCAAATCTTGTTTAACAAAACACAATTGTTTCTAAATCTGTCTTTATAATACCTTCAGCTGAGTAATGTTTTTAAATATGTACATTATTAGCAGCTATATTCAATCTGCTGCTGGGTGAAGGCCTCCCTTGGCTTCTTTCACCTTTGCAAAGTCAGATTTGGACGTGGCATACCACAATACCTCAGGTATAATAAATACATAGTTGGTGTGTGTGACAATCACAATACTCAGTATGCGCTCTGATATCACCACGGTTGTTCACAAATAATATATAAATTTAAATTCAAATTTTATTACTATTGAAGTACTTTTCGGAAAATATCCAAAATTACTGGACACAGTTTAATACCATAGAATAAATAAGAATACAAGAAATGCCTTTTGAATGTATTTTGTGATCCAAATATTTGCCCAATCGGGGTTTAAATTTCCAATACAACACTGTGTTTAAGAAATTCAAAGGGATGGAGGTCTACGATGTAAGGCTAGTGTAAATGAGACAGAGCGCTGGGCTGTTGGAACATTCATTTCCATTCAAAATTATATGGCACATCTAAATTTCTTCTTTATTCTATGGAATGCATAAATTATTTTAATAAAATTATTATTATTGTTGTATTAAAAACACTCAATGAGAAACAACTATTTCAGTCAGTAAACTGAAATGGAAAATAATTAATAGTTAATTAAAATTAATTGTTTGGCGGCCATTGTTGTGGATATGAAAGTTTTAAGGTTTAGTTTTTTTTTTCTTAATTTTTACTCCAAACTTTAATAAAAACGAATCTAAAATAGGCTCGTAGTTTGGTTTTAATTAAAAAGAAAAATAAACAGCCTAAAAAACTGTACACTTTCACATCATATTTTTACATAATAATATTTATATTATGTCAAAAGATGGTGTAAGGGGGCATACATTAATTACGTAAGCTGTTTTTTTTTTTTCAATTTAGACTCCGACCCCCCCCCCCCCTTGGTGAGATTTGGTGGTGGGACCTCCCCCCTTCCCCCTCATGAGAGATTTACACTACAGTTTTTAAGGACTACATTTATTTTCTTTTACTTTTTTCTTACTCTCAAAAAAAATGTTTTTCATAATAGTCATTAGATTTTTTTCAGCAGGCAGAATGGAACCCTTTAAGAAGAAGTTTAACAATTTAGACTTTTTTTATTATCTCTATAATAATATTTATTCTTTTAAAGTTGAAGTGAGATTTTTATTGACTCCCTCGGTTTAAATGAGATTTTACTGGACCCCTCCCCCCCATTTTGAGCTCACGTAATTAATGTATGCCCCCTAAAGAAAAATTATCAAATAATCTGTATTTTTAATAAAATGGCTATTAAAATGAATTATTTTCCATTTCCAATGATGGAAATAGTTATGTCTCATTGTTATCAAAGCGTTTTTAAAATAATTTGCGCATATTAACCGTGTTCATCAATTCTGGATATTTACCATTTTTTCTACTACCGTTGTAAAAAGAAGTAACCATCTTGGGTCAAAGGTGTTTAGTCTTTAACACAACCTGTGTTAAAGATTTAACTTTTCACGGAGAAATCAGACTTCAGCTTTAATGCTGGATATGTCCAGATGATGCAATTCGCATCCCGATTCTTGAATTTTGTGACAAAAAACTTTTTTAACTATGAAAAATGAACAAGTTGTAATATATCTCAGTTGCAAAAGTAATGCATTTTACGAGCGCTCCTCAGGCATTCAAAAGGCTTAGACTAGGGTGTTTTGCAGAAATTTTAATATAACATTGTCATCAAATGGCCAATCAGCGCCATTTTGTTTTTGACATTTGAAAGGTTCCTGTTAAACGCTGACTTTAGGTCCTTTTAAGCTTTGAAATAAATTGTGATCAGTAGAAAAGCACAACTGTCATGTTGTTACGCTTGTCAGCTAATCACAATGTGTTAGATAGCTAAAATGAACCAAGAATCGGCATTTAACCGAGACCTTTCAAATGTCCATAAACCAAAAAGGAGCTGAATGGCCATTTGATGACAATGTTATATTTGAAATGTGATTTCACACCCCGTTTTTAAAGCCCCGATTACATTGAGCGAGTTTACAAGCTACTAGCCGGCTAATTCGCTATCTGCTAGCAAACTCTTTCAGTGTAAAATCTGCTAGTTAGCTAGTACATATGATTACAACACTGAGCATGTTTACTAGCAGATAGTGAATTCGCTGGCTAGTGGCTTGTAAACTCGCTCAATGTAATCGAGGCTTAAGGGGCCATCCATAAATTACGTCACACATTAATAATAATAATTTTTGGATAATTTCTATAGCGCCATTTTTGTGAGAAAATCACCTCAAGGGTAAGGGGGGGGAGTAGAGAAGTGTGACAAGAGTTATGGGGGGTCATCAGTTCTGTAACATCACATGTAAAAATCTAAATTATCAAAACGCAAAAAAATTTTAGATGTAAAATTGCAAAATATGTGATGTCACACTAGGAGGGAGGGGTCTCACAAATGTGACGATGTGTGACAGGGACGGGGGACGGGGGGGTCGAAAAATCATGAAATTCGTGTGACGTAATTTATGGATGGCCCCTAAGCGTGCAACTGAAAAGCTTCATCTGGACAGGGTCTTAAGTCTCGATTACATTGAGCGAGTTTACAAGCTACTAGCCAGTGAATTCACTATCTGCTGGTAAACTCGCTCAGTGTAATCATATTTACGAGCTAACTAGCAGATTTTATACTGAACGAGTTTACTAGCAGATAGTGAATTTGCTGGCTAGTAGCTTGTTAACTCGCTCGATGTAATCGAGGCTTTAGATCAAGAGCACACAAGACAGATTCGTCCATGCAAAATTTACTCTATAATTGTATCGACCTTCATCCATTCATTCTTATAGATGCGTGGGGAATTTGTCAATCCGGTTTCTGCTAGCATTCATTTAAAAACTCAATGCATGTGGAATCCTGATCACCTAAGTTCTGTGCATTGCCTTTTAGTGCTCATATGAGTCGCAGACTTTAAATTGAATGAATGTTTGTTATAGGTTCTCAAGTTTCCAACTGAGCTGGGTATGGGTTGAGACAATTAGTTCGGTAAATAAATTCAGATTCTAAAATGGACGAATCCGCCCTGTAAGAATGTAGCCTTAATTATTTAATTCTACTATTTTTAGGCTGGTGCTGTTGATAATGAATTGTTAATATTCAAAGATAAGGATATATTCTCAAATAAAATAACAGTCTGTGTTTCTTTTGTCGTGGGTATGGTTTTGAAATAAAATTCCTGTAAATTTTTGTTCAGAGTTAAGATAATAAATCATGTACATTATAAAGAATATTATAAATAAGTGGACTTTTATTCATACATTATTTTTATCAGTGTACACATTTTATCGGACTTGATGATGTATGGATTTATTTATAAGTTTAAAGAGTACCTTATAATAAAAGTTAATAAATATTTTTTTATAAAAAAATTATTGTTTGTTTCAATGTACACATTTAAACCCGGGTGTTCGACGTTGTCACAAGTGCCATTTTTAATGTTTCATTCTCGGAGTTTCGCTACAACCATAGAGTACCTACTTCTTCAGGTCAGTGTAATACTCTATTAACCTCTTTGAGACGAGCGTCATGTATACATGCCAACCGATCGCGTGCCTAAAAGACGAGCGTCATCTGTACATGACGCGTTTGTGTGAAAATATGAGAATAAGGGTATTGCAAATTCTAAGGACTTCGTTGTTGTTGGTGAAAAAAAATGGGCTAGGCTCCTCCAGTGAACAAAATAATAGAAGTAAGGGTAGATGGAGAATTGGGAAGTGAATGTTCTTTGTCAGTAGGGAACAACCTAATTATTGTTATCGAACAGTATTAATATGGTAACGTCTGCGTGGTTGAATTTCAGAACCCAGTTTCGAGTGCATGTTGACGCCACGCCGGACGCATCGCGCCACAAATAACATCTGTGTACGTGGAATTTCAAACAAAGCTACTGTTGGAATTCGGTTTTGAATTCAAGAATTCGTCGTCGCCGCTTTCGTCAGCAGGTCGGATGGGAACGTGTCCCCCCTAGATATAACTGCTACGAATTTGTTAACATGTAGTATCTCTCCGGATATGGAAAGATTGACGGTAATAGATAGTTGTATCAAGCGGCTATATATTACATATGAAGCCATTCCATGTCTCGGTTAGTTTGTACCGGTGACTATCACTCGATGAAAGTGGATTCGAGGAACAGGCTATTTTTGAAATCAGTCCCGTCGCCGGCAAATCGTTCCACAGCTCGGCTGTGGAACAATTTGCCGGCCTCTGTGTTTCCTCCCTCCTACATGGGTCTCTTCAAGACCCATCCATGTCCACTCCTTCCTCTCCTCAAAAACACCCTCCACACAGCATCTTCAAAGATGACGTAGGCCCTGAGGGAAATTATTTTTCTTAATTAATTTTCTTAATTATTTGAGGGTCTCCTGTGTGGAGTTAATATAAAAAAAAAAAAAAATTGGATTTATAAAATGGTCAAACACTAACTGGGCAGGGCCCAGCAGCAAAAACCTACAGAGCGGGTTTTTAACTGCCAGTTATTTATTATTATTGTAATTGGGGATGTGATAGTCTCACTGGATCTAGACCGGAGCAGCTGGGACTCTTGTGAGGTATTCAAATAAAAATAAAATAAATTATTCTGTATGTGAAAATAAACTATTTCAATCGTTATGTAGGTACCTACTTAACCAATTTCAATTTATTTCTCTTTACCTATATTTATCTAGATACGTACGTAGGTAACTACATGTAAATTTAATGTACCTACCCAAGAAAAGATAAATAATGATATATTAATATCTTACTAATATTATAAACGCAAAAGTTTGTATGGATGTATGTGCATTTGTTACTATTTCACGCAAAAACTACTGAATGGATTTTAAAGAAACTACAATAATATAGCTCATACATCAGAATAACATATAGGCCATATATAATGGTAAGCTCTGGCATTATGAAATTAGTATAAATGTGTGTATTTCATATATTTTAGCGATAGGGAGAAGAGGCAGAGGGAAGGGGAATGGGGGAGGTGGGGTTTGCGGAGAGTGAAGAGACGAGCGAGGGGGAAGGTGGAAGGGAACGGGGGACGCATGGGAAAGGACATGCAGGGAGAATCAATTTATTTATTTGAATGGCATTTTAACGGACCAGCTATTGATAATATATAATTAAATAATTATTTATAAAGAAAACGTCGTCATCCTTTTATATTAAAATGACTCATCGCAAAAGAATTCTGAGCGCGAATACCTATCGTATGATGTATGCAAATATTTGCTCGTGTACTTTTTATGTCACCTCCAAATTCGTTCCCATTGTACGCGTAAATTCATTCTATAATAAGACAAAACGCCAATTCTGACATGCGCGGAAGCTGAAAATTATTACGAAAAGTGCATAGGAACACAGCGAGGATTGGTTTATTTATGCACAGCGGTGTATTATATTCCCATGGGCGCACTGCAGCGCTCTCAGTTCGTACCTAAACACCGAAATAAGTTTAGTATTTTGTTGTAAATTGATAATAAAAAAGAAAACACAATCAAAGTCAATATTGAACAAGTAAACAAAAGCAAACGAAGAATTTCATTATTTTTCCGCGAAAATTGCAACGCAAGCGATCAGCTGGGTCACAGACGTGAAATTCGCCGCGAGTGAAATTGTTACCCAAAGTGTCAAAATTTTGAGTGCGAACAAGAACGTAAACGTCATGTTGTGATTGTTATAAATGATTGCGGGAATTTTAAATAGATTGCTAGCGCGTAAATCCTGTTAGAATCTCCGTGGAAACTCTTGAAGGATGGCCTCGACCATGCAATTAGAATTTACGCAGGCCATGACAGACTTTAAAACAATGTTTCCCGATATGGACGATGACGTGATAGAAGCCGTTCTTCGTGCCAACCAGGGAGCCGTGGATGCGACTATTGATCAGCTCTTGACTATGAGCACAGATAACCAGAATGAGAGATTAAGACAAGAAATAGAGCAAGATGAAACCGGCCAACCTATCGTGCGGCGTCCTGTGCCGCTAATTCCAGTTCCCATATCTAGTCCCAAAATTACAGCAAATGATGTTGCAAACACTCCCAGGTATTTAAAAATGAATGCCTTTCATTCAATGACATTATATGCCTGCAATAAACATAGATTTAGAGATATTTTAGACAAAATTTTACAACGAAGTTACATATTGTTAGTTATTATATTACGATCTAGGTCCTGCCAACATCCTTTTCAGCACTATTATAACAATAAAATACTTTTATGTATTATACAGGTTCCTAGAAAAACACCTTTTAAATTATAATTTGACTGTTTCTAAAAACAAGCTGCTCACAGATTGTAGCATTCGTATGAAAGGAACCACAGTTTACATTCGTTTTTAAATACAACTATTTGAATTTCGATTTTGTTTGTTTGAATGAAGGTGTGAAATGGAATATTGGAAGTGAACATTAACCCACTTCCGATGACAAATGTATTTTATCAACTTTCGGAGGCAATCGTGCACACACACCCGGACATATACGACTTTCTCTGAAATTCAATGGCATCACAGCAGTTTTAATTATATTAGTAAAAATAGATTATTCCAGAATGTATGCAATGGTAGCGCAACGCAATACATTCTATATTTCGAAATAACAAAAGCAGAATTTAGACAAATAATAAGAAAAAGAAATTAGACATAATAACAATACAGGTTCATAAAATAAAAATAAACAAAAAAAATTCATAAACGAAGTGAAAAATGTTCAAATATATGCAAGCAGCTGTTTATGAAGGATATATGACCCGTCTCCAGAGGGCCTTCAGGGGGTCTACATCCAGGCAACCATGGCAGTGATGGTTGTATTATTTTATTGGTCTAGTTTGCGCCATATTCGTAGCGCTGCAGTATCTCGGTAGGCGGAATAATTGGAGATAAGCATTATTGTAAGTTAATTCTATCTTATGTCATTGAGGGGCAGTGTAATCAATCCACAGTCCTGACGTATACAGAGATGTGCAGAATGTGTTGAATAGTATCTTTTTGACTACTGCAAAAGTGAAAACGCATTGACAGCATACCTGCTCTAACGTATATCACTCTTCTTTTTCTTTCAATACTCTCGATGTCTTTAGGTCGTCTGTGATAATATGTTCCAGGTGTTTGACGACTAACATCCTTTTCCTTCCGTCTAGCCATACTGAGGGTGTTTGCATGAGTTCTTTTTACATTTGAAACCATAATGATTGATTTGGACGTGTTATATCCAAGATTATGATTTTTTTCAAAATCTTCACGTATTTGGAGTGATTTCTTAAGTGCGCTAAGTGACAGTGCTAGAAGAACCATATCATCTGCGTAATTAATACACTTTGGGTGGGAAGGACAGTTTTACCTTTTACGCTGGTCCTACTTCTTATTTGCTGTCAAATATTTGTAAATGAATATTGTACCTACACCAATCTCTTTGTCAGGGTCCCAAATCTATGTATGTGTATAAAACATATAAATAATATACCTATGTATATGTGACACAAGTCTTCCACATCTTCATATCTTCTTGTCTTTTGTGTGGAAGAACTTTTTCAAAGGGAAACTTATACTTACGCCTCTGATTAGCAGTATGTATAAAGTGACCATACATCCAGCTTCTTTGTGTTACATTAAATATTTACCTTAATAAATCAATAAAGGATCATAATTATGTGCAATAACTATCAACTGACCGTTGACAAGTGAACAAGTAGTACGGCAGACAAAGATGTTCCAAGGTGATATGTGATTGTCAAAAGAATTCATATTCTACTCTTTCATAGATGGCGCGCATATAATTATTTTACAGAAAATCGCTTTTTACAAGTTATTAATTGTTTGCGCTTGTACATACGCAATATGAATAAATAGTTTTGTCAATAAAAAAACTAAAATCTTTCAAGAAAGGCTGACAAATACAATATTGCATCGGTGATTCAATCCAATATTGTATTTGTCAGCCTTTCTTGAAAGATTTGGATTTTTTTTATTACAAAACCGTATATTCATATTGCGTATGTACGGGCGCAAACTGTGGTCCAAACACCATTGTACGCATTGGTGTTTGGACCACAGTTTTGGTGTAGGACCATAGTTGTGTGAAATTACACTAACGGTAATCATCTAAATTCTCAAAAACAATCACCGTTTTTTAGTGACACAACAGAAGCGGGCCCATTACGCCTGAAACACGGCTGGAAGCCCCCCTTGTTGGGGCCGCTGCCCCCCATGTTCCTGCGCCTGCCCCCCGACTGCGAGGACCTGGAGGACGAGAGGATTGCCCTGTTCTTGCAGAATGAGGAATTCATGGCGGAGCTGCGCTGGAACCAGGACTTCCTTTGCGAGTTGGACAAGGAGCAGACCTCACCGGAGGAAAGGAAGGGTGATGAGGAAGCAGATTTCAGAGACAGGCTGAGGAATATGGGGAAATGTATGTAGAAAACTTTTATACATTTTTATGTAACTGCAGACATAAAATACTGGCAGCATTTCCTCAGAGAAGTCGTCCAGTTGGTCGCTCAAGACAAAACTAGGGATAGCAACTTCAGAGGAGAGGCTGGACCTAGTCCTCACCATTCACCATCTAGCCATCTTCTAGTTTAGTTTTCTCAACACTTTTTGTCCTGCAGGCTTATTATAGTGAAGTCTATTTGGTGGTTGACAAATTTTTCATCCTTGCCGCATTTCTTGCCCAGCGGAGGCTGTTACAGTTTTATAAACTTTTATATTGATGGCTTTCAAACAATGTGTGGCTCATAGTTGTACCTCGTCAGACACCATTTTCTTTAATTCCCCTTAAGTTTTCTCTCTCAAATGCATAATTATGTAATAAAAAATGAGCATACTGCACGATGCAATATGTAACCTGTTTTTGTTGGTCTTAATGATTTTTTGCATAACTGTTTTCTCAATAATAATCACCATATGATTACCGTGAAAAAGTCTCAGCTGGGGGGTCTCTATAGTTCATGACTTTAATTAGTTGCTTTGACAGACTCCACTTTGATTCACCCCTGGAGAATTTTGGTGGCTTCAGAAAATAGATTTTTTTATTGCTTTATAGTTGAGATGTTAAAGTTTTTTGTAAAGCTCATGTCCCTTAACATGTTTCTTATCGCTTCCAGTATCCCGCAAGAAGTTCTCCCAGCTGACCAGGGTGTTCACGTGGCAGGGCAGCAAGAGCCGCAATGCCACTAGCGGCGGGGGCGGCCTGCTGCAGGAGGAACACAGCGACGAGGAGGACCGCCCGTCCACTGCGCACCACAAGTAGCCATTTCTCCCACGGACATATCTCCCACGTCGTAGCGCGTCTCGCTTGTAAGCTGCTCAAAGTACCTAATCATTATAGGACACGGATATAGAATGTGTAAATTGGGCATTGTTAGCATTTTAAAAATACTCGGATCAGCACGAATCTTCGCTGAAATCTATCACTGTAACTTTAATGAATGTTTGACATTTTATAGAGAAAAATTAAAATATGAAAAAATGATAGATTCACAGTGATGATATGAAACAACATGATCCCTGCGATGTACTATTTCCCATTGGTACTGGCCTACAACAACAACTGCGTTTGCTGTATCGGAGAGCCTTTTTAGGGATTCTATATCTTTGTTATAGATTTTCTAAACTATCTTACGCGCTTCAATTAATAATTCATAAAATTAAGGCTGCAATCTCATGTTTAATAATTATATTAGGTAAAAGTTGTTTTAATCATAAATATGTAATTATTATTGTGTATTCAGCTTTCAAGGGTTAAAAGGAAAGTTAAAAGTCATCAATGCCAGAATATAATTTTATTAAAGTTAATGTGATAATAGTCACAAATTTTATATAGGACTGAACAGTACTGTAAATAATCTCAACTTCTTCCTTTTGGATTAAAATTTTACATTGTTTCACTATATTTAACTGTTTATTCAGCAATTTTGAGAATTTCATTCAGGTCTCCATTTAGTGCTGGATTATTATTTTTTCTTCTTAAAGTCAATATTTTATACAGTTATATAGTTTTATATTTTATAAAAGATTTTCAGAAATCTCGTAAAACGCTCTAAATATCTCGACGATCCCGATGTGCTATTTTGTAGTTTTGTTTAAAGTTTCATTTCTACATTTTTTTGAAATGAAGAAATGTAGTGTTGTTTTGATATTTTGCATTTCTTTCATTTAATTTAAAATTTCGAAAATACAGACTTTTAAATCAACAAAATAAGCCAACAAAATGATTTTCAATTTTTAGCAGGTCCACAGAAAAGTTTGTTATTCGAGACCATCGATCTGAAACTCTCGGTACAAAATATTATATACTAAAAAGATAGGTTTAAAAATTTCTGCTTGCATTGTTTTTCCAATTAACATTTGCTGTGGAAAAGTTATCAGTTTGCCATTGAATTGCAAAAAGAACAATACCTACATAATGTTATTTATGGATTTTTCCATAATTCAATTTTTTAGAATTTGGCTTTTGTAATGTTGATTGTTGATTTTTTTTACGAAAATGGCTTCACATTCATTGTACGAGAAATCAATAATTAAATAAATTTGCTTAGTGAATGATTGATCAAATTGCAATATTTATTATATTGAAGTCGCTTAGGAGTTGATTGCAGGCAGCTAGAGGAAAAGATGCGCTTTGACAAATGTATTATCTGAGAAAAAACCTCAAAGAAAGCAGAGACACAAGAATTGTTAGAAGTTTATATTTTGCCAAAATGATATACAGGTACTGCTGTATTAATACCCGTATTATCCTTTTTATAGACATTTTTGATATAAAGTGTTTTGGTTACCTGAACTATGTATGTGAGAAGACTGTCGAAAAATTATTTTATAAAAAATTGTTATTATTTTCATATATATTGGCTTTTTACGCTTGGTAAAATTTGATTGGTGAAACAAAAAATTCCAGTGTTACCAATGTGAAAATTATAGTTGTCAGTTTAGCTAAATGTTGCCATAACAATATATCCCACACAAAAAAGCTACTCTAAATCTATTTATTCATAGCAGTTTTTTGTTTGTTAAATATTTCATTGCCCTTAATTTAATATTTGCTCTTGTCAAAATTTATTTCAATTTAAATTTTTTCAGTATAATTTATCATAAAACTGTTTATAAAAAAATACAAAGCTCTTTTTACCAATTTAATGCTATGCGTGAAAAATCCATATCACCAGAGCAATGTGCATAGATGTAATCATTCAAATGTGCGTCACAAAATAGCTGTGCCCGCTTGTTTTCCCCCATAATATATAGGATATTATATAAGGAAAACAGTGAAAAGGTTCAAATTACAGATTTGCAAATAGAGCACTTTATGTATGAAATGTTGATATCATTATTATTGAATATTGAATTAAAATGAATCTCACCTTTTCTCAAAAGTGATCATAATGTCCAAATTGTGTACCTACGAACATATTGATATTACTATTAAAATAATAGTTTCATCAGTAGGTTATTTATTATAAAGTTTGTTATTATCACACAGAAAGTTGTTGTGGAATCATCTCTTTGCTGAACACAAAAGATATGCCTTATTTATGTATTGTAATAAATCTTACAAAACATATTCTGAGTATTTTAAAATATTCTAGATCAGTTTTTACAATATTAGGTAAGGAGTACATAATTTAAACAGTCTAACAAAGAGACATACGTGTAACATATTTAGGATCGTTTGAGTTATCACAATAAAACTTGATGTTCAGAAATAGTGTTCAAAGTTTGCCACTTGTTCTGCATTCAATGAACGCTTTTATTGTTACCGTGACGATCCACATTGCAGTACCGTGACGGCACGAAAAAGGCAATAAATATACGTTCCTTATCACGATAATGCTGCAGCTCTTTCAAAAGATGAGATACACAATGTACATAGGTCTGTTTCCTCCAAAGGAAAAAGATTGTAATCATTTTCTTGCAGCTCTCTCACATATCGCATCATGATGTCTCCGTAGATCCTTTCAATACTACTAGCCGTGATGATAATTTTGAAAGTACGGAATATAGTTACAAGGATAATGTTGAAGTGTGAGTGAATTCCAAAAATTAAAAAACGTCAAACGTCAATGCGCTGATGGTTTTGCTTTTGTTCTTAACCGTTTGATTGCCGATCGTCGACTTTCGTCGATTCGTGTTTTAATGAAGATTGCCGATCGTCGATTTCCGTCGATTGCGTCAGTCGTGCTCTGATTCGCGCGTACGTCGGGTGTGGTGCTGCGGCGTTGGTAAATATTATTCTAATATTATCTTAATAGTTGTAAGATCGTAGTAAACCGTTTAAATTTCAGATTCATTTATTATTTTTTTTATTTTAGTTAAAAAAATATATAGTTTCATAAAAAATGATGTTTTTTTGGTGGCATTTTACAAGAAACTGTATGCATTTTTTGGCACTCAAACGGTTAAACATTTAATGCTGCAGCTCTTTCTTACACACTAAATAATATTAGTCGAAAATGAGACAAACAGTGAACGTATGTTTGCACCCCACCAAAAGAAACATACAATCATTATCATACATCTCCCTCACACATTTAAAGAAAATGAAATGCCATCCTGTCGATGTCACTGAGCCGTAATAAGATATATCTGTTTCCTCCAAAGGAAAAAAGTAGTACTTTTTTTTTTACGTGAGCTCCACACAGGAGACCCTGAGAAAAATAATTTCCCTCAGGGCCTTTGTCATCTTTGGGGATGCTATGTGGAGGGTTTTTTGAGGAAAGGAAGGGGAGGAGAGTTCTGGGAAGGAAAGGGTTAAAGGGGTGGGTAGGAATCTGGAGTTCAGTGTGTCCTGGTCATCTGCCTAAACAAACCTCCCCCCATGAACCTGGGCACCCCTGCTAAATCACCAAACGTAGTGAACCACTTGGGGTGACCTATGGCAGAGGTGTTGGTTATCCAATCAAGGTACCCGGGGTGGCGGTACCCATTCTCGCCTCCCAAATTGTGGGGAAATAGACACACATACATCGTGTGACTCATCTTTTATCTCACCATTATTTTATGTGTAAGAAAGAGCTGCAGCATTATACGGGACGTATGTTTATTGCCTTTTTTGTGCCATCACGGTACCGTAATCGTGGAACATCACGGTAATGCTAAAAGCGCCTATTGGGTAAAAAACCATAATAACGTATTTGTTCACACAAATATGCTTAATTTTGAAAATACAAAACAGATTGTTCCTGACAATTACTTTATTACAATTACTCAATCAATCCTTAGAATATGTATATTATTGTGTTAGACATTAAAGGCTGTATGTATAAATGTCATCAAATATTGCCTTGAATATTATAAAGCTTGTGATTACTTAAAATACTTTCTAAGAGCATCAACTAAGATCACCTTCCTTGCTATGATTTGATTATGAAAAATATTTCTGCTTCAAAATTATTAACGCCAAAACGAAGTCAAAAACTTATTGATAATGGTGGCTGTGTTACTCTTTTATCGCATTCCTGACTTGGATGAAATTACTGACAGTCATAACTTTTCCTTGAAAAGAATATAATATATATGCGTAGCGCTGTAGGCACAGATTATTTGCTAGCAGCTAATGGAATCTTTTAATTCTAAATATTCAATTCATTGTAATGTCACATCAACTTTTTAGACAAATTTATTTTTGTTATGTGTATTTTATGAGAGGTTTCATTTTGTTGTGTATTGTTTGTTTGACTAGTCAAAAATAAATGTTTAAATCCAAATATGTTATTAATTATAAGATGTTGATCATAGTCTAATTATATAATATTGGCTGCTTATAAGTTATATTTTATGTGTAATGTATTATATTTGTAATGTAGACAACTACCTTTCAACATAACGCAGGTGTGAAATGTTAATTATTACTTCTTACCCACAATAGACTAACGTTATAAATGAAAAATTATAATAAATTTGTATGAATTTACAAATAATCTTCAAATAAGGAAACTTAGCAATCCTATAAATATAAAATAATCTCAATCTGTATGTTTTATTTTTATTTTTTTAAATAATTTTAAAGAAAATAAATACCGCATTATGTAATGGAGAGATGAGTCCTATAATTTCAAAACCCGCTATATCCGATTTTTTGCTAAATTAATCTGAGTATGACATCTTGTTCACAGTTTTGCGAGGAACAAGGTGAACCTAAATTCGAGTTTCAAAACCTCCATTATCACAACCAAAAATCATGTTAAAACTGCGAGTAAGAAACAAAACTCGCTATATTATAAACCAATCGCAGTTATTTTGCCAAGATGGCAGGTTAAGAAATTCGCGCGCCAGGTCAGTGGAGTTTCAAAAGCCTCTATATCGTGAGCAAATCACAAAGTGAGTATCAAAATCCGCTATATTCATTTTATTTATCGAAATTACTAAAATATTGCTAGACATACATTGAAAAATGAACACTTTTCAAATTATATTACAATTCATTGTATAAAAAATTAAAATGCAATTATTTATTTACGCTAGAGATGTGACAGTTTTTTGCGGTTTTCTCTGAATCAGTGAAAGTTGATATAGCGGATATAGAAATTAAACAACTCAGATATTACTTGTTTCCTCGTAAAAATTTTGCATTTTAAAATAATTGAATTTAATCACATTAATTAGGTTTCAAGATATAGAAAATATCAAAATTCCCTGGCTTTCCAGGGAATTTTGATATTTCTTTCAAAAGTCCTGTGCTTTTTTCAAACAAAATATTTTGGAACAATTTTGTTATTTACCAATATTTGATTTATGGCATTACTCAAAGTTTAAATTAAAATCTTCATAAATATGTATGCTAGTGATAAACTCCGTTTAGGAGGAATTAAAGGTCAACAAATTCGATTTTTTAATTTAGAGGTTATGATTGATTAATTCCTGCCGCAGTGCGACAATATGGATGTTTTCCGAGCATATTGAGGCGCTGCTAGAAATGTTGTGAAGCAGGCATCCAAAAAAGATTTATTTTTTCAGATCGTTGTCTTATAGTTTTGTTTTTCAGAATTTTAATCAGATTTACCATTGGCTCCTTCAAAACTGATGAATTGAATAATTTTACCCATTTAAGATAACAATACAAAGC
Source organism: Glyphotaelius pellucidus (assembly GCA_936435175.1). Taxonomy (NCBI): domain Eukaryota; kingdom Metazoa; phylum Arthropoda; class Insecta; order Trichoptera; family Limnephilidae; genus Glyphotaelius; species Glyphotaelius pellucidus. The sequence goes on from OW386547.1 coordinate 27,165,090, forward strand.
AATATACCCAGTTAAAATAATTATTGTTTTGTTAGCTGTTAAAAACTGAATTATCTTCTTTTTCTGAGAAAAGACAACAAGCATACCATCTTTAAAAAGGAAACGCAATTTGTTTGTTTAAATTAATTTATTTTATCGATAAATGAATGCACTTGCATATTATAGAACAAGCACCTATAGTCGCAATGAATGTGTGAACAATGTCAGCATCTTTAGGTGACAAGGACGACAGTCAACAGGTTAGCCATACATTATTTGCCAAGTGCTTTAAAATAATATTATGTACGTGTTTAATAAATTTGATGATTATACTCCCATTAAATAATTATTTACTTCTGTGTTACGAGTTTGAGTCTCAAGGTGTTAATTGTTTTCAAGCTTAATTTGTAGAACCCATTTTAATTTAAAGTTTTTTCTTTTATATATTCAATAATAATAGTATTATTTAATAATTTACTCGGAAATCAATAAGGAGATTGGTAATAAATAAATAAAAGCTATATTTTCATTGTAAGCAAATCATAATCTAGTTCTGCCAGATGAGCCAATCAGAGAAAAACTGTCTATGATTGGTCAATACAGTTTTTCTCTGATTGGTTCTCTCTGGCAGAGCTAGATTATGATTTGGAGTCCTCATTTCAAGCTCTAACTCAGAAACTGCAAAAAGTGAGTCAGTAAGTACATTATGGTTAATGGAAGTAAATAAATAGATTATCTGTAAGTGGCTTCACCGCAGTTTGATAATGCCTTCAGAAGGCGGAACAACTGTACACATGTAATAATAAAATTACACATCCAGAAACTTCTTTATAAATAAACTATTTTTTATAAATTGAATATTAATGTTGTTGAATATATAAAAGAAAAACTTTAAATCTCAATGTGTATTTTGAATGCTTTAAATTTTTTTTTTTAAATCAAGTCATCGTGTATTTTTATGTTTACTTTTTATAAATATATTATTAAAATTTTTCTGTGTTTTTTCTTACCTACTGATTGCCCTAAGGCTCTCCAGCAATAGTCGTTAATAAAAATCACTATTTCAGTGAATTGTTTATAAGCGCAATATTGAAAAATTTTCGACCCTAAATTTCCCATGCTAGATACGGTGACCAGACAACTCGGAATGAAACCAACTCAGACAAGTCATTTAGAGTAATAAACAAAATTTGGTTTAATAGGTTACGTTAGGTTAGGGTTATCGGCTAATTAAAAATTATTTTTTTCATAGCTTTTAATGACTTCAAGGAGGTGTTGCCTGTGTTGTGGTGGTCGATTGTGACCTGGGTGTCTGACAATCGCTTTTTTGTCTGTTTTTTTAAACAGAGGTGGAAATGGGCCCTAACCCAACGACACTGACTGTATGGCTATATACACAGCATAACAGAGAATACAACATATATGCAATGGCATAGATGGGTGGCACCTGGGGCGGATGTGGTGTCACCACATAAAGAATGTGGTGTCACCCTCCCCCCATTAAAGTTAACTTTGAGAAATTCAAAATACAAATTTCGACTTCATAAAAAATAACATTACCAGCTAGTCAAATTTGTAAAAAAAATTTCAAAATCCTCAAAATTAATTATTATTTATTCTTATTCCTTAATTATTTATTTATGTGCACACAATTACAGAAAAAAACATTCAGATGATTGATCATTTTTTTCAGTCAATTGTCGATCGATTCTGTTTTATTTGTATTCGGGTTTTGAAAGATGTCTTTCAACACTTTTAAAAACACTAAGGACCGGTTGTTTCAAAAAATTTGATGAGTTCATCAAATATTTGAAGTTAATTTTCAGGTTCTGTGTAAGTTCTTTTCGAGTTCTGTTTTTTTATCATCATAGGCCAGCTACTTCACAAAACTGAAATCATCACAGAACTTGAATAGAACTTACACAGAACGTGAAAATTAACGTCAAATATTTGACGAATTCGTCAAATATTTGAAGTTGATTTTCACGTTCTGTGTAAGTTCTATTCAAGTTCTGTTATTACATCATTACAGGACAGTTGCTTCACAAAACTGAAATAATCACAGAACTTGAATAGAACTTAAACAAAACGTGAAAATTGAGTTCAAATATTTGATGAATCCATCAAATTTTTTGAAACAACCCGTCCTAACAGAATAACAACTTTTTCAACAATCAATAGGTAATAATTTCTGTCACGAGTTCACGCCAATCACAATGTACGAAAGAAATGAGAATGACACAGTTGACAAGCGAGGAATATTTCAGTGGAATCTCCAACCAAGCGACAGTTGGAGTTAGGAATGAAAATAAAACAACAGAATTTTTGCTGAATCCCTGACAGACCGAGCCATAGAGCTACCAAAATATAAATAACAGACCGTGTTCATGTAAAAAATATTTTTGTGACAATATTCTACCTTCGCCATAAAGTACGTACATGTATATACATACTTTATGGCATAACAGGGAAACAAAATGTATGGGGTTTGTATTAATTCACTGCTGCCGTTGACATCCCATTCGAAGGAGATGAAGTCCAAACCTGAACCCAGAAGGCTTTCAACAGAATAGGAAGAATTAAAACAATATTGGCTTTTGATATATTTTTATTGTTGATTTCATTAAATTGACAAAAATACACTGAACATTAAATTTTTATTGCATCAATCAACACCATAAATGAAATTAAAATGTGAGGTTAGGGAAACAAATTTCATTAGAAAAATAATTTACAAAATGTAGAAAGACCATTTTGTCACACTAAAATGCCAATAAAAACCAAAATACATGTTATTAGATGAAAAATATATTCTCTGTTACCTCATTAGTTCATTGACCTGCAGGTCAAGTAGAACTCCTCACAAATACAATACAACCTATCTACAATATCAAATAGGCAAAATTAAAGCAAATAAACTGTAGAAAAATAAAAACAAACTTTTAATAGGATGTAGTTTTTCAAATCATAATGATATATGATTAATATGAACCATAAATATACGATTCAATAAATGATTTCGGAATGCTTCGAAGAGTAAAATAATAATACTAAACAAATTAAAACACCAATCTAAAATGAATTAAAAAAAACCACAATAGATTTTTAGTTTGTGCATTTTTACAGTGTTCAATGAAGTATGTTTGCAGAGAAGAAAACATTGATTTATAAAGATATTCTTCATCTATGGAGATATAAAAGCATTGCACATTTATTAAATAATTGAAAAAGATACACTTTACATAAAAACCATAGAGTTCCTTCCGTTGAAGTGAGAAAACAACTTGACAAATCACCGTGTATAATTTATCTAGAAATATTAATTAGTATTTGGAATTTCAAATAACACTGAGAATGAATTCCTCAAAATAAAACTTTAGATTTAGCTTATTAGACTTGGCTAATTACCTCCCGGCTGTACTGGACAGCGCTTTCACAGTAAATGTTTATTCTAAATAATTGTAGGAAGATTAAATATTTTTAAAATTTCAACCTTCATTCAAATTCAACCAATGGCGGGGCTAAGATCTCTGGTATTTATAATTTAACAATATCATACATTTATGTTCCTGAGAAAACAATGAGAGACTGTGCAGCTTTTTTAAGCATATGGATGGAATAACAGATCAGTTCTTTAAACCTTTAAACATTCATTTTAGTGTAAGCTAACTAGTGATTTGAATATATGTATTTTAAAGCGTATGGCTAATAAATGTACAGTGCTATAAGCAATATAACAGCGTCAAATAATACATTATGTCATTCTATTACATTCAATACTCGTACAAAATAATTTGGCTTGGAACTTGTCCACATTGGCAATATGTAAAATTCAAATCAAATTTAGTAAACACAATTTATCTGCACATAAAAATTATTCAAACTGAGAATGCTGCTGTGAAATCCGGATATAAAAAATTCTCACAGAAACAAAAGCATTGCAAAATTTTTGAAATCAGAATGATTTTTTTTTTCTTAAATTCCCATTGGCAACATTGAATTTGAAATAAGGTTCTTACTCGTCGGCAGTACCTGCCTAGACGACGTGGATGGATGGGGTGTTAACAACACTGGTGGTTGTGTTGGTAGGGGTGCTCTGGCTGGCGGGGGGGTCCAGCATCATGGCAGCCTGGTAGGAGGGGGGCGGGGCCTGCTTCAGGGCCTCCTCGTAGTCGGGCAGGGGGGCCGGGGGAGGCGGGGGGCTGCCCGGGGACATGGCGCAGATGGCCTCCGTGTACGGCATGAGGGAGCGGATGGCGTGCTGGCGCATTGTCAGGTACTTATAGCAGCGCCACACCATGTTAATGCAGTAGGCCTGGAACGAAAAACCATGTCAATTTAGAAAAGTATAAAAGAGCAGACTTGGAAAATAGAATTTTAAAAAAGATTAACAGTTCAACGTAATAGCCATCTGGCAGCATAGCCTGACGTCCTTATGTTATGTATGTGTTACCTTGATGAGCATGGCAGACACAAAGGTGGCCAGCACCAAGAGGGAGAGGGCGGCCGGGGAGAGGGACAGCAGCTGGTTGCGCCAGGGGATGTGGCGCGATTCGGCCACCACGCGGTGCACGGAGCGCAGGTAGCACAGGTAACCGGTGGCTGTCAAGCTGGAGCCAAGAGAATCACACATTTTATTATTATGTAGGATTTTAATTTATGCAAGGGTTGTCAGAGATATTATATTATGTACACTACAAATACAAAATGCAATTCAGTTAAAATACCTCATAAATGAATCACTTATTGATGCAGCCGTCACTGAGAGGGTATCAGACAATAGGGAAACAGATAACAGTTCATTTTTTGTTAATAATTGAAAATTGTTATATGTTTCACATGGGTGATAACACTAATTGGGAGGCGGGTATGGGTAACCTTGGATAACCAACACCCCTGTCATGGGTCACTCCAAGTGGTTCGCTACGTTTGGTGACTTAGCAGGGGTGCCTGGGCTCAAGGGGTGAGGTTTGTCTAGGTTTGGGTGGTGAATGAGTTTGCCCACCTACTACTGTGTGGCGGACCGGATCGGGAGACTGGTTGTGAGAGATCTAATCTAGACCTCTCCAGCCGGACTCTCGCCTTACACTGCAATGGGAGAGATATATATTTCGTCCGTCACCCCCCAAATTTATACCCACCCCTCATTTGTCATTGTCATCAAACTGTCACTTAAGATGGGTTGTTTAACAGAATTAGAACAATTCATCCTATTTCAAAATTCCAAGTTCTGTGAAAGCTTTATTCAAGTTCTGTTATTATTTCATCATGTGCCGGTTGTTTCACAGTGTAATAAACCAACAGGAATAGGACTTTCACAGAACTTGAATATTAATCGCCCTACCTTTGGGTTATTTTTCAAAAAGTAGGTAAAAAAAAACATTGGGTTTTTAAACAGTATTATAAACCGCGCCACTTGCGTAGAGAGTTCCTTGCACTGGAGAGACGAAAATACCTGTCCCATGTCCCTTACATCATATACGAACATATCGCGCATGTTTCGTGGGTTTCGGATATAGTTTGTTTTTACCTACTTTTTTGTACGTGATACGGTTTGTTGCATTCGGGAGACAATATTGCGGACGTATCACGTACGTTCGTATGTGTAGGGCGGTTAACTTTGAAATTTGATGAATTGTTCGAATTTTATGAAACAATACGTGCTTGGAATTTTCGACATTTGGGTTATCAATTGACATTTTGACTGACAGCATTTAAAAATATTCAAAATGACGCTGAACGTCGAGTTGTGACTCGACAAATGTGACGATGTCGAATGTGATGATGACATGAATGAGATGAGATCGAAGGTGACAATGTCGAAAGTGATGACGTCGAATTTGACGACGTCTAATGTGACGACATTGAGATGTCGCGCAATGTGACGGGAGATCAAACAACTGTTGTAATTCTGTCTATTAGAATGCGGCCAAACTACACAATCGTTTTTTTTTTTCAATAGTTTTAGAATAGTTTCTTACGTGGTGATGGCAAAATCGAACAGCTGCAGACAGAAGAAGGGCAGGAGATGGGCTGGCTTGCCCTTGGCAGCTCCATAGATCAGCATGAGGGTGATGGCCAGTGTGCAAACGGTCACCAGGGCGCCCATATCAACGTCATCTGCTCAATGAAAATATCTTATTGAATAATCACACTAAGATTCAAAATGATTTCTTTTTTTTCCAAATTCGTTATTTAACGCATAAAATATCAATTTTTTGTTTTAGAAGATTTTCTGAAATAATAATTTCAAGTAATTTATAGGGTGTTCTGTGATTTAAGTGTATCTGCCCTTTAAGAGTGTGTTTCCTTTAATCTGTCACAACAGAGGGCAACATGGAGTAGTAGTAATGGGTCAGTCGTGATTGACCCGATCACGAATCACCAATGATGGATCAGGTCACTTTTTCAAAAATGATTTGATTATTTGATCGATGAGCTATTATAGAAGCTATATAGAAGCTCAGTCAGCAGCTATGATGGTGTGGTGTGCGACCATAGATGTATACGTTTCGTAGACCATGCGTCTCCAATCTCATTCTCGCTACATAGAAATAGAGATATCTATATATGTGAAATCTGAAAAAGGCTGTCATTGCAGTTCCAGCCCAGAACCGTAGTGACAGTCCATTTCGCATACCCCATCTCTATTTCTGTGTCGCGGGATCAAGATGTCCGGTCTGCACAATTTATACATCCAAGGTCGAGGTCGAAACGGTGGCGGGGCATCGTTCTATCTGTGGCATTAGCCAGTGAGGGAAGGAGGGGGTAGAAGAATGAAATGAATTGAGGAAAACCAAATTGGTGGCAACAGAAAGTGCATCAATTATTTTTTGTTGAAGGCGGCAAACATTTTTAGAATTCTAAAAGGAATGATGCTATGTTTGTTTTTTTTATATGAATACCCCACAAGAGTCCCAACTGCTCCCGTCTGGAGCCAGTGAGACTATGGCATCCCCAATTGAGGTATGTTGTGAGGCTGGAGGAAGTGGGGAGGGGAAGGAGATGGGGAAGAGGAAGATTGGAAGTACCTGGCTATTCAAATCTGGTCACTAAACACGGCAAAGGCAACGTTTCAATTCTGAATGATGGTCTTACACCAGGGCGATACTGAGAGTATCTTCCACTCTGGAACGTGCCGCAAATATACTATATATTATTTTAAATGAATAAATTGTGAAATAACACAAATTAATCAAATAAAATTTATTTGCCACGCCGGGATTCGACCCGCGACCTTCGGAATGCTAGTCAAGAGCCTAACCGCGAATCAGGCTAAGAATGCAACTCTGACGCCTCGCCTTACGCAAAACCGTTTTCATATGTGGAGTTTGTATACAAATGTACTTTTGTAATAGAACCGAATTAAACAATGCCGAATGATGGCGCCACTTACGTAAACAGCTAGCGTGATTAGCATCGCCTGGCAGGCGTAAGTACTACGGATTTGTAATTTCGTGTATCTCTCTGGATATGAAGTGATTGAAGATAATATGATTATTATTATAACTGGCAGTTGTGAATAATAATACCACGCGGCTATATATTACGTATGACGTCATTGTCTGTTGCAGTTACTTTGTCCGGGTGACTAGCTGACTGGATCCCAGTGGATCCGAGGAACTGGCTATCGCAGCAAAAACCTGCTGAGCGAAATATTAACTGCTAGTTACATTTAATAGCATATTTTTGTACCTATAAAACGTGTTATGAATAAACCAGTACAGAAAAAATAAGCAGTAAAAATGACTTTATTCCAAATAGTATTGAAACTATGTAAGCATCGTAAATACAAATATCATTATCAATATCGTTACTTTAAACAAGCATCTACATAATATCCATACAAGTGATTTCATTTGGAATATCTAAACTCTCGATAAGGTAATTATTTCTACAGCTGCTCAGATAAATTACTATCTCTCTTTCTTCCAATAGCTATCTTGGTAATGACTCATTGCGGTCAATAGCCTGGTAGCAGATTACGCTCATTGAAAAGTTTTCAACTTAGCGATTAAAGATAGTCGTCTTTCAAACTAAACAAATGTCTGCTTATCGAGTGATAGCTTTCAATTGACAAAGTCGTAGGTTATAGAAACTAGGGAGATATGGCATGGAAGGGCTCTGACTGTTGCGGAGGCTATTAACTCGTTGCTTGCTGAGTATGCGCCGGCGCGCGCCAAATTAAACTCTAAAAAATACTTTTTGAAATTCGATTTTAAACCTTAATTATAAAGAAAACGTATGAAGGATAAGGTCAGAATCGCTTGTGGCATTCTTGTTCTTAAGGTATAGAATGCTTTGAACACATCTATGGAAGGAGAATAATTTCTATGAATTCTTTATGGATTTCTGGCCGAGTTTTTTTTGGAGCATTTCATCTGACAGTTCGGTTGCATCATCTTCGTAAAAAAGATCGTAAACATACAAATTCGTCAAATAAACGCAAGTAATGATGTTTTTATGCATAGTTTATTGTTCAAGGAATGTGTTTCGGTAAATATTACATAAGATAGCATAAAATAAACCCACAAAATATTACGTCAAAGTCAAAACATCGCGAAATTTACAAGTTTCCTCCAGTGGCACGGGACGAGTTAAAGCGGTGAAACAAACGAAAGTTGAGTTTGGTTTTTCTACCATCTACGGACAGAGTGACTGTGTGTACTCACGGTAGACGAGCTCAGGCTGCCTGTGATTGGTGTAGGAGTTGGGGGTATCCACATTGGACAAGGGGGTTGGCAGAGGTGCCGGGGGTTCCTCCGAGAGGTCCCCAGAGCCTGACTGCAACTTGCGGAGGAGGGACGGTTCTCGCAGTATCATGGCCAGCACTCCAAGGGCCATGATATGGAGCATCTGAAAAGGAAAATTCAGCACTTATTATTTTTAATTAATGGTTAAAGTCATACCAGTCATTACAGTCTGCATAGCACTCAGAGTAAGTAAGGGCTGAGATCCCTATCTCCCTTGTTTCATCTTACTCCTGTGACAGTAACCCAATCTATAGTTCTAAAGTTCACCAGTCGTTGGTTGTAGGCTGTAGCTATCAAGATGTCTTAGCCTTCTCTCCATCGAGGAGGTACGTTCTTTACATCCTTCTCATTTCCCCCAATAGTTGTGGGAAATGAGAAGGATGTGTGTGTTAATATCCTGTTAATAGTCCTACATAATAACTCTCTCAGTTAGTTTCTATCCATATTGAGTAGTAACCAAATATATTGAAATATAAGGAGATCCACTGGAGACTGTTGGCAGATTACGATCTGATGGTGCTAGTTTGAATACGGAATTTAGTTGATTTTTCAAAGGTGTGCAGTAGTATCGGTTAACAATAGAGTTTGAACATGGAAAGAATTCATTCATTTAGTTGATTTTTTAAGGTGTGCAGTAGTATTGGTTAAAAATATCAGCGACACCAGGAAGCACAGTCCCACCCATTTAAAACTGCCGATAGCCCATCTCCTTATATTTCATTATCTTTGGCACTACCTTACCAGGGTTAGAGTGGGAACTAAATGTACGAGCAGCAACCAAATAGCAAGGTACGACACAAAGGTACCCACGGTAAGTTATGTTGCTTATTGTCACAAAAGGTAACCGGATAAAACAGAATAGTGACAAAACAGATCATGATAGGTTAGGTTGTTTGTTCTATTTTGACGTGGAACGGTTACATATATGTAGTGTATTTTTAAAATGCAGTTGCGGTTACAGTGGCCTTGGATGAAGTGTGCAATGAATGTAACAAAAAAGTGTTACCAAGTGCCAGATGCCAAGCACCATGGTGCCGGTGCGCACGTGCAGGCAGAAGCAGCATCTCCACTCGCTGCTGCGCTCAGAGCCCAGCTTGGGCCGCAACCTCAACATCGTCAGCTAAGCGGCTCTGAAACAATCATCACAGTATCGGTAAGTTTTTATTTTGTATAATTAAATATATAATACCACATTGTTATTCACTTTACCGCCAGCTTCAGACAGCGGAAGCTTTGAAAAACGCCACCAACATTTTAAATGTTTTTGGTCTCTCCATGGTCGCCCCATTTTATTTGGCACTTATCCTGCCATTGCAGTCACGGATGATAATTTGTATAGAGGATGGTTTTACGTGATACCACGTGCTGAACACTTGGGCTTATTGGCACTTGAAGCTGAAGGGGGTTGGGTTGAAGGAAGGTTGATTGGGGAGAAGTTGGAGACAGGGAAGGTGAAGGTTGGGATGATAAAACAGAATATTGATTTTTTTTAATTTATGTTTTTAATAATAGCTCCTCATAGGAAGCCCTGAGGAAAGGAAAGAGAGGAAGTTCCAAGAAGGAAAAAGGTATAAGGGGCGGGTTGGAATCTGAGCGTCAATGTAATGTCAGAGTGATGGACATTTTTTTTTTTTTGCGTGAGCTCCACGCAGGAGGTCCCGAGGAAAATAATTTCCCTCAGGGCCTATGTCATCTTTGGGGATGCTGTGTAGAGGGTTTTTTTAGGAAAAGGAGGAGAGGAGAGTTCTGGGAAGGAAAAGGGTTTAAGGGGTGGATAGGAATCTGAGGTTCAGTGCGTCCTGGTCCTCCAAGACCTAGACAAACCTCACCCCATGAACTCGGTACAAGGCAATGGGTCGAGAGAGTCCGACTGAAGAGGTCAAAGGGTTTCTCTCATCCAGTCTCTCCCAATCCGGCCCGCCAAACAGTAGGTGGACAGACACATTCGCCACCTAGACAAACCTCACCCTATGAACCCCGACACCCCTGTGAAGTCACCAAAGGTAGTGAACCACTTGGAGTGATCTAATTCAGGGGTGCTGGTTATCCAATAAATGGTTCCCAGGGCGGCGATACCCGTATCCGCCTCCCAAATTGTGTCTCAACTTTCAACTGCCCAGGCCAGCGAAACTCTAACATCCACAAAATGGGTATGTAATTTGGGAAAAATTAAACAAGGGGCAGAATGTACTGATCTTCTTATCATCGACAGGCATTCAAATAGGAAGATACTCTCAGTATCGCATTTAAAATTTAAACTTTGGTTGAATGGTTTAGAAAGATTTAGCTGTGTTTAGTGATCAAACCTAATTAGCCAGAAATTTCCTAGCCTTCATGTCCCCCAAATCCCTTAGTCTTCTAATTTTCCCAAATATGGATACCATACTGGATGTAGGTAGTTAAAATGGAATTCTACACTACACATAATCAGTAGTAATATATTAAGACTGTCAAGATCTGATGCCAGTTTAAGTTATTTAAGATTCACTATAATAATACCAGCAAACTAACTTTCTTTATGAGGGAATGAATATAAGAGAATGATTCTAATTGCATATTCATTTCATCACTTATACTATAAGGGAATACAAGAGAATGATCCTAATTGCATATTCATTTCATCACTTATACTAAGAGGGATTACAAGAGAATGATCCTAATTGAATATTCGTTTCATCACTTATAGCCATATAGCATATGCGGCACATTATTTAAAAAGCACGTTCATCACGTATGATGCGTACATAACGAAGATAGTGCATATTTCTTAATCGTGGTGTGTTTTATGCAAATTTGCAAGACACGTACTGAGACTTAATCAGAAATTTCATTGTCATCACATTCAAACATTTGGATAACTGTTTTCAATAGGAAATTCAGCATTATTTACATTCTTCTTTGAATTACGAGGCATGTTCAGAAAGTGTGTACTGGATTTTATTTTTTTTATTTTTTAAAGTGTATTTGAAAAAAAATTACAAGATATTAAATCTGAATATGAGATGAATGATATGCAAATTTTTATTTCACATTCTTATAATAACTAATTATAAATAATTAACTTGCGTATCACTGGATAAAAATGATGTAGGTAACTAACACCAACCTATATAAATGCCTACAGACCGACAACAAAAATGTTCGCCGATCTTGTTCAAACATTATTTCGTACACGGCGGATGTTTGTTTATTTACTCAAGTCTTATCCCTAGAAACACAGCGGTTAAAGATGAAAATTAAAAGAAAAACATAGACATAACAAAAAAATGTGTTAGAAATCCAACAAGTTGTCTATGCACCTACCACAATAGTCAAACAGATACCAAGTGCACTCCCAAAATTTCAAACGAGGAATAACGTTCTTCCCCGTTTGAAATTTTGGGAGTTCGCTTGGTATCTGTTTGACTATAGTTGTGCTGCCAGTGTGTAGGCATTAACCTGATCTATGCGGCTGTCCAGTGGCAGCTTCAGCACTTTTATGGTGGGGATCGACATTTTTTACGTACTGTACCGTAACCTTACCACCCGTAAAATATAACATAAAATTTCTCAAAAAAATTTTTTGATGGTCTAATCATGCTAATCGGATATCTAAACACAAAATGTCTGTAGATATATACCAATTTACAACATATTATGATAAAAATAATGCTTTATCTTGCAAGATAATTATCAAACTTAATTTTAACGCAAGCGATTCCTGCCCGAAACTACGCAAACAAACTGTTGTGTAATTTGTGGTGGGGATTTATTGGATGATCCCACGGTATGTGAAATTCACTTACAAGTGCGCATGCGCAGTTCTCGCAAATTGCATACGATCGTTAAAGAAATGCAAGGAATTAACGCTAAAGGAATTAACCAAAATGCCTTAGGGGACAGCTCAGATTGTCCCCCAAATGCGCAGTAGGTTCTGCACACTGAGAAATGGACCCGGATAGTTTGTGCGCTGGTCGGCTTAGTCGGCTATCATTCCGCTCCCTGGTCTGCCTGGGTGGTAGGTTAATTACGTTTATGTTTAAAGAATTCATCCATTTTGGTGAAGACAAAGCATCGACTGTTATTTCCTTTAGTAGGTTTCGGGTGTAACTGGTGGAGACTGTCCCCTGCGAAGAACCGCCACTGCGGCTGTCACATAAGTGAGTCATCAGCGGATATTCCTGTACGCGGATGTCACATATGTGATGCACCAAAGTTTCACTAATGAGATGCATGATGGGATAGATTGAAAGAGTTGATACAGTAAGGTGTGAAACTTGGATAACTGATTTGTCTGCCATCTTGATTTGTTGACTATCTTGACAAAATAATTGGATAATGGCATAGTTTTACATCAATTTTTGGTTCCGTATTTCTGTGTTACATATTTGTTTTAAAGATATTGTTTGAATCACATACAACAATGATTGAAATATCGTGCTGAAGTGACTCGTCAAATCCTGAATAACGTCATAGAAACTAACCTAACCCACGCAGCTGTTTTATAAGATGTTTATTGGATACATTCTGCCGAGCTCGAACAGTGCAGCTATTTTTCTAAATAATCTGCTTATTCAAACGTAATGTTTACAGAACAAACCCTCGCAGGTGTTGAATATCAATAGAAACACACATGTGAGAAAATTCAAAGAGTATTTTCGCATGAAAACATATGATTGTTATTAGTAGAAATGATAATGGTGACGTATCAGTTTTAAATATTTGCAAAAGTGAACTTATAAAAACATCGATATATTTGGAATCTTTCGGTTGTGTACGTTCGTACTAGACATCTTAGCAGATTTTCCTATCTGATATACCTACACATGATATAGCAAATATACCGGTGGCAAATAAAATATAACTTATTAGTCCCCAGTCGAGTCGAGTGATCAGATCTGTCAAGCAATCTCCCTTTCTCACTCACCCAGCTTCACATAACATATTGGGGGTTCCATGTCAACTGAGAAAAAAGTCAACTCAACACCTCCTTGAAAAGTCATTAAAAGCTATGAAAAAAATAATTTTAAATTAGCCGATAACCGTAACCTAATATAACCTATTTAACCAATTTTTTATACATTTTTTTTATCACTCAATGACTTATCTGAGAAGGTTCTGAGAAGGTTCTGAGTTGGTTTCATTCCGAGTTGTCCGGTCACCCATATTGGGATACCATACCAAATTGGGATACCGTAGTATCACTGGCCCATTGGCTCAGGGCAGTTACCAAGAAAAAAAGATTAGATATCTCTGGATAAAAATAGATGTAACATTTTTTTAAATCAGTTCATTTCCGTATTTGTTATTTTAGTACATAAGTTACCCTCGATTATAAATAATGTTATACCATTTTCGTAATCAGAATCGATAACATACATAATATTAAATAACATAATAAAAGTCATGAAGTATCCATTACACTACCATTGTGGGACGGTTCAATGCATCAAGGCTATGAAGTAGTTGCTATAAAATCGATTTTAAAAGTATGAGTAATGTTAACCTTCTGTATATTATCCACAGAGGCCCATAATATTTTTAATAGTTTGTGACTTACATGTGAATTTGATTATAATTGTTTTGAAACAAACATGTCAATTTTTTACCCGTGGTTCATTATCAATGTTCTGTGTACCGATACATTATGTGCGAGAGTTTCTCACAAGAGAAAAAGACAAAGTTATACGGCCGCTTTGTGCTAGAAAGCAGTGCGAGTATGTACACTATGAACACAACATGTTGGCCGCTTACTAACCCTTCATCATTGCACCGGGCGCAGTTGTTTTCTGTCATGCTTCCGAATTAATATGACTATTTAAAAATAAACTCTAAAGAAGTTTACATAAACACTGTATCAAGTATGGGCTGCTACTGTAAGGTGCCATTCGAGAAAAGTCATGTACCTATACACTATTTTAGATATTACATATTCTCATATACTCAAAAACTAGGCGTACTGTACAGGGCCTGCAGATACTAATAGTACACAACTGCTAACCCTGTACAAATCACAAGTGCGCCCCACGGTTGAATTTGGCAACCACCTCTGGTCTGGAGCTCCAAAATACCTGAAAAATACCCTCGACTCTGTGCAGAAACGGGCGGTCTGTTTGATAGATTCTCGCGTCTTAACAGACGAATTGCAATCTTTAGAGCACAGGCGTCAGGTGGGAATGCTATCCTTGTTTTACCGGTATTCCAATGGAAGATGCTCCGAGGAACTAGCTTCATTGATCCCTTCGGCACCGGTGCGTAGTCGGGAAACACGCCAAACGAGGGCCCAACGTGGTTGACATTTGTCACATGAGAACGGGTCGCTTCTTCGACTCGTGTTTCTCGTGTTCTGTGTTTTCTCCTTCCTACAACATGGGTCTCTTTAAGACCAATGTTCATTCCTTTCTCCCACCCCTCCACAAAAAGACCCTCCACACAGCATCTCAGATGACATAGGCCCTGAGGGAAATTGTTTTCCTCAGAGCCTCCTGTGTGGAGTTAACGTTAAAAAAAAAATAGTATATTAGTGTTTCCTCGTATTATTATAAATTAGGAATTCTAATAACACTTTGCTGGCTGTGTCAATCAAAACCTTGTAAAACAGAATTGACTATCTGCATATTACTACTTTCAACTTGAATATTATGACCCCTAACTTTGTGTGCATCTGTGGTTTTTAACAGGTACCTATTGATAAATTAAAAAATAAAAATTTTAAACAAGGTCAACAACCTTCTGTGTATTTTTCAATAAAGTGAAAAAAAAAACTACTTTTAATATGAAACTATGTGAGTCAGATAATGAGACAATATTGCAGTTTAAAAATTGGAAATTTTATTTTAATAATTCATTGGCCAGTTATAAGATGATAAGTAATAAATAGAAGGAAATATTACTCATAAATTTATCATTCACTAAATGGATTTGAGTCACAGGGGAAAATCGGGCAAACGGGAACAGACACAACTAGCCTGATGCAACATTAAAAACCCAAGTTTTGGCCTTTCGTCGCTTGCACCGCGTTTTTGTATTATCACTATAAAATTATATATTAGGATTTATTTGATTCTTTTGTAATGTTATCAATCCTGTAGTGGGTAAAATTTAGTAAATATCTTAAAGCTAAATATAACATTGAAAATTATATTTGAAATAATGGGACATTTCTATAATGTCAACTTTTTTACTTTCGTGTTCAAAACTTCTAAAACCTAGCCCTACACATTGCAGTTCACCTCAAGGTAGTCCTTATTTCACTAGACTGCAAATCTAGCCAACCACACAATAGGGGTTAAAAATTAACTTGGCTATGTACTAAAGTTACATAAATACACCCACCTTCTGGGGGCCGGAGCCCTGCAATTGCTGTGTTGAAGAATCATGCCTATGCAAGGTGCGAAGCACCGAAATTGCAGTGTCAATCTTACATATTCATTTTGTCTTTGGATATTACTTCTACTACTTTAGTTAAAAGATAAAAATGTCACTTTATCAAGTATGGTATTATTTACGTATTGGCTTCAACATAAAATCTTTTCATTTATTGAAATTTCTTGGCTTTCCCTTCCAAATAAAGAGAAATAATTTTATAATATTCAGAAACTCATGATTTTTAGAGTAAAATTTAGAAGTAAATATTGTTCTTCTTTATAAGTATAAAAACAATATAAATGAAAATTTAGGGTTCACCCATACAACTAAATAAATAATAATTGTAGAACATTTGTCACCACCAAGGAACTATATGAGAATGATGTCAAATTGGCTTCTTTTTCTAACCTCAATTCACTTCTTTCTTGCGTATTCTGATAAATTATAGTTATACAAACATCGATATTTTCACACCTCCAGAACAAATTTAACTTTCAAATCATGTTTGGAAGCCGTTTCTGCCAAACGAGTAGTAGATAGCGTGCTACACAAGTTGCATTCGCATCGCAACAGACATCAAACCCATAGTCAAACTTTTAAAAATGCAAGAAATTTTGAAACTTCTATCCATAAAAAATGGGACTTTAATGTATCGTTTAACATTTTCCCCTATATAAATGTAGTATATGAATTTTATAGTAATTAAGATATACTTTAGTATTATTAAGAAATATTTTTGTATCAATCATCTCCAACTATTCTAAAAGATTACGACGCTGCATTAACCCTTGCAAACATACCTCCCAAATACACAAAATTTCTACCAAAAAATGACAAGAATCTGTAATAATTGTAATTGTAAATCATTTTGGAAAACTTTCGAAATCACCGGACATGCTTACTATGAATATTTTTTAGAAAAAACCTTTTGATTATACCTACATTATTTTTACATTAAAAGACTACTAGTATTTGGGGAACTCATACTAGTAATTGAAATTTTGAATGCAGTATTTTCCGTAACCTTGACTACAAAAAATTGTCTTACAGCAATTAAGGTGAATCTTAAGATTCTTTCAAAAAAAATATTTGTTCAGCGTGTCCAGTGATTTCGAAAGTTTATCTAAATCAGGGTTTCCCAACCAGTGGTCTGTGGACCACTAGTGGTCTGCAAGAGCTAGAATATGGTCCACGAAACACTGTTATTTTATGTTACTTTTGAATTTTAAAAATACTTACTAATGTTAAACGTTTTGATTAAAAATTATTTTTAGATTGATTCAGTTTATTTTTAACCATGTGGTCCCTGTTAACATTAATGAAATCAAAGTGGTCTCTGGTCAAAAAAATGTTGGGAACTACTGACCTAAATCGATTGGAATGGCAATAGGCCATTCAAAATAAATATACAAACAAGATAATAAATTTTTAATTATTATCAATCAATAATCTATACAATAGAAATTCTGTTTGTACGCAAGTGCATCTCTCTGGCATCTGTCACCGAATCAGGAAATCCATAGGATTTTCAGATTCAATACAATAATAATTACACTTTAGACATGACACATGAAACACTTTCTATGTTGCTTACAGTACGTTTTGTTACGAAAGGCAAGTAGCTGTGTATCTTGGCTTCCATCATACACAAAAGACTTAACATGCGGGAGGCTTACGAAAATTCGAAAGATTAGACGAAAACTACATCAACAACAATTATTGGTTTGGATGTTTGTACCAGGTTCGCGCAACCTAGGCATAGTATGTTATGTACTTACACCTACGTATGATTCACGAGTGGTCCAATTTCGAGCAAAATAATAATCCTCAATCTGATGCAATATAGGTCAAATTAAGTGTTTTTCTACTTACATTCGATTTAAAATACAGATCCAATTTAATAACACTATTCTAACTATTCTGAAATACGACCAAATTGTAGAACTTGACAAAAGATGTCGACTCGCACGAAATCTGACACAAACTTGACAAAACACAAAACAGACGAACCCAGTGTGAGAACTTGAAAATAATTAATTCTATTTTTATCTTCTAGCGAACATTACACGTAGAGTTAGCACGGTTTGGCCTGAGGTAAAACCACTCTCATCTACAAATCGTTGGCCAAAACGTACGTGTAACGGGCTGTTTTCTGAGAAGTTCCAAAATATCCGCTAGATGGAAAGCGGTCTTTTCGCCAATCCAAGCGGTTTATCTAAGGACCAGGATTGCCAATTCAAGAAGAATTCTCCAAAATGCGGGAATTTCTTAGAATTTGAAACGATTAGGCATATTGTGGGGAAAACCTAGATGTAGGGAAAACGCGGGAATTCTACAATATTTTGAGAACTGACGTTACAAATACCGATAAAAAGAGCATTTCCTGATTATCGCATCGTATTGAAAAATAATATTTACAATTAAAAGTGAGAATGTACCATAATTTTGCGGCAAATATGTTAAATGTTATTTGTCACGGAATCAATAATTCGATTAAAATATATTGAATTATTTGTTTAGCAAGTTAAAAACGCAATTTTTATTTTATTGTTTTTATTTCTTGCCGGGGCAATCCCGATGAGTTACAGAACTCATTTTAGGACAGGAGGAACATACAATTTATAGGTGGGAGGAAATAACAATTTTACATAGGAACTTAGATATAAAAAAATATATAAATTTCACATAAAATGTAGACGAAAAAGAAAGACAGGCTAAGTAGAACAAACAACAATAGAATACAATTAAAGAAAAAGGAACAAGTTTATACATTACGGATGATTAAAACTAAATTAAAAAGAAAATAAGAGAAAAGGAAAGAAGACATAATTGAACGTGACAAGAAAATTACATAGTTTCGTCCATATACGTATTTAAGAAATATTCTTTAAAGCATTACTCTGATTTTTTCTTATTTTGCTGAATTCTTTTGTACATATCTGGAAGCGAATTATATAGTGTATAGGCAATGTAGTTCAGAGATTTTATCCCATATTTTGCAGTATGTATTTGAGGTACGCGGATTTTATTGCTATTTCGAGTATTGTGAGGGTGGATGTCGTGATTGTAAAGTGGCTTGATGTTAGTGTGAGTTGATTGTTAAGTAATTTGTAGGATAGTGCTTGTGATTTCATGTTTAGGAAGGACTGTGATTGGAAGAATACCGGAAACTGAATACATGTCTCTGACATGGGTGTTTCATGGAAGTCCAAAAACATTTCTGAGAGCACGGGTTTGAACCACCTGCAGATCAGCTATCAATTTCTTTGAGGCAAATCCCCAGATACAGCAGATATAGGAAAGATGTGAATGTACCATGGCATAGTAGACTGAGGGGCTATTTCACCAATCTCTTTAAATGTTGCTCTTAACTACCGGTCACATAACTTTATTGGTAGGAGAATCATGCTCAAAAACCCGTGCGCATTTCGCCACAGAAAATATGGTGCCAAGTAGCTATTTTGGTCTACTGCCACGCCTGTCTTAGACGTGCTTAGACGCCATTGTTTCTATGAAATCACAAACGTCAAAAGTGTCAACGTGGTGTCAACACAGTGTTCGTTTATTGTTGTTTACGAACGGGATTGGTTTATTTATGCAAACTATAAGGTAAGTTCAACGGGTTTTTGTTATGTTTTATTGATTATTGAGTGATATTACTAAAGAATTTAGTTGAATTTGTAGATTTGTCTTAATTCATGCGTCACAAAATGTTTTACTCTTTCTTCTTTCCTCATTGCTATTTTTTGTGATTTTCTGCTGTTAAATCGTTTAGGTACAGTGTCTTTAACATCTATTGTGTATTTGTCTGCAGAGCCTTCAGGTGAACCAATACATTAAAGTGAAATATGAGGGACTGGAGAGACAAAAGTGCACCCTCATCAGATAGGGACCCAGCAACGCTGTTCCCTTGGACAACATAGAGACGATGATAAAATGTACGATCTCCCTCACCAGAGGCACCACCAGCGGCTGGAATATCGATGCCTCTGCTCTAGGTAAAACATTTACATTGCATATTTAAAAATCAACCTGTACATTTCCTATTGTATTTATTAAAACGCTTTTTAGGGACTTTTACACAGAAATAGTAAAAAATATACAATATTATGTACAACTGAGCGACTTCAGTAACAATATTTTGTATTTGTTTAGTGTTAAATTCTGGCTTGCCATTGAATTAAAATAATGCATGGTTTCATTGCGCTTTTACAAAAACAAGAAACTTAAATTTTGGGTCGCACAGTTTACAAGCGTTTCACACGTTGTGCAAGGGGGTCACAAAGCATCGGACCATCATAAATTGAAGACTCGGCATAATTATTTCCCTCCATTCACAAATCAACTGGCTGTTGATTTGTGAGCATGCTCATTGATCCACAGGTGGAATGTGGCAGGTGGTTAGTGTTTCATGAATGTTTTATCCCTTATTATTACTTTCAGATAAACCGAATGCAATTGAGGAGTACACCGCTGTGCGTTGTGGATGAGGAAGACTAAAAGAATAGCCATCAGCCATCCAGAGTCTCCAGAGCTGCTAACATAATGATTATATAAAACAGAATGTATTGTTTACTTTACAATCTAGAATATTCATTTAGTAAGGTGTTCCCAACACGAAGCTAGTTATTCTCTAGCTAGTTCTAGTTCATTGAAATTTTTGTAATGTTTGTAGTTGAACAAATGGGTGTAGCTAGGTATTGATTTAGGGTGGGACAAAAAATAAAAATCTAGAGTAGATACCAAAAACAGTAGGCTTCGACAACATATTCATGCTTTGGGCTCTATCAACATGAACGGAAGACGGAAAAACCGTCATTTGAAGTGCTGTAAATTTGAAAACGCAACTTGGTCTACAATCTAAGAGGTCATGCATCGCCCAGCCAGAGTTGGCAAATGCCCCACCTTGCCCCACCGTGCCTACACATGGGGCAACATCTACCAAATGACCTTGCGTGAGAATGATTATAAATAATATACAATCATTTGTCTGTATCATTCATATTCATCCATACAATATTATAAAATATTATGGCTGCCGTCGTCCCACTGACTCCTGATAATGTTGCCATATATTTATAAAAACTAAGTATAATCTACCGTATTAGGTATGTTCTTACAAAGAGAAATGTTTTTCTCTCACATGTTATTAAATAAATATATTGTACAGATATACCAAAATATTCTGAAGTTTTATTACAGTTTCCATAAAGCTAAATAAGTGTTTTTCACAATAAAAGTACAGGGAATCTACTCTTTAAAACACAGTTGTACAAAATTTCTAGGGTCTCATACAGAATCACTTCAATCAGCACGTCCACCTGGAGAAGACACCTTTTCTGTAGCAGTTACTGGTTAAGGTTACTTCGGCATTTTCTCCGTCTGAAAGAAGAAAGTCATTTCAGTACTTGGTTTTTTCAGTTGGGGAAATCGAATACTGTTGGAATAAGGAAATGAATACTACAGGTGTGTAGTGAGGATATAGGTACATTTTATATACCTTCCCTGTTCCTGTGAATTCATTGATAGTACAAATATTGATTGTAAAAATATCCGTTACAGTAGTATGATATTCAGAGGTACTTACTTGGTCACATTGCAACATGATTGCAGTCCATAATCCCTTGACCCTCGGGAACTGGGTCAAATTATAAAAACCTTTTAAAAGAGCCGGGTCCAGAAGGAAGCGAATACACATTGGACGGCTATATCCAATAGCCTCCGACTATCTTTTTATAAATCTGCAAGCAGACACCAACAAAATCTCCGGCTGACAACAATGAAATTATTATTTGTTGGAAATTGTTGGAATGCAATTTATATGGTTATAGAATGACATAAAACCTAATATACTTGTTATTGTTGTTGAAATATGATGTAAGTACTACAATTCTGTATTATTCTTCAATATATATATATTAAAATAACACACCAAGTGGTTGAGAGTTTTTGTCTTTAGGCTGGTCATGGATTACAAGAACGGCATTTTCGTAAGTAGAAATCGTGAAAAATTCGGGTAATGCAAATACGATTTGACAGCAGCTGTCTGTCATATTTATTGAACCCGTGGTAGAAAACTTTGCTAATTTGTACCCGGTAAACGTTACTGGCTGGTCAAAGTACCAATTAATAAAAATAAACTTTATCTACCCACATAAGCATCCTTGAAGGATGGTGAAATCGAAAAAATGCTTTATCCTATTGGTAGTGCTTGTGAGCAAGATGGTGAAATACCCCCTGTGTTAGTAAAGGAATAGTTAGTAATCCTTGGAGTCTATAAAGTATACTAGTTATGGGAATAATTTTCTCCTTTACATGATTTACGTGGAGATCCCACGAGAGTTGGGAATTTACGATCAGGCCTAAATATTTTGTGCTCATTTTCTTTTCGAGGCAGTTATCACCAACTTTGATAATTATTTTGTATTAGTACCGGGTTGCTACCTCCTTCTTGTTTTCACGATAAAGTGTCAATTCGTAATAATAATAATACACATAAGATGATAATATAATTAAAAAATATAAATTTTCAAATCATCCTAGTGGTGGAATCTTGCCAAGCTTGCGACAAGCAACTTGTCGCAAGTGTGTGGATGCGGCATAAAATGTACATCTTCCCATTATTTACTTCTATGGTTAGTTTTCATAACACCTTGTAGATGGCGCAATTTTCAAACGCTCAAATCGATTTTTTCAGTTTGACAGGTGCAAATCGCGGCATCATGTTTCTGATGGTTTGTTTTGGTCGTTAGTTAAATAATCAACAAATATTACAATCTTAGGCTTTTTCTTTCTTGGATAGTATTCAGTTTTAGCAAATATGTCTTCAAATTTATTCGAGTGTTCATTCTGTAATATGAAATTGCCTAGTCAAATCGAATTTCAAGAGCATTTCAGGTGATTACAAATTTCAACCGTGCTACATAAACATGACTTAAACCTCTTTTTATACATTTAAATAGTGATATTAATTCATGCTTCAATGTATTTAGGTCTCACGCTCTTGTGAAAACTAAAAAAGCTGTCGACAAAAGCTTCGAGAGTAAAACGCGGAGTTTTGGAAATAATCCAGAAAATGAGCTGGTTCCGTGTGATGTTTGTGACGAGAAGTTTGAGACAGTCACGAAAGCCATATCGCACAAGTTTAGGAAACATCCCGACACTCCAAACAACAATTTTTGCCCCTGGTGTGGGAAGCAATTCCCCATTAAGGTTTGTTCATATGTAATATCTCGATATCTTCCTGGGGGTCCTAGCTTCCTAGCTAGGTCCTTGCTAAGTACCAATTGTGAATAACGCTTACACGCCAATTATCACAATAAAAAAATACCTGGATCTCACACAATAATCTATGTTGTCATCTAAAACTAGATTATGAAACAAGTTAAATAAAAACAAACAAATGGCAGAACCAAATATTCTTGAATGGTGGAAAAGCGGGAACAAGATTTTACATTAAATACAAGGTTTTTAACCAAGCTGCTGAATTAATTCTGCAGTATTTTTGCGGCCGGTGTATTTTGCTGAACAAAAAAGGTGTTTTTTACCAACTCAACTTCGAGGAAACTTCTAAACGTCATCGACGTTTACAAATACCTACACTATTCTCTTTAATAATTTCGTTTTTACACATACTTACTTACAAAAACAATATAACATAAAAACAACAACAATTCATGCGATCAGCAGCTTACGGGAAGAAGCTTTGTGGCAGATCATTAACAGCTTTGATCCGGGGCCTAAAGAATTGCAAATAATATTGTATTAAATTAGAATGGGTTTTTCCAAAATGAGATATTTCATTATACCCCTTGCTAATAAACATGTTTTAAATTTAACACAATTGATAAACAACCATACAGTCATGGTTGTTGTGTAAAATTTAAAAAATGTTTATTAGGAAAGCCATAGACATCCAATTTGATAGGCTTGCCCTAAAATAAAATCTGGCTATCATTTCGATGAGCTGGAGGCAAATCGCTTGACCACATTTTTGGCACTAGGAGAGTTCGAGAGTGCTTTGAATAAACTTTGAATAACATCAGATGTAAGTAGACTGCCGAAGAGTGCTCATTCTGCTCAGACCCTGCGCAGAAAAGTGCGGGCTATGTTTTCAAGCTGGGGAACAGAAAGAAGTCGCAGGGAGCCAGGTCACGCGAGTACACTGGATGTGGCAGCAATTCATGCAATTTGGCCATGGATGAATGTACTGGTGCGTTATCTGCTTGTTGTCCACCGTGAGCAAACGCGGCACCCATCGGGCCGACACCTTTCTCACAGTTAACTTATCAGGTAAAGTATTGATTGCCGTTCCGTACGTCACGCCTACGGCCTTTGCTACTCTGCGCACTTTAGTTCGGCGATCACCAAGAATTATGTCATGGACCTTTTCAACGATTTCCTCAGCAACCATGTCTTCCGGGTGGCCTGGTTGCTCCTCGTCAAAAACAGATGTACAATTACATTTAAATCCGTTAAACCAAAATCTCACAGTTGTCATGATGATCACGGTGAAGGGTCCCCAGAGACAGCATTCAATTTCGCTTTTATAACTTCAAATGTTTTTCCATCCAAAAATAAATAGTTCCATTTTATCGAGAAACATGAAACACGTATGATACAACTGGCTGCCAAATAAATACTAACCTATGAATCGGTCTGAAATTTAGTATGGTGTCGTTACACAACGTTAACGTCAACTTCCCTCAGCAACGCCACCGGTTTTCAAACATGGGTACTTATTGATCGACCCTCACAGTGTAACAAAATATTCAATTCTGGATATTGTTTGGTGTTGAAAAAATGAGAATATGCGTAGTTCCTACCGGGGTGTTATTTATGCAGTTCCTATCTCCCCCTTATCATGGAGTGCAAATTGCAGTGCATTTGTTTTGAAAACAGCAGGAGGATTGGGACTACCTCAGAAGAAAGTTGTTGGCGTTTTTTGTGTACTTAGTTTTTAAGCAAAAAAAGGAATTTGACCATCTTTGAAGTACATAATATCGTTTGTACTCATTCGTTATGTGGTGGCGATAATTACCTCGAGGTATTGCGGTGGAACTGATAATATAGTGTGATTGTGTTGTGTACTCCTTCGCAGAGATATTTGATTTTTATTTATTTATTTATTAAAAGAAGTTTATACAATGAACAAAAAATTGTGTTAATTCATCCGCCATGCTAGGGATGTCCCTGTGTTATGGCGGATGAAGTTTACAGATTGTGTAGGTACAGTGTACAGTTATCAACTTATGCAATTCATTTAAGTAGTTTAAGTAACATATTTAGTAACAAATTAAGTTAGTAATTTAATTAACACATTAAATTAATTTATGTTACAAGTTGTATTAATTATATTACAATTCAATTAAAATAGATGATTGATTGGTCATCCCCTTTTCCTTGCATACTTGGTTTGATTCAGTTCCCCTGATTGGCTGATCTATCAATTTGAATATCTATAAGTAAGGCCCAATTGGTTTAATCTAGCCCAGAGGTTCCCAAACTTTTTTTTCTCTTAAACCACTTTCAAAATTTTACTGATTTCGGTGGACCCCCTGCTGCTACATTTCTATTGTATTCCCAAAACTCATTAAAAAATGTAAAGATTAGATCTAACGATGGAAATTTGCATCGCGGCTGAGTTCCAACCCTAAATTCGGAGTGATAAAATAAAAAGAAAAATAGTGTATCATATAGTTTTAAAAGGAGTAAGTTAACGCTAAATAAACGGGCTATCTGATTCATATGCCAGCCTAACTGAAAAAAAAATTTCAAGCCCGTAGACCAAAAAAAAAAACCAAAAAATTTGCAAAATAATTTTTTCACGCTATCTGTTAGGATTGCATGAGAACCGTAGCTCCTAAAAAAATCCCAAAAATCTGAATATTAGAATCTTAAAGCTTCAAAATGCTTTTTTTTAAGACTTATTTTTACACTAAAATACAGCCTGTCAAAAATCACTGAAAAATTTGGATTTTTTTTGCTCCCTTAATTTTTTTGAGTAGTGCCTACATTGATAGGTAAAGCCAAGCCAACATTTTTGTTCTTTACAATCAAAACCAGATAAATTTTCGTGGACCCCCACTTACAACTTGTGAACCCCCATTTTTTTATCACGCCAACATAGACCCCCGTTGAATTCCCGTGGACACCTGGACCACTTTGGGAATCACTGAAATCTAGCCAAATATTTTTCAAATCTCTCTCTTTCCAGTTATCCCTGTGTTCCCCCATTCCTTATGCATAACAACATTTCACAATTAGGGACACCAGTTATGTGGTTTTACATAATATTTTTTCTTTGAAACATTTCTTGAGTTTAGTAGTGTAGTTTCTTTAAAATATGTTTATTTATTAATATTTCAGCAAGTTCGTGATATCCATCTCAAGACCCACCCTAACATGACGGAGCCTGTTTTTAAACTGCCATGTGCGGAATGTGGACACGAGTTTTTCTCAGGAGAAGCGGTGAAGTACCATAGCCAATCGTTCCATAGAAAAGCACACGTCTTTCAGGACGTGCAAACCCCCCCTCCGTCCAACAAAATCTACCTCAATGGCCATGGAGACCTCCTGTCTGTGTACTACTGCCACTTGTGCGGGCAGGAATATGTGATTAAGTATAATTTACAGGTAAATATTACATTATTGCTAAATATTGAAGTAAATGATAATTCCCAACCTTCCTCTTCTCTATTTCCTTCTCCCCACTACCACAATTGGGGATGTCTTAGTTCCACTGTCCAGAACCCGAATTTTAATTTTATTGTAGACCTATTGTATGTGCGTGCTAGATCAGACATGCTCACACCCCATTCGTGCTTTTCACTTATTATTTACATTTCATTTTAAAAATTATTTTTATTCTCTTATGGCTGTCTTCTTGCGGCTTTTTCTTTGGACACATTATTGCAAGTGTTATTAAAATTTGCACAAAAAAATCACAAAAAATGTCTGAACATAAGTTTGGAAAAATATGTGATCACAAACGACATTAACATGCTAGCGGAGCGAGTGCTAAATACAGTCTGATGTAGCGCTGGCATGGAAAGTCCCAGCGCTCAAGCGAGTGACAATTAGAGGGGACTTCCCCTTTCCACATCATTTGTTATGCGAAATGTCGCTCTTTAAAGGAGCCTTTTTATTATAATTTATTTAGCTCGTAATGCGAATTACTCATTGTGAGGTGCTCGTTAAGCGAGGTCCCACTGCATTGGATTTTTTAATTAACACCAAATTTCTAAAGAAAATCACAAAGGTAGCTTTATTCTGCCGGAATTATCAACAGGGAAAGGTTCCTAATTTTTTTTCCTCATCCTACAAAAATTTGAACTCAACTAACTAACTAGCTGTCTTGCCGTTTCCGCAGGGGTAGGCAGGGGAGAATATGTGAATATGCACACAACTCTGTCTTGGCACACACTCTTGCCTTCATTCACATCAACACATCGTCTCAAACTCTTCGGTTATTCTGATTCTTGACATTACCCGACTCAAATATTTGATTCACTTGGTCTTGCCATGTCTTCCTCAGGCACCCCTGACTTCTTCTACCATTCACTTCTGCTTCATATGTTCTCCTTACACCCCTTTTTTGTGCCCCCATTCTACATGCCCAAATATATCAGGCATCCCTTTTTTAATTGTATCCATTATGCTTAAGCCTTGCATTTTTTCCTAACCTGTAACTTTAAAATTTCCTTACTTCGAAAATGCCTGCACTTTTTAAACAAACTAGTACATTTACATCAGGACAAGTCACAAATTTGTTTACTTTATATTCCAGAAACATATAAATAGTGTTCACGGAGTGGACCATATGCCGCCGCCTGGAGATATTGTGAAATGTAAAACGTGTGATGCCCTGTTTTATTCTGTGGGAGCCTATGAATTCCACAACACGTTCCACAAGCCCGGGGACTTGTATGTCACTAGCGAAGAAATGAGGTAAGTCTTCAACTGAACTAACTAACCACACGCCGTTTCCTGCCAGGGGGAAGCAGAGGACACACCCCGTCTTGGCACATTTTCAATTAAGTTTGTTGAGTCATGCGCAGCAATACATATATAGATAAATAATCACATAATATTCTGCCCTAAAGAATAATAACATTGAACTTTTTGAATTGATCTCAAATAAAAGAAAAATGCATTATGCAACACATGCAATGCATGCGTTTTTCAGAGCTCATCGGAGGTCAAATCAGTAAGACCATTATTGACAAGATTTTGACAGAACATTTGGGATACCATAGATGGGTCCCGGAAATGCTCACCAAAGATCACAAACAACAATGAAGGAGCCCGAATTCCTTGAGTGCTAAGACATCAATTGGTTGGAATTCTCGTACTCAATTGTGTCTAGGGATGAGGCCTTCTAAACCAGCCTTTTGCGCTCGTACACTGTTTTCTGTACACTTCATGCAACTGAGAATGAATTTCTACCAGGGTATTGTTCTTTGCACACAAAAAACGAGTTATCGAGCGTAATTTACACCTGGCAGGTGCGGCAAGCAGAAGCATCGCTAACGGCTGCCACGCCGAGACTAAACGTCACAGAGAGTGCAGCGTGGTGGGCATTTAGCGTGGGGGAACCAGGCTACACGCCAGTGTCGCCGGATCATGCGTAAAATCGTTCCTCTCGACCGCAGCACCTTGGAGACCTTATTTTATGGACAGCCCTCGTATCGTATAAAAATGAAAATGTTTGTTTCTGTCTATGTATGTATGTATGCTTAATATATACAATAGTGAGTTCTGGCATCGTGAAATTATGCATTGCTAACAGTTCATCCGATTGCGATGAAACTTTGGGGATTTGATGTGGATGATTTGTAGTATCAAAATACCTTCTTTCAGTCCTCGCGAAGGTTTCCGTATTATTACAACCACATGACAATACATCTGAAAAGTTTTTTTATTCATTACAAAAACTCTTACGAAACTGTCACAATTTGAAAATGACATTTTGCAAACCATTGATTGTTAAATTAAAATTCAATTTTCGAAAATGTTTAAATTAATGAATTTATTCTCACCCATAACCAAAATCGAATACTTTGAGCTTATTAAAATTTATATTTATTTTAAATAGATACCTATGTCAGGTACCAAATTTGATAGAAAATTTGTAAAAAAATTGCAATAGGTTGCATGCAAGCTGTTTGAAAATCTGAATGTACCGGGACTGAATATATTGAAAGTGGGAGAGGGGAAGGGATCGCGGGAGGGGGGTTGGCGGGAGAGGGAAGGTGAAGAAGGCGGAGGGGGAACAAAAGAGGGGGAGGGGATGCGGGAGAAGAAGGGGAGATGGAAGGGGAACGGGACGAACGGGAAAGGACACGCAGGGAGAAACAATTTTGTTCTTAAGTGGCATAGCAACACATGCCGGAAACTCGCTAGTAATAATATATAATCCGTAGTATGTTTATGCTTGTTTCAGAAAACAAGTTGTAACCAAAGTCGATCAAGACTTTGATTTCCGGAGAGTGAAGTTGTCAGCACCGGCTCCACCAGGAACACAGACTAGCAACAGGAGAGCTCTTGTAAGTTACATGTTTCATTCGTCTACTTCACTCGGCTTGACCAAATAATTCTAAAACTGACATTGGCCCTTTCAGAAGCAAGCCACAGATAGATCATGTGTTTGAATGTTGTATCCGATTGTTAGATCATGTGTTTGAATGTTGTATCCGATTGTTAGATGTGTATCAGATTTTTAGATCATGTGTTTGAATGTTGTACCCGATTGTAGATCTATTTCTGATTCTTAGATTTATATCCGATTGTTAGATCGTGTGTTTGAATGTTGTATCCGATTGTTAGATATATATTAGATTGTTAGATCATGAGTTTGAATGTTGTATCCGATTGTTAGATATATATTAGATTGTTAGGTCATGAGTTTGAATGTTGTATTCGATTGTTAGATCTATATCCGATTGTTAGATCATGTGTTTGAAAGTTGTATCCGCCAACATTATGTAATAAATTTTGATTCAACCACAAATTTTTTATGTGGGAACCTTTCCTCTAAATTTTACTGCAAAACTCATTTCATCTGTCCTTGCGCATAGCTTTATAGAAATGTCTTAATTTCATTTGAAAATCTGCAATCGTTAATTCGTGTCAATTATTTTTTTACAGAAAAACCCCACTTTACCTGTCAGAAAAAAAAAAGGTAAAGCATCTCCCCCCGATTCGGTGGAGCCCGAACAGAACGCCATAACTCTTGACGAATTTGTCAATATGAACAAAGACTTGTTTGGAACTTTGGATTCAGTTCCAACGTTCCAAACAGCGGAAGATCTCAATATCAAAACTGAACCCGTCTTGCAAAACCTGGGTAATTCGATTTCTTCCGATGTGGTCGTTCTCGGCCCGACAATCGACACTGAGAATATTAAAAAAGTATTTCCATGTGTGAAGGAATCTTCTGTGGTCATCAAACGTTTACCCTTGCCGAAAAGTGTCCTGAAAGCTGGATTAAAAGTCATGATGAAAGGTGATTTGGAGCTCATGCAAAAGCAAGGCATCGTTTCCCTCGTCCACAAACCCAAATTACCCATAAAGGCGAACCAAGCCAATTTCCAAAGTGCAGACCCTGTAAAGAAAATGAGAAACTACTCAAAACCTAAAAATAATCAACTTCTGAAGAATGGTGTTCTGTCTGAAACTGGTTTGGTAATGACAAACAAAGCAGAAAACTCTGCATCTGTCTCGGTCAACTAAATTGCCGTAATCGACCACGACAAATAAACAATATGCACTGCCCAAATGTCAAAAATATAATTTTATCATGGTACACTTCACAGCAAAATATATCTTATTTGGTGCTGTAAGCCTAGTAGAAGAAGCCAAGATCACCGATGCGTTGGAGTGATGAAGTACCACCCATGCCCGGAACGTTGGCGTCCGCCGTTCCATGCAGCGCGGAGTAGAGGAGCTTTGTTCACCAGGGAACTGGGCTGCGGGTCACGATCCTCAGCAATGCAGCAACCACTAAAGAAGAAGAGTCTGCACAGTATGAGTGAAATCTGATTTCTATTTCATTAGGTATGTACACTTTTTGGCTTGGTCAGTTTTGTTTATTCGTCACCGATGTTTTAGTGCAAATATAAACATATTTAAATGGGGATTTTCAGGATCTGAATATTTTGTGATAAGTAGTTTCCTATATATTTTTTCAAACATTCAATATATGAAGATGCATACCTATCAGTAAAGTAATGGTTCTAATTGAGAAATCTGCTTGAACAGTTTAAAACAGCAATAAAATATCTTATATGTTTTTATTGCAAACATAAATTAGTTTTTTTTTAAATACATATCGTCCCTTAGCTTACAACACCGCTCAAGTCGAAAATTGACGGTTTTCACATTTTAATGCCTTTAGATGGAGCTGCTCATTGCGCGTCTAACCATTGGTCACATGATATAGATTTCAGTCAATCAGAAGCCGTAATTCGAAAAGTAGTGACAGCGCGCAAGTCGGTTGGCCTCTCAACACCGCGCAGTTTTTTATGTCTCCTGTAAAGTTGGTAAAAATGACTTATGCGGTGTTGTAAGCTAAGGGACGATATGTAAATGTTACCATTTATCAGTTTTGATCTCTATTCTTAAAAATGTAATAATACCATAGTTATAGTTTAAGATAGATTTTAAAGTTAAATATTTACGATTAATATAACCATTCAATTTAGTTGTTACGTGGAGTTCTAGTTCAATACATGTTTTAAAAATTTAGAGTGAGGGAACAAAACGTATACTTTTATTTCTCTGGTGAGAGATTGATTTATAAAAAAATACTGTGTTCACAAACATTTAGTTACTTAGAATGAGACGAATGCATTTGAGGTCCTCCTTACCAATTTCTGTTATTTGTCTATTTGGACTATAAAAGTGATGTACAGGGTGCGGTAGCATAACTTCCTTTTTTAAAATGCGCGCCATTCAGTCGGTTGATGTCGTAGCGGAGCGCTAGTGATCTCATTCGAGAGGCAGAACTATAAAGTTTTGTCCCGACACAGTTTAGTCGCCACCATGCGTTGGAACAGTGAGGAGAGTGCGTTTGCAGTTGAGGCCTACTTTTCGAACGGATGTTTTGTGATCGCAAACCACCGCGCCCACGACGTGCGCCTAGGATGTCACCTACCTGATTTGATCTTCAAAAACAAAAACAAAACTTTAGGTGCCTACATTATAAAAAACCAATAAAAATTTTCTGATTCATACAATGGGTTTTATAAAGTTTTGAAAAAAAGGAAGTTATGCTGCTGCACCCTAAAGGCGCGCTGGGTTGCGATCACAGAACATTTGTTCGAAAAGTAGGCCTCAACGGCAAATGCACGCTTCTCACTGTCAAACGCATGATGGCGACTAAAATGTGTCGGGACAAAACTACACAAATAAATAAAATAGCACATATCCATACTAGATATTTGCTAAACAATTTGATTAAAAATATATATTTTTCAGTTGTTTGGGTATTTTGTGTATCACCCCAAGTGGTTTGCTATGTTTGGCAACTTGCTATGGGGTGAGGTTTGTCTAGATCTTGGTGTTTGCCCGCCCGCTGCGTGGCGTGCGAATCGGGAGAGACTGGTTAAGGGAGACGTTTTTCCTCCACACAAAGATGATACAGGCCCTGAGGGAAATTGTTATCCTTAGGGCCTGTCGTGTAGAGCTAATGTTAAAAAAAAGCTCAAATAAAAAGTATGTAACTCAGAATTTTCTCGAAAACACGAATTTGACGTATCGCGGAAATTGGTACTGGATACTTCATTTGAAACTGAGATGCTCAATTCTAGTTCAAACCAATAGGTAGGAATAGCTTATTTATTTTAATAAAAGTGTTAATTAGAGTTACAGGGAAAACCTCAATATGTAGTAACCTGGCTG
Organism: Glyphotaelius pellucidus; assembly: GCA_936435175.1. Taxonomy (NCBI): domain Eukaryota; kingdom Metazoa; phylum Arthropoda; class Insecta; order Trichoptera; family Limnephilidae; genus Glyphotaelius; species Glyphotaelius pellucidus. The sequence goes on from OW386547.1 coordinate 27,198,071, forward strand.
ACTGGAATAAATTAATATTCCTTGATGATATTATTTTGACTAAACAATTTATGCCATAAAATTTGTACATAAACTTTTAAGTAATTTTGTGATGTGTGTAATTTGTTGTCTTAGTAAAATGTTCCTTATAATTTAAATGATATTTATTTTTAATCACTTTAGTGCCATTAATGTAATGTATGTATATTGTGCTTTGATAATGAAAATAATAAATGAAAAACAGACTTAAATAATTTCAGTTTGTGAATCAAAATACAAATTTTGATATTTACCCCGTTGCCGTAATATTGTCGCAAGGAAGCAATGCTGCTGTAACAGCTAAAAACCAAATTGTTCAATTGTTGATTTTGAGGTATGTACATCAGTCAAAAAACATATTATTGACAAAACGGCTAGTTTTTCCAACATCGTACAGTTCTTATTTATCAGTCACGGAGTCACGGGACCCAGATAGATCGATGCAGAAAAAAGAACACTGCAAAATGGTGTACAAAAAGTATTTTCATAGGTAGTGGCGGTTACAGCAGTATTGCTTTTCTGCGACGATATATGTAATACAAAGTTAGGTTATTTCACTCCCATCACTATATATAATATGCTCTATGATAATGAACGCTTTTATTATTACCGTGACGGCACGAAAAAAGGCAATAAACCTTATCACAATAATGCTGCAGCTCTTTCAAAAGATGAGATACACAAAGTACGTAGGTCTGTTTCCTCCAAAGGAAAAAGATAATCATTTTCTTGCAGCTCTCTCACACACCGCATTGTGATGTCTCCGTAGATCCTTACAACGCTACTAGCCGTGATGATAATTTTAAAAGTATGGAAAATAGTTACAAGGATAATATTGAACTGTGAGTGAATTTAAAAAAATTCAAAAACGTCAAACGTCAATAAGCTTATGGTTTTGCTTTTGTTTTTAAACATACAATGCTGCAGCACTTTCACACTAAATAACAACAGTCGAAAATGAGACGAATGAAAGGAAACCTATATCTGCACCCTTACAAAGGAAACATACAAACAAACCCTCACACGTATAAAGAAAATGAAATGCATTTAGCTGAGCCGTAATAAGATACATCTATTTCCTCCAAAGGAAAAAAAGTAGTACTTTGGAAGAAGGAGATGGAGGAGGTGTGTCTCATCTTTTGTCTCACCATTATTTAATGTGTAAGAAAGAGCTGCAGCATTATTAGAATAAAGAAAGTACGTTTTATGATTTTTTTGTGCTGTCACAGTACCGTAATTGTGTATCCTCACGGTAATAATAAAAGCGCTCAATATAAACATGGTAGATGGCCATTAACCATTGTTGGTATAAAGCCGCACGCACAAATGTGTCGCCAACATCATTCACTCATACCACTACAAATCACTTCTACGCACTGGCACCCCGCCTTTGTTTCTACTTTCACACCATATGCATAACTCTCTTTGTTTCTATTATCTTTGTACGGACATAATGGAGCTTGGTTCAAGCAAAACTTCGTCAACGACTAAAATATTAATACATACCTATCAAAACAAAGTTCATATTTTAAAATTAAATATCTCAATCGTCCAGTTGATTTGTTGGACCATCTGAAAAATCGAAATTTGAGTTGAGTATACAGTTATATATAAAAGTGTACCCTCTATTTGGTGCAATATTCAGATTACTCATAAATGGTAATGGCATTTTCATCCCCTGACAAAATATCCCCGACAAAATATGCTCCGATAAAATATCCCTCGACATAACATCCTAAGGACAAAATATCCCTCGACATAATAACCCAAGGACAAAATATCCCTCGACATAATATACCAAGGACAAAATGTATCTCCACTATGCTGGATTCTTTCTTATAGTTGCATTGTTGACAGGTTGCCATGGTAGCGGCTTACGAACTGTCAGGTTTTGACATGTCAGATCAGAAAAATATCGATTTTGTTAAGGAGGTTGATTGCAATTGCGTTGAGAACTGGTTTCTTTTCAGTTTCTCCATGAGCGGAGGCCCTTACAATTAGCAATCCCTTCTGACCCGCAGATGGTTCATACCAAGCATGCCCAAGATAAAGTCAGTAGGTGTAGAGTCAAATACTTGGGTATAATATTGGATTCAAAGCCAATTTTGAATCACTGCTAAAGATGACACAAAAAAAAAAATTCCTAGAAGACTAAGGATGGTTTTTTCAAAAAATTTGTACGAATCATTAAATATTGAAAGTAAATTTTTTTCTTCCTTGAAAGTTCTATTCAATTTCTGTTATTATTTCAGTTTTTTGAAGCAAATGGCCTATAACGATTAATGTAATAACTGAATTTACACAGAATGTGAAAATTAACTTTAAGGACGGGTTGTTTCAAAAAATTTGATGAGTTCATCAAATATTTGAAGTTAATTTTCAGGTTCTGTGTAAGTTCTTTTCGAGTTCTGTTTTTTTTAACATCATAGGCCAGCTGCTTCACAAAACTGAAATCATCACAGAACTTGAATAGAACTTACACAGAACGTGAAAATTAACGTTGAATATTTGACGAATTCGTCAAATTTTTTGAAACAACCCATCCTAAATATTTGATGAATTGTTCAATTCCTTTTTATCAATTTCGAATTTCCTAAAAAAGCATTTTTATAACGCTAATGATGCCATTTTTAAAATTAAAACTTTACAAGTTAATGCTATCTATAAAATAATCAGTCTTTTTCAGAATACAAAAATATAAGAAATGATTTTTTTTCATAATGATCTCTAGGTTCTAATGACCTATGTTTTATTTTTAGAAAATAATAATTTAATGCTTAGTGCTTTATGTTCCCGATTATTATGTACATATGCAGGCAAGTACTTTTTTCACACTACATGTGAACTTCAAATTTATCACCAAAAAATCGCACAATAAATTTTTTTTTATCATAATATTTATGTTTTTTAAATTTATAATATCTGTGTGTGTATCTATATACAGTCGATTTCACTTTATTGGTACACAGGTTTATCGGGCCAGCAGGTTATTTGGCCCAAAACCCAAAGAACAGAAACCAAATGATGAAAATAATTCTAATTTATTCCAGTTTTTTGGGAGAGCATTCCTTTTAAATTAATTGGGACAAAATCCGATCTGAAGTTGATGCAAAAGTGTTTCAGTAAACTAATTTTAGTTAAGAAAGGTGGGCGTGCAGCGTGGGTGAAGAGAAGGGATGTGCCGCACTATGGGAGTTCCAAGTCCATGGCAGAAATTTGGTAGACTTTCATCAAAGTAAAGTTGTTAAGTCCGCTGTACACTGGTGCGCGTGTAAGAGTCACTTTTTAACTTACTCTTACTATATATAATATGTAATGAATTGTTTGTTCACTATTTACTTTATTTGTACCTATCTTAGATTGATCTTCTTCAATATTAATTTGTACCAAAGACTAAATAAAATACCCTAAGAGAGGAGTTGGCACACCGATTAAAAATTCTATCCAAACGGTTATACAAAAATGGCCAAGATGGAACCAATATTTATTACTTATATAAACTGAATAACATCATTTAAATAATAATAACTCAATAACAACATCATACTGATTAAAAATTTTGTCCAAATGGTTATACAAAAATGGCCAAGATGGAACCAATATTTATTACTTATATAAACTGAATAACATCATTTAAATGTAACACCATTTTTGTACAAATGTTTGGACAGAATGTTCAGTATGTTTTTGGATCAGTGTGCCAAGTCCTTCTCATATGTATTTTGTCTAGTCATTGATTAAGTACACAATTATTTTTCTGTAATAAAATATTTCTTCAAAAATTGTATAAAATTTGAAAACACATTCGAGAGAACTAATAATAATTAAAAATAAATTTAGCTAGGTACCTTAAACTTTGTTTATTTGGGAAAGCTGCTTATTTGGGACAAAATGTTTGTGACTGACGTATCCTATTTAAGTGGCTGTAATTGTATTGTGTGTTATGTTGTCTATTAAAATTATAATCTCTATAATTGTCTTTTATTTCACTTTTTTCACTGAACTTCGCACATAGTTTGGATTCATATATGTAGGTACATTATTTGTTGACTTTAACCTCGACCGTTTGGTATTTCGTCTGTGGTTAAATTTGTTGCGTTTCCGGTTTCTAAAATCTACTGGATCTACTTTATTATTCAAATAAGTCCTACTTTGGTGTATGGCGAACTTTGACTGAATTATTATGTTACCTACCTGCCTGAAGAAAGTTTAAAAAAAAAAATTGGTTGTCTGTAAAGTCAGTTTACGGACGATAATTTTACGTGATAATGTCATATAATAATGATGGAGTGGAAGAGAGATAGATGCGTCACAAGCCGAATGCTTGTTTCCGCTCTCGCTTGCACGCTCGGCTCAGGCGGAACGTGACAATGAGTCATGCTTTTTCGTGAGTGCAGCTGACGTTCATCGATTTATAAGACGTTATCACGTTTCTTTGGACAAATTGTATAATTCTTTATTTGAAATTTAAAAAAAAATGTTTTTGAAAATATATTATTGTTCCTAATGAAGTAACCTAACTACAAATGTTACATCAGAGGAAATTTTGGTTTTGATTAATAAATGTTTAATAAAATAAGACAAATTGTCTACTGTTCACCAAACTACTTGAGAGGCGGGTATGGGTACCGCCACCCCAGGAACCATTTATTGGATAACCAACACCTCTGACATACGTCACCCTAAGTGGTTCGCTACGTTTGATGACTTAGCAAGGGTGCCCGGGTTCACGGGGTGAGGTTTGTCTGGGTCCTGGCGGTGGATGCGTCTGCTAACAATTGCGTGGCAGGCCAGATCGGGAGAGGGAGACCTTTTGACTTCTCCAGCAGGGCTCTCAGAACTTGACCTTGCGTGGCAGTGGGAGGGATGGATTCATACACCCATACAAATATCTCGGTATTGAAATAGATGGTCTTCTTAAATGGAATGTACATATTACAAACTTAACGATGAAATTGAGGAAACTCATCTATTTCTTTAAAAATGTTAAGGATATATTAAATAGAAAACAACTGGAACAAGTTTACTGTGCTCTTATACAATCATCACTTGAATACGGTATTATCAGCTGGGGAAGTGCCACAAATGCTTGCCTGGAGCCTTCAGCAAAGATTCAAAAACTAATTCTGAAGGTTATTCTTAAAGTCCCGTTTAGGACGAGCACTGATTTTATTTAAGACACTAAATGTCCCTAACTTGAAAAAATTGGATTGTCTGTAAGTTTGTTTACGGACAATAATTTTACGTGATAACGTCACGAGCCGAACGCTTAAGCCGATCGTGCCTCTCTATCGCTTGTTCCGCGCTCTCGCATCTCGCAGGCAACGCCTAGGCCGATTGTGCCTCTCTATCGTTTGTTCGCCCACTCGGCTCAGGCGGAACGTGACAATGAGTTATGCTTTTTCGTGCATGCACCCGGTGTTCATCGATTTATAAGACGTTATCACGTCAAAAACTATCCTGCTTCATCAATATAAAATGCATATATGTTTGAAGAACGAATAAGCATTAGAGCCTTAAGTTGTCAGGTCAGGAGGACAACGCGCATTTGCCGACAAAGCATATTACCAAAATGGGAAAAGCTTTGCAACAAGTCTGCAAGAATGTGTGCGACAAAATGGAAGCCACCTTTTGGACGTTATTTGAAAACAAAATAACAATTCTTCACTTACATAATATTTCCATTTGTGTAGATTATGTTTTTATTAATAAATTTTACAAAGATGATTTTTTTATGTTTTCTGATTCTTTGAAATCGTCTTGTTTCACTGGCTCACCTGTTAAGTGGGTACTACAAGATTTTCCAATTGGCCCTGAGGAAGGAACGCTTGTTCCGAAAGCGGTTGGCATACATAAATAAATATAATTGGTTCAAAGTAATATTGTTTCATTTATTAATAAATATTTATACATTTCATATTAAATTACATAGCCGAAAAATAAATCTAATAATTGGCAGTTAAGTTATTAAAAGTAATATAAATAATAATTAACCTACATAATACATCATTTACAATTAGTTCACTAATGGTCTTACAGTAAAATAATATTCCTTTTCCAAATATCACACCAATACAATACATTCATAATATTATTATGTAATTTTTCGCCTCGGTTTCAAATAAATTTTAACACTATGAGAACACGAAAGTTATGCATAATTTTAAAGCCAAATAAATCTCGAAAGGTACTTTACCTGCTTTATTTATTTAATTAGTAATTTAGTATTAAAAAAAGCATTCAACCGTATTTTTGTTACACTAGCAAGCACACCAATTCTGCTGTTTGTGTACACGTCGTATTGCACCAAATAGAATAGTATCTACATAATACTTCACGGGTCTATGGGTTGAAAACCATACCAAGGTACAAGAGACGAATATTAGAAAAATGATTTTTAAGTGCAAAAAGTAATTATAAAGGTGTTTCTTGTTGTGTCAAAAGTCTATAAGCTAGAAAAAAATCATACCATGAGCTGTGTTTGGTTGGGCTGACAATGTGTGTAGCACTCAGTTTGCCTGCAGGCCAAAGAGGAACAGTATGCATCAAACTTAAATGCCGACCTGAACTTGATTTGAATACTCGCATGGGTTCAGTCACTTTACAATGACCGTAAGCGAAAGAAGTAAAACACAAGTGCGACAGAAGGCGTGGGCGAGAAGGCTTTCCGCTTTTCGGACCTTAAAGTCGCCTATTGTGACGATTTCTGTATCAACGTAAGGTCGGCATTAAAGTTTGGCGCTTAATGTGCAACTATTTTTTTTTACATCTTAGAGGATGCTGTGTGGAGGTTCTTTTAAAGGAAAGGAAGAAGAGAAAGTTCTGGAAAGGAATAAGGTATCAAGGGTGGATAGATATTTGGGGCTCAGAGTGGCCAGGAGTGACGAACGTATGAATCCATCCCACCAACTGCGATGCAAGGCGATGAGTCGAGAGAGTCCGGCTAGAGAGGTGAAAAGCTCCCCTTAACCATTCTCTATCGATCCGGCCAGCCATGCAGGTGGGTAGATGCATACGCCGCTGAGCCCTGACAAACCTCACTACGTGAACCCGGACACCTCTTCTAAGTCACAAAAAGTAGCGAACTAATCGGGGCAACCTATGGCAGAGGTGTTGAATATCCAATAAATGGTTTCCGGGGCGGCGGTACCCATACCCGCCTCTCAAATTGAAGCTTTCTAATGGTATTTCTGCGAAATTCCAAGCATCCAAAAGAATTGGAAAAATTCCCTTGTACAGATCTGACTGAAACTATTTTTCGATTTTGCACTAAAACATGGAAACCAGCAAAGGACAGGCAAGCAGATAGCTATAGGCTATAGTGAGTCCTTTTCTTTAAGATTTGATTCCTTCTAAAAGTACAGAAGCTAATGCACCTCCTCGCAGCTTTGGGACTCCACCGGTTTCGGAAAATTTTAACAATTCATCAAATTCCAAAGTTAATTTTCAAGTTCTGTGAAAGTTGTTATTATTTCAGTTTTGCGAAGCAACTGGTCTATTTATAAACTTTCACCATCCTTAATTTCTTTAATACCAGAAAGGCGGAACTCCTGCGCCAGAATACACATGAAAACTAGCTTGAACCCCACTATAAACGTTCTTTGTTTTCCGTCTCCTGCGTTTTTTTAAACATGGTTTGAAAGATTGGTGTGAACAGGTGTGAAGTTCGCGCGGTCACACACTTTGCTAGTGGCCTGTCCACGAGTCAACGCGTCCACGCGTACGCAACTGACTTGACGTTTGACGTTTAGCGTTTAAATAAATGTTAAAATATGTTCCGATGAAGAAGAGATACTACATCAGGGAGAAAACAGAGATATTTTAATAGATGTTTATTTACCAGGAAAGATTTCCGACTAATATCAATTATTATGACCTAAAGTCAGTATTTGAATTTCGAATGCGTAATTAATTACGCATTCGAAATTCAAACGTCAAAAGTCGAGTTCTGTTAAGAAATTTAGCGATGATATTGTAAACGAAATATAAAGGAGAACACGCAGATTTCAACTTAGACCTAACCTACCTAACTAGATTTTTATTAGGTATTTATTAATCAGGGAAAGAATAGAATACCTATTTTAATTGGTCATTTCTTCCGTGTCTCTGAAACCGATTTATAAATTAATAGACTTTATTTACAAGTGAGATCACGAAAGATATAATCATCATTACGACAGTATTTATTTGGAATTTAAAGTCATAATTAGGTATTAGGCTCGCGCGGTTGACATAACCCCAAACGTCATTCGATTTACCTCCGGTACCAACCAACCGCTTTGTACGGCTCCTGTAAAAATATGAACTTATTTCCCCCCCCGCCGGCCCCGCCGGCCCCGCCTGCCTTCCCGCTCCCGCTTCACCCACTTCAAAAATAATATTAATATTAATATTGTTAATATTCGTTATTATGTTATAATTTTATTATCAAATATATTTATTATATTGTATTTAGGTATCATAATAGTTTAAACTAGTGATTATTAAGCTTGCTCATTGCGCATAACCTCAAAAACTTGTTCGGTTTGATTCTCCATACATGACCGCATCGCGCGGCTCTTGTAAAAATATGAACACATTTCCCCCCGCCAGCCTTCCCCCTTCGCCCGGGAGATGAATGTTTTCCGTCGGCTGTGGTAAAGCTTGAACACAGGGTTTTTGAACACGAAGTGTTCAAATTTTCAATGTTTTGGGTGCTGTTCAAGCTAGTGTTCATGTGTATTGTGGCGCAGGATACGGGCCTTAAGGCTACAAGTGTGTAATTAATAAGTACCTAAATAAAAACCACAGTGGTGCAAAAGATTTTTTTTTTAAATGTATTTTTAAGTTTTGAATATTTCATATAATTGCGGTAACTTTTCACTAGAAGTATATGAGTACATTTTTTATAATTTCAAAATAAACAATTACAAAGTAAAACACAAAAATGTTATTTTCTCTGTTTGATTTGTTGCTTATAACAGCATGGTTAAACCCGTCGTGTAATTGAATAAAGGATTTTTTCATAGTTTGCATAATGTTACCATTGGTAAAAACCATAGGGACCTAATTATACCCTTTACACACAGAGTTCGGAGCGGGACGTGCCCCGCGCCACTTCAAGCCGCCGCGCAGAAAAGTCTCACTGTGAACTGCACTGTAAACTGTTATATTACTTTCGGTCTTTACTTTTCTGCGCGGCGGCCTGAAGTGGCGCGGGGCACGTCCCGCTCCGAACTCTGTGTGTAAAGGGTACTAATCAGTCCACATAGAAGATGTTGTAGGTTTCATCAAACTTGGTAGAGAGTTTTTTAAAAGAAAATTGCAGAATAATGTTAATAAGTGAATAGGTGAATGTGTTCAACAATCTTTATCAAAGTTTTTGGTGCTCTAATTAAGTTTTAAACAAACTACAAGTGGTTAATACATAGTACAGATTACTGAAATATTGGTTAAAAACAGTGGAGTTTTTATTTGTACTTATAAATGTTATTAATTAGTGATTTATCTAATTCTAACGACAGTAATATTAATTAGTAGTAATATTTTACAACATGGCTACTTAAATTATTTTTGAATACCAAGAGTAGACATGACGACTAAATCTAAAAAATTAAGAACTGTTTTTTACAATCAATTTTTGATATTATAAATCAGATCCACAAAATAAATATTATTATCTTCTTAAAATGATAAACACCATATTTTTTTTCAAAGTTCTTTATATGAACATTCTATTGAGATATTGCTGAGGTATTTGAAAAAATGGGGTCCAAACAGTACTTTTAATAATTTTATTATTATAAATTATAATAAAATCTAATTTTACGTATTTAAATCTCTTGATATACAGCATTAATTTCACGTTTAACTTCTGTTCCAACTTTACATACACTAAGCAAATGGATTAGTCGTTTGTACTACTTTTAATAATAGTAATGCATAATTCTAATAAATTTCTCAATACAAATACAAGTATCACACATGTTTTTTTCTTTCACCACGTGAAATGATCTCCACTTTTGTAATATATACACGACCTACTATTACGTATCAAAGACACGGGCCATCATGCTTGTATTTGAGATCTGCAACAGAAAACAACAAAATAAGTTATTTATTACGACAAAACACTAAAAGTCCGACAAATTTTAGAAAATGGAGGGCGCTGTGATCACTCCAATGGCAATAGTACCCTTTACACGCAGAGTTCGGAGCGGGACGTGCCCCGCGCCACTTTAGGCCGCCGCGCAAAAAAAGTCTCACAGTGAACTGCGCTGTAAACCGTTATCTTACTTTCGGTCTTTACTTTTCTGCGCGGCGGCCTGAAGTGGCGCGGGGCACGTCCCGCTCCGAACTCTGTGTGTAAAGGGTACTATTACCTCAGAACATAAAATGCAGTGTTGCCAACTTGACGGATTTCCCGTCATATCTAGCGGATTGGAGTTCCTCGAAACGGGAAAATTTTGTGTTTAACGGAATTTACGGTATGACGGATTTCCTAGCCGATTCGAATAAAGTAACAAAATACACAAATTTATAGGGGGAAAAAGCCAAAATTTAGGGATTTTTGGAGAAAATTTTAACTCCGATTCTCGAGCCACCCCCCCCCCCCCCCCCCCCTCCCCCAGGACGGACCAAAATATGGGCGTCTGACGGAATTCTGACCGACGATCCGTCACGATCTAGCGGGAACAGAGATTCAGAGTTGGCAACACTGATAAAATGATCTGAGGGCAACACCAAGATGGTTCAAAGGTAAAGGAAGCAGCTAAAAGCAGTGTGGTCTGGCTAGGTGCCTATTTTTTTACATCATGGTGATTTGTAGATAACAAGGTTAGCTCATTGAGGAGGTAGATCGATGATTGGCTAAAAATTCATAACGTAGCTTGAAGTCTATGTTCCACTGGGAAATTTGAATTAACTGCTATACAAGTGGCAGCCTTTTACTTCAAACTACGTCACGTATTCGAAATTTCGAAAGCAGTCCGTCGAGTTTTTTTCAAAAAAGGCCCGTACGAGCTAACGCATTTTCTATGAACCTTACATCATGGTGTTTAATAATTAGTGGTACTTTTTGAAAGCAGATCATTACATCATATTCTATTCATTCAAAATTCAATTCAGTGGCAAGCCAGAAAAGCAACGAATGCACATAATTTAAGAATAAGTTGCTTGCAATTGAAAATGATGTCATATTTCAGCCACAATATTAATTAACCTCGGAAATCACCATCTTAAAGTTAGACATAAATAAATAATCACAGCATTATGACAGCATACACGTTAAATGGAATCCATCAAGAACAACCACATCTTTTAATTACTCGATCCTCTTCAATTGAGTACCTACGTGATGGATGTATCAAATAACGTGCAAGGTTATTTGTCTATGCTATTGTGATCTTGACCATTGTATTAATTACCCATCTGCGGTGTATTGTCATCCGTGGTTAAATCTGGAATAATGCACTTTGACTCAGCTACAGGTTCTAATAGAGATTTGTCATTTCAAGGTCTGATTCTACATTGATATTATGGAGGATAACAACAATATAATACTCCATTTGTTGTACACACCGATATTTGAAGCTGTAATATCGATTTTTATTTTTAAAAAGACAAACGTATGATGAGAAAAACTTGTGATATTTGAATTTCTTCCATTATCTATTATGTTGGTACCATCTTAGCTAGCAGGACTAGCCAAGTGCTTTGAACAACTGGACCACAATATGTTCTCCTTTCTAACTTTAGAAATATTTCACAGAGGTTTTAGGAATATTTCAACCTTCAAAATTTTTGTGTACATCTTTAGTTCGAAGTCAAGTAGAATATAACTCTTCAATCTGGTCACCCTATTTACACATTCAGATACCATTGAAAACATTACCTATAATTGAGTCGTTTAATTTCTATACTCACTATATCACCTTTCACTGATTCGGAGAACACAAAAAACTGTCACATTTCTAGCGTAAATAAATAATTGCATTTTAATCTTTTATGTAATGAATTGGAGTAATATAAATTCGAAAAGTGTTCATTTTTCAATGTATATCTAGCAATATTTAAGTAATTTTGATAAATAAAATGGATATAGCGGATTTTGATACTCACTTCGTGATTTACTCACGATTTAGAGGCTTTTGAAGCTCAACTGACCTAGGGCACGAGTTTCTAAACCCGCCATCTTGGCAAAATAACTGCTCGTGATTGGTTGACTTCCGATATAGCGGGTTTTGATAGTAACTTCTTGAATGATATAGCGGGTTTTGTTTCTCACTCGCAGTTTTAACATGGTTTTTGATCGTGATAAAGGGAGGTTTTGAAACTCAATTTAGGTTCATCTTGTTCCTTGCAAAATGTGAACAAGATGTCATACTCAGATCCAGTGGCGGACTAAGCCCGTCAGAGGCCCGGGGCGGCAAAGCCGAATGAGGCCTCGGGAGATATTTTTTTATTAATATTGATTAAAATACAAATCAGAAAGCGCAAAACGCAGCTACCAAGTACTAAATAATTACAATTTACCGCCATTGAACGGAATGTCAATGTCAGTATGCTACACTAGCGCCTCTAGCAGCCAGAGCGTTGTTGATATTGTCAAAATTTATGTGTCATACAGACTCAGCTATAGAAGCGCCTGCGTTATTTGACTTGGCGTATTTCGGCATATCGCTCGCCGTGCATTCCCAATGGGAATATACGGCGAGTGATATGCTGAGATAGGCCAAGCCAAATAACGCCGGCGCTTTTATAGCTAAGTGTGAGGGCCCCCTTAAGACGGGTGTGTGAGGATTGGTTTATTTATGCAAAGATAAAAGATGAAAGATCATTTGGTTAGGTGTATTTCGGCATAACGCTCGCCGTACATTCCCAATGGGAATATATGGCAAGCGAAATGCTGAAATAGGCCAAGCCAAATGATCTTTTATAGCTACGTGTGACACATGTCTAATGGAGTTCAACGTATTATATTGTAGGGTATTTGGTAATAGAGAATATAGTTCGTAGATATTATGTTAATCGGTACCTTTCTTCCCCAAGTGCTTGACGCACCAAAGCGAGTGTATGGAGGAGTAGGAGAGGCTATCGGAGCCGCAGACGGGTTCGCCTCGGTCGATCAGGGGCTTGGTAGTCAGGAGACAGGGGTCGTAGGCTGACGTGCATCTGCCGGTGCTGACTGCCTCCAGGTCTGTAAATAAATACTTACATCATTAAATGTTAATAAATAAATAAAAAAATAAAAATTACATGATAGATTTACTTAAAAACATTCTAGAGTCCCAAAAATATTATACTGAACAATAAACTTAAAAGTTATAATTTTTAGAAAGCAATAATTGATTGATCTAATATGTTTACACAAAATAATTCACGTCGATCTCGATACTACGTTTTGTCTTAACAATTTTTTTTTCCGAAAATTGACGGTTTACATTTTCTCAGTTTGTATAGTTTATAGCCAAAATAAAACCAATGATGGATTTCCTTCTTGTAAATTTACCTCTAATAAGACAGCAAATAAATGTAAAAATTATTCAATTTTAAAGAAAATTATATGAAGCAAAAAATTGTTTAAAAAGTAAGAACAAACAAAATATGGAGTTAATTTGGTGGTAATATTAAAACAAATGTTCCCAGTTCCGACTGTTGACGACGCCGCACTGAGCAGTGTCCCATACAAGCATCGACCAAGTATAAGCATACAAGCTAGAAGAAAATAAATCACTTTGGAATTCTTGAACTTGAATTCATTTAATAATAGTATTACCAGGTGGTCAGCATGATAAATGAATTTTTAATCGATTTGATTCATCGTTCAAGTATATCCTTGATTGAAGATTTAATTAAAAGATATTTAATTATAAGAGGTGTGTTGCCCGGGTTCACCTCATGAACCCGGGCAACCCTGTCAAGTCACCAAAAGTAGCAAACAACTTGGGGTGTATGCCAGAGGTGTTGGTTATCCAATAAATGGTTCCCAGGGCAGCGGGATCCACTCCCGACCTCCAAATTGGAAATTTAAAGTAAATGATTTCAATTTTTTTTAAATAATGTTTAAAATGCCTGTTTTATGTGGTTAAAAAACTGTTTAATTTCTAACTATTAGCGAATTTATTTCGGAGGGCGCAATTAATTTTCTGTTCATTTCAGATTCGATATCTTTCCACTCGAACATGTGTCTGGCTTATTTTGTCATTTTACAGTGAGACTTACTACCACGTGCGAGATTTCCAAGTAGGTTTTAGGTTATTTATTGAATTTAAGATGTTATTTATCGGTTCTGAAAAAATGGAGCTTTCTTTGGAAAGCATGCAGAACAGTTTTTTTTAAATAATAAATAAATCGCGTTTTTTTGCGTTCTAAAAATACTATAGGTATCTTAATTTACTGAGAAATTATTTCAGATAGAACCTTAATCAAAATCGCACCATGATTTTCATTTTTTTAAATAGAGCAACTAATTTTTTATTCAAATCAGTTTCGAAATTTTCCCACACGTACCATCAAGCTCATTTTGTTATATTACAGGCACCACATACAAGATTTCCAGGCAGGAAGTTCGTTACATGGAAAAGTTCGCCCAGTTTGCCGAAGAAAGAAAGGCATCAGGAAATGAATAATAATATTTTAAGTAGGTATATTTGAGCTTAAAAAGCTGAGTATAAGTGGTGAAAAACAGGGGATGGCTTGATTTAATCTTTTAGTGAATATTTTTCTGTTAACTCGCAAATATATAATTTTGCAAATATACAAAAGGCAATTTAGATGTAGGTATAATTTTTTCTGGAGTAATTAAATTATAATGTTTATCACATTTTTTAAGATTAGAGTTAAATACCCGAAGGTAGGTTACAAGTACTTGATTGATGTGTCACAGTTTTTTCCGTTTAGCTCGTATGAGGCGAAACGGAGTGCGCCGTAGCATGTTTGGTGATCCACGAATGCGAAAATCTAAAAATTCGAAATCGGAATGGTCCCGCCTCTTTTTGTGAGGGATTATAAAATACTTGACTAGACTTGAGAAGACTTGACAACCAATAATATATGGGATGCGCCAACGGGATGCGAAACACACGAATTACGCCCTCAAACACACAATGGTAAAATTTTGAAAAATATAAAAATTATAAATAAATAAAATATTAAATTTTTCACATATAGCAAACACTTTGTCGGTGTACATAATTTTAATAATGACAATGAATTTAGCTTTGTTTAATTTCACTTTCTTTATTTAATGTCGATCTTACAATTAAATATTTATTTATGACATTTATTTACAAAATACATAGTAAAACTCATACATCATGAACTTAATTCAATAAAAAAGAAATTCTTCCACGTTCCACCAGAAACCGCTCAACCTCTCACCCCGCCCCTAACTGTCCAATACCTAATGATTTTTTTATGTTTTCATTTGAAAAATAAACAATACGTACCTGACTTTCTTTAAATAATTGTAATAATATTTTGATGATTTGTACAGCGCCGTTTTTGTGAAAAATCACCTCAAGGGCGCTGTAATTACCTGCAATGCCAGTGATTCCTGACATTATTTGGAGTAAAAATGTAATTGAATTTTTGTTCTGCTGTGACAATTTTTTTTTAAACAAAAAATTAGTTAGGATCGGTCGGGAAGGGGGGTCGAGAGATTACTCGACTTAGTGATCAGTGACGACATGTGAAAGAATTAAAAAAAAATGTTTTTGAAAAAACAAAAATTAACGGATAAAAAAACCGAAAATGTCACCGGAGACCAAAATTTCGTTTATATTTTCTACTTACAATAAATAAGGAATCGCTGGTTAAAAAGTAAGTCAAGTCGTACTTACATCTGTCGTTAGCCGTGGCGCAGTGCAAGTGCTCGTAGGACCTGTACGAGACGCCATTGGACCCGCAGACCAGGGAGCTGGCCTTCAGCAGCCGGTGGTTGATGTCGTCCGCCCGGGAGCAGGCCAGCTGGCGCAGGGTGCCGCACTCCCCGGGCTTGGCGGCGCATTTGCCTTCTCCGGCTATGGAAAAGAAACACGATTAAAGTATTATTGAAGAAAAAAAAACAATAATAATCTGAACGAACATATGAAAGAGAACAAGTCACAGAAAAATAGAAAAAGATAATGGTCGCAACTGGGAGTCGAACCCAGAACCTCTCGGTGCGCGTTTACCAGTTTCGCCATTGCCACCTTTTGTCAAACCGTCATATTTGTCAGTCTCATATTTCAAATTTTAGGAGTAATTTTAACCCCTGTGTTCTTATTAAAAGTAAGATCTGTTAGATAACTTAGAAGCAATTGAAACTAAAAAAAATCCTAAATAATAACTCTAGTATTTTGAATAACCAAAATAATTTATCTTTTAGTCCTATTCTAGACATATTTCCAATAAACCGCTCTGTTCTTGCCGAAAATCCCGCAATTATCCCTTTCTCTTTGCTCATTCCCACTCAAACATCTAAAATCTGTGTATTTACAATAATAATCCTGTGACAGGTAAAACATTCGAGGACTTGCATACTAATTTAATGTTACTTCTGTGTGCATTGGCATATTTATGGATTAACAATTTTGTAATTTTGGATGTGAATCAGGGGCGTAGCTACCGCCGTATCAGCCGTATCAATGATACGGGGCCCCCGGGATTTTGTTTCTTTTGTGAGAAATCTTTACCCTTCATTTGGGCAACCAACTAATTTTGATACAGGGCCCCTCCAAGGCACGCTACGCCACTGATGTAAATTATGTTAGTTTTACAAGAATGTCCCAAAGATATAACGGATAGTTGATTCAGCTAGAGTAGTCAAATCGGCTTTTCATATTATTACTGAGAAATATTATATTACGTTACTAAGTATAAACTATTGATAGTCTTTTATTGTACCTACTTTTGAATTTTGTATAATTTGTTTCGGTAATCGGTTAAACTATTTCTCCACAATATATTTGTAAAATTGTTGAGCTGTGGTAGTATTACGGGAACTATTAGTATTCCAAGCTTGGTCTATTGCTATTCGAAAAAAGTGTTAAGTTTTCATTGTTGAAACAATCTTAGTGAATTTGTAAATGGGTTATTTTTAGCGAAGTTCCGAAGTTCCGAAATAATAGCGAGTTCCCGGCGTGCGTTGCTATGCCACTTAAGAACAAAGAATACATAGAATCATACGTCGCTCATCTGTCCTGATGATGGACACTGTAACGCTGTCCGAAACGTTGGCTAAAGAAGGAGGTAGCGAAACACGGCATAACACCCCAAAAATAAATAACAAAAAGAAACAAACATATTTTCATTTTTATATAAGTACATTTGAAGGGAAGGGACCTACTACTATTTTTAAATTATTTTTATTAATATTCTTTGGATGATTTCTAAAGGCAAGAGAGAAGTTTTGAATGCACCAAGGCACCAATCCAGCCAAAAATTCCATTTTGCAATACAATGCACTTAAGTAGTAAAATTATGTGGAAAAAAATAAAGAAAAATAATTAAACAATCAACACCTAACATAAATAAAAAAGTAGATAAGTATAACTTTATATTAATAAAAATACATTGAGGACACAGGGCCCGAAAATTTTTTTCTTCACAAATATACGTAAGCGGAAAATGCTGCTTGTGCAATGATGGAGGACTTAGTTGGTAATAGTTTTAACTAGACGCCTTTGTGAGGGAATCGAAAGCATTTATCCAATTGGTTTCCAGCCGGTTAGGTTTTAAAAGATTCCATATTAAAATATTTCCTTTTTTTATTTAACTTTTATGAGTAAAACCTCAAATTGTAATATTTAATTAAATGAAGACACTATGAGCAAAACGCAATCGAAAATCTGGAAACAGAAAATCAGAAAAAGATAGATCCTGGGTTCGAGTCCCAGAGGTGCCAATATTTTTTTTTTATTTTACTGTTTCCAGATTTTCGATTGAGTTTCGCTCATAGTGTCTTCATTTAATTAAAATATTTTCGTTTAAGAAAATACTTAAAGATTTTCATTCAAATATTGTTGGAATACTGACTCTTCGAAAAATAAATTATTGAGAAATTAGGAATTAAGGGGGTTTTCTAGTCTAGAAAAAGATTTTTTTTTACATTTCGATAGTTTAGGTATTCAAGAATATCTCCTTAAAAGGATTTTTCTAAATTTGAATTATTTTAAAAGTTATAGCCATTTTAGTGTCGTGGCAATTCGACCGGATTAACAAAAAATCAAAATTTTTAATGTTTGCTATTCTTAAAAATTCGGAAAAGTTAAAAAATAACTGAAAAACATAATTTTTTTAGTACCGCCATTTTGCTAGATTTTTTTTTCATTTTTCCTGGTTCCTACCATCATGACATTTGTCTTTTTTTATTTTTCAGATGACCCAGAAGGGTGGAAATCGTGACAAGGTGGGACACTCTTTTTTCCCCTCTACTTCAACAGCGTGTAACTTCGTGAAATATGTATATATATATATTTTTTGATTTTTTTGTGAAATTTTAAAACATAAATAAATAAATTGTAAAAATAAGTATACTAAAATATTAATTATTATTTTTTTATCGACCGTCCAAAAATGCCCGAAATTCGGGCTTCTAGACTAGAATACCCCTTAAGTAGAATATTGCACATGTGTTCATTTTGGCAATGCATATACTGGTTTCCACTGATGAAGCTGTTAAGTTTTGTTTCTTGGCTGCGTACATAAAATCAGTGTCTTAAATTTCCCATTGCACAGAGAAGATCACAGATTTATTAAGTAATGAAGAGTTAACCGTATAACGATAATGCATTTGACGACAACCTTGCTACGAATGGTTTCACGTGCATTCAATAAGGGACACGCGTCATGTGAACTTTTATATATTCATCTCATGACAGTTTGCCCATCTTCTATCAGTTCGATTGACGACCGATCTTATATTAAGATGTCCTAGATTTATATCTTTGCTTTTATGTTATGACCCATATAGTGATTTATCGCTTATGAATGTAATTAATTTAATTAAATAATGTATAATTAGATATCTAGAACATAGTAGTGTATTATTTAGAGCACCTGTAAGTTTTAAATTTTGTTTCAACTTACAATAAATTGTATTATGATTATAGATTTTTTATGAAATGAAAGTACGACGGAAACCCAAGTACCAAGTACTTACCTATTCTGCCACACTATATTCCTTATATTATATTTATTACTTTTATGGCCCTTACTTTTCTCGCTATTTCTCAACGATATTTACCATTGCATAAAATTCTCTAAGTTCCTCTTATTCGCGGATGACATTAAACTATTCCTTTTAATAAAATCTTTGGAAAATTGCTTGCAGCTACAAAGTGATATAAATTCCATCGTCGAATGGAGTCACACCCATAAACTAGGATTTAATATTAAGAAATGCTCCATTATGTGCTACACCAAGGCAAACAAAACGATTTATTTTAACTACAAAATGTCTTATTCATCTCTTCAGCACATTATTGTTTCGAGAGATTTGGGAATCACATTTGATACGCACCTAACATTTCACGTTCACATTGAAACGATTTGCAGCAAAGCTTTAAGAATGCTAGGATTTGTGCTAAGCAACTCCAGACATTTTTGCAGCTCGGCCGCGATTCGCGTGCTCTACTATAGTTTAGTATGTAGCATTTTGGAAAGTGGTTCAGTAGTATGGGGACCAATGGATTTCACTTACTCTCAAATGATAGAGAGAGTACAAAAGAAGTTTCTGAGATATTTATATCTTAGAGACTTCGGATATTATCCCTGGCCTGACCTGGATATTATCCATCAGCCTTTTTGTCCGGCATGCTGGGTATTAATAGCCTCGCCGATAGAAGGAAAACTGCTTTGCTGACAACAGCATATAAACTTTTAAACGGTAATATTTGTATTCCCAATATAATACAAAAATTTGAGTTTTATGTCCCCTACAACTTCACAAGAGCGCGCAGACACAAAACTTTTGTTGTTCCGAGATGCAGAACTAACTTACCATTAGTAATGCCGCTCGGAAAAATGATTCTATTACTTAATTCCCTGTCCCCTGAAATCGATATTTTTCAACTAAATATTAAAAAATTTCAAAACGCCATTATTACTTTATAATAAAATGTATGTTTGTAATTGGTTTTGAACTGTAAATGTACATTTAAAATAAAATAAAAAATAAAATATGATACACGCTAATCCTAGAGTATGTCAGTAAGTCTTACTGACATACTCTCTCTGGTAGAGAGGAATGGTGAAACAAATTGAATGTGGTAGAAATAAGACGATTGTGCGTAATACCACGAAGAACAAAAAGGGAGGTTCGATGGTTTGAACGCGTAGAACGACTGGAATGAGAAAGAAGTTCGCGAAAGAAAACGATGCACAAGTGAATGAAAGAAGAAATCGGGACGTCCCGAAAAGACTTGGCCATGATGTTCCATGTCAAAGCTCAAATGTATAAAGCATTATTGCATTTTTTAATTCATTGTCGCGGAGGGCCTAAATGTAGCTGGCCCATAGACAATTACCCAATCTATCTTGTGCGATTTGATAATCCAGCACTTTTGGAAAGTTCAAAAGTCCTAACTGACCGGAACCAGTGGGACTATGGACACTATGTGGTCGTAAAGCTCGAGGGAATGGGGAAGCAAAGGAGACGGAGAAGGTTGGTATGAACCTGGCTATTCAGATATGTACCTACATTCACCAAATACGGTTAGAGCAATTTAAAGCAACGTTTCGATTATGAATGGTGGTCTTTCACCAGATCGATGAAAGAGTAGTTATCTTCCACTAATATTTCACCCCAAGTGGTTCCCTACCTTTGCTAACTTAGCAGGGTTCATGAGGTAAGGTTTGTCTGAGTTTTGGCGGCGGATACCTACTGCGTGGTAGGCCGGATCGGGAGGGATTGGTTGAGGGAGAGATTTTAACCTATCCAGCAGGATTCACCACAGTGGGAGGGACAGATTCACACGTTCGTCACTCCTGAACACACTGACCCCCAGATTTTTACCCACTCCTCATACTTTTTTTCTTCCCAGAATTTCCTCTTTCCTTTCTTAAAAAGACCCTCCACACAGCATCCCCAAGATGACAAAGGTCCTGAGTGGAATTATTTTCTTCAGGGCCCAGTGTGTGGAGCTAATATATAAAAAAAAAAATTGAAAACTAGATCACACCAAACTCTTGATCTTGAAAAATACAACTCCGTGTTAATGATTCCATTACGCAATAAATCCGAGACCCCCAACCATTAAAGATTATGCGGTCGTGCCATTAACAGGCAGAGCAGGCAATAAATCGATAGTATATAGTGCGTACTGCATCGGCACTCGATATATCGAACCGCGTGCAACTATTTAACTTAGTTATATCAGAACCTATTCGTTGTTAGCATTTCAATTACTGCACTTGCTCAGAGCAAATATTTGTCAGGAATGTTAATTGCATCATCGTATCTGGTTCGTGTTAACATTATAATGGATATATTATAACGCCATAATGTCTAAAGATTCATAAGTAGTGCAAATAGAGGCAATGTAATAAGAAGTAATAAGCCGGTAGCAGGTATGTATGTATGTGGTGTGGAATAAGCGAATTTCCTCAGAAGGCAAATCATGCAAAATGTTAAACATTATAATGCATATATTATAACGCCACAATGTAAAAAGATTCATAAGTAGTGTAAATTAATCGGTAGCGGAATAATTGCAATAATTTGGTAGCGGAATGGCTTGTAAGTATGTATTATGTACCAAATAACCGAATTTCCGCGGTAGGCAAATCGTGCAATATATTAAACATTATAGTGCATGTAGTATAACGCTACAATGTCTAAGGATTCATAAGTAGTGTAAATACGGGCACTGCAATAAGTTGGTAGCAGAATGGATTGTAAGTATGTACTATGTACCGAATAACCGAATTTCCGCGGTAGGCAAATCGTGCAATATATTAAACATTATAGTGCATGTAGTATAAAGCTACAATGTCTAAGGATTCATAAGTAGTGTAAATACGGGCACTGCAATAAGTTGGTAGCAGAATGGATTGTAAGTATGTACTATGTACCGAATAACTGAATTTCCGCGGTAGGCAAATCGTGCAATATATTAAATGTTCCCCATGCATTTGGGATTGGGTAAACTTATATCAAAGTAGAACCTAATTCGTAATTATTATATTTCAACCTTGCCACCAAGATGGGTAGGTAAGATTCTTGACTCTGAACCCAGAGATGGTGGTTTTGGAGTACAACTTTAGTCAAATCAGATCTTAGTCATTTTGTTTTGAATTTCAGAGATCAAGGGTTCAAACCCTAAGAAAAACATTTTATTTGCTTGGGGTTTTTCGCACCCATTTCCACCATCGAACGAGGTGTAAATATAAATATGCACGGTGTCCGGAAACTCGTAAACTCGCAGTACAAGTGGGAAGAGAATCTATATCACATAGAAAACCACAAATAAGACTGTAAAGACGCAGTTGATTCACAGAATTCGAACAATTCATCAAATTTCAAAGGTTAAATTCAAATTATGTGAAAGTTCTATTCAAGTTCTGTTATTATTTTAGCATAGTCCAATCAATTCACAGTACTTTGATAGTAACAGACCTTGAATAGGGCTTTCATAGAATGTATATTAACTTTTGAATTTGATGAATTGTTCAAATTCTGTGAAATAACCCGTTGTAAATGTGATGTTGATTCACCAGATTCCCGCTTGTACCACGACGTTCTGAACGTGTGTAAACCCAAAGTTATTTATCCGCTTTGACGAGAGACCAACATTCCGGTGAAATGGATTAAACTATGTTTAGTAAAGGTGTGCATTGTTCTATGACCAAAGTTGAGTTTTCATATTCGGAATGCGAATATGAATAATTGGGCATTGAAAATTTGAAAATGTTAATTTTATTTATTTATTTATTACACGCCCTAATGAGCTTTTACATTCTTTGTTAATAAGTTAAGAACTTATCACAGTACTTAAAACAAAAAAGAAAATATAATATAATGAAAAAAATGTAACAAAACTAGCATATAATTCAAAATAAAATATATTATTAGCAACTTCCGCCGATTTTTTAAACCAATTGAAAAAAATAAAATACCTACCAACAAGTTCCTTACTAGTATCATGGAAACAACACATTTCGATCAGAAATTTAACGCATTTTGTTAGTTTCTTTAAATTTCTCTTAATGCTTCATCTTTCTTAGGATTGGTACAGCTTTTCAGCTTTATGGACCGCACGCCACTATAGTCAAACAGATACCAAGTGCACTCTCAAAATTTCAAACGGGGAAGAACGTTCTTTTCATTTTGAGAGTGCACTTGGTATGTGTTTGATTATAGTATTTAAGGACTGTGTCATTCTGAATAGCCTGCTACCAGGTAGGTCCTGTTGACGCCGAGCTACAACCAAACCAATTAAAGTTACGCGTTTGACGTGTAGGTAGAGACAAAGGCGGGGTGCGCTGTGCGCAGATGCGATTTGGAATACTATGGGTGAACAATGCTGGCGACAAGCTTGCTGGTGTGAGCGGTTTCATAAAAATAATAATGGTTTGAGACCCATTTTCCTTGCTTCTACTTGCCATTGGTGAAATAAATTGATTTAAAAATACTCTACCATCAAAATGACACTTTCAATTTGGAAGGCGGATATGGGTACCGCCACCCTGGGAAGCATTTATAGGATAACCAACACCCCTGCCACGGGTCGCCCAAAGTGGTTACCACTTGGGGCGAACCGTGGCATGGTTTGGCGTGGTTTGGTGACTTAGCAGGGGTGCCCAGGTTCCCGCGGTGAGGATTGTCTAGGTATTGGCGGCTGATGCGTTTGCCCACCTACAGAATGGGTGAGGGAGACATTTTGATCTCTCCAGCCGGACCCTCTCGACTCACTGCCTTGCATTGCAGTGGGAGGGTGGATTCCTATCCACCCCTGATATCTTTTTATTTCCCATAATCTTCTCTCCTTCCTTTCCATAAAAAGACCCTCCACAAAGCATCCCCAACTCAGAGCCTCCTAAGTTTTTTTTTAAATTTACATTAGCTCCACACAGGAGGCCCTAAGGAAAATAATTCCCTCAGGGCCTACGTCATCTTTGGGGATGCTGTGTGGGGGGTCTTTTTAGCAAAGGAAGGAAAGGAAGTTCTGGGAAGGTAAGGGGTATTAGGGGTGAGTAGACATATGGGGGTCAGTGTGCACAGGAGTGAATGAACGAATAAATCCATCCCTCCCACTGCGGTGCAAGGCGATGTTCCGAGAGAGTACGGCAGGAGCAGTCGAACTCCTCAACCATTCTCTCCCGATTCGGCCTACCATGCAGTTTATGGGCAGACGCATCCGCAAAGACTTGGACAAACCTCGCCCATGAACCCGGGCACCCCCCTTAAGTCACCAATTGTAGCAAACCACGTAGGGTGACCTACGGCAGAGGTGTTGGTTATTCAATAAATGGTTCTCGGGGCGGCGGTGGTTCCCGGAATTTCTAATATAGCTAATGTAGAAAAAAATAATAATAATGCAATAATCTGGTTTTATTTCGATTTGTGAACATTAAAAAACCGAATACAAATCAATATACGTAAAAGGTGTTATTTAATATTATATAGGTTAGGCAGTCATTTATCTGTCTTTGCATGGTCACAAGACGATAAGAATTGATAAGTTATATTTATATTAAGTATGAAAAAGCGAAAGTGGTCTATTTTAAGAATTTAAAAACGTATTTACAGAAAATTTTGCAATCTCCACTGCTTACACAATGAATATTTTGCACCGGTCGGAATGTTTGCACGAGTGTACAAATATTATGCAGTGAGAACAATAACACGCTACACATGGGATCATTATTTGTACGTAGTTATGCAAAAAGCAGCCAGCCACATATATTTATTGCGATCTCCCGAAAGAAACCATTCCTGTGTTCTGAATGCAATCATTAATGTTCTCCAAAATTACCTTGAAAGAATCACGTACTTGCGATACTTTCAAGGACATAAAGAAACCATTCTTTCGTTCAGAATTCAACTGTGAATGTCTCACAAGTTGTCTTGATAGAATCTCATTCTTACTCTCAGGTCCTATGTCATCTTTGGGGATGCTGTGTGGAGGGTCTTTTTAAGGGAGAGAAAGGAAGGAGAGGAAGTTCTGGGAAAGAAAAAACAATGAGGGGTAGATGTAAATGCGGAAGTCAGTGTGTACCCGCTCCTCCCGTTGAGGTGCAGGGCGATAAGCCTGGCTGGAGAGGTCAACCAGACTCTCCCGATCCGGCCCGCCAAGCATTAGATGGGCCAACGCATCCAATGCCAAGACCTAGACAAACCTCATCACCTTGAACCCGGGCACCCCTGTTAAGTCACACAACGTGGTGAACCATTGGGGTAACCTATGGCAGGCGTGTTGGTTATCCAATAAATGGTTCCCGGGGCGGCGATACCCATATCCGCCTCCAAAATTATAATAAAAGCACTTTTATCTAAAGATTAAATAACAAATCTACACAACACCTGGAATTTATTTCAAAAAGTTATAAACGATTCATGGATATCAATTTCTTATAACTAAGTGTAGATTTTTAGAGATATTTGTATTTTTTCAGGTTTGGCTCTTTTCTGTAGAATACAGTGAATGTAATCGACTGTCTGACTTTACCCCGTGAAAATGTATTCTGCATATAACAGCAAAGCTATCAAAACACTAAATATATGCTACAATATTACAAGCGCCGTGAACATTTTCTGTAATTTTTTAAAAATTTATTTTTATGTGAATACCTACAAGAGTCCCAGCTGCTCCCGTCTGGAGCCTGTGAGACCATGGCATCCCCAATTAGGGTACGACGTGAGGCTGAAGGTAGTGGCGAGGGGCAGGAGGTGGGGAAGAGGTAGCTGGGGATGAACCTGGCTAATCAAACCTGGTCATCAAACACGACCAAAGCCATTTCAAGCAACGTTTTAATTCTGAATGGTGGTCTTACACCAGGGCGATACTGAGATTATTTTCCACTCTGGAACGTGCCGCAAATATACTATATATGATTTTAAATGAATTTATTGTGAAATAACACAAATTAATCAAATAAAAATTATTTTCGCACGTCGTGATTCGATCCCGCGACCTTCGGATTGCGAGTCAAGAGCCTTACCCCTCGACCACGGAGGCTTAGGTATATGTCATTTTTCAAATGTTAGTTATATTGCTAAAATCAACAAGTGACTGTTTTCAGATAAATATGTTTCGAGAAATGCCACTTTAAAAGTGTTTTGAATATTGTAGGCGTTTTCTGCACATTTTTAAATGTTGTTTTTCGCGATTAGCAAATATTTCGGAAAGCTAAAAACTAACTAGCTAACCATCACGCCGTTTCCCGAAGGGGTAGGCAGAGAGGACGGACCGCCAAACAACTCGGTCCTGGCAAACACTCTTTGCTTCACTCACATTCATACATCATCTCATACATAGGTACTCTTCTATTATTCTGACTTTTGACATGGCCCGATTCAAGTATCTGATTCATTTGATAGTGTCGTGTCTTCCTCGGGCGTCCCCGACTTCTTCTACCATTCACATTTGCGTCATATATTCTTCTTACACTACTTTCTTCGTTCATTCGCTCCACATGCCCAAACCATCTGTGGGTCCCTTACATTATTTGCGGATCTCCACATTTCTCAAACGATCATACATGGTTTTACCACATATACGCCCCAGGGATCTCATTTCAACATTCATTGACTTTCATACTTCCTCTGCCAGTTCCATGCCTCACTGCTCCACATCAGTTGGTAACAAAGACTCCATTGTGGACTGCTAGCTTCGCTTCTTTTGACAGTTTTTCGATTACTGTGAATATTTCTGTGAAAGCCTGGCTGATTTTAATAGAACATAGAATTGACGTACTCAGATGACAAAAATATCACCCTTTTTTAACCCCCGACGAAAGGAGCGGTGTTATAAGTTTGACGTGTCTGTGTGTCTGTGCGTCTGTCTGTCTGTCTGTCTGTCTGGCTGTCTGTGGCATCGTTCCTCGCTCCTAAACGAATGGACCGATTGTGATGCACTTTTTTTTTGGTTGAAAGCTGACGTAATAGAGATGGTTCTTAGCTACAATTCATGAAAATATGTTCAGGCGTTTTAAGGTTTTTCAGCCTTTTTTGTGTCGGGGGTTTCTTAAAATTTTGTAAACTGACTAAATTTGTAGTCTGACTGCTTTCTGCATAACTAATTTCATTTTATAGTTTCGATACGTATTGCATCAGAATATTAATATGTCTGAAACGATCCTGAGTGCCAAGGTTTTAAGAGTTTTCGTATCGCTTACTGAATCGGAAAGCTCGCAGCAGAGCTTACAGAGGTTTAATATCCAAGTAATTACAATTATGTACAGAATACGGAGACTGCATTCGGATTTGTTGAATTACTTGGCAAAGAGAGCTCGTAAATTCGTACATCATTGAAATGAGTTTAATGATAGTCGTAAAGTTTTATCGAGTAGATATTAATGCGTTGCAAAATTGAATTCTGTATAGCGATAGTAACAAGAAAAATGTACGTCAGTAGTTTTGACCTGGAAAACTTTGCCTTGCATGCTTATTCAATATAGTTTTTCATAGTATCTTCCACAGCAGAGTGGAAGATACTATCAGTATCGCCCTGGTGTAAGACCATCATTCAGAATTGAAAAGTTGCTTGAAATGGCTTTAGCCGTGTTTAGTGACCAGATCTGAATAGCCTGGTACTCCCCCACCTTCCTCTTCCCTATCTCCTTCCCCTCACCACTACCTTCAACCTCACAACATACCCCGATTGGGGATGCCGTAGTCTCACTGGCTCCAGACGGGAGCAGTTGGGACTCCTGTGCGGTATTAACTGTAAAAAAAAAAAATTACCAAAACTAGCAAACACGAGTTGCATGTGTATCGACCCCGGAATGGAAAAATACATACAGCTGTGACAGTTATGACAAACGCCGTGGTCTAGGGGTAAGGCTCGACTCACAATCCGAAGGTTGCGGGATTGAATCCCGGCGTGCGCAAATAAATTATATTTGTGTTATTTAATTAATTTAAAAAATAATATATTGTATATTTGTCGCACGTTTCAGAGTGGAAAATACTCAGTATCGCCTTGGTGTAAGACCACCTTTCAGAATTGAAAAGTTGCTTGAAATGGCTTTAGCCGTGTTTGGTGACCAGATCTGAATAGTCAGGTATTTCCCCACCTTCCTCCTCCCAATCTCTTCCCCTTCCCCACTACCTTCAGATAAATTTACTAATAAATAATACTATTAAATTTTGTTTTATACAACATACATTCCAAATCATATAATCATGCAATATAATAAATCAATAAATTATTTGGGAAAGCTACTATTCAGAATTATAATTTTAGTTAAAATCATAAAAAAAGCTCTGCGCCCTTGTTTTGTGGCGAAAATTCTTACTTTGCTTAGACATTATTGAAGTTATAAATACTTATGATCAAACAATAATTACATAAAGTACATAATTTTAATTGTTTTATCATCATGAGTTTGAGCATTTTTGAATTTGGGTATTTATCAAAGCAAATTTGGAATGAAATAAGATCGATATTGAGTCATTTTGTTAAAATGCAGGTATGGAGAATAATTAATCTTTCTCATAGGAACCGCCCTGTACCGTTGCAAGGGTACAATCGCAAGATCATCGTTCGACGAAATTTAAATTCTCGGCGGCTGGTTAATGGCTCTTGACACTCTGCTGCTGAGGTTTTAAAATGCACGGAGACTGGACAGAGGAATGAAAACATACATTGTTTTAGTCTTGTGAATTCACAAGTTCGAAAGCTTTGTGACAGACATCTGACTATGAATAACACTTGTACTTGAAACTGTCGATTTTTCATCAATACTTTGGATCTAGTTCGTGTTCTGGGCGGTCCGCATTCTGCATGCCAACACGGTGACGCTGCTAAAGGTGAATGGTGACGTTCTACTGCATATAAATAAGATCATATCGACTTGGTGCTTAAATTAGGGCCTATCCGACCACGACGAGATGGTGAATGAAATCATTTGTTGTGATTGCTGTCTCGATATCTCACTGTACCCGCTGAACAATGCTATAATAGATTCTTATGTCATGTGTATACGTTTCGGCAGTAGATGGCCTTTGAATAAATATATCCTTTTGAAATTTTGAGTTTTTCTGAAAATCGTCGTAAACACAATATATTTGCACTATAATTGTTTTTTTACATTCACTTCACACAGGAGGCCCTGAGGAAAATAATTCCATTCAGAGCCTATATCATCTTTAGGGAAACTGTGTGGAGGGTATTTTTAGGAAAGGAAGGACTGGGAAGTAAAAAGGTATGAGGAGTATGTGGGAACTGGAGGTCAGTGTGTCCAGAAGTGACGGATATATAAATCTATCTATTGCGGTGCAAGGCGATGTTCCGAGAGAGTCTTGTAGGAGAGGCCCAAAAGAATTCCTCAACCAGTCTCTCCTTATCGCAGTCGGTGGGCGGACGCATCTGACGCTAAAATCCGGACAAAGCTCATCCCATGAATCCGGACACCCTCCTAAGTCACCAAACGTAGCGAACCACTTGAGGTGACCTAAGGCAGAGGTGTTGGTTATCCACATAATGGTTCTCGGAACGGCGGTACTCATACTCACCTCCCAAATTGTAAAATATAAAAACGTATTCTTGTCGTAATTGTGTTATTTTTTTCATAATATTTTCCTGGTGGATGCAGCAAAAATGAGATCTCTGAGGCGTACGAAGTCGTAAATATGTAGGTACCTATAATAATAATATTTTTGATACAACAAAAGGTAAAATGATGTAGATACGACATTGAAGAAAGAAAGGAGCATGTTTGCAAAGAGGGAGACGTGTGCCCACCTACCTTTTCTGACATGATGTTTAATTTGTTGGTTAGGAACTAATTTACTCTTTACGACCTTTTCGGAGGGTAGGTTTTTAAGTTCGCGGAATGGGTAGGTAGGTGATTAGTGGGGGTGTCGCTGAATTAGGTACTAACTGAACAACTCTTTATTAGTATAAATACCGGGTATTATCTAGGTCATTAGTCTTTGAGCTATCGTCGACCAAACAAGTCAATCGGGAAGAAATTGTGAAACATGGAGAAAATCGAGTTCCGCGCTGTTATAGAGTTCCTTACCAAGCAAGGAAAATCAGTTCAGACCATACTGAAAGAGATGTCATCCGTTTACGGGGACTCTTGTCCAAATCAAACTATGGTTTACAAGTGGCGTACCCTCTTTAAACAAAGCAGGGAGTCACTTGAAGACGACGCACGGCCAGTAAGACTCCGGAAATTATTCAAAAAGTCGAAAAATTAATATTAAATTCTCGTACATTCTAAATAAGTTAGTAGGTATTTCATCCTGTCACAACTGTGCAACCTTCACTCAACCGATATGTTCTTGGTTTATCTATAAACGTTCAAAAGAATATCATTTACATTGTTTTCTTGAAGCATTAATGTCATCCGTGTTTTACTGCCTATTGTACTAGGGTTACGATTATTCATTAAAAAAACGATATATTCCGACATGAAATAACAGTGATATTATGTAAAAAGTATTACCAACATCTTGATACATTATTATCCTAGCAAACGCCAGAATAACGATGTCAACACGTCATGTCATGTTGGTTTGCACAGGGAATGAGGTGAATCAGAACAAATATACGGTGCAACGTAATGCATTATGCAAATTTACACAAATACTGAACTGATAAGAGATTCCCTGCCACAGAAACACGAAGTAATGGCACACTTGAAGTTGGTTTCACGAACTCAAATAATATATCACCAATAGGCAACCAAGATGTAACAGGTTTTGACTTCTTTGTGGCTAGGACGAGATGAACAACTAATGAGTGAATGATGAATCGAAATGCATCTCATAATGAGGGCATTATACTAATGCAAAACACTTATGTAATCCTAAATTATGTAGGTCTGCAATAAACATTTAGAGATTTGCATTGGAAAACATTTTACCTGAAGCGAGACGCAAGCCTTGCATTCCTTGCCTCAATGTTACGGACCAAAATATAAGTCTGAAATACGAAATAATTTCAAGATTTCATTCGATTGTCCTAAAACGAAAAAATCTTAGTAGGACAGTCAAAAATTTCTTTGAAAAAATGCAATATACAGAGTGTACGGGGGTGAAATGCACAAACTTCGGGAGGTGATTCTGCATGAAAGAACAAGTAAAAAGGGATAAATAATTTATTCCGAAATTTTAATGTTTTAAGATAGTTTAAGTCTGGTAAAAAAAGTTGAATTGTTTGTATGGAAAAAATAATATTTTTCTATGGAAAAATAATTTTGCATGGGGATAAAAGCACTGGAATTTCTAAAAACGTTATTTACTTAGCTTTTTTTACTTCTGCCATCATGTAGAATAACTTTTCGAAGTTTTGTGCACCTTAACCCCCTGACAAATTTTCTTTAATAATAAACTAACCTTATTTATATAAGGATGAGTGACTGTGGCGGGCGGGCGTCATGAATTTGATTTTTATAAAAAATCTATAGTTTTATTCGAAATTCATGGATTGATAAGAATTTGCAAACTTGATTGATATTTAAAACACGAGAAAGGTTACACGAAATTAGGTCTATACGATATTTCGAAAACCATATCCATATCCCCATATCCATTCCCCTAGCAGGATTTTGATATTTCTTGATGAAATTTTGCACACTTGACGTTCAAAACAAGAGGAATGTGAATTAAACAAAATGTTGATGTTTTCTATGTCACTAGTAGGATATTTCAAAATATTATACTAATATAACGGACCTTAATGCTTCGCGGTGTTATTTTATGACATATTTAATTATGTAAAACACAGACACGTGTAAATAATATACTATTTACAGTGAACATTCGAATATTACTTTTCTAAATAATATACTATTTACAGTGAACATTCGAATATTACTTTTCTAAATAATATACTATTTACAGTGAACATTCGAATATTACTTTTGTCATTATCTCAAAAGTTAGTATTTGGAGATGTCTTACTAATCAAATGGACGATCAACATATGGAACACAGATACACAAACTTTCATATTCTCAAGGGACTAGAAAGGTACTTGCTTTTCACGTTATGTGTATTGTTTTTCAAACAATTTTCATTCAAATGCTGGTTACTTTGTGACTCACGGTGACCGGACAACTAGGAATGAAACCAACTCAGAACCATCTCAGATAAGTCATTTAGAGTGATAAAAAAATATATATAAAAAAATGGTTAAGGTGATCCAATAGTCCAGGGAAAAATCGAAATCGGAATTCACGCCCCTTTGTGGGAGGAGTTTTAAAATACTTGAGAAAAAGCTTTTGGAAAGGTTGAAAAAGGTAATTGAGAAATTTTTTTACAGGTTGATTTCGTAAAGGCCTAAAAAAACATTGACTCCTTTTTTACACATTGTTTATTGTACTAACAAGGAAATTTAAAATTGATTTCACGGAACCAAGTGACGTGGAGCCACACGTCTATTCCCTGTTCCGGCCGGGGCAGTACTGAGCGGAAATGGGTGTGGCAAGCTAGTAGTCCTTCGGTGGAAGACATAAGGTTTATTTTGAAAATCCAAATTCGTCGACTGCCGGCCGTATTGTGAAATAACAACGCAAAAATGCACATTTTATTTTATTTTGTGAATATCGGGCGTAAATATCAATTTTTTTTGCGATTATCATAAAAGAAACTAAATTTGCTACAATAAAAAATAAAACCATATCCGAAAAGGTTTTTAAGAGTAGGAGAGTTTGCACTTGAAAGTGTTTTTTTTGTAGTCCTAATACTTTATTTTTTCTAGGCTTATTAAAAGACTTATAATAAAAATGACCGATATTTTTAAGGGCCAAGATATGTTCTACACGCAATTGAAGCATCTATAATATTTCTAAGCGATCAAATTTTCGAAACAAAAATACATGATTTTGTATGATTTTGCATTATTACGCATGGCTTCATCTTAAATAGGTTACGTTAGGTTACGGTTATCGGCTAATTTAAAAAAATATATTTCATAGCTTTTAATGACTTTTCAAGGAGGTGTTGAGTTGACTTTATTCTCAGTTGGCATTGAACCGTGACTCCCACTTTATCGACCTGTTGTTACAACGTCTTTACATGGATATTACGTCTACGATACAATAAAAATATCACTGAGGGCGGTCTTACATCTTACCCCCAGTTACTGTGATATTCTAATTCAAATACTGTGACTGCGTTATGGTGTCATGTCCCAGCTTTGCGGTGGTCGGGTCTTAGTAAAACTGAGCCGTATCTGATCCTCGTATAATGATTCATCATCCATTGAATGTGTATGAAGGCATCTTAGGACATTGAAAGAATACTGAAAGAGTATTTTTGATATCGTATCTGAATTCTGGATAATATTCTGGTATTTATTAGCATTTAGTGCAATAGTGGTTTGTTGTTTGCGTGATTATTCATATTACTGAAAGGAAATTTAGATAAAATAATATCTCCTCCAGTTTACATTATTATTATTCCTTTGGAATTGCTTGCAAATTTCATCATCATCAATCGTCGGAAAAGACCAGAAAAAATGCAATGTGCATTTTTCACCGTTTTTCAAAAAAAAATGGGTTTTTACATGATTAGTGCAACTTTTGCATTTTTCTATTAGAAATGGCAGTTTCCCATGATAAGGTATCCCACCTTATAAAGACAGATAAAAATTAATGTTTCATTGTTGGTCTCATTATTTCCTATACCATTCATCCTATTGCGATGAAACTTTGGTGAGTTGTTGTGCGTACGCCCGCGAAGGTTCCTATATATAATGATGAGCTCTGGAATAATAAAATTTGTATAAAAAATTACTATAAGCTGATTGCGAGCTGTTCGAAAAATGTGCTTTTTCCGAAGGAAGGAGGATGGGGAGGGGAATCCGGGAAAGGGAAGGAGAACGAAGGAGGGAGGAGAGTTCGCGGGAGAGGGGTCGAGGGACGGGGTAAGGCGGGGAAGGTGGAAGGGGAAGATGAGATGGGAAGATGGGAATGTGAGAGGGATGGGTGGTTGCAGGATAGTGAACGCTAGAGGGGGGAAAGACGGGGAAGGTCAAAGAGGAACGCGGGAGGGGAAGAGGACGAGGGAGGGGAGCTGGGGCGGGAAAGTGAATTGTGAGCTGTGAGCACGCCCGTGAAGTTTTATAAGATGTACCCAAAAGCACTTGAATATACAAAATTAAAACACTTTCTTTGAGTGGTATTGCAACGCACGCCGGGTACTCGATAGTTAACTGTATAAAAATGTATTTTTAAAAGCTACAACAATTTAATTTAATACATAAAAATTGCTAAGTCTTCAGTTAAATTGGTATTAGTTATTAGTATTAGAGTACATCCATTGACACAGTTATATTTTATGATAACAATTACTTATGACGAAATTAAAAGTGTAACTATTATTGATGATCTGACCGCCTCTCCCTCCACCTTTTGGTCACTCTAGAAGTCTTTCGATTTTAAAACACTCGTTTACCAACAAAAGCCCTAATTTCATTCTTTAAATTTTAGGTTTTAAAGTATTTTTTCAACTGTTCTGTTGTCTGTATTTTTATATCAATAAACAACTGTAATATGTTCCATTTTAAAGATAAATAAATAAAATAAAAATAAAACTTTCAAAAAGCGATGAATGTTTCTATTTATCGAAATTACATTAATTAACTATTGCAATTATTACCGACATAAAAATCAAGTAAAATAAAATTAACCTGAATTATTTTTCAATCTCAGCAAATTTCTTGTTTTTTCTAAACCCCCCTTTTTTACATGAGCTCCACACAGGAGGCCCTGAGGAAAATAATTTCCCTCGGAGCCTATGTCATCTTTGGGGATACTGTGTGGAGTTTTTTTTTAAGGAAAGGAAGGAGAGGAGAGTTCTGGGAAGGAAAAAGGTTTAAGGGGTGGGTAGGAATCTGGGGTTCAGTGTGTCCTGGTCATCCGCCACCAAGACCTAGACAAACCACACCTTTGCACTTTTCTTCAAGTTTTAGTATGTTTGCGTATATTTTTTGCACTCTTTATGCCAATGCAGAGACAGCCCTCCCGATTGATTGCTCATTGTCTGTATAATTTCCATAATTACCTACAGAACTTCAAAATATCAAAAATACAATCCTTATTTTGCGATGAGAAAATAGAGTTGAAACTCTGGTGAAACCGGGTAGTAAAGCTAGTAGATATCTACGTAGACAAATAGGCAACAGCTAAAACTGTCGATGACTGCCCACGCTCACATCTTGCAGCAGTTTGGGGCCAGTACCTGCTTATTTCTAGCGACTTAATTCTAGTGATCTAGCCACGCGTTTGCCTGAGAGTATTTACAGCCGGCCGTTATTATACAGGCAGGAGGAAGTAGTGACGTGAAGTTTCGTCAGTTGGTTCCTGAGATGTTCCTGAGTGTGCGTGGTTGAACAGCTGGACTTCAAGCCGTCGAAGGTC
Organism: Glyphotaelius pellucidus; assembly: GCA_936435175.1. Classification (NCBI taxonomy): domain Eukaryota; kingdom Metazoa; phylum Arthropoda; class Insecta; order Trichoptera; family Limnephilidae; genus Glyphotaelius; species Glyphotaelius pellucidus. Next base: position 27,233,588 of record OW386547.1, read on the forward strand.
ATGGCCACAATACGCGTGAGCGAAATAATTTTAATTAATCATCATGAGATAATTTCTAACTTTGTTTAATTTAGCATTAGCGTTTCAATAATCCTTTTCTAAATATGTATAGTTATTATACAGGCGCCCTTCAGGATTTTTATTGTAATGCAACCATTTAGGTAATACCACATGTTCCGAGAATCAAGTTTTAACATTAATTGATTTACCATAGGAAATCAAACACCCCTGTAGATTCATTAAATAATATTCATGCTCTACCTTTGTAATAATTGAGTCTTAAATAAATCTGCATCTTGTTACTTGAAAATTCCGTCTCCTTTCATTGAACTACCCACATTCCGAAAGGGATCAATTATCTTATTTTAAATATGAGAACAATATGTATTTCTTTTGGATGGCGGACAAGTAAAAGGATAAAACGGTAGGTAAAACCGTTACAATCTTTGTGACTTTGACTGCTACAAATTTTGATGGGTGGATCACGCGCACGTGGTTAATGTTTAATGCAGAATCCACCGATGTCTCAGGTGTCACGTGTAATTGTCTAATTGGCAACACCTCGAGACAAAATAGATTTACGACTATTTGCACATCCGCAGTGAATTAGTATTACACTCCAATTGTTGGATTGGCAACTTAGAAACCATTATTCCAATCAAACAAAATTGGTTTTCACGTGTTCGAGTTTGGGTTGCATAATATTATTGGTATGTAATCGGCAAAGTTGCGTATGTAACGACATTTTCTCAAGTATTACGGAAAACCTGCGAGGCACAAATTCCGGGGTACCAGAAATGGAATTCAGGAAGTTATTATTTCAACTGTTGGGAGATCTCTCATCACAGCTCGACTAAAATAGTATCGCGAATGAAAAACCTTTTGACGGGTGACTTTTTTAATGTTGTAAGAAAAGCCTATATGAATTTTTAAATTGATGACATTGACAATAATTCTTTTCTTATAAATTCATAATGTATTAACGTCCCTCGTTGCTGTTTTCACACGGGTGACCCTGGGGAAAAAAGTTCTCCTAGGGTCTATGACATCTTTGGGATGCTGTGTGGAGGGTTTTTTTAGGAAAATGAAGGAGAGAAACTTTTTTTTTTACAGTTAATACCGCACAAGAGTCCCAACTGCTCCCGTCTGGAGCCAGTGAGACTATGGCATCCCCAATCGGGGTATGTTGTGAGGCTGAAGGTAGTGGGGAGGGGAAGGAGATAGGGAAGAGGAAGGTTGGGAAGTACCTGGCTATTCAGATCTGGTCACTAAACACGGTGAAAGCCATTTTAAGCAACGTTTCAATTCTGAATGGTGGTCTTACACCAGGGCGATACTGATAGTATCTTCCACTCTGGAACGTGCCGCAAATATACTATATATTATTTTAAATGAATAAATTGTGAAATAACACAAATTAATCAAATAAAATTTATTTGCGCACGCCGGGTTTGAACCCGCGACCTTCGGATTGTGAGTCGAGAGTCTTGCCTCGGGACCACGGAGGCCTTGTGGGAAGGAAAAAGGTAAAAGGGGTGGGTAGGAATCTGGGGGTCAGTATGTCCAGGAATGACAGACGTAAGAATCTGTGTAAATGAATAAATTGTGAAATAACACAAATTAATAAAATAAAATTTATTTGCCACACCGGGATTCGATCCCGCGACCTTCGGAGTGCGAGTCAAGAGCCTTACCGCTGCACTACGCCGGCCGTTATTTGTTTTTGGGGTGTTATGTCGCATTGGACAACGTGACAGATGGACATCTGCCCCGATGATGACACTAAACTGTTTTTATTTAATCTGTAATTAAAATACCGTTTAACCGTTGGATAGAGTTTTATTATAAGGAAAGCTGTTTTTTTAAATGTGAAATCTACAGAAGGGTCCCAACCGCTCCCAACCGCCTGGAGCCAGTGAGATTATGGCATCCCCAATTGGGATATGTTGTAAGGCGGAATTTAAGTAATGGGGAAGTAACTGGCTATTCAAATCTATTCACCAAACACGGCTTAAGTGAAGCAACAAAACAAAACGCAGTAAATATAAGTTGGCGTTAAAAAAATAATTTTGCTGTCTTCTGCCGTTATAATGTATAACCAAGCAATAAATAAATATGCATTTAAAATATATGTATATATATTCGCGTGCAAAACGCTGAGAGCTCCGATTCAACCTCTTTCATTTTCTTATGAACTTACAGATCAACAATAAAAAATGTATTAGAACGGACCTATTAACGACAGGACCATATTTACACGGAAACCAGAAGAGGTACTCACCTGGGTGGTGGCAGATGTAGACGTAAGGGTTGGCGTATGTGAGGTTGTTCTTGCCGCACACCGGGTTCCACTCGTACCTGTTCTTGGCTAGGTGGCACGCGAACCTGCGGCCCTGGGTGCGCCGCACCTCTCGCACTGTGCAGCCGCCCGAGTGAAGGATACTCAAACCTGACAACAACAAAAACACGTTATGTTAGGTTACAGGCATTTTTGAATGATATTGTTCAAAGCTACTTCAAATCAAAAAAAATATATCAGTCAATTTTTTTTAATCATTTTTAATAGAGAGAAACATTCAAGGGTTACGAATAAGCCTAGGCACATAATATCAATTTTAGTTGCGGTCACAATTGTTGGCGACTATTTCGAAATTCATAAACATTCTAAAAATGGCTCACTATTGTAGAGATGATCGATATTCATGTTCCGATTACAAGGAATCGGTTCCTTTGATGTCACTGGAACCGTAGATATAATTTTTCTGAGAAACCAGTTATTTTTTTAAATGGTAAAATTAAAAAAATGGGAATATTAAAAAAAAAAGATTACAAAGCCGCAAAATATTTTGAATTTTTGAGGAGTCGGTTTCATTTTCTCAGAAATTCCTAGAAATCCCCCCCCCAACGGTTTTTGTCTGTTTGTGGATCCGGTTCAAAATTTTACTAATTTTACAACCCCAGTGACCACTCATTTCAGGTATCAACCCTCTCTACCCTAGTGCTCCGTCGCTGTGGGTGCGCACCTCCATAATCTATACTAATATTATAAATGCGAAAGTGAGTGTTTGTTACTCTTTCACGCCTAAGCCAATAAACCGATTTTAAAAATTCTTTCACCAATAGAAAGCAACATTATCAGCGAGTAACATAAGCTGTATATAATGATAAGCTCTGGCATTATGAAATTTGTATAAATGAAAATGTGTGTATTTCATATATTTTAGAGGCAGAGAGGAAAGACAGGAGGAATGTGGGGTTCGAGAGAGGGAGGAGACGGAGAAGGTGGAAGGGTTCGTGGACACACGGGAAAGGACATGCAGGGAGAATCAATTTATTCATTTGAATGGCATTGCAACGCATTCCGGATACCAGCTAGATAGATGCCTATGCGTTGCTAAACCATTTGAATGAATGAATGAATGAGTGAGTGAGTGAGTGAAGAATGAATGACTGAATGAATGAATGAATGAATCAGTGGTATTTCGGCCCAATACCATGCGAGCGAAGCCGCGGGTAAAAGCTAGTATTATAATATCGCAATGAATTTTCATGCAGCGATGACTATTGCCCGTAATTATATAGGCTCGCGAGCGCCTGGACTAACCTGACTATATTACAAATTCCTCCTACTCCCATCATGAAAAGCGGAAAATGTTGCTTACAATGTGAAGGACTTAGCTATCGGAGTATTGAACCCGCAACGACTGGATGGGAAACCGATTTTTCACCAAAAGTAAGATAAAACTGACCATACTTCGGTACACAGATTTGCCTACAACACACTCAGAGAATCAGAGTCAGAAATCGCAATGTCCTTGTCTGTTGGACCCTCCTCCATTTTCCTAGCTTATTTCAAACTGTTCGATGTCCTAATCTAGGTACTATAATCTAAGGTACCATCCTCTATAGTTCTCGAAAAAAATTAAATCTTCTGGCAATTTCAGCACATTTCAACAATATTCTATTTGACGATAAAAATAAGTATCAATAATTTTTCATAATTTGTTTTTTAAAGGGATTACGAACTACGCGGTTAAACCCATGTTATGATACCATACCTTATCAGGAAAATTTAGAAACCATCCTGTGCAAAATATACATAATTATTGGTGCATAGAGGAAACGGGAAGTATAATATTTACCGACTGCACAACTGCATATCGCTTATGTATTTACATTTGGAATAATTCTAAGAAATACACAAATATAAGAAAGGTCACGAAAAATCATGAATGACCTCACGTTGGCAAAAACGGTAAAACGAAAAAAAATATTTGTATTAATATTAAACAATGGAGACATACATGTCGGATTTATTGTTTTTAATAAAATGTGATGGCATTACAATGTGCTAAATTGAGTAAATTTACAAAACTGAGAACTCACCAGCTAAACAATGTGTTCGCATTGCATGAACACACAGGAAGGCAAATTTCTCGTTAGTTACATTGCAGTAGGAAGTAGATATCTATAATGGCCTCTTGGTTAGAGGCGTTGTCCCGGTAAGACAAATATCCTAAGAATGCAATAACTCCAATGGATCTCTGGTATTGGTACTCTTGCGCGGTATAATATTTAAAAAAAATTGCGGAAAACATTTGTTTAGCAATTCAGAAATAATTCATAAATTCATAAAAGTTTTAACGAAATATTTATAGTATAGTAGGTAACCATTTTGTTAAATTTTCTACGATCCTACATCCTACTAGAACTTTTAGATCTTGTGATTCAAATATGATTTCTTCGTGATAAGTAGTACCTATTAATAAATAGGTGGGCTATCTTATGTTACAGATAGTTGTAAAACTAAAGTAAAAAACTGCGTGTGTAAGAATTCAAAATTTGGTTCTTTCTTTGTAATTCGTTCAGGTGAATCATTCTAAATTGTTAATGAATAAAAATGAAGGTTTTTTTTCTACAATACATCTATTTTCAAATGTTGTTGTCACTGCAAAAAATTGGTTTGATGACCGGGCGGCGTTTTGCCCATACAAAAGTATTCCCCAATTTTCTTTCTGGATTTTGATACTACTGCTATTATGTTTTTAATGTAAAATAGATATCGACCGTATCAATAGTATGGGCATCACTTACATTCATTTTTACGTGTGGCATCACCGCCACCTCTCCGAAAATATCTCGGCACCGCTCCGAGAATGACCGTGCAGATTATTCCGTTCCTAGCACTCTATTCAACCGCCCGTTCGCGTTTTGTACCTCTCTACCCGTTTCATACGTGAACACTAATTGTGTAAATTATTAAAATCTTAAATAAATTTTAAATCACTCAAATAAGAGTACAGTATTATCAATCATCATCCAGTATAATCTTTGAACATAGGATCGCGGCCTGAAAGTACCGCGACCCCCAGGAGCCTGACTATTCCTCATGGTTAAGTATTAATATACACTCATCTGATGAGAAGACGGAGCACAGATCAAACATCCTCCACCAGCTCCTCAGCCTCTGGAACCAATTCTTTCAACATTGGTAATCCCGACGCTCAAAAACTACTTTCAACATTAGCTTGTCGGTATGTTTTACTTTTTTGATAAGTTACTTCTTATAGAAGTTGTGACCCTCGAAAAAACATTAAAATTCCCCGGTAAGAACGCCATCAATAGACGTTCAGTATACAAACGAGGTAATGTATTTTTGAAAAAAGCAAAATGTACAGACATGGAGTATTTTCTTCTAATACAGTCTCAGTAAAGAGAAAAATGCGAAATACAAAACCTCGATTTTGATGATTTTATTTAAGTATTTTCAGACTCAGGTGCACTTGTTCCCTTCGCTCATTATTTGGGGGAGTAAGAGCGACAGAGACAGCAACTGCTTGGTAAAATACTTATTGTTCAAATTTCTCAACGACCGAGTTTTATTTTAAGTGCTTTAATTTCTTCGAATTTCAGAAAAATGCTTACAAGCCCGCGCACGTGTAAGCGTGATTTTGTACCACCAATAGCTGATAGAATGCATTGTCACCGACAAAGAGTCTAACACCGAGTTTCTGCTCGATCAGATGTTGGGAAGAGGGTTAATTTCCACACTCATGATTCCGCTTCATTCATATATACATTCATTCAATCAAGATAAAATTCGAAAAAAAATGTATTTTTTTATGTGAATACCTTACAAGAGTCCCAGCTGCTCCCGTCTGGAACCAGTAATACTATGGCATCCCCAATTGGGGTTTGTTGATATGTATTTATTTTTTAAATATCAAGGTTATGAAGACATAACCTCAAATATTAGGAGCTGAATTCATTAGAAGTTAATTAATTATTTAGATTTGTCACGGTTTTATTTTTCGAGTGCCCTTTATAGGCGACCCAAATACTGCGAACTTCGGTTTAATTTCGTCGAATGATTTAATACATCAATACTATACTGATTTGATAACAAGAAAATATGAAAGAGCTATGGAGGATGCGTTACCTACTATTTTGTCACCAAGGACAATCAATCTAGTTAACTGAAATCTTCACGCCTTTTCGGATCGTAACGCTATTTCCTTCATGATCTACGGAGTTTTCAAAAATAAGGGAAGTGTCAACTAGTAAGTATTAAGATAATACACATTTTTTTCTACTTTTATAATTTTTTTAACAAATAATTCGATTTCCAATATCATATCATTTAGGTCACACAATAAAAATCTTCACTTGATATTTTATTACTAGGATAATTATTGATTTGTATAAAATTATTTAATATATTTTCTTTTTCTTTCGCAACACTCTTACAACATTGTTTCTATCGATAATAATATCGATAGCGGAAATTTGAAATGTCGTAAATCCAAAAATGAGTTCAGTGTGTCATTTTTCTACATTTTTTTTCTCTTTCGATCTGTGTCGTCAAAATATTTATAGAAAAATAAGTGCGTCTTTTACAAAGTGCATTTTAAGAGTTTTTTTCTGAAAAATAAAAAATAAATTTATTAAAAGAAATTAACAAAAAAAATTATTAAATAAGTAATGAATTAAATATTATTTTGTAATAAAAAATCGTAATTATAGGTCTACAAAAACGAGAGATACAATTTTTTGTGAAAAATAAACTTTCTTTTCGCTCTCCTGAACAATGTATATTTTATCCTTTACAGCATTTAAAATTTCCGTGATCGATATAATGTACTTGAACTGCTACTAACCTTATATAAAGTGGAACCAGAGTATCCTCCTTGAGAGTCTCAAGAACTATGCTTGTTTTCACTTATGACGGCAAAATAACACTTTATCTAAAACATGCGAACACCTCAGTACACGTTCTCCTAGTGAGGTGTTCACAAAATACTTCTACTAACCCATTTACAGTTACAGATAATTAATATTTTTTATATTACTGGTACTTATTATTATATACGTAAACTGTAAACATCCTTAAATTGAATTTACGAGAATATAGAATAGTATAATAAATATAATAAATAAATGATAATGAATAAATATTAACTTTTTTGCTCAGTGAATTTTTAATTAAAATCTCTGGCGGAATCGGGTAGTAATGTAATAAAAATCAAGACTGGAAAAGTAATCATTTTATTACTTTAAAAAACTAGTTACGGAGGTTGTGATGTGTGCTCAATTTCACTCGTAATGACACAATAAATAACACAACCGTTTATTTCTTCAGTGATTTTCTCGACTTAATAATAAGATTTTTGAAAATTTAACTATCTAAAACCAATGTCGAGGGCGTGTCGTGACTCTTCGTGAAATTTATTGTGGCTTGTTTGTAATCAAAAGGTATATAACATATCTAGTACAAAGTCGCTAGATGTCACTTTTTTTATTAATTTTTTCACTCAGCTCTTCGGATTGTGTAGGTCGAGACGCGTAATTTGATATCCAACTCGGGTACCGTAAAGATCCACGAATAAAAATGGTTCTTTTGTAAATTGGAACCTGTTTAGCTTTTCTTGTATTTCTAGTCTGAATACACAACTTGTCCAAAAGAGTATAATTTCATCTACGGTTTTCTCGAAATAACCAATAAAAATCGCATAAATTTACTCTTTGGTATTAAAAATGTCTTAATCAGCAAAAATATTTCCTGCAGTCTCTACGCTTCGGTAATATAACGACGAATTCAAACAATCTAATTGTAAGGCCAAGTTTAAAATGGTCATCTCGCAATATCGCCGCCTTTGATCACAGACACTTTATAAATCCCCAGGCTGACCGGCGCACGCGCGTGACGGCTGCACATTTGACACTTCAGAAATTTCACTCAATCGATTATATTAATTTTCATTCGCCCTTTGAATCAATTGAATTGATTACCGATCGAAATCACAACTCTTTATTGCGGCTTCTTTGTACTGCTTCTGATCTTTAGGGCACAGATCGTGAATATTAATTAATGATTATAGAATTCAAAGAAATGTTTGGAAAAATTACGCCACTGAGAAAAATACCTAAGGGCTATGGGCTGTGTACTTACTGTATACTTTTAATTTAATGTCACCCGATTGAGATTTTGTGAAGCTCTTTTCTGAAGTTATTTGGTAGAAACAAAATGAAGACGATTTTTTCTCCAGTCTTCCCCTTATAATAATCATACTTTTTTTTAATTTAAAAAAATTATTTTTGCGTGTCATAATAAATGAGAAAATCTTTTTTTAAAGTATATACATATAAGAAAGGTATACAAATTTCCAGGGCTGAGCTCTTGTGCCATGAAATTCAGTAACTTATCTAACGGATTGCAATATTTAGAGCACGGGTGTCAGGCGGGAATGGTGTGGTGTTTCTACTGATATTTCAATGCTTCGAGGTCTAGCATCATTGATCCCTTCGGCACTGGTACCAATTGTATGATTTTCTACAGCTGTTAAATGAATAAATAATCATGCATACTTGCAGGAATTCGTGTTTAAAATGACCCAAACTAAAATACGTGACAGCTCAAAGCTGAAATTATGACATCGGCCGATAGAAAAAGCAAATAACAGCCGTAGAAAATCACACAAATCTGACAGCACTTCTCGCGGAAGAACGATCTCTTATAACAAATTTTAGGGAATAGCCTTTCTAGTATTCCAATCCTTTTTCTCAACTTAAGTCAGCAGCCTTCAAACTACGAATCCACTTTATCTATAGAAGGTTTTCTCTTGTGTAAATTAGGATTGGCTCTATGGTACCCCCAACGTTAAGATTTATCATAATAAATGTTTATTTATCAACTTTATCATTATTTGGTTTAGGGCTGTGGTTCTTAACCTTGTTGGAGGTACTGACCCCCACCAGGCTCATATGCGCATTCACCGAACCCTTCTTAATTGGAAATTCGAATCATATGAGTCGGGGGTGTGTCTTGACCTCCGCCGAACCCGCGAGACTGACTCACCGAACCCAGGTTAAAAACCACTGGTTTAGGGGCTTGGTGGGAGGTGAAAACCCGGCGCTTTACAATCCATACTAATATTATAAATGCGAAACTGCTCGAGTTTGTTTGTTACGCTTTCACGCATAATACAAAAAAAAAACGATTTTTAAAACTCTTTCACCAATAGAAAGCTAAATTATATGCGAAAACTATAGGCTGTATATAATGGTAAGCTCTGGCGTTATGAAATTATATATATTAATATATTATATTTGTTATACGTTTTCTGTCGCGAAATGTTTGTAAGCGCAAAAATTCCGAACAACTGCACCAAATTGGACGATTCGTTTTTTCTTTGAGCTCTAGCTTTATGAAATTTAGGTGGCGCGCGTGTAGCGGGAATGAAAGCATGGAATGCGGGAGGGGGCGGGAGGAGGGGGCGAGAGGGGATAATTGAAAAGGGCAAGCGCTACAGTAATTTCCCCTAATACCATGCGAGCGAAGTCGCGGGGAAAAGTTAGTAACTCATAAACCGGATGAAAATGTTTATTCTTTTTATCAGGTTCTTAAAAGAAAGTTAGCAAAAAATTAAGGTACTTATATTAATTTATCTTTAATTTGAGTTAAAATGCACTTTCATCAAATGGGCAGGTAATAATAATATACCTAATGGTTTATTCCTGGCTCGTAGATTGTACTTGTATTATCTGCGATCAACATCCTGATAGTCGCATTCTCGCAGCATTCCAATCGCCACTTCGGTATGCAAAGAATGTAATCGCGGAATTTAATCGAATGCACTGATGACATTCTTTTTTATTTTTACAATGGTGGAGAGCGCGTGTGCCGTGGCTCTTGATCGCTTTGAAGTCTCGTCCATTGCCGCGTAAATTATGAGCTACTTGCAAGCATTTTAAAATGCTTTAAAAAAATTGACGCGAAAATATTTTTCTACCAATGGGGAAGTGCAACAAAAAAATTATTTATTGTTTTTTTTTTTTTTAATTTTATAATTTAAAAAAAAACAATAAATATTTTTTTTGTTTAAAGCACGAAATTGTATATAAATAAATTGAACAATTAATATAAATAATATAAATTGAATATAAATTGAACAATTTCGTGCTTTAGCAGATGAAGTTATTATATGAAAACCTAATTTGATGTCAAACATCTTTTGGGGCGCCAGGGTAAAACTGACTAGCGCGGCAAGACGAGACGCTGACGCCTCATTCGGCCAGTTTTGCAGCATTATAAATTGACAATCAATCTATTCTAATTGATGTCGAATTTTGAATATGTAATTTATTTCTTTGTGTATACTTAAATAATAATAAAATAATTGTTTTATTATCAAAAATATAATGACTTGCTTACTTTCATTTTCACTTCCTTCAATAAAAATCATTTTCGATGTTTCACACCTGCCAGGCGTCCCGTGATGGCTATTAATATATTTTTTAAACAAAACATTGCCCTGATTTAAATCCACAATCTTGATATCTATTGGTATCAAGAGTACCAATAAATAGATAATACACACTAGAAATGCCTTCCATGTAGACATGATCGGAATGTCGCCACCGACTTAATGCATCTAGCTACGGAATAAAGAATATAACATTAGAAGTGCCTTCCGGTAAAATTTGAATAGAAACAGATGTGCCACTGACTTAGTATCTTAGAACCATTTAGCGTTCTGCCTTTCTTACACTTGCCTGAAATTGTATACCGCCATCCCATTTGAATTTTGTAATCGTGGTGCAACATAGTTTAGGTTGAAAGTATAGGCCAGAATTGGGCCTATTTTTGGATCGCGAAACACGCCCATATTGCATTTCTAGCGTTCTTTTGTAAACTGTGACAGCAATGGAGGTGTTTTCTATGAATTCACATTCCAAAACGGGAATATTTTAATTCAAAATTCCATGAGGAATTTGGAATAAAAATATTAACCTAAATATGCATTGGCAGTCCGCATTTATTTTTTGACACTAAACGGGAGTTAAATTAATTAATGAGGTCTAAAATCATATTTCAATCACTTCTCGTTTCTCAAAGATCGAACAGAGTATTGGTCGCGTCTAAGATGAATTACTTAAGTCTCTGGATCGCGTACACGACATCTTTCAATTCTATGAGCTTCATTAGTTAAAGTCCGTTCATTAATAAGCAGTAATTTTGCATAACGAACGACATTATCCAAATATATGCGTATATTGACAGCTTACCGAAACTGATCTAACCGACCTAACAGTTAACCGAAAATATCTCTTACCAATTGTTGACTATGATCACAAATATTGATAACTGGCCATACATGGCGGATTTAGTCAATATCGTATAGATACAGGGTTTTACTGATCATCCGTGCTAGACCTCATAGAGTCTATGAGACTCCCAGATCAATAAAAGAAGTTTAAAAAAACATATCGATCAAAACCAAAGTCTTCATCGTGCAATTGGCTCATTCTGATTTAAATGTTTCGATTGTGTCGGTATCGGAGCCATCGTGTGCTTTATGCTAACCAGGAAATCATGCAAGAAGATGGATAATTGAAATGATGCGAGCGTTTGTTCTTCAGTGGCGGCGTCCCACGGTCCATCATAGATCCATCACAAGGAAGAAGATGATGCTGTTGTAGCACATAATCTGCCCGCCTCTGATCGTGAAGATCTAGGATTACCAGCCTAAGTAAGGCCTCGCAATAGATACATTAGCGAAACGCCTCCATCAGTATGCAGTTATGCAGGTGTATCTACTATGAAAGTATAATTTTTTAGAGCCGCAAAGTGTTTTTTGATCACTAAAATTGCTCAGGCTAAACATTGAAGCACGTAATCGGTCAATATTATTACTTGAATGTCAAAAATAATAACAATAACAATAACAATAAATACCTTCGTTATATACACATTATAATACTCATGTACAAGCTGTTGAAAGAATACAAAACAAATTCTTACGTTTTCTAAATTTTAAAATGGGTATTCCAGCAATTATTTTGAACTACAACACTTTGTTTCTCTATCTGTTTGTAAATAGTTAAATAAGTTAGAACCTAGGAATTAATATAAGCTGTGCAGCGCCCTTGAGGTGATTTTTCACAAAAACGGCGCTCTACAAATTATCCAATTATTATTATTATTATTATTTGTTAAATGACATAAATATGCTCAAATTGTCAGACAGAAGAATTTTCACTGACTTGATAATTACTTTATAAAATTCTAAATGATTTAGTTGATAGTCCGGTATTGCTTGAACTGATAAGCTTCCGGATACCACAACGTAATACCAGAAGTCAGGATTTATTTCAGTGCAGACATTCTGGGACTAACTACCATATGTATTCCTCTTTGCCCAGAATACTAATGGAGAGAAATAGTTATACCAAGTCAGTGGACTTCTTCAATTTATCTTTAGTCAAATATAAAATATTGTTACTGAGGAAGTTCAATTACAATACATATTGCATTTCTTACTAGTTATATTTAAAAACCCCGAAAAGGGGCGTTAATAAATAAATAAATAAAATTCGTACGTCAAACTCAATCGCATTTTTTGTTAATGTGAGTACCATACAAGGGTCCCAACTGCCCCCAATGTTCTGAAGCCTACGAGACTATGGCTATACTTTCCCCAATTAAGGTATGTTGTGTGGCTGAAGTTTGTGGGGAGGGGAAGGAGATGAGGAAGAGGAAGAGGAAGAGAGAAGAACCAGGCTATTCAGATCTGGTCACCAAACACTGCTAAAGCCACTTCAAGCAACGTTTCGATTTCGAATGAATGAATGACCGTCAAATCGACTTCAGCAATATTTAAAATTTTGGAAATTCGGACACCGTTAAGCGCCGACACTCGCCCGTTTCATTCTTTGATCAAATTGTGATCAGCTGACTGAATCTAAAATTTAAAATTCCAAAATAATCCGTGTACCTAATCAATCGAAATTTGAGCGGTTATTAGCCGAGTGACCAAGGTGACAGGTTTCCACTCTGGCGTTGCAGGATCAATCTTCTTCTCGCTTTACAGAAACTACTTTAAAAAAAAGAAAGACTAACATTCCAGGGTTACGAATGATCTGACAATTTTCTCTTACTAACACCATTAAGCGAAAACTGGCTGCATTTTGCTGAAAGGTTTATTTTTTTTTTAAATTGCGGTCGGAAACTTTGGTTTCATAAAGGTGTACATTTTAATTTTTCTGTGTTCAACTTTTAGATTTGACCATAAAGTGTGGTATTTTTTTCTTTCTAGCACCGCTTATATCATATTTCTCACCGTGGCAGAAAAAGAGATCCAACGACTTCTATGAGACCTATGTTCCCAAAATCAAACAAATTAGCTTGAGGGGTTAATGGATCACGTTCTCGCAATAGTACTACCCAAATACTCGAATAATTAGCTAGCTACATTATTAAACCTAACGCCTACGTAGATCACGTACCTCCTCGGCTGAATGTGATGTCCATACAAAATAAATTAATCCATATCTGAATTTATTTGCTGTTTCAGGCATCGACAAGTTTAACATTCTACCATTTTTTCACCTTCCTACAATATTATTCTAGCGTTATGGAATGCAGAGAAAATATACCGCGGAATGTAGATTAAATGAATAATGTTTTATTAATTGCTATTTGTTCGGGGAATTTGTGGAATCAGCAAATTTATTTGATATTTATGCGCATATTTTGACGTGCCCTATGTAAGTATAAAAGTAGCAGATTTGTAAATTATAGTATTGGTATAGGTATACTAAAATTAAATGTTGCGTTATATTGAAAATTTGAAATTTAGCACTACTTAATAATGATACACTAGTTCCAGGGACGATTGTCTTAAGTGGAACGTTTGCGCGGTCCTTTCCTGCCCGTTTCATACAAATTTTAAGATCAGAATTCCCAACCAAAACGAAAAATAATTTTTGTAATCGAAAATTGTATCAAATATCTAGTACGAATGTGAGCTACTTTATTTATTTTTGCTTTAAATTATAAGAAATAGGCCATTAAAGATTTTAGTGCTTCATGATTTTAGAGGCAACTTTAGCAATTATTTGCGAGCAAATGAAAAACAATAAAAAATAATTTAACTATATTAATCATAGAAATATGATAAAATATTAAAAAAAAATTAGAATAGTAAAAAAAATTCATTTTGATGGGTGTAAATTTATTATACAAATTATCTATTTACGGCGGAACAAAAAATTATCGTTTTTATATTTAAATTATGACGTATTTTTAAAATAAGTACGCTAAATTATTTTTTTAATGTTTTTCATTTACTCACAAATAATTGCCGAAACTGCCTCTAAAATCATGAAACATCAAAATCTTTGATGGCCTATGGGGGTATTTCACCATCTTGCTCACAAGCACTACCAATAGGATAAAGCATTTTTTCGATTTCACCATCCTTCAAGGATGCTTATGTGGGTAGATAAAGTTTATTTTTATTAATTGGTACTTTGACCAGCCAGTAACGTTTACCGGGTACAAATTAGCAAAGTTTTCTACCATATTAGCAAAGTTTTCTACCACGGGTTCAATAAATATGACAGACAGCTGCTGTCAAATCGTATTTGCATTACCCGAATTTTTCACGATTTCTACTTACGAAAATGCCGTTCTTGTAATCCATGACCAGCCTAAAGACAAAAACTCTCAACCACTTGGTGTGTTATTTTAATATATATATATTGAAGAATAATACAGAATTGTAGTACTTACATCATATTTCAACAACAATAACAAGTATATTAGGTTTTACGTCATTCTATAACCATATAAATTGCATTCCAACAATTTCCAACAAATAATAATTTCATTGTTGTCAGCCGGAGATTTTGTTGGTGTCTGCTTGCAGATTTATAAAAAGATAGTCGGAGGCTATTGGATATAGCCGTCCAATGTGTATTCGCTTCCTTCTGGACCCGGCTCTTTTAAAAGGTTTTTATAATTTGACCCAGTTCCCGAGGGTCAAGGGATTATGGACTGCAATCATGTTGCAATGTGACCAAGTAAGTACCTCTGAATATCATACTACTGTAGCGGATATTTTTACAATCAATATTTGTACTATCAATGAATTCACAGGAACAGGGAAGGTATATAAAATGTACCTATATCCTCACTACACACCTGTAGTATTCATTTCCTTATTCCAACAGTATTCGATTTCCCCAACTGAAAAAACCAAGTACTGAAATGACTTTCTTCTTTCAGACGGAGAAAATGCCGAAGTAACCTTAACCAGTAACTGCTACAGAAAAGGTGTCTTCTCCAGGTGGACGTGCTGATTGAAGTGATTCTGTATGAGACCCTAGAAATTTTGTACAACTGTGTTTTAAAGAGTAGATTCCCTGTACTTTTATTGTGAAAAACACTTATTTAGCTTTATGGAAACTGTAATAAAACTTCAGAATATTTTGGTATATCTGTACAATATATTTATTTAATAACATGTGAGAGAAAAACATTTCTCTTTGTAAGAACATACCTAATACGGTAGATTATATTTAGTTTTTATAAATATATGGCAACATTATCAGGAGTCAGTGGGACGACGGCAGCCATAATATTTTATAATATTGTATGGATGAATATGAATGGTACAGACAAGTGATTGTATATTATTTATAATCATTCTCACGCAAGGTCATTTAGTAGATGTTGCCCCATGTGTAGGCACGGTGGGGTAAGGTGGGGCATTTGCCAACTCTGGCTGGGCGATGCATGACCTCTTAGATTGTAGACCAAGTTGCGTTTTCAAATTTACAGCACTTCAAATGACGGTTTTTCCGTCTTCCGTTCATGTTGATAGAGCCCAAAGCATGAATATGTTGTCGAAGCCTACTGTTTTTGGTATCTACTCTAGATTTTTAATTTTTGTCCCACCCTAAATCAATACCTAGCTACACCCATTTGTTCAACTACAAACATTACAAAAATTTCAATGAACTAGAACTAGCTAGAGAATAACTAGCTTCGTGTTGGGAACACCTTACTAAATGAATATTCTAGATTGTAAAGTAAACAATACATTCTGTTTTATATAATCATTATGTTAGCAGCTCTGGAGACTCTGGATGGCTGATGGCTATTCTTTTAGTCTTCCTCATCCACAACGCACAGCGGTGTACTCCTCAATTGCATTCGGTTTATCTGAAAGTAATAATAAGGGATAAAACATTCATGAAACACTAACCACCTGCCACATTCCACCTGTGGATCAATGAGCATGCTCACAAATCAACAGCCAGTTGATTTGTGAATGGAGGGAAATAATTATGCCGAGTCTTCAATTTATGATGGTCCGATGCTTTGTGACCCCCTTGCACAACGTGTGAAACGCTTGTAAACTGTGCGACCCAAAATTTGAGTTTCTTGTTTTTGTAAAAGCGCAATGAAACCATGCATTATTTTAATTCAATGGCAAGCCAGAATTTAACACTAAACAAATACAAAATATTGTTACTGAAGTCGCTCAGTTGTACATAATATTGTATATTTTTTACTATTTCTGTGTAAAAGTCCCTAAAAAGCGTTTTAATAAATACAGTAGGAAATGTACAGGTTGATTTTTAAATATGCAATGTAAATGTTTTACCTAGAGCAGAGGCATCGATATTCCAGCCGCTGGTGGTGCCTCTGGTGAGGGAGATCGTACATTTTATCATCGTCTCTATGTTGTCCAAGGGAACAGAGTTGCTGGGTCCCTATCTGATGAGGGTGCACTTTTGTCTCTCCAGTCCCTCATATTTCACTTTAATGTATTGGTTCACCTGAAGGCTCTGCAGACAAATACACAATAGATGTTAAAGACACTGTACCTAAACGATTTAACAGCAGAAAATCACAAAAAATAGCAATGAGGAAAGAAGAAAGAGTAAAACATTTTGTGACGCATGAATTAAGACAAATCTACAAATTCAACTAAATTCTTTAGTAATATCACTCAATAATCAATAAAACATAACAAAAACCCGTTGAACTTACCTTATAGTTTGCATAAATAAACCAATCCCGTTCGTAAACAACAATAAACGAACACTGTGTTGACACCATGTTGACACTTTTGACGTTTGTGATTTCATAGAAACAATGGCGTCTAAGCACGTCTAAGACAGGCGTGGCAGTAGACCAAAATAGCTACTCGGCACCATATTTTCTGTGGCGAAATGCGCACGGGTTTTTGAGCATGATTCTCCTACCAATAAAGTTATGTGACCGGTAGTTAAGAGCAACATTTAAAGAGATTGGTGAAATAGCCCCTATATCTTATAATTTTAAGCAAAAATAAATAAAGTAGCTCATATTTGTACTAGATATTTGGTATACCTTTTGATTATAAAAATAATTTTTCAGTTTTTTTTGTTTTTTTACAGTTAATACCGCACAAGAGTCCCAACTGCTCCCGTCTGGAGCAAGTGAGGCTATGGTATCCCCAATCGAGGTATGTTGTGAGGCTGAAGGTAGTGGGGAGGGGAAGGAGATAGGGAAGAGGAAGGTGGGGAAGTACCCGACTATTCAGATCTAGTCACTAAACACGGCTAAAGCCATTTCAAGCAACGTTTCAATTCTGAATGGTGGTCTTACACCAGGGCGATACTGATAGTATCTTCCACTCTGATGGAAGATACTATCAGTATCGTAAGTTGGATATTTTGATCTCAGATCCAAAATTAAGATTAGGCAAACTTATCCGCCGCCAAGACCTAGACAAACCTCACCCCCCATGAACCTGGGCACCCCAGGCAAGTCACCAAATGTAGAAAACCATTTAAGGTGTCGAATGTCAGGGGTGTTGGTTATCCAATAAATAGTTCTGGGGCGGTGATACCCATACCCGCCTCTCAAATTGAACGAATTGCAAATATAGCATTGGTTATTTATTACTGCTAAAAAAAATTGTTATTATGAGTACGTAAAGAACTACGTAATTCTTTGAGATTAACAACGTTACTTTTAATTGAAATTGATTAATTTTATTCATGAGCGAATCCTACTTATGCCCATTGTTTACGAATATAAACAAAGCAAAACGGGATCGAACGATAAACGAATAACTTTACTGCAGATGAAGTCTGATATTGTGGCGATGATTATAGATTTTTCTGTCACGGATACCCTGCCAATGCACATCGCCGACCGTGACACAGCTTCGGTGCAATCTGATATCTCCTGGCAGTCCTGGTACATCTGAACCCCGGGAACGGATTAAAAATCTCACTTATAATGTTACGCTAACTATGTCAAGGGTTATTTTGTAGAGGCCTGCATAACATAATGGTCTAAGTCTAAGCACTTGACTTTGGAATCGAAAGGTTGCGGTTTGACTCACAGACGGTAGGGTAGGTGAGCACTAGTAGGCAAAATAGGTAAATAGTTCGATTAATATGGTGCTGTTCTATTCAGCAATGGTCTTCAGAAAGGCTATTCCCTAAAATTTGCGATAAGAGATCGTTATCCCGCGAGAAGTGCTGTCAGATTTGTGTGATTTTCTACAGCTGTTAAATGAATAAATAATTGTGCATACTTGCAGAAATTCGTGTTTAAAACGACCCAAACTAAAATACGTGATAGCTCACAGCTGAAATTTTGACATCGGCCGATAGAAAAAGCAAATAACAGCCGTAGAAAATCACAGGAGAACGATCTTTTATCACAAATTTTAGGGAATAGCCTTTCAGGTCTGATTTTGCATAACCATGTTAAATTTATATTAGTCAAATTAGACAAATCGTCGTTGAGCCATAAATATTAAGTAATACATTTTTTTCTTGGGATTTGGCTGTCGATTTGAAATTTGTTTATTTAAAAGTGTGCCGATCCCAACCTGCACGATTATATAGTTTGCTTTAGCAACGTGCGAATTTCAACATCTTGATTTTTTTATGGGAGAATGTTGACACGGGATGTCAGTGATGTCACCACTTCCTATAAGATTATAAATAAAGCTTCGATCAATAAAGACGAAAAGTCAAGATTCGGTTGCATTAGATTTTTTAAAATTATTTACTATGCCAAACTCAAATTGTCGCTGAATTCTGCGGGCCGCAAACTGCAGGGTAAGATTTCCCGATGAAAGCCAACCTCGGATAGAAAAGTGACACCGTGGTCTAAGGGTAAGGCTCTTGATTACGAATTCAGAGGCAGGGAGTTCAAGATCAATTTCAATAGGTTAATTTGTCTCGCTGCACAATAAAATCATTTAAAATAATATACAGCATATTGCGCGGTACTCGTATAAAAAAGATTAATACATTTTTTATAGTTTTGTTTAAAAATTTTAACTGCTCATTTCTGTCTGACTGAGATATAAATGTATTTCTCTTATAAAATACGTAATTATTGAAATATTATTAATCTCATTGAATCACCAAAAGAAAAACTAAAAAATCCTCTTCCCAGACTTTCAGATATCTTGATATAGGTTAACAACGTTAATGCTAAATTTATTCTGCAAGGAAACTTGTGATCTTCTTCACAACATAAAGATCCAAAAAAATACTTTTTTTTTCCGATTTGAGTAGCAATTTTGTATCTTTTGTGGATACGGAAAAGATTCCATACGGAATCGGCTGTCGAATTTATGTCATTTTCTATGACTTTCAATTGCTTTTTCTGTGGGTGATGTCAGCTGTGCCGATTTTAACTAGTTTAAAACAGGAAATACTGAAAGTTTACATGATTATTTATTCATTTAATGTACGTTTAAAGTTGTATGCCATGGATTTGGTATTTGGACAAAATAGGTTCTAAATTTAAGCAAAGTAAGTAATTCATGCGTATATAGATTGAAACGAAACTTCGCAATGTCAAGTCCATGATAAACAACTCAAAATGTACATTAAATTAATAAATGATCAGTAATTCGTGTTTTAAACGCTCTAAATTAAAATATGCGAAAGCTGACATCTGACATTGGCTCACGTCATCCATAGAAAAAGCAATTGAAAGTCATAGAAAATCACACAAATTTGACAGCCAATTCCGTATGGAATCTTTTCCGTATCCACTAAAGATTCAAAATAACTCTTCTGAACATTTAAATGTTTTTATAACTTTTTTAGGCAACTAACAACTTAAAAAAAAACTTTTGGAGCCCGGTTCACCCTTCGACGAGCTTTAAAAGACATTAAACAGCTGACAGCGACCGATTTGTTTTTCAAATTTATCACAAAAATTTCAATCTTCGGAAACGATTTATCCGAAAACGAATGCTCAAATCAAAAAAGTTACACCACAAAATCAACTCCAAATGTGATATAGATTCACCAGTTTCTTGATTGTACTACGTGTCTCCGGACACCGTGTATTATAATGATTATATCAATTTATATTTATAGTTAATGACAAATCTAGTGATTATACCAATTATGTAGTTAAAAGTGACATCTTATAAATAACATCTAAATTCAAAAGATGCTTAAATCACGAAGCTTGAATTATTATGCCAAGTAATTTGTAATGTACACCGAAGCAACCATCATCATTATCATCAAGTCATTTGTAGAAGATAAGCTAAGACTCTATATATTGTTAGAGTAGATTTCAGGTTATATCCACAGTTATACGATGTACGCACTTTAGATTTTTGTGCGAATTGTTTAACGACCGTATTTAAATTTCCAGGGCTATCTGAAAATGCAGTAAATTAATGCAAACAGGTTGGCAGTGATGCAAATGCAATAAAAAACGTTAGTCGGCTTAAATGAGCCACTTACATACATGCATTAGCAATCGACTTACAAAAAGTGACGCATGAATGGATTTAAATACTGAGAAAAAAATGGCAAAAGTGTGGCTTCCCAAAATGAAAAATAATGATTTATTTTTATTTTTAATGTGAATCCGAACTGCTGCCGTCTGGAGCCAGTGAGCCTATATCATCCCAAATTGAGGTATGTTGTGAGGCTGAAGGGAGTGGGGAGGGGAAGGAGGTTGGGAATAGGGAAGCGGGAGAAGTACTTGGCTTCAAGGAACGTTTCAATTCTGAATTGTGATCTTACACACCAGGTAGACATTGAGAGTATCTTCCACTCTAGGACGTGCGCAAACATACTACATATTATTTTTAAATGATTAATTGTGAGATAAAAGAAATTAATCAAATAAAATTTATTTGTTCACGCCGGGATTCGAACCCGGGTCCTTCGGATTGCGAGTCGAGCCAGAGGCCGTCAGAACTGATTTGCTCCTACAAAAAATGTTATGATTATTGATTTATTTATTTACACAGCACATTTTATTACAGGTTAGGTACCTGTATTAAAAATTACATATGTCCATACAACATCTCGTAATTTCGCCTGGGATTGGAAATCTCATGGAAAGTGCGTCAATTTGTAGGTATTACAAATTACACACAATTTTTTAGTGCTGCTGTCTTGAAAATAATATTTTTTTTTTTACATGAGCTCCACACAGGAGGCCCTGAGTAAAATGATTTCCCTCAGGGTCTATGTCATCTTTGGGGATGCTGTGTGGAGGGTTTTTTTAAGGAAAGGAGGAGAGGAGAGTTCTGAGAAGGAAAAAGGTTTAAGGGGTGGGTGGGAATCTGGGGTTCGGTGTGTCTTGGTCATCCGCCTACAAGTCCTAGACAAACCTCACCCCATGAACTCGGGCACCCCTGCTAAATCACCAAATGTAGCGAACCACTTGGGGTGACCTATGGCAGAGGTGTTGGTTATCCAATAAAGGTTCACGGGGCGGCGGTACCCATTCCTGCCTCCCAAATTATTGAAAAGTAAGAAAAAAAAAAATATTTTTAATTATCATGCAAGTGGCTTATTAGTATAACTAGTCCGTTTAATTATGCCGCATTACATCAGTAAAGTCGTAAATAAATACTCCGTATGTTATTGTTAATTCAATAAAATGTTGACAATGATACAATCTTTGTGATTACGTTAGCAATTAATGTGCATAGTTTATTTAATTAGTTCTGCATTTATCATCTGTGTTGATGAGATTATGTCAGGCGAATCATTTTGCATTTCCGATGATGCTATTATGCACTCACCGTCGTTTTTTTATATAAATTTTATTATATCTGGTATTTATTCAACTCGTTTTTAAATAATTTATGATACCTACCTTTTAAGATTATAATTTTTGCTAAGTTATATATTTGTTTCTTTTTTCCTAATACTGCTCTAAACACAGAAGAGATATACATACGAATGTGGTTTGGGTGGTTAAATGTGGTGGTTAAGTGTGGTTAAGTGCCCAAATCTGTGGTGAAATTTGATGAAAGTTTTTATTTTATTTATAAAAGATAATTAATTTCATTAATTGCAACTGACGACAAGAGATCAGAGTAATTTTATTAGATAATTAATTTAATAATTATAATAATTATTAATTTTATCATATATCAGATCAGATTAACCTAGTTTTTCCAACTTTCCTCTTACACGTTTTCTACCCTTTTTATCGTAACATTTTTTTAAAATATGAATACCGCGCAAGAGTCCCAACTGCTCCCAACCGCCTAGAACCTGCGAAACTTTAGCATATCGAATTGGGGTAAGTTGTCAGGTTGAAGGCAAGTGGGGAAGTACTTGGCTATTCGGATCTAGTAACCAAACACGGCTAAAGTCATTCCAAGCAATTCAATTCTGAATGGTGGTCTTCCACCAGAGCGACACTGAGAGTATCTTCCGTTCTGGAACGTACCGCAAATATACAATATTTATTTTAATGAATAAATTGTGAAATAACACAGATCAATCAAATAAAATTTACTTGCACACACCGGGATTTGAATCCGCGACCTCCGGATCGCACCTCGAGAGCCTTACCCTTCGAACACGGAGGCCGTCACAAGAGCGCCTCTAATCTTCTTCTTTCTCTTTTTAAGTGCGCCTCTAATTATACAATTTGTCCAAAGCAACGTCACTTTTTCAATGACAAATTATTTTTTCAAAATTTATTCCGGCAGGTAGGGTACCGCATAACATTGAAAAATTACGAAAAAGAAAGTCCAAAAACACTACACTTTCACATTTGAAAAAATAATCTTTACTGAATCATTAAAACAGCCACCACCTTGGAACGGATACGGAACGTACAAAAAAAATTACAGACAGATGGAATGTAAAACGGCCGAGATAATACAGGACTTTGCTACACTCTATTTCTGTATTTCACCATCATCTTGATAGCTTATCAATAGGATAACGTATTTTCGATTTAGGAAAGATGCGGTATTCGGAATTTCTTCCGATTTTTAACACATTTTACTTGAAACACTTTATGTTTTTAGGTTCTTTAAAAATTACATGTTATTTTTTAAGTTAATATCTACGCATTTGCAGAGCCGAAAAGGTAATATGAAATTCCCTCTTTAGAAAATAATCGGAGAGTAAGCTCCGAAAATTAATAAAAACACTTTTTGTTCTGCTATTTAACATAATATGGGTATGAAAAAATTCAAAGTGTTTCTTTAAATGCTACTCAAGACATTTGCCGAGATATTTTTGCTCTATTTTAGACGAGTCGTGTTTTTTTAAATACTAGCGGGTACCCGGCATGCTGCAATGCCATTCAAAGAAATAAATTGTTTCTCCATGCATGCCCTTTCCCATGCGTCCTCGTTTCCCTCCCGCGTCTACTTCCCCTTCCGCATTCTCCTTCCACATTCCCCGCCTTCCCCTCTATCGCCAACCTTCCCGCGAAACCCACCTCATTGGTTACCCTCCCCATCCTGCCTTCCCTCTCTGCCGCTAAAATATATGAAATACACATATTTTCAAACCACTCGCGCACCACCTGTAATACTTTTTTAATACAAATTTCATAACGCCAGAGTTTACCATTAAAAATAGCCTATAACTTTCGCGGGCGTGCGCACAACCAATCACCAAAGTTTCATCGCAATCAGATGAACGTTGTGGTAGCGCATAAAATACGAACAAACGAATATTGATTTTTATATATAAGATTTTCACTATTTTTGCTTAATTATTATCGTTTTTAATATTAGCGCGCTCCCTCTAACATTCGTAATTACATTTCACCTTCTTCTTCTTTTTGAACTCTTACTACGGAGCCTTTATGTATCAAGTCCCAGTTTACTACATAATAGTCGGTACTTGATCATAAATATGAATAACGGATAAATTAGCCGAGATTTCTACCCATTGCAAGTATTTATTCGTTTAATTAACTAATATATGAGTAAGTTATCCAACGAATAGGCTATCAAAAGGAAGTAATAAATAATAAGGAAGGAAGAAATAGTCAATCTCACTCAAATAATTAGATTATACAAGGCGCAATAGTAATTTATTCATTTATAGACATATTATTTGGCGGTCTCTTGTGTGCTGTAAATAACATTAGCAAAATAACAGCAAACGCGAGTAAAACTTAGCATATAACAATTTATGGAACGTTAGTATTCCTACAGCTTTATTTCGCGATTAATTTTAACTTCGGATTCATAAAACAACGGGTCTTCAATGATAGCCACGGAATAATTGGATTGGATTACCCTATGAAGTTAGTACTGGAGCGTGACTCCAAGATGGGTACTAAGTACTAACGGCGACTACTAACAAAGATGGCGAGTTATCGACCCTCGGTTCGGAAGGATAAGTTCTATTTAAATCCAGTTTAAATGAGCTAACGGATTTCTTTGCATAATATTCTGCTGTATGCCTATGTAAGTTCGAAACGTCGCAGTTGTGAAAGAACTAAAGAAAATGCGTTGCATCGTGAACTTGGTGCGAAAAATTACTAAAATGTTAGTATTTTGCAGTTTTTTAAAATTGGGCAAGTTTTGCGTCTCAAATTCTAATAAAAAAACTTGGTCGAGGGCGTGTAAAAAGAAATTTAAATACAATTTTTAATAATAATTACAATTTGGATACAATAAGCACCGTTGGTGAAATAAATCAGTAGATCTGCACAAATTAACAGTTCTACAGATCTTTATATTATCTCTACATATTTATACATAATATTATATACCTGTACTTAATTATTGTACATCATATATCAAATTTCAACTACCGTAATACGGGTATGTTTGCATAGTTTGTTTGTCAAAAATCATGTAAAAAATGAACAAAAATTTTACTTACCTATTGTTATATAATAAAAATAAAAAAATAAAAGTTCGATAGACTGAGCTCGTATCCTAAGTTTTTTTATTAAAATGTTTTATTTATAAAGCACTAGCGATTACCCGACAGGCGTTGCAAAGCCACTTAATAAAGAAATTGTTTCTCCCTGCGTGTCCTTTCCCATTCGTCCCGTTCCCCTTCCGCCGCCCCTTCCTCGTATATTATAAGAACAATCAATCAAATTTGGTACTTAACAATGATACTTATTTAAAATGCTTACAATTCTTACTTACCTAGGACGGGTTGTTTCAAAAAATTTGATGAGTTCATCAAATATTTGAAGTTAATTTTCAGGTTCTGTGTAAGTTTTTTTTGAGTTCTGTTTTTTTATCATCATAGGCCAGCTACTTCTCAAAACTGAAATCATCACAGAACTTGAATAGAACTTACACAGAACGTGAAAATTAACGTCAAATATTTGACGAATTCGTCAAATTTTTTGAAACAACCCATCCTTAGTACTTCAAGTAAATTCATTCATTCAAAGAGTTTATTCGAAAATTGAATTTTGATTGAACAATCCATGAAATTGCGACATTTTTGACAGTTTCTTAAGAGTTTTAGTAATGATTAAAAATTATAAATTGATGATTATAAATTGGTTCGGTTAAAATTAAAAGTTGTGTCTTCAAATAATATGATACATTTGTAAAAAAACTGAAATATCATTGTAGGAGACTTCATTATAGATTTTCTTGTCAGAGACTCTTCAACACACATTAACTACACTTTTTCAACTATAAACCAGAAAACATGAGAAATAAGTAAGAAAGC
Organism: Glyphotaelius pellucidus; assembly: GCA_936435175.1. Taxonomy (NCBI): domain Eukaryota; kingdom Metazoa; phylum Arthropoda; class Insecta; order Trichoptera; family Limnephilidae; genus Glyphotaelius; species Glyphotaelius pellucidus. The sequence continues at coordinate 27,259,841 of OW386547.1, forward strand.
TAGATATATGTTTTTTACAGAAGTCTGCATCACCAACCTTTCCATTTACAAAAAGAAGAAGAATTACATATAATGGTAAAGGACCAGATAGTTTCACATAGTTTCAAAGAAACATTCGCTACAATGTTATAATCTTTGTTCCTCCATCCGAAGGCTACATCACAAAAGCGCTCGGAGCTTTTCGTGTCTTGTCGGAGTCAATTTTCGACCAAAGTCTTCATAGAGACCTCGCCATTATTCTCCTATCCATAGGTACCGTACCTTCCTAGTTACTAGCTTAGCCTACTCCAATATCACACAAGTTAGCACGAACGCCCCGAGCTTTGAACAATGGACGATTATAATATATAATAGAAAGCCGCAGGTTTATATAGTTGCTAAAATTTTGACAATTTTTGCCAGAGTACAATGAATTTATAGAGCTTGTAATATATTTTTAAAAGATTTAATAATAATTACTTATAATAAAAATTAAATATTTTTTGCAAAACATGTTATAAAATACAACCCAAGTAAGAATTGTGGCTCTCTTATCAGGCACAAGGGCTCCTCTTTTCTGATAAGATATGCGTGACCAATGCTGACCTTAAATATACTATTTTGTGAAATATATATATGTATAAATGTAACTCATATTATTTATATTACAATAAAAAATATTATCTTAAAGCCCCATCTTAGATATGTTCCCCCCACCCACTCTTCATTAAGCCGCGGCATACCCCATTTCTACCGATTTATTACATATGTACCTTAAACACTTTAAGTTTTAAAGCTCTTAAAAATATATATGTTATTCTTGAAGATAATATCTAGACCAGGGATGGCCAACCGGTCGATCGCGGCCATTAGTCCAGTCGATCGGACGCACTGGTCCGGCCAAGGACTCGAACCCAATAGAACCCGCATCCGCACAAGAACTCGGACCCGTAGCCGCACAAGAACCCGCACAAGAGCTGCGCGTATACGTGTGATTTTCAAATGCCGATCCATCACGTTAAGAGGAAATTTCAACAATTTGTAAGCATCAAAGATGACAGCCGAAGTTATGGGGTTGATATCAGACTTCGAAAAGCGCTTTAGTGATTTCAAGAAAAAAAAAATTTACAACGACCTCATTTTATAACGATTTTTATAATCATGTTTGACGAGTATTCTTCCAATAAAAACCATGTTTATAAATTATCCTACAAATTTATAACTGCTCTCGGAAATCGAGAATGCCGCGTAATAGGATTTCGCATCTCGAATTTTAACACTGTGTTTAGAACACAAGGCAAGTTTTAACTTAAGATTGATTCTGCGTAAGAGTCCCCAAATAACAGTCAATTTCTCAAAATTTTGCGTAGATTCACTCAGTACACTACGAATCTGCCACACGTTATTTTATTTATTTTTATATTCTGAACAAAAATCTGGTTTAAATTAAATTTGTATTTTTACAAGATATTATTATTATTTATTGTGAAAATTTGCGGGCCATTCCCTCCCCCCCCGTTCCCCTATGCCACTGGGTAGATCGCACAGGGTTTAGTCAGTAAACAGTAGATCTTGGGTCTAATCAAGTTGGCCACCCCTGATCTAGACATTCCGCACGTCGTAACGCAATTTATATGAAATTCCCTCGATAAAAAAAAATCGCAAAGAATGCTCCGAAAATTATTATTATAAACACGTTTGTTTCAGTTGTTTTACAAGTTGTATCTATGAAAAAATTCACAGTGTTTCTTTCAATACTGTTTTAGACAACCCCCGCGAGATTTTTGCTCTATTTTAAACGAGTCGTGTTTTATTAAACATTTTCACAATTTTCGCTTCTATTTCATATTTTTAAATATTAGCGCACTCTCTCCAAAATTCGTAATTACGTATCTCTCCATCGTCTTCTTTTTGAGCGGGTATACGGCGTCTTAATTAGCCATGCCCCCTCCCCTACCACAACACTTAGGATGGGTTGTTTCAAAAAATTTGACGAATTCGTCAAATATTTGACGTTAATTTTCACGTTTTGTGTAAGTTCTATTCAAGTTCTGTGATAATTTCAGTTTTGTGAAGCAGCTGGCCTATGATGATAAAAAAACAGAACTCGAAAAGAACTTACACAGAACCTTAAAATCAACTTCAAATATTTGATGAACTCATCAAATTTTTTGAAACAACCCGTCCTTAGTAATTATACACTGTACTCATCCACTGTTTTGTAATTATATGTTATTATATGTTTGCCCTGAGGAGGGGATGGTCGTTCCGAAACCAGTCGGCGTAAATAAAATATGTAAGTGGTTCTAACACAGTTATATTGTTTAATTTATTTATAGAAAAATAAATTATTTTAACTCAGTAAAAAGCTGTAATTATGGGTGCAAAAGGAATGTTTTCCATGTAAATTCGATTTAATTTTTTTATTTTTTATTTATTTATCAAAAGTATACAATACAGAATATAGTATATTATATAAAGCATTGTACTCCCAGGAGTTAATAAACTCATTGCGGGAATGATATGCATTACATGAAACGTATAGCTGTATGTATTAAATGGACATATGATGGGGACATACACAACATTATTATTTCAGATAGTCATTAATAAGATGAAGTTTGAGCATATTAGTTAGGGTCTTTTTACATTGACTTGCACGTTTGATCTCGTTGGGTAGTTGATTATATTTTGTGTGAACTACTAAAAAAAAACTATTACAGAACTACTTTAAAAATATCTGTCAAATCTTTATTATATAATTGAAAATTTTGTGGATACCAAAAAAACGTGAAAAACGTATTCGGTCGGTCACTCCTTCCTCCCCTTAAAAAGACCCTCCACACAACATCTTCAAAGACGACGAGTTAATGTATAAAAAAAAGGAAAATTTTGTAATTTCTAATTTAATTTTTATATATTTTACAGTTTACAGCATATAACTTACAACGTTATGGAACGACATTCCCGAGATGTCAGTCACTAAAGCTAACAGTCGATCCTTATGAGTCGTATAATACAAGGAAGGGTATTGTTATAAGATGATGTGTTTTGCCCCATCTATTCCCGGAACGTTCCCGTCTAACTGATGTTCCTACAAGGAAAACAACCTAACAACAGTCACCTACTATTTACTACGCGGAAGTTGAGGGATCTTTCTAATATGCATAATATTTTATGCAATCCGTCATACATTATAAATGGGGCTGAATTGGCCAAGCCACATCAATTATTGTTTGCACTAAATGTTCTGAAAGACTGTTGTAAATGATGCATTGAGAAAGTAAATACTCATTGCTGGCCAAGTAGGCATAGGTTTGTCCAGGTATTGGCGGCGGACGTGTCTGCCCATTAATTAGATTAATATTAAGTAGTCTATGGATGTACCTATCTATATCAACAAAGGTGAGGAAATTGATTAAACTTCGACTTGCATTTATTGAAAATTGAGTTCGAAACCCAACACAAGCACCTACCGATAAAAATACATTTGTAAACTACCTACAACAGTTACTCAGAATGAAAACAACTCAAATAAAAACCTACTTTGAAAAGTCATTTAAAGTGATGTAAAAATATATATAAAAAATGGTTACAGCGTATTTTATCACCTTTCAGAATCAGAATGAAATCAACTCAGAACCTCCTTTGAAAAGTCAATAAAAGTGATGTAAAAATATATATAAAAAAAATTATTAAAGCGGATTTTATCGTCTTTCAGAACCAGAGTGAAATCAATTCAGAACCTCCTTTGAAAAGTCATTGAAAGTGATGTAAAAATATATATAAAAAAATGATTAAAGCGTATTTTATCGTCTTTCAGAACCAGAGTGAAATCAATTCAGAACCTCCTTTGAAAAGTCATTAAAAGTGATGTAAAAATATATATAAAAAAATGGTTAAAGCGTATTTTATCACCTTTTAGAATCAGAATGAAATCAACTCAGAACCTCCTTTGAAAAGTCATTAAAAGTGGTGTAAAAAATATATAAAAAACGGTTAAAGCGTATTTTATCACCTTTCAGAAACAGTTTATAGTTTTCGGATATGTTCAGAAATATTCCAATAATTTGGATTTTATTGCACAGCGGAAATATTTTGATCCTCCGACAAAATAGGTCGAAGTCTGAGGGGTTAAGGTAACCTATTTATTGATAATGAATCACTGTTTCTATTATTTACTAAGAAAATTACGTAGCCAATTACATGGATTTAGATTTTGAACAGATAGCTGAATGTTTAATAGATCTGAGTAATACAGTAGTACCTCCAAGGTATACACGTAACCAATTCTCCCTTCCTTTTGATCGCCACGCGTGTGATGAGAAGTCAGTTAATTTATTCAATGCAAATAACTCAATTAATCTAGTATTCCGATCCCGAGTTACATTAATTCCCTATTGATTTAATTACGTGCAGTGGGTGGCCATCACATTAAGGCCAGGGGCTCTAGCACAGTGAAATCGATAATTTTACAATGATCGATGTCCCGAGGACGATTTCACCGTTGACAGCCGAACCGATATTGAAAGGGAATAAATAGATATACGCTGGCAACAATGGATGTGCTTTACATGAATTGACATTCCGAAACGTCAAACGCCAAACAATTACGTTAAATTAATAAATTTTGAATGTTGAATTGAAATACCAACTTAAACATGCATTTTCAGCATGTTATGGATTCATTAGTCATATTGCAACCACTTCCATTTCTCAACGAATAAATTATCGCGAAAACAAAACAAAATGGGTTCTGGGAAGGAAAAGGGTATTAGGGATGGATAGAATCTGGAGTCAGTGTGTCCAGGAGTAACGGACGTATGAATCCATCCCTCCCACTGCACTGCAAGGCGATGTTCCGAGAGAGTACGGCTGGAGAAGTCAAAGGGACCCCCTCAACCATTCTCTAAATAAAAGCTAAAATTTCTCAATCATTGTTGCCGTGCTTGCAAATATTGATAACTGACTGTAGATGACGGATGTAGTCAATGTCGTATATCGTCCGTGCTAGGCCACCAGTGCAATCATCCAAATTGGATATTTTTTCAAGCAAATATTGTGATAACGATAATGCAATTTAAAACTTAAACTTTAAAGAACAAGTTTGATGCTTAAATATTAAAAGCGATAAAATTTAAGCGAAAATTGTTAAAATGTTTAATAAAACACGACTCGTTTAAAATAGAGCAAAAATCTTGCGGGGAACATCTTAAATAGCATTTAAACATTTTTTTTTAAATTTCAATTTTTTCATTCATATAACTTCTGAAATAAGTGAAAAAAACGGGTTTATAATAATTTTTGGAGCATACTTTGCGATTTTTTCTATCGAGGGAATTTCATATAATTTGCGTTTCGGCGTGGGGAACGTCTAGATATTATCTTCAAAAATAACAAATATTTTTTTAAGAGCTTTAAAACTTAGTGTTTAAGGAAAATATGTAATAAATCGGTAGAAATTCGGGATGCGGCGGCTTAAGATCCTGATTGTTTTTTTTTGGTAGTTAGGACTTCATTCCCGATATTAGGTTTATTTTAATAGACTTTACTTATTCTCAATGCACTCGTCATACAAAAAAGACACAACATAAAGAATTGATCTATTCATAAGTGAATTGAATCCATTTATTTAAAAAATTGTTTGGTCTTAGTGTGATGGCCACCCACTGTTCAGGGTACACGTCCTTTCGATCACCAAGAGTGATTAATGTGGGATGAGTAGTCAGTTAATTGGTTTATTTATTCCATGCAAATAAATTAACTAACCGTTTTCTGACGTTACATTAATTATTCCTCTTTGAAGAAAACTTGCGGTACGGTTAACGTAGTTTATGAGGATGGGATTGGAACGAATCGTTTAAACTTTAAACAACTGATAATAATGCAGGTACGAGAATCTAGTTAACGTGATTTATGACTAAACTATGTCACGTAGATAGTACGTTGGCGGAATGTTGTACAGTTCAGGGGTGAACAAGTTGTTTTTTGATCGGATTGAATTTTTTGATAGGTTGGTTGATTGAAATAGCTTTAGTCGTGTTTAGAACAAGATCTGAATAGTTAGGTAGGTACTTCACAATCTGCCATCTCCCCATCTCCCTCTTCTTTGCCCTTCTTTCTGACTCCCGACACATTGCAAATAATAATAATTCGTCAAATGTAGCAAATTTAACTCTCCACATCAGCGAATCAATTTTTGCAAAAGTATTACAAATTTTTAAAAATTGCCATAGTTTACTTGATACACGAAAAATCCATGAAAAACTGGAGAAATTAAAAAATAAAATAAAATTAAAAAACCAAGTCCCTTTATTTAAGGAATTTGCAAGAAAATTGTCACTTCAATTTTTCCTCGTTCATACAATTAAAAAATTGAAGTTTGCATTTAATTTCCAAAAATTAACAATAACAATACTTTAACGCATTGCTTGCATGTCTGTTTGTTTCTTTGATACGCATACCGACACATGCATTAGACATTTATGATATAAAAAAAAACACCATCTGAATATTGACACAATTTATTTGCCACGCCGGGATTCGATCCTGTGACCTTCGGAATGCTAGTCAAGAGCCTTACCGCTGGACTACACCGGCCGTCGTACATGTTTGTATGTTTCAACATTAACATGTTTGTATTTTTCAATTCATATACCGTCGAATTTGGCAAAATGATCAATTTACTACAATCTGCATATTCAATATATTTGCAACTGGTTTGTGTTATTTTTCGTCAGTTTTAGTCAAGTTGCTGTACAAAAATCGTATGTTTTAAATTGTTCTGTTAGAAAATGGTTTTATAGGTTCTGAATATTGACATAACCTATAAAACCATTTTCTAACAGAACAATTTAAAACATACGATTTTTGTACAGCAACTTGACTAAAACTGACGAAAAATAACACAAACCAGTTGCAAATATATTGAATATGCAGATTGTAGTAAATTGATCATTTTGCCAGATTCGACGGTATATGAATTGAAACATACAAACATGTTAATGTTGAAACATACAAACATGTACGACGGCCGGCGTAGTCCGGCGGTAATGCTCTTGACTAGCATTCCGAAGGTCACAGGATCGAACCCCGGCGTGGCAAATAAATTTTATTTGATTAATTTGTGTTATTTCACAATTTATTAATTTAAAATAATATAAAGTATATGTGCGGCACGTTCCAGAGTGGAAGATACTCTCAGTATCGCCCTGGTGTAAGACCACCATTCAGAATTGAAAAGTTGCTTGAAATGGCTTTGGCCGTGTTTGGTGACCAGATCTGAATAGCCAAATACTTCCCACCTTCCTCTTCCCCATCTCCTTCCCCTCCCCACTACCTTCAGCCTCACAACATACCCCAATTGGGGATGCCATAGTCTCACTGGCTCCAGACGGGAGCAGTTGGAACTCTTGTGCGGTGTTAATATAAAAAAAAGAAAAAAAAAGTAAGATATGTCGTTTGTTGTCGTTTGTCGCATTGCTTTAAGACAGGTCGGTTATAAATTATTTATTGTGCCTTGAATATTTGAAAATAGCCACTTTATTATCACCTTTCACTGATTGCAGTGGCTAATTGAATAAATGCACCTACAAGTTCCTTATCAAAATCACTAAAAAAATACATTTTGATCCGAAACTTGTAATGCTCTAATCGCATTTTAAAATTTGTTCTATTTACATTTATGGTTCGATTTCTTAAAGCAGGCACAGTTTTTCAGTTTGTATGGATTGCAAGTCACTGCTAAATTTATTATACATTTTTTACATAATATACATTCGACTTGCTTTCAGCGATCACTGACATTATTTGGAGTAAGAAATGTAAAGAAAATTTTGGTATCCGGTGATATTTTTTTCAACTAAAAACGTAAAAAAACCAAAAGATATGAATAGTGAGGGCGGAGTGAGGGGTTGATCGGTTACATGGCTGAGTAAAGTGACGATATGTGGAAAAAAAATTGTTGGATTTTGTAGAAAAAAAAACATATTAAAAAAGTCATCTAAATAGTCACCGGAGACGAAAATTTCATTTACATTTTTATTCCAAATAATCTTTACTCATAATAATCAGGAACTAGCAGTTCACAACCCGCACCGCAGGTTTTTGCTGCACGTCCTTATGCGATCTGTTAACGTAAGTGGCGCCATACTTTGACGAATTTTTGAATTCAAAACCTAATTACAAAAGAAATTTTTAAGAAACTTCAAGTACGAAGATGGCTTGGCATACGGCGCGGCGTCAGATTTGCATTCTTAATCGGATTCTTAAATTACAATCGCGCAGAAGCAAGGCTATTAATACTGTTTGATGATGATGATTACTGGTAAAGTAAGTCAAGAACATCCCTTAACAACCTGTGCTGTTAACTTATCATAATTTTTTTATAATCATAAATTTAAACGTGTAAGAAATGTCGGCACGCGAGTCTTTGGACTGATGACTGAATTTTGAAAACAAAAATATTGCAATTGGCACACAAAATATTACACTATCTCTGCAAGAAATCAAGAAAAGTGTTAAAATGGTACTTTGAGAATATGATAGAAAATAAAGGTAGAAAGTGGTAGGTACGGCAGCACTGGACTGCTTTGATAAACACATCAGATTAATCGATCGAAAATTTTAGAATAACAGCCGTGACAAATTTAATTAAAAAAATTAGGAATGTTAAAATAGGTTTACGATCGAACTGTTGGCCATCCCTGTTATAGGTTATGCCAGTTGACTTATATTATGAGTTATAGAATATTTTAGGTCATGGACTACCTAGGTATAAAAGGTTAAATTTCTTTTTGTGTCGATTACAATGGATTTCTTCAAGTGACTACTGAATGAAATACCTCGGGCTTACCAAGTAAGTTATAAGGTAAAATTATCAAGGTTTTTCTATTATTTATTCGTGTATTTATCAACGAGACCTTCATTAATGTTTATTGATTTTTAGTACAATTAGTTGATTGATTATAGATTAGCACCACATGTTGACCAATAATAATAGATGTTGTAATAACAATTTATCGTATAATTATTATTATGTTCCATTGTTTTATAATTATTGTAAAATTATTAAAGTGATCAATTTCAGTTATTAAACTGAATGAAATGTGTTATATTTGATATAGAAGATGATTTACTCTCATACCGCAAAACTCATACCGATAACTGATAATAATAATAGGTTAACTCCTAAGAGGGAATAATCAGACACAACCGATCATATGTTATTTTTAAATCAAATTCCTTTTCCTTTTCTACAAACAAAATTTAATTGATTTCGAAAGATTTTATTATTTTATCTGAAAAATTATTTTTAACGTGTTTATTTTTAATATAATAAGTTTATATCGTTCGTCGTTGGCAGATTTGTTAATTTTTCAAACGAAATGTTCTATTATACAACACATTTCAAATCTATAGTAGGTAAAATAAATCGGTACATTATCTAGGAAGGCTCTTCCAAAATTTTGATTAAATAATTCAAAAAAACGTAAATCTGAGTACGCGTTTTGTAACGAAAATGCTTCAATTTGCCTATTTATTCACGGTCTTAAAAATAAATATATTTCAGATTTTTTTACACACTAATTTTGTTTAGACATTATTGAAAAATTTTGATAAAAAAATAGTTACAAAGGGGACATCATTTTAAAAATTTTATCATCACGCTTTTGAGCATTTTTATTGCTAAAGTGAATGTAGGTATACATTCATTAATCGTGCATGTAAAATTTGAAAGTAGGTTGGATCTAGATTGGAAAATTTTGGTTTGAGTGTAGATTGGCAAATTTTGAATGAAATAAAATCGATATTGAGTTGTTAGTTAAAGATGCTGGTACGGAGAATAATTAACCTTACTCATCGGAACCGCCCTGTACAGTTGCAAGAGTACGATCACAAGACCATCTTTCACCGAAATTTGAAGTCTCGGCCGCTGGTTAATCGGCCTCAATCAAGTTTTTTTTTCAGAATATCTTTCAAAACGATATTTTAGCTAATGCTGAAATGAATACATAATTGTAATTTGTTGAGGGACTATATATGAGGCATTCAGTCTGTTGTGTACAGTTAAGTAAATTGGGTAGTAGTATGGTACTCACCAGGGTTATATCTCCGCAGGCAGCGCACCTCCCCGACGCTGCTGTAGGTGAGGCCATTGGAAGCGCACACTTTGCTGTGGTCGGGCCGGTAGCAGGGGCAGCGCAGGGCAGCGCATTCACCCTTCCGCACCAAGCTCACATCTGGTGATGGACAAATAATACTTTAGTATCTAGGTATTTGCAAATGCAATGTAAAATAGAAATAAATAAAAATAATATAAGCCTGCTGGTTTTTCACAAATTTAATTCAATAAAAATTCCAGTATTGATCCGTTGAGAAAGTGCAGAGTAGCACTATGTTTAAAAATCGTATCCAAACAACAAGTGTGTATGTGAATATGAACCTACTTCAATATCTTCTCGCATTATTGTAACTGATTTCATTTCATGTTCGCGAACTAAAATTATCTTTTACCGCTACATTCAGACAATATTAATTCGTCTGTAAACTTTCTTATTTACAGCTAACCAATAAGAAGAAATAGCAGATATTTTCACTCCACATCCCTCCTCCACAAATGTTCTCCAATGGATGCCGCCCTTGAGGTGATTTTTCACAAAAACGGCGCTATACAAATCATCCAAATATTATCATCATCATCATCATCATCATCAATATATTAATACGTGAAGCCAAAACTTTGTACCCCTTTTTACGAAAATTGCGCGGACGGAGGAGTATGAAATTTCGCACACTTATAGTTTATATGGAGGAGGAGTGCAGAATGCTAATATTTTTTAAAAATTATGCATAAAAATAGATTAAATCAATAACAAAAACATTACACACACTACCATGTATTTGACACACACACTCGCGTCTTTACTCTATTGTTTATTGTTAAAGTCTATGGTCAAATTGAGAATAGATTAATATTGTTTGTCTTTAATATTATTTGTCTATGGTCTTACTGAATGTCAAACATAAAAAAACATTACAATTATGGTCGAATTTCGACCATTGGGCGACCACTAGTTATTATTATTATGTCGTCTCTCGAATTCGCTAGCAGTCCTCAGTCCTTCCCATCCTGCTCCAATCCTCTTCCACACAATAATATCCACTTCTTCCTCGATCTGCCTCTGGGTTGCTTTACTGGGTCCTATCATCTGACTTTCTTTCTACGTGTACGGTCTTAGGAACCTTGCGATGGTCTCAAACTCTGTAAGATATTTTGAGTTCATGATTCATCTTTTTCCTGCATGGTCCATTTTCTAATGTGGGTTAAATGATTTTTTTTAAATAATTTTCCTCTAAGACTGCCAATTTGGTTTCTTCATTTTGAATTTGGCACGTTTCAATTCAGGTGGTCCTACACCAAGGTGATACTGAGAGTAGCTTCCACTCTGGAATGCGCCGCAAATATAATGTATATGATTTTTAATTATTATATTGTGAAAAAGCACAAATTAAACAAATAAAATTTATTTGCGCACGCCGGGATTTGAACCCTAGACTAGAGCCTTACCCTTCGACCACGGAGGCCGTCTAAAATTGGGGGCGCTTATAATCTATAAAAAATAGTAATGTCGCTAAAAAACTTAGTTTTGACGTAAGAACTGTTACAGGGAAGTGAAGGGTGTCCCCGAATGGTGTAGTTCAAGAGGGTATTGCGTGACTTTAAAAACTAATCCGATAATTGTAATAACTTGTTAAAGGCATCCTATTTTATTGGATGACGAACACTTCCGCCATAAGTCGCCCCAAGTTATTCGCTACGTAGGCTAATGGAATAACGTAGGGTAATAACAGAAATGTCCGGGTTCATGCGATGAGGTTTGTTCTGGCATTGGTGACAGAAGTGTCTGCCCATGGTAGGCCAGATCGGGAGAGGTCGGGTGCGTTTGTAACTCCTGGACATACCAATACTTAGGTTGCTACCCACCCCAGAACTTCCACCATACTCTTTCTACCCTCTACATATACCCTCTACAAACAAATCTAACGATGAAATACCTCCTGAAGGAAATTATTTTCCTCATTGTCTGCTGTGCGGAATTAATTAGTAAAAAGTCGTAAAGAAACTGGATAGTCTGGATTAATATTTTGTAATAATTAGGTCCCGTTGATCAATGGAGTCACCTCTCAGATTGGATTAAATTATTATTATTTTTTTTTTTTTTAATATGTTTATTCAGTTTTAATTTTACAATATTTTATTTTACAAATCTTACGAAACTGATCAATCAGTATTAAAACCTGTATTTGAAAGGCCCAGCCTTCTCAACACGATTTTGAATGAGTTTGCATGGTTTCGATTTAAAGTAATTATCCGTAGAAAATCAGATAACGTCCGCTATAAAGCTGACGTTATCTTAAGTGTATAAAACAAATCTAGGGCAATTCGATGGGTTAGTTTACCTTGAGATATACTTTGATGATTTAATGCACTCAATTGTACTACATTTTTGTTAATTTAAAAATTATTATCAAAGAAATAATTTTAACCCTTTGAATGGCAGGATACCATATTTGTCCCAGCTCACATGCGTCTCTTATAAATCGCTGTAACTCCATTACTATCAAAGTGAGAATTATGTTTTAAACAGTGTTATATAAGGCAAAACAGCACGCTTTGTAGTCTATTCTAAAAAAGACGAAAAAGGTAAAATCATCAAAGTACATCTTTATGAAACCAAAGTTTTGAATCGCAATTGAAAAAAAAAAATTGAAACTTTGAGAAATTTTTATCAATTATTTTTATATGAAAAGACAAAAAGTGAGGTGACCGTAACGTGTATAATACATTTGTCTAATAAAATTTGTGTTTTTAATTTTATTTCGCTATTAGTAATTTTAGTTAGAAAAAGCGTGAGATGAGCAATTTTTAAAACTTTTTTATGTTTGCATGCAAAATTTTTATTTAAAAAAAAAAAATGTTTATTCTGAATTACAAAATTTGAAAGCGTATTTTATCCCCTTTCATAAACAGTTTGTAGTTTTGATATATGTTCAGAAATATTACATTTATTTGCATTTTTTTGTAAAGCGGAAAAATACGCCAAAATTCTGAAGGGTGATGTTTTTTATATTGTTAATGGACGTCACGAATCAATCAGGAGATGCCCAACCCAAAGCGTCACGTCATGCTACAGACGTGTTCACGGTGACATCAATTTGAATACGACGATATTACACCTAATCCATTAATTTCCACAACTTCTACTGCCTACAACAAAAACAAGGGGTATTTACCTAATGATAAATTTTTTTAATTATTTTAAATTCAGAATAATGGCCTGGACTTGCATGAGTTTACCAAGTCTCTAAAAAAATAAAACTCATTTACCGTTAAGATCAAGTCGACAAACCGATTTTTTTCATTTACCCACAAGAATAACTAATGTAAGAAAAAAAAAATCACAATTCCCCGTATATGTACGCAACATAACACATACTTTAATAATGTAGACATTCTTAGCAATAACCTTCAGAAGTAACACATACGCTCATGAATTAAGGCTGCGCTATCCGAATTTCGACCGATTTCTTACAAATCTCCCTTAAACATTTGAAGTTTTTAAGCTCTTAAAAAAATATATGTTATTTTTTAAGATAATATCTGATTTATTTATAAAGCGCCATTTTCATGAAATATCACCTCAAGGGCGCTGATCCCTTATAGATCATATACCTAAATATGTTAGAAATATATGAGCTGATGTTTCCTTTTTAAAATAAATTGTGACATAGTTATTAAATAATATGAAAAAAATGCAAATTGAATAAAAAATGGCTATGACCGAAAAAAGAGCAGTGACATGAAAAATGAAAATCAAAAACAAAAGAAGAAAAGAGTTTGATTATCGATCGTAGTTTCATGTTGTTTGAATGTTATTAATAATTAATTATCAATTTATTATCGTAAAACAAATTAATTGCAGGCACAAACAAGTGGTAAAACCTTAAAAATAAGAATCATCATCAAACAGTTATGAATAGGCCCAGAGATTGTACGGTTGAAATTTAAGAATCCGGCTAAGAATGCAACGCTTGTGCCGCGCCTTATGCAAAACAGTTTGCTTGATTAGCATCGCCTGGCAGGCGTAAGTACTACGGATTTGTGATTTCGTGTATCTCTCCGGATATGGAGAAATTGACGATAATATGATTTATGATTATTATTGTAACTGGCAGTTGTGAATAATAGTTCCACACGGCCATATATTACACAAGCGTCATTGCCTGTCGCGGTTACTTTGTCCCGGTGACTAGCTGTCACTGGCTCCCAGTGGATCCAAGGAACCAGCTATTTTTAGAACCAGTTCCTATCGGATTTATAAAATGGTCACCAACACTCAAACTGGGCGAAGCCGAATTAAAAGCCGCCCGCAGGGCCTAGCAGCAAAAACCTGCGGAACCGGTTTGTAACTGCTAGTGATTATTATTAATACATATGACGCCATTGCCTATCGCGGTTACTTTGTCCCGGTGACTAAATAGATCACAATGGATCCTATAAACCGGCTATTTTTGGAACCAGTTCCTATCGGATTTATAAAGTGGTCATCAACACTCAAACTGGGCGAAGGTGAACCAAAAGCCGCCCGCAGGGCCTAGCAGCAAAAACCTGCGGAACGGGTTTTTAACTGCCAGTGATTATTATTAACACGATGCGGAATTACGCCAACCGTGTTTTCGCACATTATAAAAACGAGCTTTGTATGAAAATAACTCGCAAAATAATAAATTCCAGTGCACGGCCCGGCAACTGCGTTAATTGTGCATCAAGAAGCAACTGGCAACTGGCATGTTGATGATAATACAGATGTTCCTGATTTCAGAAGACATCTGCCTTTTTTCAATGAATAACGATTGCCAGATCATTCATCTTGAACATTAACGGAGCCAAATTACGTAATTTCAAGGTCACGGTCAGAGCCACGAATCACAGGGGTGTATCGAGTGCCGCAGAATCGCGGTATTTTTAAAAATATTTTATTTATTTATTCGCGACTTGAAGAAAAGATACACATGTTATTCAGGAGTATAATTATAAGCATGTAGTTTATAACATTATAAACTGAACATTAATGATATAAGCAGGTTCAATATGTAGGTATGTAGTTTCATTATCATGAAAATTGTACAAAGGAGTTGATAAGTTTAATAAAATACTGGTAAAACAGAAGTGCTTAAGGCGCTATGAAAGTAGTTCTAGAGGAACGTGTATTTACTATGTTGATTTTATTATTAACTTAATCATGAATTGTTTGTTCTAAAGCAAGTTTTTAAAGAACTTAGCAAAATTAACAGAGGGATAAATAAAAAAAAACATGAGTTGCATTATCAAAAAAAGTTATACAAATGAGATTAACAAGTTTATAATATGATAGTACAAAATGGTACAAAAAGTACAAAATAATAATATTGCAAAAGAGAGTACAAAATCTTCAAAATCCTTCAAAATCTTCAAAATCCGGTCTCTTTCACGGTGACCAATAGCAAACACAGTTACATTGTGTGGAATGTACCCATACCCATTACTAAAAGCAATCATTTATCAGTCGTGTAAAATTTAGAACACGGTTATTAGTTAGGCTTATAATTTAAAATAAGTTTTTATAAACAAGCAGAAAATAAGAAGATAAATAAGCGACAAAACAAAATAAACAGAGAGAAGAAAGGAGAAAAAATAAAATAGAAAAAGACATCCATGAGATGTACGTGTTATGTTAAAATTTGGTTCTTGTCACTATAGTGTGTGTTGGACATTTTTTTTAACGTTTTGTGTTCTTACGCAAAATAGGTTAGGATTCTGATATTTTTACATGGATTTCTTTAAAACTGTCTTGAAACTATTCGATTTTATTATTTTAAACTTCCGTGAGCACCTACATACCAGGATAACAAATAACCTGACAATATTTAATAATTTCCTACTACCACCAGAGTAAGCGGAAAATGTTGCTTAGAGGACTTAGTCAGCCTGGATGGGACCCAAACGCAATGCTAACTCAGCCACTGACCGGTCTACTGTCTATAATTATCTGCCAAAGAAAACAGACTGCTTATTTTAATTTATTTAGACTATGATTTTTACCTGAGTAGTGTTTAAGATGTTATTATTTTGTCCCCGATTCGACCTTTCTTTAGAGTGAAAGGCAATAAAAAATCAGCTGTGAATTCTTGGAGAGTTGTCAGATTTTTTTCGCTTACGTACCTACCTACTGAATATTTAATAAATGCCACATGTATCCATGTATCAGAGTATTTTCAGAATTAATTATACAATTGGATTTCACTAAATAATGAAAATTCGTAAAAATAACTTCAGATACTGGAACTAACATATTAATTCGTTTGAATTTGAAAAATATAACAAGATAACCATGTCTAACTGTAAATTGCGTGTTCTGTTAGGTCATAATGCAATTATTTTGAAGGAAAACGAATGTGTGAATCTATTTTCCGTTTACGTAAACATTGTGAAAATATAAACTGAACGACCAAATCAATTGGAACCGGTATATTCACGGTCGTGTGTCATCGATTGATAGCCGTACTCAATGGACCATTCACATGTTAGTCATATTATATCGATGGAATCGACACGTCAGAAGCAGAGAGGTGGTATTTATTTGATTCAAGTTATAACAGAAATTTTCGCGAATGCGATGAAATATTTTTTACCAATTTTGCAATTTTACGCGAACGGCGTGTATTTTCAAAATCATAGAACTTCATAAAGTGTGATATCGTCATAATTTGGATCAGAGGTTCCCAAACTTTTTTTTCTTGTACACCACTTTCAAAATTTTACTGGTCACGGCGGACCCCCTGCTGGTACATTTCTACCATATTCCCTAAACTCGACACGTGTTGTACTGAATATTGAATGGTGAGGTGTAGTCTGTCACAACGGAGCAGTACCGGATCTACGTTTTTTTCAAATGGGGGCAAAATGGACCAGTATTCGAGATTATATTTGCCACGACGTAGGGGGCGTAACGGGATATGGGACGGGGAGAGGGGGTATGGGTATGTTCCCATCCCAGTACAGAACACTCATATCCCATTACGCCCCCCCCCCTGGGCGTTTTAAGATCTCATGCATAACCGGTTTAACAACGTGCGCTGTACGCCAGTCGCTCTGTTTTGGAGGGGGCGGAATGGGATATGAGACGGGGGGTGGGATGGGATACTGGGGCACTGGATGGGTCTCAATCAAAACCAGTTCGTGGACCCCCACTTACAACTTGTGGACCACAATTTCTTTATCGCCCCTACGTGGACACCCGCGGGGTCTCCCGTGGACCCCTAGGGGTCCACCTGGACCACTTTGGGAATCACTGATTTGGATCATTATCAAACGATGAAAATGAGTTTATGTGATTAATGAGATAAATTTTGTGACATGTCAGGTAAACTGTTTTAACCAATTTTAACGAACAATCGTCTAAAATTTGTGAGGATAAACACAGACCATAGACATAAAGCATTTTCCACTAACAAAGCCACAACATGAAATGGCCAAAAATTTAATTCATAACCATTACCCTTAACCCCAGGCAAATGTTTTGTCCAGTACTGTTGTCAATTTTTTTTTTCTGTTGTTAAATATTTGTGTGTTTCAATTACCAACATTTATTTATTACCAATACTAAATTAACCCCACACAGCAGCGAAATTCATTTCCCCCAGGACCCATGTCATCTTTGGGGATGCTGAAGTTGGAGAAGGAGATGGTGGAGAGTGTATTTTTATGAAATAAAGAAGTGAACCAGGGGCTTGAAAAGGCCCATGTTGCACGTGAGAGGAAACACAGAGACCCGCAAATCATTCAGAAAGACGAGCTGTTGAACACAAGAACGAGTCGTAGAAGCGACCCGTTCTGATGTGACGAATGCTAACCTTGTTTTTATTTATCGACATTATACTCTCGGGTATTATTAATTTTATAGATTTATTTCTGAATCAGAAGGTGGCAATAGCGAAATTGGTTAACGCGCACGTCCCGATTAGACGAGAGGTCTGGGTTCGAGCCCCAGTTGCGACGATTGTCTTTTTCTATTTTTCTGTGCCTTGTTCTCTTTCATATTTTCGTTTAGATTGTTAGTTATCTTATTCTTCAATGATATAACATTGATGGGAATAACCTTCAAAAGTTATAAAGAGAGTTTTTCTTAAAAAATTGAATTTTCATTTAGAAAATAGAATTTTATAAAGTCAATAGTTTCATCTGAATAAATTCGGATATTTTTATCCGAGACGCTATCCAGGTCACAAACCAATTCTTAGAATGATGGTTTTAAAAAAAAAGTAGTTGCCCATAATATGGAAAAAATAATTAATTTAAATTTAAAAAAAAATTATAAATGAGAAATGAGATTGAAATATATGAAGGTTTGACAGAAGGTGGCTATTGCCACCTTCTGTCAAATTGGTTAACGCGCTAGAAATTTTGGGTTAAGTGAAGTAATTTTTAGCAGCATTTAAAGGTAAATACATGTTTCTCATTCTATTCTCTAAAGAGATATATAGAGTAGAGATCTATAATTGAGAGAGAGGTACTAAAGAGACACAAGTTGAAGATATGTAACAAGGTATAAAACTATGGTACTATACTAATATATAATATCTTACCGTATCCAGGCACCATGGCGTTCTTGCACTTTAGCGCCTCAATATTGGCGTAGGTCTCGTTGTCACTGCCACACACCGGCTCATACAGCATGTTCTTCTCGCAGGCCTGGTCAGCGTCCGCCTCCTTCTGGCACTCTCCCTCGTGGTCCACCTCGATATCTGCCAAACATCACACTATTATTAAGGTGAAGCTTAAGTGCGGTACGTCCGCTCAAAACGAAGAAGATGGAGAGATATGTAAATACGAATGTTAGAGAGAGCGCGAATATTAAAAACGAAAAAATTGAAGCGAAAATTGTAATAACGTTTAATAAAATACGAATCGTTTAAAATAGAGCAAAAATCTCGTAAAGAATTTCTAAAATAGCATTTAAAGAAACACTGTGAATTTTTTCATACATATAACTTGTAAAATATCTGAAAAAAACGTGTTTATAATAATATTCGGAGCATATTTTTCGATTTTTTTCTTTAGAGGGAATTTCATATAATTGCCGTTTAGGCGTGGTGAATGTATAGATATTTTCTTCAAGAGTAACATATATTTTTTAAGAACTTTAAGGAAAGGAAAATATATAATAAATCGGTAGAAATGCGGAAAGCCGTGCCTTAACGAGAAATCACTATTTAGATTAATCTTTCCTAAAAATCGATTTAGATTATGAAAAGCAAAAACTATGCTTTGAATAAATTGAAGCTTTTTCTGTAGTTTAGTTTGATTAGAATTAAAATAAAATCGTTAGTTACTTTATAAAAAATATAAAGATTCTGACGTGTGTCAAGAGAACTACAAATATCTAGGAATCAATAAATTTCTTTAATAAATTGCCAGGTCTTTAATAAATTTACAAAAAATATAAGTTCCCTTTAAACAGTTTCAAAGAATTCTAAGAAAAAAAACGAAAAACTTTAAAATTTTTTAAAAATGTATTAAATAAACTACATAATAAAAACAACAGTAATAAAGAGTACTTAATAACTAAATAAATAATACCTTCCTCCAATTCATATAAGCAGAGCTTTTTACGGGAGTAAATCTTAAAATTAAAATAAGTGTAAGCAACTAAAAAATATTTCTTCTCATTAGAAATATATGAATGCATACCAGAAACAACTTAAAAAATAAAATATAATGGCTAAGATATTTCTGTGAGAGTTTGCCTTGATTAATTTTTTTCTTTCTTAAAAAATTATTCACAAAATAAGTAAAAACTGCTTCTGCGCTTGAAATGGGGCTTTTCTAGACTACATTTGTGCCAAGCGATTTTTATGCGAATTTCACACTAAAAGCATACATATTTTTGAGTTGTGGCTTCCCTTTGAAGTTATTATCTTCGTCGGCTGAACACAATTTGATCAAAGGCCGAAACGGGCCAAAAATCGGCGTCAAACGGGGATCATTCATATGTGACGAGAATTTGGAACAACCTAAGAATTATT
The DNA here is from genome assembly GCA_936435175.1 of Glyphotaelius pellucidus. Lineage (NCBI taxonomy): Eukaryota > Metazoa > Arthropoda > Insecta > Trichoptera > Limnephilidae > Glyphotaelius > Glyphotaelius pellucidus. Next base: position 27,279,947 of record OW386547.1, read on the forward strand.
AGAACGCCACCTCACTAAACTTTTTACCCGTTGAAAATATCTATCAGATGAAAGATTTTGTTCGTATAAAAAATCATTAATTTTTAATACATGTATGTAAAAAGAAGAGAAAACTTCAAAATTCTTCAAAAACATTGAATCCTTTGCTTCATATCTACTTAGTAAAGAACGGTCCGTTCATGTTTCCGGACGTTAGTGTATGTGAAAAGATAAGAAAATGTCAGAATACAGAAGTCGTATTATGTATGTAAAAAGATAAGGACATGTCAGAATTCTTCATCTTTACTTCATATCTACTTAAAAAAATATCGGTTCGTTCATGTTTCCGGACGTTAACACACTGAATACCGGAATCCAGGAAGTCAAAATCCTGAAAGCCGAAACCTGAGAATCGAAATCCTGAAAGCCGAAAACCTGAAAGTCGAAATCCAGAAAAAAAAACACTATCTAAACATTTCCAAAAAAATCCAATAAACTGACCCGAGAGAGTGTTAAGAATATAATTCATGCGAAATCATCCGTGTGAAGAATTCAAGCATTTGTGTAAAGCCGGTTTCCTTCGAGAAAATGTTTTACAAAACAATCGAAAAAACAAAAACATTGGAGAAGGATTAGAACTTTTTTTATTTTCTATCGGACACGGAAAACAAAAAAAATGTTGCTCCAACCAAAATTGATGCGGAAATGGTCGCAGGAAATGGCCAGTATGTACCATACTTACTGCCTACATTTTTGTGGAAATCAGGTTATTTAATAAGATCGGGATTTCAAACAAATTTTCTGATTGCTTAGCGAATAAAATTCAGATAAGCTTAGATTCCGAATAAGGTGACAAACTTTTCTATCAAAGCGATGTGAAAGTTCTCCCCGTTTTGAAAGTCACAGTTTTCGGATTTTCAATAAGGCGGGATAATCACTTTGACTATCCGGATGGCTTTGCTCTTCGACCAATCGAAGGCTTTGCATAAGCCCGCATATTAGAAAGTGAAATTGATTTACCAATAGTATTCGTAATGCACTATATCATAGAAAAACTTTTTTAGGTTACCACACAAGATGGGTCTCTAGGTACAGTTGGGAATCTGCCAGGAGCCAGTAGGACTATGGCATCCCCAATTCGGGAAACGTTGCGAGATTGAAGAAAGTGGAGAGAGGAAGGAAATGGGGAAGAGATAGATTGCAAAGTATCTGACAATTCAGACGGCTGTAGTGTAAAAGAATGTTTCGATTCTGAATGGTAGTCTTTTCTAGGGCCACGACGATACCTAATGAGATTATCTTACTTTATTTAAATAGGCAACTCCGGGATTAGAATCGCTGGTTCTGGAGCCAAGGAACTAACTGCTCTCCCACTTAAAAGCTACGCTAATTGAATTTATACCCTACGTAACTTTTGTGCTTGTTCAATAATGTTTGTAAATCGGATGTAGATATTAATTTTCCTCTTATTTTGAAAGATAAGTGTGCAAAATTTCATCAAGAAGTATGAAAATTTTGTTTGAGAAGTGGAAAAAAGGGGTGGGGTGATTTTTCGAAATCTCACGTAGACAGTCACCTTCAAAAGTGCACATCAATCTCGGAATACGACTGTAGTTTTGTGTATAACGGTAACACGGCATATTGCCCTAAAAATAATTTTAAAAGATGGCGTTCGTATCCCAATTCGTCAAATTTGTGACTTTTTGAAATAAAGAGTATGTTTGAGGAGCAGCCGAGAATTCAAATTTCGTCGAAAGCTGATCTTGCGATCGTACCCTTGCAATGTTGTACCCTTGCAACGCGTGGTGATAAAAATATTAACATCATGCACTTTTTAGCAAAATAGGTATGTAAAATATCTGAAATACATTGGTTTGTAAGACCGTATATAAGTAGACAAACTGAAGTATTTTCATCTCAAAATACGTGTGCAGATTTTTTTAATGATTTTATTTGAACTAAAATTTAAATTCTGAAAATTAGCTTTCTTAGATAATGTATTGACTTATTTCACTGTATTCAAAAATAAACATAATTTTTCAAAATTTAAAACATAACTGTACTAGATAAAATAATAAGCTTTCGAAATCAATTTATATTTTTTTGTTGAAAAGAGTCAATACGTTCAGAATTTGATTTAAAAATGACATAATGCCGGAGACTTCTCTTTTTCATCTTCCTCATCGCTCTCATCTCCATAGGAGCTGGATGAGTAGATACTGTCTTTGTCGGGTATTCCAACAAACTTGACTCCTTCGTAAGTGGAATTCTCGGTGACGTACGTCAGCGAGGATAGAGCAGACGAACGGCTGTTCTTCCTCTTGATCAGAATTGGTGGTAACAAATTCTCCTTGATGGCAACTTCTCCGATAATAATGTTTTTGTTCGAGTCAAGAGCCGACATGAAGTGAGTGTCCTCATCGTGAATCTTCGTCGAAACCATCGGAGTGGCGCTGGTCATATCCGACGATAGAGGTGAAGGGCGAATACTGGTCACTGCCAGCCAGAGTGGACTTGGAGCCGTAGGCGCGGGGACGCGGTGGGCCGGCTGATGGGGACGGGCGGGGGTCATGTCTGTGTCTGGTTATTCAATCTTAAGGCGCCGTATCAGAGTACGAAAAGAAGAAGATGGAGAGGATATTTAATTACGAGTGTTGGAGAGAGCGCGCTAATATTTCAAACGATAAAATTGAAGCGAAAATTGTGAAAATGTTTAATAAAACACGACTCGTTTAGAATAGAGCAAAAATCTCGTGGGGGTTGTCTAAAAGGACGTTCAAAGAAACACTGTGAATTTTTCACACTGTGACTTGTTAAATAATAGAGACAGGCTTGAAAATAAAAATTTTCGGAGCATACTTTCCGATTTTTTTCTATCGAGGGAATTTCATATACTTTGCGTTTCGGCGTGGGGATTGTATAGATATTATCTTGAAAAATAACATATATTTTTTTAAGAGCATAAAAACTTCAAATTAGATATGCAAGAAATCGGTAGAAATTCGGGTAGTGGCGGCTTAAGGTGACGAAATAAAAAAAAATTGCAATATTATTCAATTCAGCATGCAGTTTTATAAAAAATATATCGCATTTTTATGTTTCGTACGGTAAAGTTTTTTTAAAACATGAAATCACTTCTATTATTGGACTTCAGTAGTATCATGTTATTTATGACGCTGTAAAAGGTGTTTACAGGAAAAAATTAAATGCATTTTACCTACGACGAACATTATGTTAACACGTCAGCTGGTGACCTTTAAACAATAATTTAATAATTATTTATTATTTAGGGGCCGTTCAAGTATTACGTAATACGTAACGCAATTTGGGGAAGGGGGGGGGGTCTTGTAAAACGTTACCGGGGTGGGAGGGGGATTCGAAAAACGCGTTACAAAACATGTTTTTTTTTAAATTTAAATAAAAAACTAGGGAATTAAAATCTTCCAAGTTGGCAACCCTTTTCGTTTATGTTTTACGGGGAATCCCTCGACTGTATTGTTCGTCATTTTTATTTTATTTTCGTTGCCAAATCAAATTGGTAAAATTAGTCACTTGGATGTTACGTAACCTTTGGGGAGGGATGGGGGGGGGGGTACAGAAAAACGTTACGGCGCGTTACATGGGGGAGAGGGAGGGTCAAAAATCTTGAAAAATTGGGTTTTGCGTTACGTCTTACTACGTCTTACTACGTCTTACGTCGCTTAAGGGCCCCGCTTCAAGAAGCAGGGAACAAAAAATTGGTTTATAGACTCATTTGAGTGCTCCCCTCCACGGAAATCTTTAGTAAAAGGCGAAAGATTTATTCGTTATTGAAGGGAAACCAGAGTACCGAGAGAGGTATTTCTCAGGTATAAACCAACATGTTGGCAGCGTCCTTACGCCAGCCGCGGACGGAAGTAGCGCCATCTTTTATCGACGCTATAAACTACACACATTAATAAATTACCAACAACCAATACACAAAATATATTGGTTTGCGATAACAAAATAAAGTAAATGTGAATTAAAAAAATCCGGGAGTCAAAAATTATTTTTCAGTATTTTTCAGGTCCTTGATTAAAACAATAAAAAATGGTGACCAAAGTGGGTTTCCTAGTATAATGCCCTAAAGTAACTTTATAATATCACGTAATATAATATCATAAAATTTATATTTATAATATTCATAAGCACCCTCCTCTTGGTTTCTTGGTTACTTCGTGGTTAAATTACATTGGCGGTATTGCCCGAGCTGACAGGTGTGCGTGCGCATTGATATAATATGGAATTTAGTCGATGTATTCTACGTAATAACAAGGTCTTATCAAATTCCTGGTTGTATTTTGTAAAAATGTGTGATCATTATTGTGTAGTATAAAATTGGTACAATGCTGTAAAAATATCCTAAGGTAGTTAGTATATTAGGCAGGTAGACATGACAGTAGCGTGCATCGCTCTTTGACGAAAGATAAGCTGTGGATTTTCATTGGCAGATTCGAAGCAGGTGATTAATAGTGAACTTATGAGCTAATTTAATTAGTTGTGGAAAACTGGAAATATATCACATATATTTTTCCAAGACATTCACAACTGGCACTACTTATCTAAAATTTGGCAAATATGAATTCCTCGTCCAAGTACTGTAATAAACCAAGTCGACAGTCAAAAATTCTGATTGAACAATAAAATCCAAAAAGGAAATTTTTTACGCTTGTTGTTTTCAGATGCATGCATTTCAGTAGTTTTCAGTCTAATCTGTGGGAGATAATAAATGGTTAAAGATAATAAATTTTTTTCCGTTATTTCGTCACATCTGCCTTGATGATGTTCACAGTAACGCTGTACGAAACGTTGGCTAAAGAAGGAGGTAGCGCAACACGGCATAACACCCCAAAAACAAATAAAGAAAATACTTTCGGCCGTAAAAACGTAGTCAAAGATAATAATGTATTTTCTGAATCAGCTTCAATCAAATAATAAATGACTTATGGCACTGACACACATGCCCTTAATGAGCGTACTTATAAAAAGCATGCTATTCAATTGTACACATTTGGTAAATGAGCATGCCTGTTTTAAGCACATTCATAAATAAGCGTGCTCAAAGCAAACAATTGAACATACATGGTCATTAGGGGCCATCCATAAGTTACGTCACACCTTAAGGGGGGGAGGGGAGTAGAGAAGTATGACATTGTGTGACAAGGGGTATGGGGGGAGGTCACTAGCTCTGTGATGTCACATGTGAAAATCTAAATTATTAAAACGCAAAACTTAAATGTAAACGAAAACATGTAAAAATTGCTAAATATGTGACGTCACACTAGGGAGGAGGGGGTCTCACAATTGTGATAATGTGTGACAGGGATGGGGTGGGGGGGGGGGGTAAAAATCATGAAATTAGTGTGATTTAATTTATGGATGGCCCCTTATAAGCATGTTCTCGACCAAATAATTGTGAGGAAGTACTACTTTTGTGGCAAATTTTCAAAACGAAGGATAAAATCCGAAAATTATCAGATAATAAAAAATGAACACAAATTTCAATAAATTTCGATTTAATAAAGAGCTGGTTTTCTTATTTTATCGTGTTCGTGACATTCGTGACTCCGGTAATGAATCACGAAAAGCAAGGTTTGAAATAATGAGTATGCTCAATACTAGCACATGACACCTATGCCACTAAGTAGCATTATTGTTTTGTCGGACATAACTCTTGCTATCGAGTCGGATAAACTGGCACTTCTTTCAGTCTTGGACATGAGTGCCGCTTTTGACACGATTGACCATGATTTCCTTATTAAACGATTAGAAGAATCCTTTGGTTTAAATTGCGGTGTTAAGAACTGGCTGAAATCGTACCTGGACAACCGCTTACAAACCGTAAAAGTGGGGAAAAACCAATCAAAATATGCAACCCTTTCATCTGGAGTTCCCCAGGGGTCTGTTCTGGGCCCACTTCTCTTCATCCTCTTCACAAATGATGTCGCTAAAATTATCGAATCATTTGGTCTTCTATCCCACTGCTACGCTGATGACCAGCAAGTTTACTTTTACTGCTTACCAGAGGAAATAGACCGTCTTAAAAATCGCATAACTGAGTGTCTAGAAGCAATCACTCGCTGGATGACCTCAAATAGATTGGAATCCTGCAAAGACTGAGTTTCTCTGAACCGCCACAAGCAGACGTCAGCGTAACATTGATAATTTCCCAATAACTATTTCAGGAAGTGACATCACTCCAAAGGCATGCATAAAACTACTGGGTGTCAATCTGGACGCTGATTTTTCCCTTAAAACTCAAGTGAACAGAACCGTAAGTACGGGGTTCTTTCAATTAAGGCAAATTAAAGCAGTACGGAGAAACTTGACAACAGAGGCGACTAAATTACTTGTCAACTCGTACGTTGTTTCGCGTCTGGATTATTGCAACGGAATATATGCTAGTCTCCCAAAATATCAAATCAACAAATTACAATCCGTGTTCAACGCTGCGGCAAGACTTATCACCGGCGTTTCTAAATATTCCCATATTTCTGAGCATCTCAAAAACCTTCACTGGCTCAAGTGTCCCGAAAGAATCCAGTTCAAGCTCTGCTGGATGATATTTAAGTCCCTTAACGGAATGGCTCCGGCTCACTTATCGGAAATGTGTAATCCAGAAAATTCCAATCCTCGACAATTAACCCTCAGGTCAGCAGCAACATCAGCTATCGGAAGGTTGAAGGAACCAAAGCGCACACCAGATACTGAGTTCGGTGAGCGTGCTTTCGGAGTGTCAGGACCTAAAGCCTGGAATGGACTGCCACATGAGTTAAGAATGATCACAGATTCAGCGGAATTTAGAGCTAAACTTAAAACCCATCTCTTCAGACAGCCGTATCCATAAGTTAAAAAAACCTTTCACCTTCGCCTTCACGGCCCGCAACGTTGTAAATAACTAATTGTGTAAAATATAACCAAATTCTTACTTTAAGCTTTTGTAAAGGTCATTTTATGAAAATTTCCAGTCCCAAAGAAATTCACTAGTCTTTCAGAATAAATACTAATTCAATTTTGGCATTAATCTTCTTATAAATGTAAAATCAACAGTGATGAGGGTAGCAAAGGTAAATTCATGCAATGTCCAGTGTTTTCAACATAATGTCCTCCACGTGCAAAGTCGTATTCTCCCCAAGCATAAACTTTCTAAAAAAGTGTGTTCATCGGAAGTGCCAGGTAAGTATGTTTCTGTATCTATTTGTAAATAATAAAATTAGATAGATCCTAAGAATTAAAAAAACAAAAACAAAAAATTGTAAAGCACCCCTGAGGTGATTTTTCACAAAAACGGCGCTCTACAAGTTGTCCAATTATATTATTATTATTGTTAATTTATAGTAGCATGCTTTTGTGCTATACTAATGAGCACGACTTTCCGTAACATTATGTACATAATAAAAAATATTATTATATAACATACCCACGCCTCTACTCACACGACGTTTAGACGTTTTAATCTGAAACGTTTCGCGCTTCATTAACCATGTCCTTGAACAATAGTAATCGCAATGCGTTAATCGCCTTACGTACCAAAATTATTTCTAAGAAATAGGGTCCTAACTGACAAAGTTGGGCAAGACTTTGATTAGGGCAATTATAACGTGATACGTAGCGGGAAAATAGACAAAAGTACCTACCGCCTTGCATTAAAATTTAATTATGATTATGAGTTGATATTTCAACAAAAATAAATTTCGCGCTTGCAGTACGCGCCAAACTTAAATGCCGACCTGAACTTAATACGATCCATTCTCGCGCAAGTACGGTCACTTTAATTACTTTACAATGACCGTAAGCGAAAGACAGAGATGCGTAAAACATATGCGCGACAGAGAATGGATGGGAGGGGAAGTATGCCGGTTTTTGGACCTTAAAATCGCCTATTGCGACGATTTCGACGATAAATTAATGTGGCAAAAACGGGTCGGCGATTCAATAAATATATACCGACGGCCTCCGTGGTCGAAGGGTGAGGTTCTCGACTAGCAATCCCAAGGTCGCTGGTTGAAATCAGATTAATATGTGTTATTTCACAATGAATTCATAAAAAAAAAATAATGTGTAATAATTTTGCGGCACGGTTCAGGGTAGGAGATGCTCTCAGGGTCGCCCTGGTGCAAGACCACAATTCAGAATTGAAACGTTGTTTGAAATGGCTTTGGCCGTGTTTGGCGACCAGTTCTGAATAGCAGATACTTCCCCACATTGCTCCTCCCCATCTTCTTCCACTCCCAACTACCTTAAGCCACACGATGTATCCCGATTGGCTCCACCTCCATCCTCACTGGCTCCAGACGGGAGCATTTGGGACCCTTGTGTGGTATTCACATTAAAAAAATATATATTTCTAATAAATCATTGTCTTCCGTTTTCCTTTTAATTTATAGGTAAAAACGCCTAAAATATTCTTGATGTGTAATGAGTACTAATGAGGGTCGGACGTCAAATCAAAAATTGATTAGGAGAGAGGAATTTACAAATTAAGCAATCTGTATTGCCTGACAATATTGATGGCTGTGGGTTTTGTTTCAAAGTAATAAGACAGCAACCGTTGTCCACATTATCAGACCACAGTTCACGATCAACGTTACAAGGTAAACCGTTGTGCCGTGACAACCGATATATTGACTTCTGCATACCTAAGGTCATTCGACCTTGATGGCCTATGGGTACCAAAGTTCGTTAAATGTTGTTGTAGGAAAATTATTTCTGTATGAACTACTAGTTGGTTGGACGATGTAAGCTTAGGCAGATACATATCTAAAAAATGGACAGCCGACCTTTTCTTCTGGAGAGAAGAGACAGAGAAATCGATACCGGATAGCAATACCGGATTGATAAGCGTAACTTCCGATGATTTTATATCGATATCCCGAGCACGGTTGACAGACTAACAGACATTGACAGGGAATAAATAAGAAAAAAGATGTACGCTGGCAGCACTTATGAATTTAAATTCCTATATATCAAACCGCTAGTTAAGACGACACAATCAATACCTTAAGATGAAGCCATGCGACGTATTGCAAAATCATACAAAATCGTGTATTTTTGTTTTGAAAATTTAATCGCTTGGAAGTATTATATATGCTTCAATTAAATACTGCGTATAGAAAGTATTTTGGCCCTTAAAAATATCGGTCATTTTTTTTTATAAGTCTTTTAATAAGCCTAGAAAAAAATAAAGTATTAGGTCTATAAAAAAACACTTTCAAGTGCAAACTCTCCTACTTATAAACCCTTTTTTGGATTTAGTTTTATTGCATAAAGTGGCAAATTTAGTTTCTTTTATGATAATCGCGAAAAAAATTGATATTTATGCATGAACTTCACGAAATAAAATAAAATGTGCATTTTCGCGTTGTTATTTTTGACGTCAATCAAGACCGCCGGCATTCGACAAAAATGTTATTTCAAAGTGAACCTTATGCCAAGGACATAAGGACCACACAATTGTCACCGCCTTTTTGTCGCATTCTCCACCCAACCGTTATGGTGGACAGACCTGTCTTCGACTTAGTGACTCTCTGCGCCGTAAAATGTTATTCGAGTTTACGTACAATCGATTTTTAAATTTCCTAATTATATATGTAGATGTTTGAATGAACCGGTTAACCACTTTATAATTTACTTTATTTATATAATAATACTCGTATTTGAAAAAAATATATATAATTCTGTTGCCAAATGTCGTTTGAAGTAGGCAATAACTTTGCCTATGATTTGACATTTACAATTTTAAATCTGGCGCGCTTTTGAGTATTAAACAGTGACAACAGTACCGCACAGTGAGAAAATTTCAATACATGGTTAACAATTTAATATTAATAAATTCGTTTCATTTTCCGTATAAAACGACTTCCTTGAAGTACTCGATTCACATTTTGAATAAGTTATATTATTTTTATTTAAAAAAACGCAATTTTTAAAATTCCGCCGCAACATTGATGAACTTAATTATTTTTACCTTGATAACACTGGCATAAATCTAACTATGCACATCAAATCTCCGTAGAAGAGAAACTTATTAACTTTAATTAATTAACTTTTATTGCCAAGTTCTTACTTTCGGGGAATGATTAAATATAATTTTTTGTTTATTAATACCTAAATTACAGTCCGAAGCTTTCCCGTTCAGTTGTTAACCGCCAAGCTGTTGGTGAATATTTTTGTTGAAAATTGTTATTTCCAATATTTTTATTTTTAAATAAAAGCAAATTGTTCAGAAGAATTTTAAACAATCCAATTTATTAGCAGTTCAAATATAATTGTAGGCCTCCTGGTCAAATGTATTTGACGGCCTCCGTGTTTGAGGGGAAAGGCTCTCGTCTAGCGATCCGATGGTTGCGGGTTCAAATAATTAAATATAATTTATTATGGTATATTTATGGCATGTTCCGGAATGGAAGATACTCTCAGTATCGCCCTGGTGTAAGACCAACATTCGAAATTGATACGTTGCTTAGTGACCAGATCTGAATAGTGAGGTACTTCCCCATGGGCAAAGTACGGCCCGCGGGCCAAGTCCGGCCCTTCAGGCTAGTCAATCCAGCCCGCGACATTGTTTTGAATAACCCTACCACAATTTACCAATTGACGAGTTTTCGGACGAGTTTGGGATTTAAAAGACGACTCTTTCATGGAAGAAAAAGGTATGGACGAATGTGAACATATGGAAGATATTGTATGGCTTTCAGACTTTGCATTTTTACAGATCTCAGATACATCAATAAATTTAAACTTAAACTCCAAGGAAGAAATCAATTAATCTGTGATATTTGGGATCATATCATGTATTTCAAAATGCAATTGAATCTATTTTCCAAACAACTAGTCAAGAAAGACTTTCCTCATTTTCCAAGACTAAAAACTATTGCAGTTAGGGAGGACCAACTTAAGAACTATGAGAAAAGCGTGAAATGTCTTCAGGAAGAATTTGAACGAAGATTCCAAGACTTCAAAGTTATAGAACAGGACCTGGACATTTTTAGCACGCCATTTAATATAGATTGTGAATCAGTCAAACCAGAATTGCAGCTCGAACTGATTGAGTTGCAATGTAACACTGAATTGAAGCAACTGTTTCTCAACGTATCCAAAATTGAGTTCTACAAGGCCCTGTCAAAATCAAGTTTCCCAAACCTGAAATTTCACGCTCAGAAGATAATTGCGATGTTTGCATCTTCCTACATCTGTGAACAGGTGTTTTTTACTATGAAGCTTCGCAAAACAGCGTTAGAAACCGATTGACTGACCACCACTGCGAATCAGCTCATCCCAGTTTCTACCAGATTATGAAAAACTTTTAGAAGCTCAGTCACAGTTTCATCTGTCACATACGCCTTCATACTCTTCTAAAGAATAATTAATTTGTGTTACTTTTTGCCTTTGTAGCATATAACATACTTAATATTACGTTTGATGTAAAAATTAAAAAATAAAGTATATCACTTTTAAAAAAATATTTTATTAAATTGTTTTCCGGCCCGCCTAGATAATTTTTTGATTTATCTGGCCATTTCGTTAAAAAGTTTGCCCATCTCTGTACTAAACGTATCTAAAAAACGACTAACCGCGCGCCGCACGGCCACCCGAAGATCTTCGGGATTCTACGGAAATATTCCGAAACTTTGGTTCTAGCGAAAGTAGGGTTTGAACAAGATAATATTAAGTAATAATATTTCTCTTCTAAAACGCAACCATTAGTCAAAGGGTCAGTTATGCGTTCCCACGATTTTATCTTGTTCGAGCCCTTGGGATATACCTTTTTGAGATTATTATTTGTTTGTTTGACAGTTGAAAATGACCTTTTGTTTGTGTGCGTTTTTTGTCACCTATTGCGAACTTTATAGGTCGTCAGTAACAGACAGTAAATACCTGCGACCGCTGGCGATCTACTCCTCTAAGTGAAATGTTTCTTGTGTGTTAATTATTGCGTTTTTAATATTATTGGAAGGTGGAGTCTTTTATTTTTATTTTATTATTTATTTATTTATGTCTATTCTTGAATACACAATTTTACAATTGATTACAGAGGTTTACAAAGGAGTACAAAAAAACGTTAATTTTCAGTAGCAGTAAGCAAAAAGATTTTTTTTTTTAAGTATTATGTTGGGTGTAAGGTAGGTTTGAGAAGGTAAAACTGTGTGTGGGTAATATTGTATGTTTCGTGAACACCTCACTAGGAGAACCTGTGCTGAGGTGTTGAGGTGCTTATGATTAAGTGGGACAAGTATTTATGTGTGTTGTAGAAAATTAGTTATTTAATTATTATTTTTTTTTTTTATACATTTTATTATCGCATACACTGATTATTTAGAATGAAAAAATATGTATAAAATACAAATCCATATATACACATTTATGCACATGTTTATATTTATAGACATACATACATATAAAGTTGCACACACCTACACATATTTATTAATTAAAATAACTGTAAATTGCATATTAATAACTACCTAAAAAATTATATTTAAAAAAAAAAATTTAAAATTCAAAATTATTAAACATTTTTGATTAATAAACTATACAAATCTTAAGTACGTTCAAATGTTTTATAAACCTAGTCTATTCCGTGCGAAGGAGAGCGGTTCATTTTGGTTCATGGGTTTAAAAAACAGTCTTTTCTGCCTCCTGTAAAATTTGATAAATGAAAGTTACTTGTTCTACAAATTAGGCCCATGATTTGTTAATTTTACCGTGTATTTTGATAATCATAAATAAGTATTCAATATAATTATAATGTTCATATTTTTCACAAATTTTACCACAGTGTATTGGAGGGCGGAACTCGGGATTTATGAGCCTGACGCCCCTTGTCTATTATTGGTTGTCAAGTTTTCTCAAGTATTTTATAATCCCTCGCAAAACAGACGATTTCGAATTTTTCAAGGACTATGGGATCACCTTAAGATATATTCAGAATCTTAATGACGTAAATAAAGAAGCCGTGTATATAAATTGGGACTCGCGATTCGTGTATTGGATGGACCTACTGTCGAATTTGCAAATCAAAGGAAAAGAAGAAGAAAAACAATAATGTGGGAATCTTAACGATGTAAGTGAAGAAAGCGTGTCAACAAATATACGCCCGCGGCATGGCGCATTGGACGGACGTACGGTCGAATTCCCCTAGGAGGCCTGGAGATTTCCGCAGGGTTCATTTTAATTAATTCTGAAGAAAGTGTTACTAATTATTTAATAAGATTTTTCTGAACGAATTCCTCCCGAAGTAATTAATTCATCGTCTAGAAAAATAAAATCTGGTGCTCACCGCTAAATTTACAATTAGGGGCCATCCATAAATTACGTCACACGAATTTCATGACTTTTTGACCCCCCCCCCCCCCTGTTACATTTGTGAGACCCCTCCCCCCCAGAATTTCATGATTTTTTGACCCCCCCATACCCCTTGTCACAATTTTCTACTCCCCCCCCCCCCCCCCTAAAGTGTGACGTAATTTATGGATGGCCCCTTATATACGGGAAATAAAATTTTCAAACCGTTCTACGTAAAATATATTAATGGTGAGGTAATGAGGTAATAGGTTGTTAATCTTAAATATAAATAACTTACATCCCCGGGTCGCGGTTTGAAAAAAAAATTATTATATTTACGAATTCTCGGAATTTATTAAAATGTGAGCCTTGAGCCCCCAATATTAGGGTAAATGTGAGCCTTGAACTCCCAATATTAGGGTATTATACCTCCCTTTGAATTTAAGTGTAATATACATTGGCACTTTGCATGTACTTGACACTAAACGGGAGTTAATTAGTTAATGAGGTCTTCAGCTATATTTCACTCTCGTTCCTCATATATTGAACGTAATAAATTGATCGCGTCTTAGATGAATTATTTAAGTCTATGGATCGCGTGTACGACTTCTTTCAATACTAAGAGGTTCGTTAGTTCAATTCCGTTCATTAATAAGCTAGTAATTTTGCACAACGACCTTATTAAAAACGATTATTAACGACTTTATATTATTAACGACATTATTTAAAAAAATATGTGTATATTGACAGTTAACCGAAACTTTTCTGTTACTATGAAGGCCGCGCTAAAATTTGTTAATCGTCGGTCGGGAAATCTTTTATCAATTGTTGACCGTGCTCGCATATATTGATAACTGACCATAGATGACGGATTTAGTCAATATTGTATTGATGTAGGGCTATATCCGATCATCCGTGCTAAGTAAGGAGGTAGCGACAAGAGATTGTGCAATATAATATAAGAATCTGATTTTATTAAGAGCTATTATTTGCAATGTTTTCCTGGTAATTCCTCCATTTGATATACATTGTAAACATGATGTAACAACAACGTACAGTAAAAGTAATCACTAATCCTAATCACGCTAAAGAATCACGAGAAAGTTTAAATCTATTATAAACTCGGATAACTGACCCACATTCACACCTCATCGATGTTATCAATTTTTAATCATTCGAAAAGTCGTGAAGTAAAAGTGTTACTAAATTATATCAGTTTGCTATTATTAATAAAATAAATGAAAGCATCTCTTATGATTCAAAAGTAGAACTATTCAACAAAAAGTTTCACTAATTCAACACCATTGTGTTAAAGTCATTGATGATTATATCTATGGCTAAAGTAGATGTGTGTTTGTGGATGCCTATCAATTATTGTGCCAGTTCTAATAGTATTATTGTCTGCCGATGATAGGTACTGTAAAAGGCACAGAAAAGGCCTTATTTGAACCATAAATGATGCTCCATTTCGATAAATAAATGGTCAAAATTAGTTTAGTTTTTTGTGAAAAAATAAAATGATATGTCGTTATTTTAAAAGGCTTACAAATTTGGTATGTCGTGTTGGCATGCATTCATTTTGTGCTAAAAGGCTTGTACAGACTAACGTAAAAAAGTTATACCTTTATTTTAGAAAGAAAGGATTTTTTCAGGGAGGAAATGAGAATTTACGATAGATTAAGAGAAGAGTTAACAAAAAAATTTTACAGGTTTTGAACTGGTTTTTCGGATAATTTCCACGAGAGTTAATGAATGGACGGATAAAAATGAACTGAAGTAAAAATAAGGGTACCTACCTAAGCAAACGTACATGTGAGTCGATTAATTAAATTAGTCAATTCATTAGAGTCAAAAAGAAATTATAGCTAGCTGAGTCATCCATAAATGGTGATATGAAATGTAAGAATAGAATTGATTGACGTCTATGACGCGAGAAAAAGCAGTGCAGTGCCAACACCACTGAGGTGTTCAACGTGAATGCAGACATATCGACAAAAGTGCTTTCTTGTGTTGAATATTATCATTGCTTAACGTAATATCTCGAAATATCGCACTGGTGGAAGACCACCACAAATTGCTTTAATTGACAGTACCTATCTACGTTTTGTAACCATGCGCTGAAAACCCAAGTATCACCTAGTAATTTTTTTACCTTTATTCCAACATAAAAATGTCATCGTCCCACTGGTTAACTATATGTTTTTTTATGTAAAAATTAACAATTTACTGAAAAATTTTCTTGAAAAGTACCCATATACCTAAACATTTACTCTCAATAATTTAATATTTGGGGTTCGTCCGAGAGCGGCAGATACTCTTAGTGTCACCCTGGTGAAAGATCGCCATCGGGGATCGAAACGTTGCTCGAAATGCCTCGAGTCGTGTTTAGCGACCATATCTGAATAGACATGTACTTCCCAACCTTAATTTTCCTTCTCCTTACACTCCCACTCCCTTCAGCCTTCTCGACATACCACAATTTGAGGTGCTATAGTTCCACTAGCCCCATTTTATCTTAGAAACAAGATTACATTTATTTTTACTGCATTTTAAGGGATCCGGAGAAACAAAAAAAAAATATTCACACTTCTCCTTCAAAAATCAAGTATTGCCACAATTTGGATGATTCATTTGTTTCTCCATGAGAAGCTGTACCAGGTTCCACACATGCAACTGGTACCAATTACCAAGTACCGCATACAGAGTGCATTTTACAAATATTCTATCACCATCATCATACATGAAAATTTTAAATTCTACGTAATAAGGGTTCAAATGTTGCTTCAGGTGAAGAAACAGGTGGAAAACTTGGTGCCAGGTCGGGGCTATGAGCAGAATGACGGAGGACGTCCAGGAGAACGCATCGCGACAAACGAGGACTTGGAGGAAGAGGTGAGACATTTTTGAAGACGCGATGGCGGCGGAGTTCTAAGATAATGGTATCAACAAGGCTCTTGTGCCACGGCTCACCAAGTGCATCGATCGTTACGCGATTACGTCGAAAAATAGTGGGGATATGTACCTAAACATAAAATTTTCCTGAATTTTAAAAATAATAAAGGTATTTAATTCTTGGAAAACCCTCGTCGTTTAGTATGTTTTTTTGTATCAAAATATTATGTAAAAGAACGTCAATCTTAATGAAGTTATAAATAAATAGGCTAATAATGATCATCGCCTATTATTACAACAAGCATAAAAATCAATCATTATTCATTAGTTCCATTACAAAGGACGTCTAGTCGATTTCCATTAGGTAGGTACTATTTCCTGTGCTCTAAATGTGTAATTCATTCCTTAATCTCTTAATAGCTACAATTTATGCTAACGACATTTTAGTCTTACCGAATCGAGACTGCGAGGCCGACTCGTTTGTTAAATCAAATATCTAATGGCATGGCGGATAGAAAAATTGTAATGAAAATCGGTAGTAGATCAATGGTAAAATCAGAGGACGCGCCCCTTTTATACCTACTACCTTTATATCAAAGTGCATTTCGAATACAGCTCTAGAGTCTCAACTGCCCATGCCCGTAGCCAGTGAGATTATAGCTTTCCCAATACGGTAGATTTTACTCAAAAAAACTTTCGGTCTGAAAAAAAGTTTAATGTTTCCTGACTGTTACTAATTATCAGTTTATCTGTGCCCTCTTTATCCCGGAGGCTTTTTAAAATTAAATTAATTTCAAAATAATTCCCTAGGGAAATTTATTATTTTAAATTTTAGCATGTATTTCAAATACTTCGAGAAACTCTGAAGACTATAATTGTAGGCGTGTTCGTGTGCCCGAAGTACGAACTTAAGCTCAATTTTCTACTGAAATTTATTTAAATATTTTCAAATACAAAAATTCTAAATAAATTGATTCAAGCATTTTCAAATAAGTAATAAAATTCTTTCTTGAATGAACAATGAATTTTATCGATTCAAGCCATTGATGTAGGATAAATGTTTCAAGCATTTTCAAATACCGAATTCTTTCGTGAATAAATAATAAACGTTATTCATTCAAGTATTTTCGCATACCGAAATTCTTTTTAAATTAATCTCAGCATTTTCAAATATCGAACTTCTTTCTTGCACACAAAATAAATTGATTCAAGCATTTTCTGAAAAGCAGCGTCAGTGAGTGAACTTTATACTTTATTCATTTTGTTGTTTCAGAACTATCGTAATGTTTTTTGACGTGATAACTTATAAATAAGTCTTATAAATCGATGAACGCCGGCTGCACTAACAAAAAAGCATGACTCATTGTCAACTTCCGCCTGAGCCGAGCGTGCAAGCGAGAGCGCGGAACAAGCGTTCGGCCTAAGCGTTCGGCTTGTGACGCATCTATCTCTCTTCCACTCCATCGTTATTATATGACGTTATCACGTAAAATTATCGTCCGTAAACCGACTTTACAGACAACCAATTTTTTTACGTAAATTCCACGGAAGAGCTCCCAACCGCCCGGAGCCAGTGAGACTATCCCCAGTGAGGCGTCCCCAATTTCGTGAGGCTGAAGGTAGTGGGGAGAGGAATGAGATGGGGCAGAAGATGGTGATAAAGTACATGGTTATTCACGTCTGGTCACCAAACGCGGCTAAACCCATTTCAAGCCACATTTCAATTCCAAATGGTGGTGTTAGACCAAGGCGATACAGAGAGTATCTTCCACTCTGGAACGTGCCGCAAATATACCTTATTATTTAAATATACCATTATTTTAAATGATTAAATTGTGAAGTAACACAATTCAATCAAATAAAAATTTTCAGGGTTTTGAACCCGCGGCCTCTGGATTCGTAGACTACTATAGTAACCACGGAGGCCGTCGTAAATAAATAAAGTAAGAATGTATTGTTTATTGCGTAGACAAACACGATGACTCGTTCAGGTATGCTGATTGCAATAAAACGCGACCTTGACGTGATAATGATCTTATCGGGAAGAATGCACATTTTTAACCTACGGTAAGATGGGGTTAAATTATCCCACTTTTTTAATTTAACTGATTAATTTAACAATCTGAAAAATGTTATGTCCGCTTAATGTCTTTATAACATTGGTATTTATTGTAGGTGCCATAAAACGCTCCTGTAAACAATATAAACACCTTATTATTTTCAAAACACTGTATTTCTCATATGTTCGTAGTATCCTTGAATATGCATCTCAAGTGTGGAACCCGGGCTATGCAGTACACAAAAATAGAATTGAAAGCGTTCAAAATAGATTTTAAGGTACCTCAATTTCCGCTCTTTTCGAGCTCATGTTAGTAACAAAGACTCTGCAAAGTTCTTCAAAATACAGACGTTCACTTGTCGAAGAAATATTGCAGATTCAGTAATGTTATTTAAAATTTCACACAACTTAATCGATAGTCCCGATCTTCTTCAACGCCTATCATTCCATGTTCCAACTCGCAATAGCAGACAGTCGCTTACTTTTAATCTCCCTCTTTGCAAGAACAACTCCAAACAGAACTCATTTATTTACAGATCTACACATTCATTTAATTTAAATTATTACCACATTGACATTTTTAACTCGATGTTATGTGATATAAAACGTAAACTCACTAAGCAACATGACTCAAACTAGGAAGTTCAATCTACCCCTCCCCCCTATATATTCCTGTCCTTAGCCTCTTAATCCTAATCCTATATTTCTCCTCAACCCCCCCCCCCCTCCTCACATATTGTAGCCAAAAATAAACTAATTTATAAACACCTTTAATGTCACACTTTATCATTAACTGTCACCAGTGGAAAGTTCATAATTGGCAAAAATTACTATAATATCATTGTATTATTGTATAATTTATGATTTGCTGTCAACTTTTCCGAAAATAAAATAAAATAAAAATAATTTGAGTTGGCGGAGTAAGATGTAATTAAAACGGTGACCGGACAACTCAGAATGAAATCAACTCAGAACCACCTCAGAAAAGTCATTAGCCCGTATAGACGGGCAAAATTTATTAAATATCTTAAAGCCAAATGTAATACTGAAAATTAAATTTTATTGAAAATTATTTTATATTTTTTATTTTGGAATTTTCTTGGTAGTAATGAAATATATCAAAATCTTCTAAAACCTAGCTCTACACACTGCAAACTGCATTGCACCCTTCGATCAATAATGGCTTCTTATACTTGGTCGATGATTGCACCTCAAGGTAGTCATTATTTCACTGGACTGCTTTTATGTAGCCAGCCGCCCGTAGGATGAGTGATGAAAAAAAATATAAAAAATTGTTTAAATAGGTTACGCTAGATTAGAGTCATGGACTATTTTAAAATTATTTTTCCATAGCTTTTAGTGATTTTTCAAAGAGGTGTTGAGTTGACTTTATTCTCAGTTGGCGTGGAACCAATTAAAACAAAGTAATTATATCCAGTAACATGCGTTGAAGAAGGGGCTTTGGACACCCGTTCACACTCATTTATAATAAAACTAGCTGGTATCCGGCATGCGTTGCAATGCAAAAAAAAATATTGTTTCTTCCTGCATTTCTTTTCCCATGCGTCCCCGTTCCCCTTCCGTGTTCTCTTCCCACAACCCCACCTCCTTCATTACTCTTCTCCTCATGCCTTCACTTCCTGCCGCTAACGTATATAAAATACCCTCACTTTCATTTTTACAAATTTCATAACGCCGAAGCTTACCATTATATAAAGCCTATAACCTTCGCGGGCGTGCGCACAACAAATCACCTAAGTTTCATCGCAATCGGATGAACGGTGTGGCAGCGTATAACATACGAACAAACAAATAAAATTTGATTTTTATATATACGAAGATTGACTATGGTGTCCCCAATTGGGGTATGTTGTGAGGCTGAAGGGAGTGGGGAGAGGAAGGAGATGGGGAAGAAGATGGAGGGGAAGTACCTGGTCATTCATATCTGGTCACCTGACGCGGTTTCAATTCCGAATGGTGGTCTTACACCAGGGCGTTAAAAAGTAAACTGCTTGTGCGTAAAGTAACCCCGTCAAACGGTACCAACTTTTTATAATTTTTTACAATGTTTGCTAAATTCTTCGAAAGTTGCCTTGGTATAAACGAGGAATTTTCACAGCTTGTAGATATAATAAATATTTAACACTTAAAATAAAATTATACTTGACTACAAGCTCTTCTTTGTGAATTATCAACTCGAGGTGGCTTCAAAGTGTTAGAAATAACATCACTTAAAACTAAATCAAATCAGGTAAGTAATCACTCACAGATTAACATTTAGATAAATAATTCGCAATTAAATATACCTATTCGATTTTAACAATTGTATCAACAGAACGGAAAGTGGTATTTATAAATATATTGGGCGCTTTATAATTCCTAAGGTCACGCAACGTCACAAAAAACAAAATTACAAAAATGATGCAGCTCTTTCTTACTTACTAAATAAAAGGGTGTAAGAAAGAGCTATTGAAACTGTGACAAACGGAGTACATACGTCTGCTTCCCTGAAGAAAAAATGTAATCATCATCATGCATCTCTCTCACGCATACTAAAGAAATGAGGCGCCGCGTGCGCCGTTACCGTCGGCGTCGCCGTGAAAATTATTAAAGCGCTCATTCAGTAGATTTTTAAAGGTAACCACGCAAGGTTCGTTAAAAATGTTTTTAAAAAGGTTAGCTCATCGAGGGGCTAACCTCGGTGATTGGCTAAAAATTCGTGACGTAGCTTACAGTCCATATTCCACTATGAGATTTGAATTAACTACAATACAAGTAGAAAAATATAATTTGTTTCGAGACTTCAAACTGCGTCACGCGTTCGAAATTTTGAAAGTGGCCCGACCAGTTTTATTTCGAAAAAGGCCCGTATGAGCTAACCTTGTTAAAAGCATTTTCTACGAACCTTGGGTAACACGTTTGTAAGATTATTTTGCTCCTGATATTTCTTCCCCAGGAAACACAATTTTAATATTATTGTATACACATATGCAATGTTATCTTTGAGTTGTAGATACTGTAGATTGCATTTGTAGATTTATTTGATGAATTTGTGTTATTTCACAATTTATTCATTTAGAATGATATATATTATATTTGGGTCACGTTCCAGAGTGGAAGATACTCTCAGTATCGCCCTGGTGTAAGACCACCGTTCAGAATTGAAACGTTGCTTGAAATGGCTTTAGCCGTGTTTGGTGACCAGATCTGAATAGCTAGGTACTTCCCACCTTCCCCCCCATCTCCTTTCCCTCCCAACTACCTTCAGCCTCACAACACACCCCAATTGGGGATGACATAGTCTCACTGGCTCCAGACAGAAGGGAGCAGTTGGGACTCTTGTTCGGTATTCACATAAAAAAAGAAAAAAAAATCTCAATTTCATCCTGGTGAAAGACCACCATTCAGAATCGAAAAGTTACCTAAAGTGATTTTTACAGAGCACTTCAGGTGTTTATTTCACTAAAGCGGCGCCTTAGAAATCATCCCAATATTATTATTATTGAAATGGCTGCAACCGTATTTGTTTCATCCAAAAATGTTTTTTTACTAGAATTTTAGATCTGGTGATCAAAGTGCAAATACTTATTTCATTACAAATATTTATTTATTTATTAAACGCCCTAATTTGCTTTTACATTATAATTTATAAGTTGAGTATACATTTATTTTAAGAACTTGAAAATTAAAACAATAAAAAAAATATAATACAATGAGAAAAAAAACTGTAAACAACACAAGCATATTTTTGTTTTTGTTTTTGGGGTGTTATGCCGTGTTTCGCTACCTCCTTCTTTAGCCAACGTTTCGGACAGCGTTACAGTGTCCATCATCAGGGCAGACTGAGTCTGCCCTGATGATGGACACTGTAACGCTGTCCGAAACGTTGGCTAAAGAAGGAGGTAGCGAAACACGGCATAACACCCCAAAAACAAAAACAAAAATACTTTTTGGCCGTGAAAACCTAAAAACATACCTAACACAAGCATAATATATATACATAATAAAAATAAAATACATTTGTAGAAATGATATGAAGACTTTACATAAATAGATATTGAATATAAACAAAAAATTGCAGAAGTTATATACACGTCTATTTGTGCCTAGATATATAGAAGAATTGAAATAAACAATATTTATACTGGTTATTTATAAGGTGAAATATATCTCCTAAATCAGAATATTTATTTCCAAGGCTGTGAAGTCTCGGAATTGGGGAATTTTGGTAGACAGTTTTCTGGTATTGTTAAAGTAAAATGGTAATAAATGTCGGCCAGATCTTTTGGGAATATGGATGTTGATTAATTGAAGCATTTCAGGGCAGTCAATTTTGTAATGCAGTATTTTGTGTAATTTTTTTTTTTTTTTTTTTACATTAACTCCACACAGGAGGCCCTGAGGAAAAAATAATTTCCCTCAGGGCCTATGTCATCTTTGAGGATGCTGTGTGGAGGGTGTTTTTGAGGAGAGGAAGGAGTGAACATGGGTCTTGAAGAGACCCATATTGTAGGAGGGAGGAAACACAGAGGCCGGCAAATCGTTCCACAGCCGAGCTGTTGAACTCAAGAACGAGTCGTAGAAACGACCCGTTCTCATGTGACTAATGTCAACCGTGTACAAATGTTGAGCGCGCGTTTGGCGTGTTTCCCGACTATGCACCGGTGCCGAGGGGATCAATGACGCTAGTTCCTCGGAGCATCTTCCATTGTAATACCGGTAGAACAAGGACAGCATTCCCACCTGGCGCCTGTGCTCTAAAGATTGCAATCCGTTAGTTAAATTAGGAGAATCTATCAAACGGACCGCCCGTTTCTGCACAGAGTCAAGGGTTTTTTTCAGGTATTTTGGGGCTCCAGACCAGAGGTGGCTGCCAAATTCAACCGTGGGGCGCACTTGCGATTTGTAATAGTAATAGTAGTAGTTTGTGTTTATTCTTCTTTCTGAAAGTTTTAATATGGACATTTTATCCAGTAGGTAATTGTAATCAATGTTTTGTACAGGAATATGCAATTTATAGCTTATATACCTCAGGAACTTATGTTGAATCTTTTCAATGTTGTCGGAATGAATATTGTAAAAGGGAGACCATAACGTAGAGTTATACTCTAGTTGGCATCGTACTAGGGTTTTATATAACATGTTAAATGTGCCTAAATTATTGAAGTCTTTTGCAGCTCTCAAAACAAAACCAAGAGTCTTTAGGGCCTTATTGATATTGTACACTATGAAAAGACTGCTTTATAAAATTGACCTGGCTAACGGATTTTTGCGGGTTTTTACAGCTCAGAAAGGTGCATCTCTACACATAATAAATTAAAGTCCTCCGCCGGGTCTGTCTGTCTGTTCGCGATAAACTCAAAAACTACTGAACGGATTTTCATGCGGTTTTCACCAATAGTTAGAGTGATTCACGAGGAAGGGTTAGATGTATAATTTGTCAAGGTTTTGTGTAAATTGGTTGAAATATATAATTAAAGGAGAATGTCTGTATGTGGTGGATGAGCGGGCTGGCAAGCGGGCGACGTGGATTTGATTTGTATGCAAATTAACAGATGGCAGTGTGAGTTAAAAGGTTGGGTAACCATCCAGTAGATGGCGTTGTGTAACGTTAGCCATAGCAACGCGTGGCCGGGTCAGCTAGTATTGAATAAAAAGATAAACTGATAAAACGAGTCCCCTTTATTTGAAAATTTTAAATGCTCGGAATTCGAAGAATGAACTCGTTTGTGTATATATATACAAGGTTACACCCACGCCAAACGTGTCAACGCCTTTTAGTTTGCTTTAAGTACCTATGAAGATCAACAAACTCATAATCGAGTGGCCAACAGTGTTTATTCTTTCGTCGTAATTTGTTTGCAATCAACTTTATCGTATCCAAAATAAATGAATTGAACGTCACCGTTTTGAAGGGTCACCAGCAATATGAATTAGGCAGGCACTTCCTGCCATCTGCGGCACTCATCTCTACAGCCTCTCAAAACATCTCGTTTCGCCAATCTACTTTTTTAATATTATTTATTGTTTGTGAAAATTTTTGGGGGTTTTGTTCTCTTTCTTTTTGGGTTTTCAGGTACATGGATAATGTCAATTACAAATAATTTGTTTTATGAACTTCAAAACAAAGATTTTTAGAATATCTAAAAATAAAAACTCTCAGAAACTGGGCGTACTGTACAGGGCCCGCAGATACTTTAATAGTACACAACTGCTAACCCTGTAGTGCGCCCCACGGTTGAATTTTGCAGCCACCTCTGGTCTGAAGCCCCAAAGTACCTAAAAAAACCCTCGTCTCTGTGCAGAAACGGGCGGTCCGTTCGATAGATTCTCCTAACTTAAGAAACGGATTGCAATTTTTAGAGCGGTGGCGTCGGGTGGGAGTGCTGTCCTTGTTCTACCGGTATTACAATGGAAGATGCTCCGAGGAACTAGCGTCATTGATCCCCTCGGCACCGGTGCACAGTCGGGAAACACGCCAAACACACGAGAACGGGTCGTTTCTACGACTCGTTCTTGAGTTCAACAGATCGGCTGTGGAACGATTTGCCGGCCTCTGTGCACCTCTCCTACAACATGGGTCTCTTCAAGATCCATGTTCACTCCTTCCACTCCTCAAAAACACCCTCCACACAGCATCTTCAAAGATGACATAGTTCCTGAGGGAAATTATTTTCCTCAGGGCCTCCTGTATAGAGTTAATATAAAAAAAGATAGTAAAATTATTTAGACAAGATGACCAGAAAAACGATGCAAAAAATGTAACAATGTCGGTCATAAATTGGAAATTCGTGCAAAAAAAAATATATTTAAAAAGTATTTCAAATACTTTCGCTTACGACTTTCATTGATAGATGAATATAGTGGTCGAATAAAGTCCAATTTCTCCGTGCACCGTTGGCAGTTTATTGCTCGCTTGTCGTGTTTGCTTGTCGATGCAGTAATGTTATTACATATTATGCAAATAACGCGAATCAAAGTTCACGAGGGATTCCACTTCTGCGAATTGATAGGAAGGTACGCGCTAATTGGGCGACAATGCTCTCGGCAAACTCAGAAAGGTTATCGGAATTTCAATGCCATCGACAATAATACATTTTTATTGAAGGTTTTTAAAATTTATAAATGCTTTTATAAGTTTATCTCACCGAACTTCTCAGTTATATTTAATATACCACAAACGGGTTGCGAATTACATAAAATTCTTTTGATTTCTCATTATAAGCGGAATATGTTGCTCGTGCAATGACGGGGGCAGTGGCGGCTCTCGGTGTGAGGCAGGGGAAGCATAGCCTCCCCAAAAAATAGAGAACCAAATTGTGAAAAAGATTCAAGATACAAGTATCCATACATACAAAATATAGAAAAAACTTTCATTTAAATGTTTACAATTTATAAATTATAATAAATATACTATACTTTAAATTAAATATTACCTATGAGTATTTTCATATTTCACTAGGACTGGTTGTCTTTATATTATGTAACTCATCAGGCCAGTGCAACTACTACGCATATAATAGTGAGGCATACTCTGCCAGTGAGGCAGAGACGGCCGGCGAAGTCCTTCGGTAAGGCTCTTGACTCCGAAGGACGCGGGATCGAATCCCGGCGTGGCAAATAAATTTTATTTGATTAATTTGTGTTATTTCACAAGTAATTCATTTAAAATAATACATAATATATTTTCGGCACGTTCCAGAGTGGAAGATACTCTGAGTATCGCCCTGGTGTAAGACCATCATTCAGAATTGAAACGTTGCTTGAAATGATTTTAGCCGTGTTTGGTGACCAGATCTTAATGGCCAAGTACATCCCCACCTTCTTCTTTCCCTCTCCTTCTCCTCCCCACTACCTTCAGCCTCACAACATACCCCATTTGGGGATGCCATAGTCTCACTGGCTCCAGACGGGAGCAGTTGGGACTCTTATGCGGTATATATATATAAAAAAGACAGGCCCACCTCCGAAAGCCGCTGATTTCATGTAGGGAGGAGTGGGCAAGTCACAAGGAAACGAAATGAATGGTAACCGTTGCGCGGTCGCGGGTTGTTTAGTTTGAGGCGCGCCTCAAACAACGAATATTTCCAAAGTAGAATCGATTACTTACGATTAGCTCTAGCACTCTATGAGACCAATTTTTGTTTTGTGATATTACGCGGCAGTAGGTACCTACGAAGTACGGCTATTTTGACCAATTTAGTAGGGCGAATTTGAGGTTGATGATCTATTTTGTGTTTGCAAATTATTATTATAGTTTGACGTATGTAACGGTTCCATTTTTTTATTTTTTATAGATGCAGGTAAGTGTAGGAGTATATAATGCTTGCTTTAAAAAATCCAATTGTGAATGGTAGAAGAAGTCGAGTTTGCCCGAAGAAGACATGGCTCGACCAAATGAATCAGATACTTGAGTCGGGCCATGCCAAGGGTCAGAGCAATAGATTGTGAATGAGGCAAGACCGAGTTGTTTGGCGGTTCGTCCTCTCTGCCAACCTCTGCAGGTAAACGGCGTGATGGTTAGTTAGTTAAAACATGTTTGTGTCGCCCCACTTTTTAACCCCACAAACCGCTGCTAGCTAGCATTGAACCGCAACGCCTAGGTGGGAACCAACTCCAACCAACTAGGAAACTACAATTTGAAATTGTGTTCTGAAAGGCTATTCCCTAAAGTTTGTGATAAGAGGTCGTTCTCCCGCGAGAAGTGCTGTCAGATTTGTGTGATTTTCTACTGTTAAATGAATAAATAATCATGCATACTTGCAGGAATTCGTGTTTAAAACGACCCAAACTAATATACGTGTTAGCTCACAGTTGAAATTTTGACATCGGCCGATAGAAAAAGCAAATAACAGCCGTAGAAAATCACACAAATCTGACAGCACTTCTCGCGGGAGAACGATCTCTTATCATAAATTTTAGGGAATAGCCTTTCTGGTCGATTATATTTATTACTTGTAGGAAAATTAAAATCAATAACACCTTCTCTTGGAAAAAATACAGTAAAAGGTATGATTTTATACTATGTACTCGTACCTACGTACCTACGTCAACATGCATGTTGAGTTATGATGCATTACATTATGATTGCGTAAACATTATTAAAGAAATCTGTGTGCAAACAAATCGGCATAAAGTTTTAATCTTAATTATTCGTACATTATCGCAACACTATGTATGACTCACAGATCGCATTTCCAAGCAGATTTATTCAGTACCTATTCACTTAGTGACGAGCAGGTACCTGCCTACTTTTACCTTTATTTCATAACGTCATGTGGTCATTTCGAAAACAATAAAACATTTTTTAATTGTCTCAGCAATATTACCGATCAAAGTTCGGACTTCAATATTTTAATATTATTTTTTTATAATACGAGTAAATAATAATGCTATGTCCAACAATTTATCTGCGATGTATTTACTCGGATACTTGCAAATACATCAATGTCTGCTGACTGGAAATTCCGGGGGTTTCAAAAATAAAACCGTCGAATAAACATAACTTTGTATCGAATGGACTTTGAGTCGGGTATGCGAATTTATTATAAAGGTATATTTTTTTGTTAATTTATTAAATTTTGTTTGACATTTTTTTTACTAACGGATTCATGTACAATATTATGTAATGAAAGCGCGCATGCTATCTAATGAATTCAATTTTTAATTTCGGAGGCGGGTATGGGTACCGCCGCCCCGGGAACCATTTATTGGATAACCTACACCTCTGCCACAGGTCTTTGGTGACTTAGCAGGGATTCATGGGGTGAGGTTTGAGGCGACGGTTGCGTCTGCCTACAGCTGCTTGCATCGCAGTGGGAGTGATAGATTCATACGTCCGTTACTCCTGGACACACTGACCCCCAGATTCCTACCCACTCCTCATACCTTTATCCTTCTCAGAAATTCCTCTCCTTCCTTTTCTAAAAATACATAAATCTCTCTCATAGCTTTTTTTATATGAGCTCCATACAGGAGGCCCTGAGTAAAATAATATCTCTCAGGGCCTACGTCATCTTTGGGGATGCTGTGTGGTGGTTTTTTTTAAGGAAAGTAAGGAGATGAGAGTTCTGGGAAGGAAAAGGATTTAAGGGGTGGGAAGGAATCTGGGGTTCAGTGTGTCCTGGTCATCCGCCTCCAAGACCTAGACAAATCTCGCCCCATGAACACAGGCACCCTTGCTAAATCACTAAACGTAGCGAACCACGTGGGGTGACCTATGGCAGAGGTGTTGGTTATCCAATTAAGGTTCCCGGGGCAGCGGTACCTATTCCCGCCTCCCAATAGCTAACATAAACAGCAAATGATATACTGGCCCTATGCAATATTAGTCACGAAGTTTCCCCGCTTGTAGACGTGTACAAGTAAATTTACCTCCATATTCAACTACTTGACATTTTTAAAAATAACAAAAACAAAAAAACAAGCTGTCCTGTATCTGCTTTACACTGAAGAATATTATCGGTACTATCATTATGATAATAAATGGTAATATATATGGTTAATTTCCTTTCTGGGTACCCGCTGTTCGCATTACTGTAATCGCCGGCGAATTTTCAGCAAATATGAACAAATTTATGTGTGTTATTAATATTTTAATAAGTTACTAATTGACTTTAAATGTACCTACTCGTGCTACCTGGTCAATCACCTTACCCTGTTTGGTAGGGTATAAATATTACTCATGTTTTCTGCAAGTATTTTAGACCTTGTTCAGAAGAGAAGAATCGTTTCGCGTATACGCGCGTACATTTGCGTCCAGAAGGAGCGTGGAACGCGCGAGCATTTTCCCTTCATTGCCCTTGGTACGTGCACTCGCTCTGCAGTTCGCGCGTAAATTGGACGCAACCATTGTGTTTGTAGTATCAGTCTCGCGCGAGCGACGCGGGAGTGACGCGCGAGTCGAGAGTTTGGCGTACTACACGCGATTTACGCGCGATTTTCAAACACGCGCGATGCTTGTGTTCGCTCCCAGAACACAGTCTAACCGATGGATGGACTAGTAATTTCAAATACCGACAAAATATTTTTAAATGTAATAATAGTTACATCACACGCCATAATTCCGAACAGTTAATATTAAAATTCTTAATTGGTATTGATAATGTGCTACTGAAAAAAATTACTAGTAAGCACTTAAAATATTAAATTTTCATAAAAAGAAATGGTCTCTAGAATCAGTTAAAAGTCCCCTGGTCGCCAAACTGCGGATATTTCCTTTACATTTTCGTATTATTATAATTTTTTTACATTAGCTCCACACAGGAGGCCCTATGGAAAACAATTTCCCTCGGGGCCTGTGTCATCTTTAGGGATGCTGTGTGAAGGATCTTTTTATGGAAAGGAGTGAGAGGAAGTTCTAGGTATGAAAATGGTATGAGGGGTGGGTAGGAATCTGAGGGTCAATGTCCAGGAGTGACGGACGTATGAATCTATCCCTACCACTGCGGTGAAAGGTAATGTTACGAGAAAGTCTTGCTGAAGGTATCAAAAGATTCGACCAGTTCTCCCGATCCGGCCTGCCAAGCAGCTCGTAGGCAGAAATCCAGACAAACCTCACCCCATGAAAACGGGCACCCCTGCTAATTCACCAATGTAGGAAATCTCTTGAGATGATCTACGGCAAGGGTGTTGGTTATCCAATAAATGGTACCCGAGGCGGCGGTATCCATACCCGCCTCCCAAATTAGAAATTTATTTTTCTTTACAAGAAGCGTGTATTTATTTTGTTTAAATATTTGACAGTTTCTTTCAGCTTTATAAACTTACGATTTTTCACGGGTTTAATAACCGATATAATATAAGGCTTTATTAAGGCTACTCACGGTTTCTCCTAGCCAGATGCCTGTTGAGGCATTTGACGTAAAACGAGTTGGGGTATGTGGTACCTCCCCGGGCGCACACCTCCCTGCCGTAGGTCCGGGGCAGGTTGAACTTCTTGCACAGGATGGAGGGCGAGCCCGACGGAGGGTAATCCCCGTCTATATAGATGATGCCGTCCTGTCTACCGGTCCTGGATTCCTGGTGGGAGTGGCCCTGCTCCAGGAGGACTATCCCTGGAATAGATGAATAAATTAGCTGGTTATGTTGGAAAGGGTGGCGTAATAAAAAAGTACAAAGTGTTTGAGATAGATTTAGAGTAACTGGGCCGCTTATTACGATTTTTTTAATAACACTTCGATTTAATTTATAATAATTATTATAAAAGACCACTAATTAAATGCATAGCTTATGAAACATGTTAGTTTTTTAACTCTTGATAGGCCAAGATGCCAGATATAAAGTCCGTAACCATGTGGGTCGGCCGACGACCCCATTTATATTTCTGTTTTATGGGCATTTAAACCATAGAAATCCGTTTTTGTTTTTTTTTTGTTTGTTTTTTGTCCGTTTATTGGGCAGGGAAACATTTGACAAAATATTTTTTCCTGCGATCAACGATTTTTTCACATTTCAAATTTTTTTACATTAAAATACTGGAGATATATTTCATGTATTTAAGTTGATATAAGAAAAAAAGTAATTTTGGCTGCGGGAGAGTTAAAGAATAAAAGTGTTTAAAATTCAGTATTTATTAATTTTTAATTAAAAAGGTGCCACAATAAGTACTTACTGTTTTGAAAAAGACAACTCCTAGGTCGAGGGAGATGGAAAATACAGCATTTTAACAGCTATTTCGTTCAATACACGAATTATTTGACTACTGAATTGTTCAGGATATGTATTTTTTGGCTAGTGTTTTTTTAAATTTTTGAATTAAACCAAAACTAAGAACCTATGAGCGGTTTTACAATTTCTACAGCAACGGCATAAAAAAGGCGATAAACATACATTCCTTATCACAATAATGTTGCAGCCCTTTCTTACACACTAAATAATAGTGAGACAAACGATGAGACACACAATGTACGTATGTCTGCTTCCTCCAAAGGAAAAAGTAATATTTTTTTTCATCTCCCCCATGAGATGAGATGCCACGTTCCGTTGCAGTCGCCGTGCCGTTGGGAATTGTAAAAGCTCTCAATAGGCGCTTCCGTAATTCCCACGGTTATAATTTATAATCAATGTATGCATGTCTGTTTCCTCCGAAGGAAAAAAGTAATCATTTTCTTGCAACTCCCTCACTCGTATTAAATACTCGTGTAAATCGTGTTGCCATTAAATAAAGTATAAATAAATGTCGTAATTTAATAAACAATAAAGAGATAAATCTAATACTAATAACTTTTTGATGTTTCTTGAGAGGGAAGTTGTAATTATTTTAGTCATAGAAGTAACAAAATCGCAAATTTTAAAGGAAAACCGTCAAGAATATTTACAAGAATTTTATTCAAAATCGACAGATTCATTACGTCTGCTGCAAAGCAAGTAAAAGTGAATGAAGTACGGATGGTACTGTATTGGTACAATACGCTCGAGATGATTTACGCACGAAACGGCGCATACTAATTTTGTTCAAATTTATTACAATTTTAATATACGTGCATTTTTTTGGGCATCGCATAAACAATCTAAAATGGGTGCGCTACTAGTCCTCAGGTGTGAATGTTCAATTAATTATTCTGAAGAGTCAATATTCAATAACAATAATAAATTATAATACAAAGGTATACAAGGTGCCTGAAAACAAGTGGTACAAGCAGGAAACTGGTAAATCTCCATTATATGTATTTGGAGTCGATTTTATAATATTTGAAATAGAATTTAAAGCATATTATTCTGTTCATAGTTCATTTAAAAAGTGTCTAAGCGGAGACTCGGCTCCCTCTATATCCATACCTGGCTCCATCTATATCGATGACCGACTCCATTATATCGATGCCCGGCTTCATTTAATCGTGGCCCGGCTCCAACTATACCCATGACCCATGGCCAACTCTATATCGAATCTCTATTTATATCGATGCCCGGCTCCACCTATATCGATGCACGGCTCCCTCTTTATCGATACCCGTCTCTATCTAAATCGATGCCCAGCTCTTTCTACATCGATGCCTGGTTCTATCTAAATTGATGCCCGGCTCCATCTATATCGGTGACCGGCTTCATCTACATCTCATCTACATCCATGCTCAACTTCACCTATGTCGATGCCCGGCTCCAACTAATATCGATGCCCGGCTCCCTCTACATCGATACCCGGCTCCATCTATATCGATGACCGACTCCATCTATATCGATGCTCGGTTTCATCTATATCGTTGCCCAGCTTCAACTATACCCATGATCCATGACCGGCTCCATCTGCATCGAAGCCCGGTTTTATTTATATCAGTGACCGGCTCCATCTACATTGATGCCCGACTTCATCAAGTCGAAGTTCGGCTCCAACTAATATCGATGCCCGGCTCCATCTAAATCGATGCCCGGCTACATGTATATCAAGGCCCGGCTCCATCTATTTCGATGCCTGGCTCCATCTACATCGAAGCCAAGCCCAATCTACATCAAAGCCCGACTCCATCTATATCGATGCCCAGCTCCATCTATATCGATGCCCGACTCCATCTATATTGAAGCCCAACTCAATCTAGATCGAAGCCCGGCTCCATCTACATTGAAGCCCTGCTCCATTGAAGTCCGGCTCCATCTGTATCGAATACCGACTCCATCAATATCATTATTTAGTTTCTTGAGCGGAAGATTTCCGAAAAAGAAATAAATGTAAATGATGGTTGATTACCCAGCTTCTCGCCTTACACAACAAGTTTCCAGTCAATCTGTATAAATATATTCAACATCAATAATTCACATTATTTATCTCTTTCCCCGTATGCAAAAGAACACTGCCTTTAATGATCAAGGCTTGTGTATGTTGTGCTTTGAATAAAGGGGTAATCTCTCAAAGGATTAGTATTAGTATCGCGCGATGATTGCCGGAGCCAGTGGGACTATGTCAGCATCATTCGTAGTATTTTTTTAAGCTGAATTTTATTATTTTGTTTTGAAAACACTGCTTTGCACTCCAGTATCTGACACATTTACAGTTAATTTACAAATGGTTTCTTTTAATGAATGCAAAATAATGCAATTCACTCTGGAGTGTCCATGAATGCGGAAATTTTATTTTAATCTACATTTTTATTTGAGTATAATTATTAAGTACCACTAGAACGGATTCACAGTAGTACATACACAGTTGGGTAGGTGCATAATGACTGTATAACTGATAATTAAATTGAACAGGTAATTACCAAATCATTAATGTGTAGATAGGTACCTACTTAGACGCCAAAAATACTGTTGCGAAGCTTTTGAATAAAATAATGATTGTATGTGTCAGTGTTTCATAAAAATTATAACGAATGGAAAAATTGAACGAGTATAATAATAAATACTTATTTATTACATCGAATCGAATCGAATAGTATTAATAGGCTTGCGTCTGCATGGTAAAATTTCAGAACCCGGCTTCGAGGGGATGTCTGACGCCACGCCATTGTGCTGCGCCACAAATAACATCTGTGTACTTACGTGAAATTTCAAACAAAGCTACCGTTGTAGTTCGGTTTCGAATTCAAGAATTAGTCACAAGATGTCGCCACTTCCGTCAGCAGATCGGATGGGGCGTGTCCCCCCTAGGTATAACTGCTACGAATTTGTGAATATGTAGTTTCTCTCCGGTGCATGTCTGACGCCACGCCATACGCGCCATAACATCTGTGTACTTACGTGAAATTTCAAACAAAGCTACCGTTGTAATTCGGTTTCGAATTCAAGAATTAGTCACAAGATGTCGCCACTTCCGTCAGCAGATCGGATGGGGACGTATCTCCCTAGGTATAACTGCTACGAATTTGTGAATATGTAGTATCTCTCCGGATATGGAAAGATTGACGGTAATATTTGTATCAAGCGGCTACATATTACATATGACGTCATTGTCTGTCTCGGTTACTTTGTCCCTGGTGACTAGCTACACTGGTGACTGGAAGAAAGAACGGGCTATTTTTGGAACCAGTTCTTATTCGATTTATAAAATGGTCACCAACATTAACTGGGCGAAGCCGAACCAAAAGCCGCCCGCAGGGCCTAGCGGCAAAAACTTGCGGAGCGGGTTTTTAAATGCTAGTGTATATTTATATTTCACGGGTCCATAGCTCATAATGGAAATGACATTGCGAGCTGAAAATGATTACACATGCCTAGAAATAATAATGCAAATAAATTATTAACATTTAGCATTCTATTGCATTAATAAATAAATAAATCCGATTTATTTACATTAAAAAAGGACCCTAATCTATGAACGTTGTTTTTAGCCTTTTTTGCTTCCACTGAAGTCTTGAAGTTTTTTTGACATTTGATCAGCCCCGTTGAAGTGCTGCTAAGCCAAATGGTCATGCTGTTTTGCTTGAACGCTGATCACAATTTGATCAACAGCTTAAAAGGGCCGGGAATCATTGCTCAGCGGGAACAGTTCAAATGTCAAAAATTTAACAAACTTTCTAACACCCCAAATACCTTGTAACTAGGGAAAAACACAAATGAAGTAATTAAAAACACAAATTTCTGTTGTTCGACGGTTTGTCTGTCTGTGACACTGGGTCAATGAACTCTTCGATTTGCTTCGAATTTCAAAATTGAAAGCGTTTGTTTGGAGAATTAGACAGCCAGCGTAGTCCAGCGGTACGGTACTCGCAATCCGAATGTCGCGGGACCGAATCCCGGCGTGACAAATTTTATTTGATTAATTTGTGTTATTTCACAATTTATTCATTTAAAATAATATATAGTATGTTTGCGGTACGTTCCAGAGTGGAAGATACTATCAGTATCACCCTGGTATAAGACTACCATTCAGAATTGAAACGTTTTTTGAAATGGCTTTAGCCGTGTTTAGTGACCAGATCTGAATAGTCAGGTACTTCCTCACCTTTCTCTTCCCTATCTCTTTCTTCTCTCAACTACCTTCAGCCCCACAACATACCCCAATTGAGGATGCCATAGTCTTACTGGCTCCAGACGGGAGCAGTTGCGACTCTTGTGAGGTATTCATATAAAAAAAAACTATATAGAAGTACCTACCTGTAATATAATGTTTTTGAAAATAAATTATTATAATCGCCATTTTCAAAATTGGAACTGATTTGTCAAGAATTCAGACTAAATATTTCCTTGAAATGAATATCTAATAAAAATAGGTTCTACAAAACAAAAGATTAAAAAGATTTTTTGAAAAGGTGTATTCTAAATTAATAACTTTTTTCTCATACATCGATAAGATCTTTAGTAGTAACCGTATTAGGCCTTCCTTATTTAGGGTATATGGTCACATTTAATTTAAAAAAACGTAAATACACGGCTATGTTTAATCCAGATTTTCGATTATTAGATTACATTGTAGTGAATAGTGGTTTATGAAAAAGCTTGAAAAAATACGATATTTGCTACCATGGAAAAGTACCTGCCCACATTATTTCACGTAAAAGAAATTTTAGTCTCCGGTTATTTTTTTTGATGTTTTTTTCTATTTTTATTTCTTCAAAACCTATAAAAAAAACTTCTATACCATTCCTGGACATTCGGCCGAGTAACCAAACAAACCCTCTCCCCGACCCTAGTCCAATATCTATTGATTTTTTGTTTTAAGTTGAAAAAAAAATGTCACCGGAGACCAAAATTTAATTTACGTTTTTTGCTCAAAATAATGTCAGGTATCACCGGTAGTCAAGTAAGTCCCCAGCATTTATATAGAGCAGAAATAGCCTAAATGCATTTAAAGCCAAACAACTATTTTTAGACGGCGACTTCATTTCCGTCATGAGCTACAGGAGCTGAGAAATAAGCATTTAAATTTAAAAAATAAGTCATATTGCCCTAGTATTTATCTAATAGTTTTCAATAGTTTTCAATTTTTAAATAATATAGCAATTTTCGCCAGAGTTACAGCACAATTCTTTAAAAATATATAAAGCAATATCTATAGCAAATTATGAAAAAATCTAATGCAAAAGAGAAAGAAGGTCTCAAAGAAGAAATATATATCGATACAGAACATTTTTAATAAATATGTAAATAGGTAGGACTTAGTAACTACTTGTTTCGAGAGTAATTTGTTTACACACGTCGTTCGTAACGTACGTGAGCCTACGTGTTCCAACAGCTGACTTGTTGGTTTTTTAATCAGAAAAGGCGGATTGTAATATTTTATCAGTGGTCAATCAGGTTTGTAGTCATATTTCTACACGAACTTGAACATTTTTAATTATAAACATATCTCATTGTTTATTTTAAGAATTCCTCAACGAAATGTCAATTCGAAAAAAATTATTGTAAAAAACTGTAATTTACATTTCAAGACAAGACTTTCAAATCCTAGGCCACAGACGTAACTACTTTTGAAATGGGCCACAAATATGTTTGTAAAGAATTTTGATACATTTTTGAAAAAGGGTTGATCAATTTCATCATAAAGTCAGAAAAAATTATTTAAGTTTGGACTCAGACACGCTCACAATATATTTCTAACTTTTTATTTGTTCGATGAAAAAAGGCTATATAATAGTTTAGTAGTGAATTTTGCATTTACCTAAAACGGCCAAAACACAAGCAGCTTTATAGTGGGAATACATCTTCTTGTTTTATAAATAAATATTCACAAACACTCACGCAGCGCACTTTACAAAACAAAACAGTTTTTAATTATTTCAAACCGAAACTTCTTTCGCGTTAAAAATCAAAAACGAAAAGAAAATCGAACACAACAGTTTATATTTTCAAACTACCGCGAAAATGAAAAGAGTTGAATCTCTACTTGCTTCGAAATTTAAAATAAAACTAAATAATTCGCATTTTTAAATCGGTAGGAAGGCAAAATTCGAAAAAAGAATTAACTGCGAAAAGCATTTTCCATGGGGGCGAGTTAGAAATAATCTGTCTCGACTACGGAAGCGACATTTCCATATTGTTATGACGGGACCGGCTACGACTTGCGCCTGTGACGGGAGCGGTTTTGCCTGTGACCGCGCGGAGTCGGGCGGGAAACGGTTCTGGCGACTCGCGCTCGCTGCAACTGCTGCCGGGCCGCTGCAGTCATCATAATATATCATTATTTGGATGCACCGCGAATAATTCGTTATGTCATCCGTGACGACACGCGCCGCGCGACGCGCTGCCGACGGCTCTTCTCGGCCGACTGAAGAATCTCGCAAACTGGCAAACTCGCGCCGCGACGGGTTATGGATGCGGATGGCCGAATCTCGACAAATAACGGACAGATTTGACAAACGAGTGACTGCTGACTGCCTTTACTCCGTGGACCATGTTCAGCGAGCACTCATTAGTATAATTCGAGTACCTACCGACACTGCCTAATACGGATGAATACATCAATCAAAAAACAAAACGAAGGCCTTTCGAAACCTAATTTTGTAGCTGGGAGGAATTGGAATATGAATATATTATCAGTATACAGTGTCCACTTAGAATGTAGATAAATATAACAAGGTGTGTTTATATTTGAAAATTAAATGTATCCTTTTAGTAGATTTACGGCGAAAAATGCTTGTAGAGCTGGAGATATACAGTCGTACGTTACAATTTTATATGTACCTATATTTAAACCAAAAAGTGACCTCATATATTTGATTTTATCTATATTAGAGTTATTTTTTAGCTCAATAGTAGAATATAGATCCACATAGTATTTATTCCTCCTGAATGATATGACTATTACAGCACAAAAGTTTCAACTGCCCGGAGCCTGTGAGACTATGGTATTCCCAACTTGGGGTATGTTCTGAGGGAGAAGAAGTGTTAGGAAAATGCTTTGGTAGTATTATTGAGTGATAATGTTACACCTCTGATGTCACTTATGATTCAGCGACCGGACAAATCAGAATGAATTCAACTCAATACCTCCTTTGAAAGGTTATTAAACGCGATGAAAAAATATTTAAAAAATGGTGTAATAGGTGTTAGGTTGGGGCTATTTTAAAAAAATTATAGCTTTTAATGAGTTTTCAAAGAGATATTGAGCTGAGTGGATTCTGAGTTGTTATGGAACCTTATGATTGGTATATAATGTAAGGCAACCTGTAAGTATATTAATAAAATGAGTTACTTACATTAAGCTAGCCCTGTACATTTTAAAAAATTTATTTCAATTTATAAAATTGTTAAATTTATGTTTAAAGTTTAGTATATAGGTACTACAAAAGCATAAAAAAAAGATTTAGCTCTTATCTAGTAACATTAAAATTATTAGTCATGTATACCTCATCAGAAAAGATCAGCTCTTGTCATGGGAGCCAGGATTCTTAATTTCAAGTTGTGTTCTTGAAATTATATTCTTGAATAAATTGAATTCTTTTAATTAGTATGAAATATTTAGAAGTTTTTTTCATAAATATTTAATTTTATTTATTTGTTCTGATTGGTCAAAAATACAGCGCAATTCAATAGAGAGATTATTGCATTTTTATGGCTTGATGAATATAATTGCACTTGGTTGTAAAAATTACGTGTTATAATTAATTATTGGTTTCCATTTCTGATAGGTTTGAAGTCTTACATTATATTTAATATTTGGAATGTTTTGAGGATAAAGGAAGTGGTGAGGGGAAAAATAAAGTCGGAAGCCTTTCCCCTCGACCAGTCTTTAACTTGCAAACTATACAAATATTGTATAAATAATATACATTTTTATTTAAAATACCTACTTATAGCATAAAGAAGAACACTAGAAAGGCCTTCCTAATAGCTGGGAATGAAAACCAACTTCGCCACTGACTTATTTATTTGTTTATTGCTTTGGAACATTTGCAGAGCATTAAAAGGAAAAAAAACATAAGATTAACATTGTAAAGACCGTAAATGTTAATAATCCACTTTGAAATATTCACAGAATGCTGTTTTCTCTGTATCGAGATGTCAACAATAATT
Source organism: Glyphotaelius pellucidus (assembly GCA_936435175.1). Lineage (NCBI taxonomy): Eukaryota > Metazoa > Arthropoda > Insecta > Trichoptera > Limnephilidae > Glyphotaelius > Glyphotaelius pellucidus. Next base: position 27,319,068 of record OW386547.1, read on the forward strand.
AAAAATAACCAGATAAAAAAAAAAACAAAGAGGGATTAGAAAAATAAAACATAAGGATTAAAATATGATATAAAAAGAGAATAATAAATTGAGTAAATAACAACCATAAATATAAATTTTCTTCATGACATGTCATGTAAGTAGATTGCTAATTTGCTTTTAAAAATATGCGAGACTGTTTCCATCCATAGTCACATTCAATAGTATTATACAGATTTAGTACCTTTTGGTTCTGGCCCATTTAGTATGCGCTCTTTCTCTCTCACACTTGCCTGACATCGTATTTGGCCATCCCATTTGATTCTGTTTAGTACCTCAGCGCCTTTCAATATTAAATTAAATTAGCAAACAATGATCAGAATTTTGGTTCACGAAAATGTCCACATGTTCTTCATTATTCTATGGGTAATAATTAATAATAAATTTATAATTTGCGTAGCGCCGTTTTTGTGAAAAATCATCTCAATGGCGTTGTACCTACAAAAAAGTGTATTATTGTTTGCGTGGTATTTTGTGGAACCTGTTTTTAAACCCTCTGGCCTCGGGCATATTTTGTAAGAATATCAAAATATTTCCACTTTGCAATAAAATGCAAATAAACAGAATATTTCTGAACGTATCCGAAAACTAAAAACTGGTTTTGAAAGGCGATGAAATCAGCTTTCCAATTTTTTATGTCGAAATAAACAACATTTTTAAATATATATTTTTTTAAAGCAATCACAAATAAGTTTGTTAAAGTTTACTTTTTGTCGTTACATGTGAATATAATTAATAAAAAATCCCAAAGTTTCATAATATTTTTTCAAATTGCGGTCGAAAACTTTGGTTTCATAAAGGTGTAGATTTGAATTATTTTGTGGTTAAGGTGATCCCACAGTCCTTGAAAAATTCGAAATCGTCTGTTTTGCGAGGGATTATAAAATACTTGAGAAAACTTGACAACCAATAATAGACGAGAGGCGTCAGGCTCATAAATCCCGAGTTCCGCCCTCAAATACACTGTGGTAAAAATTGTGAAAAATATGAACGTAATAATTATATTAAATATTTATTTATAATTATCAAAATACATGGTAAAATTGACATATTATGGGCCTAATTTGTAGAACAAGTAACTTTCATTTATCAAATTTTACAGGAGGCAGAAAAGACTGTTTTTTAAACTCATGAACCGCTCTCCTTCGCACGGAATAGACTAGGTTTATAAAACATTTGAACGTACTTAAGAATTGTATAGTTTATTAATAAAAAATGTTTAATAATTTTGAATTTTTAAATTATTTTTTATAATATAACTTTTTAGGTAGTTATTAATATGCAATTTTCAGTTATTTTATCATACGATTTATTTATATTTAACTCTTCTATACACTCTTGCAGTTCACATTTCTTTAGAATTCTATTGAAAAGTTTTTATTTTCAAGCAACCAGTTGGGCAGGGTTGTGGGGCGGCTTAAAGAAGGATCTGTAAGAAGGGATGTATTAACGCGAATTTTGAAGAGGACCGGAATATATGAAGGAATCATTTGCTCTGGGTGGAGGAGGGTACATTAATGCAAACATTTAGTTTACAGTTAAGATGAAGCCATGCGACGTATTGCAAAATCATACAAAATCGTGTATTTTTGTTTTGAAAATTTAATCGCTTGGAAGTATTATATATGCTTCAATTAAATACTGCGTATAGAAAGTATTTTGGCCCTTAAAAATATCGGTCATTTTTTTTTATAAGTCTTTTAATAAGCCTAGAAAAAAATAAAGTATTAGGTCTATAAAAAAACACTTTCAAGTGCAAACTCTCCTACTTATAAACCCTTTTTTGGATTTAGTTTTATTGCATAAAGTGGCAAATTTAGTTTCTTTTATGATAATCGCGAAAAAAATTGATATTTATGCATGAACTTCACGAAATAAAATAAAATGTGCATTTTCGCGTTGTTATTTTTGACGTCAATCAAGACCGCCGGCATTCGACAAAAATGTTATTTCAAAGTGAACCTTATGCCAAGGACATAAGGACCACACAATTGTCACCGCCTTTTTGTCGCATTCTCCACCCAACCGTTATGGTGGACAGACCTGTCTTCGACTTAGTGACTCTCTGCGCCGTAAAATGTTATTCGAGTTTACGTACAATCGATTTTTAAATTTCCTAATTATATATGTAGATGTTTGAATGAACCGGTTAACCACTTTATAATTTACTTTATTTATATAATAATACTCGTATTTGAAAAAAATATATATAATTCTGTTGCCAAATGTCGTTTGAAGTAGGCAATAACTTTGCCTATGATTTGACATTTACAATTTTAAATCTGGCGCGCTTTTGAGTATTAAACAGTGACAACAGTACCGCACAGTGAGAAAATTTCAATACATGGTTAACAATTTAATATTAATAAATTCGTTTCATTTTCCGTATAAAACGACTTCCTTGAAGTACTCGATTCACATTTTGAATAAGTTATATTATTTTTATTTAAAAAAACGCAATTTTTAAAATTCCGCCGCAACATTGATGAACTTAATTATTTTTACCTTGATAACACTGGCATAAATCTAACTATGCACATCAAATCTCCGTAGAAGAGAAACTTATTAACTTTAATTAATTAACTTTTATTGCCAAGTTCTTACTTTCGGGGAATGATTAAATATAATTTTTTGTTTATTAATACCTAAATTACAGTCCGAAGCTTTCCCGTTCAGTTGTTAACCGCCAAGCTGTTGGTGAATATTTTTGTTGAAAATTGTTATTTCCAATATTTTTATTTTTAAATAAAAGCAAATTGTTCAGAAGAATTTTAAACAATCCAATTTATTAGCAGTTCAAATATAATTGTAGGCCTCCTGGTCAAATGTATTTGACGGCCTCCGTGTTTGAGGGGAAAGGCTCTCGTCTAGCGATCCGATGGTTGCGGGTTCAAATAATTAAATATAATTTATTATGGTATATTTATGGCATGTTCCGGAATGGAAGATACTCTCAGTATCGCCCTGGTGTAAGACCAACATTCGAAATTGATACGTTGCTTAGTGACCAGATCTGAATAGTGAGGTACTTCCCCATGGGCAAAGTACGGCCCGCGGGCCAAGTCCGGCCCTTCAGGCTAGTCAATCCAGCCCGCGACATTGTTTTGAATAACCCTACCACAATTTACCAATTGACGAGTTTTCGGACGAGTTTGGGATTTAAAAGACGACTCTTTCATGGAAGAAAAAGGTATGGACGAATGTGAACATATGGAAGATATTGTATGGCTTTCAGACTTTGCATTTTTACAGATCTCAGATACATCAATAAATTTAAACTTAAACTCCAAGGAAGAAATCAATTAATCTGTGATATTTGGGATCATATCATGTATTTCAAAATGCAATTGAATCTATTTTCCAAACAACTAGTCAAGAAAGACTTTCCTCATTTTCCAAGACTAAAAACTATTGCAGTTAGGGAGGACCAACTTAAGAACTATGAGAAAAGCGTGAAATGTCTTCAGGAAGAATTTGAACGAAGATTCCAAGACTTCAAAGTTATAGAACAGGACCTGGACATTTTTAGCACGCCATTTAATATAGATTGTGAATCAGTCAAACCAGAATTGCAGCTCGAACTGATTGAGTTGCAATGTAACACTGAATTGAAGCAACTGTTTCTCAACGTATCCAAAATTGAGTTCTACAAGGCCCTGTCAAAATCAAGTTTCCCAAACCTGAAATTTCACGCTCAGAAGATAATTGCGATGTTTGCATCTTCCTACATCTGTGAACAGGTGTTTTTTACTATGAAGCTTCGCAAAACAGCGTTAGAAACCGATTGACTGACCACCACTGCGAATCAGCTCATCCCAGTTTCTACCAGATTATGAAAAACTTTTAGAAGCTCAGTCACAGTTTCATCTGTCACATACGCCTTCATACTCTTCTAAAGAATAATTAATTTGTGTTACTTTTTGCCTTTGTAGCATATAACATACTTAATATTACGTTTGATGTAAAAATTAAAAAATAAAGTATATCACTTTTAAAAAAATATTTTATTAAATTGTTTTCCGGCCCGCCTAGATAATTTTTTGATTTATCTGGCCATTTCGTTAAAAAGTTTGCCCATCTCTGTACTAAACGTATCTAAAAAACGACTAACCGCGCGCCGCACGGCCACCCGAAGATCTTCGGGATTCTACGGAAATATTCCGAAACTTTGGTTCTAGCGAAAGTAGGGTTTGAACAAGATAATATTAAGTAATAATATTTCTCTTCTAAAACGCAACCATTAGTCAAAGGGTCAGTTATGCGTTCCCACGATTTTATCTTGTTCGAGCCCTTGGGATATACCTTTTTGAGATTATTATTTGTTTGTTTGACAGTTGAAAATGACCTTTTGTTTGTGTGCGTTTTTTGTCACCTATTGCGAACTTTATAGGTCGTCAGTAACAGACAGTAAATACCTGCGACCGCTGGCGATCTACTCCTCTAAGTGAAATGTTTCTTGTGTGTTAATTATTGCGTTTTTAATATTATTGGAAGGTGGAGTCTTTTATTTTTATTTTATTATTTATTTATTTATGTCTATTCTTGAATACACAATTTTACAATTGATTACAGAGGTTTACAAAGGAGTACAAAAAAACGTTAATTTTCAGTAGCAGTAAGCAAAAAGATTTTTTTTTTTAAGTATTATGTTGGGTGTAAGGTAGGTTTGAGAAGGTAAAACTGTGTGTGGGTAATATTGTATGTTTCGTGAACACCTCACTAGGAGAACCTGTGCTGAGGTGTTGAGGTGCTTATGATTAAGTGGGACAAGTATTTATGTGTGTTGTAGAAAATTAGTTATTTAATTATTATTATTTTTTTTTATACATTTTATTATCGCATACACTGATTATTTAGAATGAAAAAATATGTATAAAATACAAATCCATATATACACATTTATGCACATGTTTATATTTATAGACATACATACATATAAAGTTGCACACACCTACACATATTTATTAATTAAAATAACTGTAAATTGCATATTAATAACTACCTAAAAAATTATATTTAAAAAAAAAAATTTAAAATTCAAAATTATTAAACATTTTTGATTAATAAACTATACAAATCTTAAGTACGTTCAAATGTTTTATAAACCTAGTCTATTCCGTGCGAAGGAGAGCGGTTCATTTTGGTTCATGGGTTTAAAAAACAGTCTTTTCTGCCTCCTGTAAAATTTGATAAATGAAAGTTACTTGTTCTACAAATTAGGCCCATGATTTGTTAATTTTACCGTGTATTTTGATAATCATAAATAAGTATTCAATATAATTATAATGTTCATATTTTTCACAAATTTTACCACAGTGTATTGGAGGGCGGAACTCGGGATTTATGAGCCTGACGCCCCTTGTCTATTATTGGTTGTCAAGTTTTCTCAAGTATTTTATAATCCCTCGCAAAACAGACGATTTCGAATTTTTCAAGGACTATGGGATCACCTTAAGTAATTGACTGAGAGTGGTGAACTCCAAATTTTAAGTGGATAAAAAAAAATCTTCATTCTTGGGAATCTGTTTTATATAATACCGACTAAACTTGAATTAACAGTTAACAAAATTATGGCGTTATTTCTATCAAGAAGATTTATCTTATTTTCTAGTGCCTTTTTTATTTTTTTGTGAATACCACACAAGAATCTCAACTACTGCTATTTGGAGTCAGTGAGACTGTGGCATCCCCAATTGGGGTATGTTGTGAGGCTGAAGGTAGCGAGGAAGAGAAAGAGATGGGGAAGAGGAAGGTGGGGAAGTACCTGACTATTCAGATCTGGTAGTGACCAGTGAAGCAACGTATCAATTTCGAATTTTGGTCTTACACCAGGGCGATACTGAGAGTATCTTCCATTCCGGAACATGCCACAAATATACCATAATATATTATATTCAATTATTTGAACCCGCGACCATCGGATCGCTAGACGAGAGCCTTTCCCCTCAAACACGGAGGCCGTCAAATACATTTGACCAGGAGGCCTACAATTATATTTGAACTGCTAATAAATTAGATTGTTTAAAATTCTTCTGGACAATTTGCATTTATTTAAAAATAAAAATATTGGAAATAACAATTTTCAACAAAAAAATATTCACCAACAGCTTGGCGGTTAACAACTGAACGGGAAAGCTTCGGACTGTAATTTAGGTATTAATAAACAAAAAATTATATTTAATCATTCCCCGAAAGTAAGAACTTGGCAATAAAAGTTAATTAATTAAAGTTAATACGTTTCTCTTCTATGGAGATTTGATGTGCATAGTTAGATTTATGCCAGTGTTAACAACGTAAAAATAATTAAGTTCATCAATGTTACGGCGGTATTTTAAAAGATACTGTTGTCACTGTTTAATACTCAAAAGCGCGCCAGATTTAAAATTGTAAATGTCAAATCATAGGCAAAGTTATTGCCTACTTCAAACGACATTTGGCAACAGAATAATTTTTTTTTTTTCAAATACGAGTATTATTATATAAATAAAGTAAATTATAAAGTGGTTAACCGGTATATTCAAACATCTATGTATATAGCTAGGAAATTTTAAAATCGATAGTACGTAAACTCGAATAACATTTTATGGCGCAGAGATTCACTAAGTCGAGGACGTCTATCCACCACAACGGTTGGGTGGAGAATGCGACAAAAAGGCGGTGACGATTGTGTGGTCCTTATGTCCATGGCATAAGGTTCACTTTGAAATAACATTTTCGTCGAATGCCGGCGGTCTTGATTGATGTCAAAAATAACAACGCGATCTGCACATTTTATTTTATTTCGGGAAGTTCGTGCATAAATATTGACTTTTTTTGCGATTATCATAAAAAAAACTAAATTTGCCACTTTATGCAATAAAACTAAATCCGAAAAGGTGTATAAGTAGGAGAGTTTGCACTTGAAAGTGTTTTTTTATAGACCTAATACTTTCTAGGCTTATTAAAAGACTTATAAAAAAAATGACCGATATTTTTAAGGGCCAAGATATTTTCTACACGCATTATTTAATTGAAGCATATATAATACTTCCAAGCGATTAAATTTTCAAAACAAAAACACATGATTTTGTATGATTTTGCAATACGTCGCATGGCTTCATCTTAACTTTTATACTTGAATATAAATCGTGGTGTTGCTTCTTTCTAATACCGTTTACATCATTTTTCTCACTATGATGGTGGGAGACACAACGATTTCTATGAAACTTATAGGAATTGTTCGCAAAAACGAACAAATTAGACTGAGAGGTTAAACTCAACGCGGTATTTACTGTTGTATGTATTAAGTTAATTTTATTCACCACAGGAAGTGCGAAATTCAAACAACCGGCATTTACTTGCTGAGGCATTTAGGTAACCATTGCTACTATTTACGTACAGAGTTGCTTATTGAAATCACACTCAATAATTTACGAATGAGCTATGCATGGGTTTCCACGTAATTAGAGGTGTAGTTGTCGGCTGCTACCATAACAACATTCATAAATCATTAAAGTTATTATTATTTTTAGGTGGCTACAGTTGGGTTCAATTGTTGGCTGAACGTTACGGTTATAGTTCTTGGGCGGCTTTTAAACGCAACGAAAATAATTTCCCTCAAGGTCTATGTCGTGTACTGGGGAACTTTGGAATTGGCTACAGACTGTCGGTTGAATTCGTATATGACGACATTCGTGGCCGAGAGGTTAAGATCCTCGGCTCCGAATCCAGAGGTCACAGGTTCGAAACACAAATAAATTACATCAAATTTAAAAAAAATATTAAATTGAAGAAAATTAAAAAAATCTTTGAAATCATTGATTTATTAAATTAATTGACGTAATATTTCTTATATATAAAAATCAATATTTGTTTGTTTGTTCGTATTTTATGTGCTGCCATACCGTTCATCCAATTGCGACAAAACTTTGGTGATTTGTTATGCGCACGCCTGTGAAGGTTATAGGATATATATATGTATAATGGTAAGCTCTGGCATTATGAAATTTGTATAAGTGAAAATGTGTGCATTTCATATATTTTAGCGGCAGGGAGGAAAGGCAGGAGGGGGAGGGAAACGGGGGAGGGGGAGGGGTAAAGCGGGGAAGGTGAAAAGGGAACACGGGAGGAGAAGGGGACTCTGGAGGTGAAAGGGGACGCACGGGAAAGGACATGCAGGGAGAATCATTTTATTTCTTTGAATGGCATTGCTACGCATGCCTGGTACCAGCTAGTATAAAATATAAACTAATTGAATTAAGTAAAATGATAACAAATTAAATTAATTCGGATAATTATTTTATTTTATTTTATCGAAATTGTAAATTAATTCCGTTTAAGAATATTTAATTTTAATTAAGTAGGAAATTAAGTTGAATACACGTGGACAATTTTAATTTATCAATGATAATTATTTTTTCTTCAAAATTCGCATATTCACTTTGTGGCGTCATTATTAATTTAATGAAAACAAATAACTTTGTGTACACCACTATTTAATTAGCAATATCAACATGTTTCGAAAACTATGTTTTCTTCGTCAGGATAATAAGTTAATAAAAAATAACAAAAGACAATAAGTAATTAATCACCTCTCCTTTCTAATATTTTGTCTATGTTCTAATTTGTCCATACTTGTTCGTCTTTTGTTATTTTTTATTAACTTATTATCCTGACGAAGAAAACATAGTTTTCGAAACATGTTGATATTGTTAATTAAATAGTGGTGTACACAAAGTTATTTGTTTTCATTAAAATAATTATTATCATTTAAATAAATTAAATTGTTTGTATTTAGACCGATCAGGGGCTAAGTCCTCCATTTTCACACAAGCAACACTTTCTTTATTATAACGTTTTTTATTATTATTTCAAATTTAACTTAAAATAAAAGTGCCACGTCCTTAGTGTCTCAATCTGAACAGTCACGTAATCATAAATCTTCCACTTTTTCATATTATTCCCCTCTTCCATCCCTGAAGCATCACAACATTGGCTCCAGGAAGTTGGGACTGTTGTGCGGAATTAACATAAAAATAGTCGTCATATTTTCCCGATAAGCTTGCCTGCATAAAAACAACAAAAAATTTAAAATCCGCTATTGACCAGCTTGTTCGGATTTGTTTATATTCAACTATAAAAATTCTTAGCAAAGCTGACTGTAGACTTCCTCATAACTTTTTTTATAAAATGCCGTGTTTCTTTCTTTGCCGCTTCTATAAATAACAATTATTTAATAACATGCTATTAAAATTTAGGTATTTCAAATTCGCGTAACGCCAATTAACGTCGAGATAAACTTGACGAGATTTTTCAAAACTCCTGCAGTTGTAAATTAACGAAAACAGAACTTAGCCTCGTAATGGCGTCAAGTTCTCACAGCTCAAACGAGCGCGAGCACCAAGAAGTTTCAAGTGCGTCTCACGTCATTCTAAAGTAGTTGCATAGTGATATGTAGTGCAAGTGTTCAAGTGCACAACATGCTGTTCATATGATATATATTTTCACTATATATTCCGTGCTTGGTAGTTGTCTGTGTGAAAGTACTGAAACTGCCACTCAGGAAGAAACAAAGGAATCATCCGGCTCATGGCAATACTTTACTTGAAGGTAAAGTGAGAATTTCTTTATAAGATTCTCTGGTAATGCAGATGTAATTTTTCTGTCCGATAATATTTTTTAAAAATTAAAAAAAATCTCCACTGACCACACTGTTACAAGTTGCGGCTGATCACGTGATACGCGCTGTGTCTTGTCTGTTATCATGCTGCTGGAACGATATGTGACGGAGTGGCGAAATGTGACGGAATTTTTGTTGTTTTTTGTTTTTAATTGAAAAAAATGTAATCGGAGAGCAAAACGACATCTAAGTTTTTAATTTCAAATATGTTCAGGAATCGCTGGTCAAAATCCTTTGGGAATGTGCTGTAATACCATGTACAGAGGTTACACATTTCGACGGTCCCGAAGAACGATATCGGATCTGCTAAAAATTGAAAATCATTTGTTGCCTTATTTTGAAGATTTAAAAGTCTGTTTTCGGAATTTTCAATAAAATGAATTGAAATGTATAATATAAAAACGACACTGGACTTCTTGATAAAAAAATGCAAAATTGAAACATTAAACAGCTTTACTGCAAAACTAAGAAATCACACATCTGACATCGTTCTTCGGGACCTTCGATTTAGAATACTTATTAACATTTCTGTGTGACACCTTCATCCACAAGTTTAACCTAGGGTTTTCATCCAGCCTTTCTGCAAGGAAGTCGAGAGGGCTAGGAGAGTAACTCCTCTGCGACTGCCTTTATCCGTCCTACAGATTTATAGATTCTGAGGATGTGATACAGAATACGGGATAGTTCCGACGAATGAGCCCGAGGTTTCAATACGAGTAACCAGAAGTGGCTTCTTGCACATAACGGCGATCATAAAATCGAAAATTTTCGATTCCAGTTTTTTCGTATTGGTTTTGGCCGTCTTGATTTGGGGTCGTGGTCTATGAAATTTACAATAATTGTATCCATGCAGGCGGCCAATAAACAACTAACGAATGATAAAGGTGCCAAAAAGCTGTTTTTTTGGTTCGGCTAAAGAATGATTCCTTCAGAATTAAAATAATCCAAGACCTTCAGAATCTTACTAGCCATGAATCATGAGGTGTAAGTTCCTAAGAGTCCCAAAAACTATGATGAAAACTGGCCTTGTGGAAAGAATGTCAGATGACAGAACACCGAAACGATGGAAAGCTCGGAGGACCAGAGAGGAATCGGAATCAGGTGTGAGGTGAAGAGATGTGAGGCACCCCTCACAAGGTGTGTGTGTGTGAAAAGTCAGAAAGGAACTAAAATGTACCTACAGCCCAAGCATATTTTCCCAGAATATTTTCGGGTTATATTTCTAGGATATAGCCCTAATAGAAAAAAAATCGCTTGCACAAAATGTAGTGCCAATGCACAAATACCCTACCACCTCACCACTTCAAAAGATTTGTAGTAATACAAAAAATGGATGCTAAGCAAATGAACGCGCTCTAGAGTCCAAGCTGCTGAAATGAGATACTTGAGAGGAGTGGCAGGGGTTACGAAATGGGATCATATAAGAAAGTCGACGATCCGAGACGATCTAAACATTGAACCACTGCTACTCTTCATAGAAAAATCGCAACTGAGGTGGCTTGGGCGTGTACTAAGAATGCCTGATGACCGGATTCCGAGGTAGATACTATGTGCGATTCCAGAGGGTAGACGTCCAGTGGGCCGCCCCAGACACAGCTGGGTGAGGCAACTCCAGAAACTGTGCGAGGAGAGGATGGGACTGCCATGGACGGAGGCCGAACAGTCAGCTCAGGGAGGGAGGAGGAGCTCAGGAGGAGCCTTGTCGATGCAATAGGTCCCCGACCCGAATAGGATAAGGGGACGAAGATGATGATGACAAAAAATTATCTTTTGTGGTAATACGTAGAAAAGGAGAATATTATTTTGTTAGGTGACGGGATATTTTTCGTTTTAGTATGGGATTTTTTTTATTGTTATCAAGTTTAATTTGTAGAACTCCATTTTATTTTTTTTATTTCTTTTATATATTCAATAATATTAATTGTATTGTGATGCTTCTTGTATGAGATCGCGGAGGAGCCCAATGACAACCTGAAACGTAGCGCAGTAATGATGATGATTTTCTAACATATAATGTATCATTAAGATTACATAAATAAAATTGTCCTCTTGTTAAAGTGGTCAGTACCAGAGTGTTGCATGTTGCCTGCGCTGAACTATTTTAGAAACATCAATGATAATTTATTACGGCGGTTAAAGCAATTTTCGGCATATCTGGATATTTGGAATTGTGCCGAGTGTATTTCGACCTTCCCGATTGACGGTGAATATTCCGAAATAAATTATAATAGGCGTGGAAGGGAATTATTTGGGGGGATTTAGACGCTCGTGAGTGCATTCAAAACGATATTTTCATGTGGTGCGAAATAGCTGGTGGGTTGGATGCTCGACTAGCAGTCGCACGCGCTGAATTCGGTTTTCATTACGGGTTACTTATTCTTTTTTCAACACAAGTTATGCTTAGTGAAAAGATTTTTGCTTTTGAGGTTTAATATAAATATTACAAAATTAGATTAGTATACAAGATTACAACAGATTCTTTGTTTATTAAAAGTAATTGACTGTTTTCTTTTATTGTATGTTTACATTACATATTTTGTTGAAGACAAACCTCACCCCATGAATCTGGGCTCCCTGCTAAGTCACCAAACGTAGCTGACCATTTGGAGTGACCTGTGGCAGAGGTGTTGTTTATCAATCATCTTCATCAAATAGTATTAATAGCCTAGCGACTGTACGGTTGAAATTTAAGAATCCGACTGAGAATACAACTCTGACGCCGCGCCTTACGCAAATCGTTTTCATATGGAGTTTGTATACTAATCTAACTTTGTAATAGAATCGAATTAAAGCAATGCCAAAAGATGGCGCCACTTACGTAAACACCTGGAGCATCGGCTGGCAGGTGTAATTATGTACTATTGGAATTGTAATTTCGTGAATCTCTCCGGATATGGAGATATGGATATGGATCCTATCGGATTTATAAAATGGTCACCGATTCTCAAACTGGGCAAAGCCGAAACAAAGACCACCCGCAGGGCCTAGCAACAAAAACCTGCGGAGCTGGTTTTTAAGTGCTAGTCCAATAAATGGTTCCCGAAGCGACTGTACCCATCCACGCTTCCCAAATTATCTTACATTATTCCACTGAACGTTAAACATTTTCTCCGGGAATTTCCCATAAGTTCTTTCCTGACTCCATACTACAGTCTTAAGTAGGTATATAATACCGCTAAGCCTGCTTTCCACAAAGAAGTAAGGCTAAGGCACTTGTCGTGAGACCTCCAATTGAGACGGAGGCTCTCTACGCCGCGAGCAGAAACGGAAAATGCGTGGAAATTCCATATTCCACGTTCCGCGGGTCTTGCCTGTCATCCTTACTAATTGCTTCGCGGCTTATTTTAATTCTTACTTTTTAAACCAACAACGTTTACAAGAACGACAAGACGTTTACAAGAACATACACATACCTACCAGAAAAAGCTCATAAAAAAACTATGTACTTAAATTTAATTAATTGAATGACTTCAATAGAACTTCAATTCTTCAGTAGAATCCGTTTATTATTATGACTCAGCCTATATTGACCAACCGCTTAATATGACGTAATTACACAGCGAAGTTTGGTTTTCATATAAAATTATTTATAACAGAGTCGGATATAATGACTTCGCTTATAGTGACATGTCGCTTATTATGACCCATTTTTAATAAAATATGTCCTAATTTCATGGAAAATTATGTCAGTATAGTGACCGACATGATCCTAACACCTTCGGCAGTGTTCGGAGGGTCACGTGACGCCCGACGACGTTAATATGTTGTGTTTCTCTCGTCACGAGTCTTAATATGCTCTTTTCTCACGTCACGAGTCTTAAGGCGGCGCTACTCGGCTGAAAAAGAAGAAGATGGAGTGATATGTAATTACGAATGTTGGACAGAGCGCGCTAATATTTTAAGTGATAGAATTGAAGCGAAAATTACGAAAAAGCTTAATAAAACATGACTCGTTTAAAATAGAGCAAAAATCTCATGGAACGTATCTTAAGTATCATTTAAAGAATTCACAAATATAACTTGTAAAATAATAGAAATAGACTTGTTTTAAATAATTTTCGGAGCATACTTTGCGATTTTTTTCTATCGAGGTAATTTCATATAATTTGCGTTTCGGCATGGAACGTATCTAGATATTATCTTCAAAAATAGTATATATTTTTTTAAGAGCTTAAAAACTTCAAATGCTTAAGGGAGATATGTAAGAAATCGGTCGAAATTCGAATAGCGGCGGCTTAATTACGCCGTGTTTCTCTCTATTAAAATAAAAACATACAGTTATACCTAAAAAAAACAGGAGGTTGTGTATTTTCTACAAAGTGCTTTGTATGACGTCCGCTTAGCATGACTTGTTTGTCATTTCTCTTCGATGTCATTATAAACGGATTCCGCTGTAGTTGAAATACCTTGCCAACATGTCAACTTCTTCCATAATTCTTAACAACTACAAAAGTGGCTCTTCTTATTATGTTGTTCACAAATTTTCTTAATTTTATTGTTTCATTGGAAATAAGGTTTATTTCCTGTAATATGTAGACATCTTCTCAACCTGAAATATATTTTACTTATTATTTGCCTACCATTAAACATTTTCAACGTGCCCCTTTAAGTTAAGTTATTTACATATAAAATATATAAATATATTTTTTCATTGTTGCAATATTTCAATATTGTTTAAATAATTGTTTGTTTAGTTTTCTGCACAACTACACGTGTCTTTCTCAACTTCTGTTTTATATTTCTTGCTGATTTACAAGCTCACTAGAGCTGTTTTTTTCATGTTGTAGTTATACCTTATACAATGTTACATTACGTAAAAGCCGGAAGGCGTTAATATTATTAATAAATAAATTAAATGAAGTAAGATAAAAAATTACCATTGAATGAGTGTAGCAAAGTTTCGTTTTAACTCGACCGGTTGGAATTTCTTCGGTCTGTAAATTTGTTTGTACGTTTCCGGTTTCGAAAATCTGCCGCATCCACTTTGCATTCAAGCAAGCCTTGGATAAATTTGACTAGATGGCTAACTTTGACTGCCTGTAGAAAGATTTAAAAAAATATTTATATTTAGATTAATTGGTTACCAAGGTTCGTCGAAAATGTGCTTAACAAGGTTAGCTCATACGGGTTTTTATCGAAAAAAAAAAAACTCGTCTGGCCGTTTTCGAAATTTCAAACGCGTGACGTAGCTTGAAGTAAAACACTGCCACTTGCTCTGCAGTTAATTCAAATCTCCCAGTGGAACATGAACTTTAAGCTATGTCACTATTTTTTAGCCAATCACAACTCTACCCCCTCGATGAGCTAACCTTGTTAAACACATTTTCTACGAACCTTGGATAGTGATGTTTCTTTGGACAAATCGTATAATTCCTTATTTGTAATTTAAAAAAATGTCACATAAAACAGAAAATGCTTTGTAATTAAGTATGTGGGTATTTAAGTACCCATTTATACAAATGATATTTTGATGGTGGTGGACGTTTCTTTATACAAATATACAAATTGTAATCTTTATACAAACTGTATAACTTTTTATTTGAATTTTTTTTTAAATGTTCCATATAATATGATTTGGTCCCTTGGTCACCACATTTGGTGACCTAGCAAGGGAGCCTGGTTTCATGGGGTGAGGATTGTGCAGGTCTTGGCGACTGATGCTTTTGCCCACCTACTGCGTGGCGGGCGGGACGGAGAGAGAGACTGGTTGATGGAGACTTTTTGACCTCTGCAGCCGGACAAACTCAACCCGTCGCCTTGCACCGCGGTGAGAGGGATGGATTCCTTTGTTCGTCACTCCTAAACACATCAACCCCCAGATTCCTACCCAACCCTAATACCTTTTTATTCCCAGAACTGCCTAACCTTTCTTTCCCTAAAAACACCCTCCACACAGCATCCCCAAATACGGCAAAGGCCTCGAAGGAAAAAAATGTAAAAAAAATATAAATATGGTTTATTAAAGTATGTGCAAAAGTACCTCCTTATAATACTTATGATTTCAGGGGGAATTTAGATTTTGTGTTATCAAATAAGAGATAATTGGAAACACTTTTTGGGCTCGAAGTCACATAACTACAGGAACTAGTTATAATTATTGGCACGATTATTGAACAGAACTACTGGTTGTAAATTATTATAATGGGTTCGCGGTACTTAAAATAAGCACCTGCTTACTGCCATGTGCCATGCATCTGACTGGTTAAAATAAAACCCCTCAAATCTATTGTCGTTCTTCTATTTATGTGATGATAAAATAGAAAGCTATTTTACGAAGCTGGCTCACTAAAATAGAATTCCCTCTCATTAATAACACGTGTAACTCCAGGAATTCTGCCAATAACTATTACTAGTAGTTATGTAAACAGTAATTAACTGCCGTCGTAACTCAAAACACAGTCATTACCAAAATTAACAAAAATGAATTGAGTATGATAAGTTATTAAGTGGAATGTTTGCGCGGCCCATTTCGGTCCGTTTCGGCCCGTTTCATATAAAACTTAATTTTGGATTTGAGGCCAAAATACTCAAGCGAACTGACAAATATATAAATTTTTAGATTTCAAGGCCAAAAGTATTTTCGTTATTTGTTTTTGGGGTGTTATGCCGTGTTGCGCTACCTCCTTCTTTAGCCAATGTGTCGGACAGCGTTACAGTGTCCATCATCAGGGCAGATGTGTAATTGTGTGACAATTACACATCTGCCCTACAACGTTTCGGACCTTGTAACGTTGTCCGAAACATTGGCTAAAGGAGGTAGCGCAACACGGCATAACACCCCAAAAACAAATAACGGAAATGACAAATATATGTTTTGATCAAAAGATGCTATTCTTGTTCTAACGGTATTTCAATGGAATATGCCCCGTCATTGATCCCTTCGGCACCGGGGCATAGTCGGGAAACACGCCAATCGCGTGCCCAACATATGTACACGGTTGACATTTGTCACATAGAACGGGTCGCTTCTTCGACTCGTTCGTGTGTTCAACAGCTCGGCTGTTAACAAAAATAATTTGATTTAACAAAAATAACTTGATTTAACAAAAATAATTTGTGATTTTTTGTATTAAAAAAAGTTGATGTCATTTTTGATGTTATCGCAATTTAGCCGCTCTTTGAAAGTAAATTTATATATCGGTATTCCTATTTCTGTAAGTAAATACAGAGTTGCATTTGCGAATACACTGGTTTTCATCTACTGCTTTAAAGCTGTGTTTGGTGGCCAGATCTGAATAGTCAATCCTTCCGAATTTCTCTCCTACATCTCCTTCCCCTCCCCAATCCTTTCCCTGACAACATACATCAATCAGGGATGCCGTAGTCTTACTGGCTCAGAGTATTCGCGACTCTTGTGCCGTATTTATATTCATAAAACCGTTCACAATTGGTAAGTAACAGAATGTCGCATATTTTCAGATATTATATTTAATTTTTTTTTCAAAGATAATATTTATAGAACAAGTGTCTATAAGAGTTTTCACAAAAAATCAGTACATTCGGCCAATTATAAATGGTGACCGGACAACTCGGAATGAAACCAACTCAGAACCATCTCAGATAAGTCATTTGAGTGACAAAAAATATATATAAAAATTGGTTAAATAGGTTACGTTAGGTTAGGGTTATCGGCTAATTTAAAATTATTTTTTTCATAGCTTTTAAAGACTTTTCAAGGAGGTGTTGAGTTGACTTTATTCTCAGTTGGCATGGAACCTCATAAATATGCTAAAATTTTAAATAAAATTACAAAACTTTATCCTTGATTCTGGAGAAAGACTCCCATGAGAATTAAAATGTTTTTTTTTCCAATTTTTAGATTTGATTTTTTTTAATATGAAATACCGCACAAGAGTCCCAACTGCTCCCCTCTGGAGCCAGTGAGACTATGGCATCCCCAATTGGGGTATGTTGTGTGGCTGAAGGTAGTGGGGAGGGGAAGGAGATAGGGAAGAGGAAGGTGGGGAAGTACCTGGCTATTCAGATCTGGTCACTAAACACGGCTAATGCCATTTCGAGCAACGTTTCAATTCTGAATGGTGGTCTTACACCAGGGCGATACTGATAGTATCTTCCACTCTGGACGTGCCGCAAATATACTATATATTATTTTAAATGAATAAATTGTGAAATAACACAAATTAATCAAATATAATTTTTTCCGATTGTGAGTCCAGAGTCTTACCTCGGGATCACGGAGGCCGTTGATATACACAATTTTATTAAAATCATAAGTATAATGGGAACCCACTAAGGCGCAGTCGTGGGTAATATATTTATTTAAATTTTATTATTTTACCTAGAAAGAAACAAACAGTGGTCATATAAAGCAAAAACACGATTAAATTTTGTCTAAACAGTTTATACAAAAAGTGTATACAATAGTGTATAGTATAATAATAAGTGTACAGTAAGTAGCATGGAGTGAAATTTGTTTTTTCATGTTCACGATTTTACCTAAGCATTTATAGTTCATAAACGTAAATACAACACACATAAAATTTGTGTTTTAGCATTTATTTTACAGATAATGCGTTCGTAGATTGGTAGAATGGAATAAATAGTGGAAAGACAAAAAATGTACACATATTATTTACCCAGGGCCGTAGCCAGAGTTGAATTTAAGATGGGGCAACGGTAATTACAAGTAGGGCGCAAATAAAAATGTAGCTTGATCTGATCTGGTGAATCGATTTTCGTCGTGCGTGTGTGAGGCAATACTTAATTGGATGATCAAAACATTTAGTTATTTATGAAATGATAAAGGATTACCTCGTGTTCTTTCACCAGGTAGATAAAAAGTATTTGTACACAAGGTAATTCTTGATCATTGCTAACAATGAACTTCATAAAAGTAACTGCTGCATCAATGGTTTTTCATTTATTAAGGTTTATATTAGGTACTAAACATAATTACAGAAATTACAGAATAAAAACAAAATTAATAATTATTAAAGTCCTTCCTTAAAACAATCGAATTCTTCGATTCGACATATCATTGAAAATACGAAGTACTTCATTTAGATCAGCTGACTTAGTTCTTTTCTTTTCAAAGGCTAGAAACACCATGCCTGCCATTCTTTCGAGACCCAGCCTCTGAGGCCTATTGATTGCAGTCAATGACGATTAGTGCTGCAGCATATTGTCGCCATAGATGCAAAAAGTTCATACGTATCTCTAAACGCCTCTCGCTGCCTGTACAAAACTTGCATTGTGTTTTCCGTTTTATCCTCGCAACGACTCACATAAGCTTTGACTACAGCAGCCTCTTCCCTTGATGGAATTATTAGACCATATCATTATCAATCATATCAAACTACGAACAAACAGTTTACTAGTATATTATCATAGTCGATTGTATTTCTTAAGGTAGGGCACAGATATTTTAAGATAAAATAGATTATTTAAGATTTCATTGCCCCATAAGCCCCCCCCCCCCCCTAGCTACGGCCCTGTATTTACCGCATTGAAAAACTTGCAAAAGTTGGTATGAACGGTACTGCATTTTGGTGTCAAAAATAGGTAAAAGGTTTCGTGACTCAAACCTTGTTTTCATTAAACCATCTCGTCTCAAGGGTCCACAGATAGCAGCTGAGGCTTCTGTTGCAATTTTCACGTATCCCTCTGTGGCTTGAACGGGCAAGGAAAATTCTTTATCATGACATCGTCAATTATCGTGTGATCGGTAATGGCTTGAAAAATTGTCCCGTCACTTACAAATTTGATAATGACATAACATCAATATAACCATCTACCGAAAAATCAAAAACATACACATTGAAGGTTCGAATAACGTCTGATTGGATTTTCATTTGCGGGCTTTTAATGTTCTTCTAAACGCTAACACGGCTAACAATATGTTTTGGTGATGCCAAAAAAACCATTGCACTGGATTACTTTTAGATCACTAATTGGAGATTAATTTTAAATTATTTATAGACACGAAGTATTTTATTAAGCCCGTAGACGTTAACAAAAATTAGTAATGTGTATATCCCATTTCATGTAGCAGCCAATAGTAACACCCAAATATATATAATTTTTGACATAATCAACGGTTTCACATGAACAGGGCTGTGCAACATTTTTATGTAAGCAGTCAAATATGTGTCTACATAAGAAGGAATTACATTATATCTGATGTAGATCTTATGTGAATAATTTAAGTTTTTTGGCATTTATTATGAAACCTGCGTCATGAGACCATTTCAGGAGGGCAATAAAGTCATGCTGCATAAGGTTAATTGCAGTAATCAGTGTGGTAATCTTCAAGTGCCGTATCGTCTGCGTACACAAACGAATAAAAGCAATTTACTCATAATTGAGACGTACATATTACAAAGGTTTGGCCCTAAAATTGACCCCTGTGCAACACCTGTTGAGATATATTTTCTTTTGTTAAATTTGTAGCTGTAAAACTAGTAGCTTTCCTTTGATTCGTATTGCCTCCACTGTTTCTAATAGGTAGTTTATTTTTAACAATGGTATCAAATGCCTTAGAGTTATCTATGAACAAAACTAACACATGTTTTTTTTAAATATAATTAATAATTTATGTGATTTAAAATTCCTTGTGATTAAAATTCCTGAAGCAAAATTTTCGTACTTTTTTCTTTTGAAATCCACATTGGCTGGGATCTAGTAAGGGGAAGGATTATAAACATTTAAGCTTTATGAAAATGTATTTTACAAGTATTTTTCTAGGGCTGGCATATTGCCAGCATATTGCTGATCGGCCTATAATTTTGTAAATCAGTATTTTTGCAAATTGGTTTAATGATGCTACTTGTTCATCTGGTATCACTGCTTAAATTATTTTGATAAAATGAGTTATAATACGCCCTAAAATATTAATATGTTTCTTAATGCCAAACATTCGAATGTTGTCAATCCCTGGTGACTTTGAATTGTTCATTTTGCTAACAATAATATTGATTTCTTCGCAGGTAGTTCTTGGTAGGTACATACTATGTTGCACTTCTGTCGGTCTGACGGTCGATGATAAATAATGACATTTATGAATCATAGAGCTCACTGTTCGTAAAATATTCAACAAAGTGTGTTATTCAACATTTGCTGCGGTTTCTTCATAATGCGTGTTTAACATATATTTTGAGATTATTTCGTCACAACTACTTTTAGAACTGCGACCTTATAATTTATTTATTTCATCCCAAATTTTTTTGTATCTCCGAAATATTTTTTTAAATTTGTCGTTAAAAAAGATAGACTAACATTTAATTTTTTTTTCGTAACCTCTGAAAGTTTTATATTTATCAAATAATTGATTGGTAGGAGATTTCTTCCACCTTCTGTACAGTGAATCTTTTTTTTAATGTTTTCTAAGATATCAGAAGTTATCGAAGATTTTATTGGGAGGGGTCTTTTTTGGGCTTATAATAGGTAACGATTTTACTTTGTTCATAAACAAATCCTTATTTTAGTTTTAGTGTATGTCATATTGCAATCTTGCTCCTTATCTCAGGACTTATGTAATATTTTTGTCGATTTTGTTTTGAGATAAAATCGAAATTTTTTCCCCGTGTTCTGCGACTTTTTTCTTTGCACTATATTTGAGGTGTGTAGAAGCAAAGGCAGCAATCTCCACTTTCGTTTTTTGAAAAAAAAGGCAAAAAACACACTGATATCTTTGCCTTCAATACATATTTTCAAACTCTTTTTTGATGGGGAAAAAGCTGAGTTTGTCAGCTTTCTGCCATCGAAATCAGAATTTGAAAATATGTATCAAAGGCAAAGATATCAATGTGTTTTTTGCCTTTAAAAAAAACGAAAGTGGAGATTGCTGACTTTGCTTCTACACACCATTTGATGTTAACTGCAGTTAAAAAATGATCCGCTAAAGTAATATTAATACATACACACGAGGAAATAGCATCGATATGGTCCTAAAAGGAACGAGTAACTTTTCCTGCTAGAACCGCTTCCCTAGTTAGGTCACTTTGCATTTGATTAAATAATGCATTTGATTAAATGTATTTGATTAAATAATTATCAGGCATTATATTTTCATGTACGGATTATAAGTGGGTTTTGCCGATTTAACAAGTCTAAGTTAATATATCCTACAAGTAAAGTAAGACATTTTCTTTGGGGCTTATAGCAGGCAGAATGGCAGATATTTCATTGAGAAATAGGGGCTTGCTGGAGTTTGGGGGGATTTCAAATAAGGAATTATACAATTTGTCCAATGACAATCAAACTTTCAACTATTTCAAACTTTCTTCAGGCAAGTAGAGTTAAAACGACCACAATCTTGAAACGTAAACGGGGAGTACAAACAAATTTATAGGCAGAAGAAAGCAGAACGGTCGAACTAATACAGCATTTTGCTACTATCATTCAATAACAACCACTGATTTGAAACTATTATAGTTGAATGCGTGTCAATCTTACCAAATTAACATTTCTACATGTATCACGGGAGTTAAATGAGAAGATGAATTAATTATTAACACTTAGAGAATAGAGATTCACTTTATTTTAAAATGTCGAAAACACAATGACGTGACACAAATTATATTCCGAAAGTGTGGAAGGGATTAGCAAAGCAACTGACAGCCAGGAAGTTCGAAACGGAATAATTTGTAGCTGTTCTTGGTGTTGTCAACCGCCACATTGCCAGTGTATAAAAACTTTAAATAATTCACCAAATGGCTTGTCAGTACCTTGCTGCACTATTATAGACCGGTAAATATAATTTTAATATTTTATAGGTACCTAAAAAGTACCTATAAATTTCAGTTATAAAACATTTTAATTTGAGTAAAGCGTAATCAGGGCCGGCCCTGTACAGGTTGGAGCAGTCCGCTCCTTGCCAAGGCGCAAATGACCCAAGGAGCAAAGGCGCTGATATTACCTTTGACCTTATACAGCGCCTTTGAGGTTTTTACTGGCATTAGGTGCCGTTTGGTTTAGGGCTGGCACTGAGTGTAAAGAGTTTGAAATGTTAACACTTACCTCGAAATAACAGACAGATAGGGTTATTCTATAGAGTACTTCAACGAATGCAAGTGGCAGATACTCTCAGTATCGCCCTAATGAAAGATTACCATTCAGAATCGAAACATTGCTTGAAATGACAATAGCCGTTTTTAGTGACCAGATCAGAAAAGCAATTCTCTTTCTTATCATTCCTCTTTCCCACCACATCCCCCTCCTCGCTCCATTCAGACTTCCATAGGACTCCGGATATTTTTTAGGAGCAGTTGAAACATTTGTGTTGTGTTTTGTAACCTCTGAAGTAAGGTGGGTTGCACTTGTTGTACCTTTGCAAATAATATTACTCAATCGTTGATAAAATAGATACACCTCTTTATTACCTTTGGTTGGGATATTAATCTAGTAAGTGCAGGTCTAGTTAGGTTTAGGTTCTGGAAATGATGTCCAGTGGG
Organism: Glyphotaelius pellucidus; assembly: GCA_936435175.1. Classification (NCBI taxonomy): domain Eukaryota; kingdom Metazoa; phylum Arthropoda; class Insecta; order Trichoptera; family Limnephilidae; genus Glyphotaelius; species Glyphotaelius pellucidus. Next base: position 27,342,177 of record OW386547.1, read on the forward strand.
AAGGCCTCAAAACGAGTATTATCGAAATCTCAATCGAAGCCAGTTTTGCAAACTGAGCGATATCGACGTGGGAGGATCGATAAAATATATTAGACATCTAGTTCTCAAAATTTAGTTCATTTTAACTGGTAATAATTTTTTTACAGTGGCTTTAAAATCGTACCAGTTTTAAAAAAGATTTTAATTTAAGATTCAACGCATTCCGAGTTGAGAAATTGTTTCTCCCTTCGCGTCCTTTCATATTCGTCCCTTCCTCTTCCCCTTTCGCCTCTCCCGCTTCCCCATCCGTCCCGCGAACCCCTACCGCGTTCCCCTCCCCTCTCCCGTGTTCCATATATTCGGTCCCGGTACATTCAGTTTTCAAACAGCTTGCGTGCCACCTATTGTAATTTTTTATACAAATTTTCAATTTTCATATATTACAAACATACATTTTTGTATATTATAAAAACAATCAATCAAATTTGGTACCTAATTAAGGTACCTATTTAAAATACCTATAATTCTTAATTAGATCAAAAGTATTCGATTTTGGTTAGGATAATTGATGAGTACTTCAAATAAATTTATTAATTAGAAGAGTTTAATTGAAAGTTGAATTTTGATTGGGAAATCGATGGTTTGCAAAAATGTCATTCTCAAATTGTGAAATTTTTGACAGGTTCGCAAGAGTTTTTGTAATGAATAAAAAACTTTTGAGATGTATTGTCAAGTAGTTGTAATAATTCAGAAACCTGGGTGGAAAGAAGATATTTTGAAAGTTTCAAACATTTTCTACGCTTAATATAACAATACATAAACAACATACATACATACATTTATATAAACGTTATTTAAAGAAAGTTATTTAAAACACATTAGGTCCAGTTATTCACCTAACATTTTATAGAGATGAAAAAATCACAGTGTTTCTTTAAATGCTACGAGAGACAAGCCATTGAATGATTGTTGAAACAAAGAGATATTTTTTTTCTATTTTACATGTCATGCTTTGTTTAATAATTTCGCATGCGCGCAATAGTGTTAGCGCCTTTCCTTTATCACTCATATTTACGTACCTCTCTTTCTTTCAATCCATCTTCTCCTTTTTTAATACTTATTCCGGAGCATGAAGACGAACGTATGCGCGGTCCATTTCGGCCAGTTTCATACAAATCTTAAATTTATATTTGAGATCAAAATACTTTTGAAAAATGTTAAAAAATGTTTTTGTAATCAAAAGGTTTACCAAATATCTAATACGGATGTGAGCTACTTTATTTATTTTTGCTTTAAATTATAAGGTATTATAGATTTTAGTGTTTCATGAATTTAGGGGCAACTTGGGCTTACTTGTGAGTGAATAAAAAACAATAAAAAATAATTTTACTATGTTAATTTTACAAATACAATGAAAAATATAATAAAGGTTTTCTCTCTCTTGAAGTATTATGTAAAAACAAGAAGACGGCTCCGAAGATGAAGTTTGAACTTTGAATTCGTAATAATTAAAATTCCAAAACAAAAACTTTTATATTACATTCTTATTAAACGTATCTTTCGCTCTACGTCTCAATTATTTTGCAAAATCATACCGTATTAAATAAACTATCAGTTTCCTGCGGATGCTCTAAATTCTTAACTGACGCCCTTTCCTGTACCGTTTTTCGTAAAAAAAATTCAACCTGCCATTGAATTAATCTCGTCTCAAATTAAACTTGTTTTTATTCTCGGAACATTAATAATTATTTAATTTACATCGAAGTGAAGTAACCTGCAATCTACAAACACCCATGAGGCGATTGCAGTAATAAACGAATTATTTATGCTGTATAACTTCCCACTGGTTTTCCCCTTTCTTATAATCATAAACAGTGTCATTAAAATATTGTTTTAACAATAATTATTTGAGAATAACTGATTTCAATTGATACGTAATAAACCATTCACGCTAGACACTACACTTCGTACAAACCAATCCCAGATACCATAACTGTCAATTTGCAGATTTGATTTAAAATTAATAATAGGGAAGCGTCTAGGTTTTCAGATCTGGTCGCTAAAACAAACAGGAATCAATCATAATTTTCAAAACAATCTTTAGCAAAAAAGATTTAATCAAGATCTACATGACAATCTTCAATTAACTCTTAGAATATGGTATAATCGAATGGGGTAGTTTAAATGATAATTTTTAAGAAATCTAAAATGCCACCATTAAAATTATTCATAATGGAAGTAGGGAAAGACCATTTAGAACTCACGAACTTTTCAATAATACCGATTTATAACATGTTTTCCTTAAAAATTTTAAGAGTTCTAAAAAATATATATGTCATTTTAAGATTAGATCCAAACATTTGCGAAATCGATAATTGTATGAAATTCCCTCTACAGAAAAAAATCGCTCCAAAAGTATGTTCCGAAAATTATTTAAATATTTCTTTTGTTACCTAGTTAACATGTTAGTATGAAATTTTTTTAAATGTTGCTTTAGACATTAATTTGACGAAAGATTTTTGGTCTACTTTAAACAAGTCGAAATCTATAAAATATTTTTGCAGTTCGCTGAATTACATTATCATCGTTTTTAATTATCGCGCCCCATTAACATTCGTATTTACATATCTCTCTTTCAAACCATATTCTTCTTCTTTTTGAACGTTTACTGCGGAGCAACTCTATTAAAAAACAATACTCCTTTAGATTAATACAAAACACAAGAAATATCAACGAACACGCAAATTAGAAACACAGCTGCTGTCAAAACATATCTAACAAGTAACTACCAATACAACATTAGGGCAAAAAGTTATTATATTGTAGGTACAAGACTCTATAACAATATCCCACTCTCCTTCAAATTTCATCGATCTGTGGTAATGTTTGCATCTTGCTTGCATCCGATTTAGCTCACCTATAGCTTGGGCTCTTTTCACATGCAACATCGTTACAATGCTGCACATTTTGTTGAATTACAGAAATGTAAGTACCTCCTGTTAGTGCCATTTTTCATTTGTTATATTTGAGTGGTCTCGTTTCAACATTTGATGAAATTTTGTTCAAACGTTTTCATCGTCGATCAAATGATTCGGAGATTCAAATAACCCTATCTGACTGCACTTTGTCTAATCATTAATTACGACTTACTAACGTTCGCTACAACAAAATTGTAAATAATATTTTGTTACGGACATCAAACAAAACAATCAACATCAAGACTCAAGACGCCAAAAGAGAGTCGTAACCCTAACGCAAAAGCTAATACCAGGGTCTGGCTGACAGATAGCACATTATGAGGAAGCAGCCCGGTCGCCGAGAAATTTGAACTATAGGTATTTTACTAAACTATTGCTATCACTGTCGCTCTTACTTTCCGAATACTGAGCGAAAAGGACAACTGCACATCAGGCTGATAATGCCCAAATAAAATCATCAAAATCGAGATTTTGTATTCCCCATTTTTCTCCTCCAAAACTGGACCGATTTTAAAGATTTATTACTATTTGTCTTAGAAGAAAATGGTTTACGGACGATAATTTTACGTGATAACGTCATATAATAACGATGGAGAGGAAGAGAGATAGATGCGTCACAAGCCGAACGCTTAGGCCGAACGCTTGATCCGCGCTCCCGCTCGGCTCAGGCGGAACGTGACAACGTGACAATGAGTCATGCTTTTTCGTGAGTGCGTGCGGCGTTCATCGATTTATAAGACGTTATCACGGCAAAAACATTATTTAGTTTGTATTTTGTATACTGACGCGCTGTTAATGACGTTCAAATCAGGCGTTATTCATGAATTTTGGAGGGTCCTAAATCCTGTAAGAAGTAAAAAAGTAAAAAGTAAAGTAAAAAAAGCAACGCTAAGTGGTCGATGTCTATATTATATTGAAAAGTATTTGCAGTAGTGTCAAAATCCAGAGAGAAAATTGGGGAATATGTATATACGGACAAAACGCCGCCCGGTTTCTTTATAATCATAGATAGTTATTATTTATTATCCTACTATTTAGTTTTTTAATAATATCAATATATTAATACGTGAAGCCAAAACTTTGTACCCCTTTTTACGAAAATTGCGCGGACGGAGGAGTATGAAATTTCGCACACTTATAGTTTATATAGAGGAGGAGTGCAGAATGCTAATATTTTTTAAAAATTATGCATAAAAATAGATTAAATCAATAACAAAAACATTACACACACTACCATGTATTTGACACACACACTCGCGTCTTTACTCTATTGTTTATTGTTAAAGTCTATGGTCAAATTGAGAATAGATTAATATTGTTAGTCTTTAATATTATTTGTCTATGGTCTTACTGAATGTCAAACATAAAAAAACATTACAATTATGGTCGAATTTCGACCATTGGGCGACCACTAGTTTAAACAAATATTTCAAAATCGCACCCCGAGAATAAATTATTTGTACTGGCTCGGGAACTACGCTCATACTTTGGCCGTGTCAGATTTCTTGCTTTCAGCTAAACATAATAGTACCCTTTACACGCAGAGTTCGGAGCGGGACGTGCCCCGCGCCACTTCAGGCCGCCGCGCAAAAAAAGTCTCACAGTGAACTGCGCTGTAAACAATTATCTTACTTTCGGTCTTTACTTTTCTGCGCGGCGGCCTGAAGTGGCGCGGGGCACGTCCCGCTCCGAACTCGTGTGTAAAGGGTACTATTGTCAGATTATTTGTATAATAAATCCTCACCAGTTTACAGGCAGCTGTTCCGCCATAATTGAAATGCGAGGCGGGGTGAAAGGGCCCGGTTTAGCGACAATAATTATTATCGTGATTATAATATCACACAAATAAATTATCATTAACATATTTCGGGTAATCTTTTATGTGGGGCAGATTTTGAATCTAATTAGCGACATCCCTTTGACACCCCTAAAGCTCACATTTGTTATTTAATGGGGATATGGAGGGAAGAAGAATTAGTAATATTTGAATCTAAATATTTTGAAAAAATCTATGATTTATTGAAACGATCTATTTAATATTAGACGGTGATAGTATAATTTACTAGCGCACATCCGTTAAAAATCATGGGATATTATAATTGTAGGATTTGTAAAATTGATAGTATTTAAAAAATATTTGCTTGGGATGTGAACAAATAATTTCAATTATATTTAATTTTTTTTTTTTACAAATACATAATTAGAGAAGCTATCAGAATTACCTTTCTAATGGACATCGTTAGTAAACTTTAAAAATCATTAATAATTTAGATTTAGATCTTTTCATTATAGACAGGTTTGAAGAAAATACGCATTAAAATTTAAAAAAAAATTATTATAATTTTGAGAATTAAACTACTAAATTACTGTACATTTTCGCTACGTGTGGTAACATAGTTGGGGTGCCCAGTTTCATGGGTTTGAGTTTGTCTGGCGTGTCTTGGCGGCAGATGCGTCCGACCACCAACTGCGTGGCAGACCGGATCGGAAGAAACTGGATAAGGGAGACCCTTTGAACTTCCTTTTTTGACTCTCTCGGAACATCGCCTTGCACCGCAATGGGAGAGATTGGTTAATATGTCCGTCACTCCCGGACATACTGACCCACAGATTTCTACCCACCGCTCATACCATTTTCCTTCCCAGAACCTCCTCCCCTAAAACCCTCTGTACGGCATCACTAAATATGACATAGGTCCTGAGGGGAATATTTTTCTCGGTAATGGGCGTTTTTGGACAAAATATCCTCCGACAAAATATCCTACGGACAAAACATCCCCCAACAAAATATCTACTAAAACAGGATGAAAAGTCGCGGAACCATTTTCCTCGGGGTCTCCTGTGTGGAGCCCTATGAATGTAAAAAATAACATTTTATTCCAAGATTGATGAAGTTTTGTACATTTGAACTTCAAAACAGAAGGTCTCTTAAAGCAGAATGTTGATACTTCTTGATGAAATTTTGAAAACCTAAAGTTTAAGTTTAGACTTAACGGAATTCAATACTTCGTTTGTGTGAAAGCACTGTGAAACCATACATGATTTTACTTCAATGGAAAACTTGACGTTGAAAATAAAGGAAAAATTATTGTCCACATCTGATTTCGAAAAAAAAAAACTGTGTTAAGCCAGGAGAACGCCGGGGACTTTAGTTAGTTATAATATAAACATTTTCAAACAGGCGTTTTCATTATTTTATTTATTAGTAACTTTGTGTAGATTTACATATTTAATAATAATAATAATGTCTTGAAGTTATATGAAATCGCACTCATCAAATATGGAGTACCTATAATTACGCATCTACAAGATGGCGCAATATATGTACATACATCTATAAAAATACAAACCAAAACATAAATAGAGGATAACCTATATACACGAAGAAGAGTGTTTGTGGCGGGTGGATTTGTTTTTAAACAAATAAACAGTTTTATTTCGAAATTGATGAAATTTTGCACACTTGATCTTCAAAACAAGACGGAGATCACTGCATACACGAGATTATCAAAAATCACTCTCCATCCCCCTTTTCCACTTCTTAAAGCAGAATTTTGATACCTACACTTAATGAAATTTTGTATTCATAACGTTCAAAATTGGAGGAAGTTTACTGTCTTCGAAAAACTATTCGAAAAGCCCGGGCAACGCCGGGGGCTTCACCTAAATAAATAAAAAAAAAGAAGAGACTAAATACACAAAATACCTAGGTTATTATTTTTTTTATATCTGCTCTGTTCTGAAATTACATTAATCAATAATCATATCTAATATTTATAAATTATAATTAAAGATTATTTCGCGAACAACCTACACTTTGATTTGGGCCGTTCGCGCTTTGACTTTAAAGCGTGCCTACTCCGACAAAAATTCGTAGTTACACTTTTTTTAATGCTTTTGGATGCACCGGCCACGGAAAACCAAAGCATTTTGACCCTGCCTACATTTTTTGTTTTTGTCAGATGTTTTGTAAAATATTTTGTAGCTGGAGACCCGACTTTAGAGACGAAAGCACCATAAATTTCAACCCACATACTCGAGTATGTAGCCACATAATAAATAATATTCATATAGTACCTAGTTATTTGAATATTATCGTAAGAAATAACAATGTTCTAAGACACATTATATCATACAGGTTTAATTGGACTAGTAGGTTATCAAAGTCATTAACATTCGTTGGCTATAAATAAGTAATAGGCACATAGTTCATAAATCGGATGTCAAATTATTACATTATGGCTGGCGCTGGGATCGTTTAAAATGTTTTAAATGGCAACTCCAAGATGGCTCATGGGAAAATGAGATATGTTTAAAAAAGCACAATAACGAACAAATTAGCCTGAAGGGTTAAAAAAGCACAACAGGGTTACTGCATATTTTTTACTTTAACCGAACGGTGTTCCAAAATTGGTGAAACTTTCCCAAAGAAGATGATTGTGGATCATATTTTAAGATGATTTTATTAAAAACTTTTTTATTTATTTAATTAAATGAAGACAATATGAATCTGGAAACAGAAAAATCAGAAAAATGTATTGGCACCTCTGGGACTTGAACCCAGGACCTCTTGCTTTCCGGGCGAACGCGCTGTCCACTGCGCCAAGATATCGAATTCGGTTATTTTTAACTGTATTTTTATTTAACTTGGAGACAATTAGATGAAAAGGCGATTTTTACGTATTTATGAAATTCAATATCAATTTATTAGATGTTAAGCCGCCGCTATTCGAATTCGACCAATTTCTTACACATCTCCCTTAAACATTTGAAGTTATTAAGCTCTTAAAAAAATATATGTTATTTTTAAAGATAATATCTAGATACGTTCCACGCCGAAACGCAAATTATATGAAATTCCCCCGATAGAAAAAAATCGCGAAGTATGCTCCGAAAATTATTTAAAAAAAGTCTATTTCTATTATGTTGCAAGTTATATTTGTGAAAAAATTCACAATGTTTCTTTAATTGAGGTGATTGAGTTTGTAAGTTTAATCTTGGAGAATTATTTACTAGCAGTAATATAAAGAACCTATCTACATTATAACAGAAATGTTTTAAATAACTGTTTTTCCCCGTTTGTTTAAAACGAACTGTCAATTTCGATTGTAATTTAAAAGACAAAGTGAGAAGCTGTTGGCATAGTAATGAAAGGTTTAAGTTTAATTGAATAAATTTCTACATTTGATTTCCAAACTGCATATGTATATTTCATATTCAATTTCGTTCGTAATCTATATTTAATAATACCCGCGATGTTATGCGGGTAGGCAGAAACCTACTGTCAAAATTCATGGCCATTTGATCAATAATAAATTATTATCGCTAATTTAATTCCAATAACTCATTTTATCATAATATCTCTGTAATTAAATGTACTTCTCCTGTAATTAAACCAATCGTAGGTAATATATAAAAATGGATGTTTCCTTATTTGTCCCTTACGCGGTTCCTAAACCATTCATTCGAGTGCGATGAAAATTTCGTGAATTGGTTTGCGCACGCCCGCGAATGTTTCTACATATACTTGTGAGCTCTGGCGTTACGAAATTATTTCCCGTACTATTCATCCGCTTTTTTTTTACATTAACTCCACACAGGAGGCCCAGAGGAAAAAATAATTTCCCTCAGGGTCTATGTCATCTTTGAGGATGCTGTGTGGAGGGTGTTTTTGAGGAGAGGAAGGAGTGAACATGGGTCTTGAAGAGACCCATATTGTAGGAGGGAGGAAACACAGAGGCCGGCAAATCGTTCCACAGACGAGCTGTTGAACTCGAGAACGAGTCGTAGAAACGACCCGTTCTCATGTGACTAATGTCAACCGTGTACAAATGTTGAGCGCGCGTTTGGCGTGTTTCCCGACTATGCACCGGTGCCGAGGGGATCAATGACGCTAGTTCCTCGGAGCATCTTCCATTGTAATACCGGTAGAACAAGGACAGCATTCCCACCTGGCGCCTGTGCACTAAAGATTGCAATCCGTTTGTTAAATTAGGAGAATCTATCAAACGGACCGCCCGTTTCTGCACAGATTGCACAGATTGCGATGAATCTTTGGTGAGTTGTTGTGCGCATGCCCCGAAATATTTCTTAATATACTGGTGACCTTTGCATTATAAAATTTCTATGTAAAAAAATTGTAATAGATGGCACGCGAGCTGTTTGAAAACTGAATGTACCAGGACTGAATGTATGGAACGAGGGAGAGGAAAGGAGAATGGAAGGGAAGGTGGAAGGGAAATGGGATGAATGGGAAAGGACACGCAGGTAGAAACAATTTCTTTATGAAGTGGCATTGCAACGCATGCCGGGAACTCGTTAGTAATATAATAAATTATTAAGCGCATGTAAAGAGAGGTCGATAAAGAAAATTATATAATATTATCTCTTTAGGATGAGGAAAAGCTTATTATGATTAAAGGTATCCGTGAGGACGTCAACAACAGAAATTTTTAAACAGATTTATGTTCCAAGTACCTATACAAAAAAATCTAAGCCAAAAATGTTCTGGTTCATTGCTTCAAAAAAGCCACAGAAGCAAACACCTCACATAATCATAAAACCAGAGCTAAGCTAAGCTAGCGAGTTCCCTCGACTCTGTGCAGAAACGGGCGGTCCGTTTGATAGATTCTCCCATCTTAACGAATGGGTTGCAATCTTTAGAGCACAGGCGTCGGGTGGGAATGCTATCCATGTTCTATCGGTATTTCAAAGGAAGGTGCTCTGAGGAACTAGCGTCATTGATTCCTTCGGCACCGGTGTATAGTCGGGAGACACGCCAAACGCGCGCCCAACATATGTACACGGTTGACATTTGTCACATGAGAACGGGTCGTTTTTTCGACTCGTTCTTGAGTTCAACAGCTCGGCTATGGAACGATTTGCCGGCATCTGTGTTTCCTCCCTCCTACAACATGGGTCTCTTCAAGACCAATGTTCATTCCTTCCTCTCCTCAAAAAGACCCTCCACACAGCATCCCAGATGACATAGGCCCTGAGGGGAATTATTTTCCTCAAGGCCTCCTGTGTGGAGTTAATGTAAAAAAAAAAAAAAAAAAATAAGCAAATAGACGGGCTAAATATACGTAGGCGTAATACATACTACCTTTGAACAAATATGCTTCGAATTTTTTGCAGTAAAGATATATAACAAACTCCCACGCAGTATCAAACAAATTATAACAACAAAAAACTACATTAATTGACAAATCTTGCGGAAAAGAACTGTCTTGTATTTGAAAAACATCGCCATAGAAGTTACTGACAAAACCTTACCCATACCATAGAAGTTTCTGAAAACTTATTCAAAGCAGCCCCCTAATGGGCAGGACTAAGAATAATATAAAATAAGCGTATCTTTTGTATTTATAATTCATAAGTATCCGCTAAAAATGTAATAATTATAATAAAGTAATCTGAAAGTATGTTGCCTGTTGTATGCTGATGATGCAGTGTTGATTTCTAACAGTATGGAAGATCTACATTCTACAGTCTCTCGTGTTTAGGATGAACGAAGTATGTATAAAGAATGAGTCAATGATGAGTGTCTAAAGTCACGGTGTTTGAAAGAGAGAGTACGAAAACAGTGTGCAATATAGTTGTGAATGACGAATACTTGGTGCAAATGGATGAGTTTGTGTATCTGAGAAGTATGTTAACGAGAGATGGAAAGGCTGATAGAGATATTGAAAGAAGGATAAATGCGGGGAATGCCATTGGCGCTAATAAAATCTGTCAAAAGAAGCGAAGCTAGCAGCTCACAATGGAGTGATGATACCTATCCTGGTGTACGGCAGTGAGGCAAGGAACTGGCAGAGGAAGTATGAAAGTAGACAGAATGCTGTTGAAATGAGATCCCTGAGGTATGTGCGGTAAAACAATGTATGATCGTGAGAGAAATGTGGAGATCCGCAAAGAATGCAAGGCTGATGTAAGCGTAATGAATAAGATTAAGAAAGGGACCCTCAGATGGTTTGGGCATGTAGAGCGAATGAACGAAGAAAATAGTGTAAGAAGAATGTATAACGTAAACGTGAATGGTAGAAGAAATTGAGAACACCCGAGGAAGTCGTGGCACGATCAGATATTTGAGTGGGGCCATGTCAAGAGTCAGAATAATAGAATTTGTATGAGACGGTCTATGAATATGAACGAGGCAAAGAGTGAAAGCCAACACCGAGTTGTTCGGCGGTCCGTCCTTTCTGCCTACCACTGCGAAACGGCGTGTTGGTTAGTTAGTAATTAAATAATAAAAAATAATAATATTATTGTTACGTAATTATTCTGTTTTCATGTGTAATAATGAATAAAAATTGCAGGGATATTTATTGTTGAAAAAATATAATTAAAAAAAAATAAAAATTATGTAAGGTATGTTTTTAGGTTTTCACGGCCAAAAAGTATTTTTGTTATTGTTTTTGGGGTGTTATGCCGTGTTTCGCTACCTCCTTCTTTAGCCAACGTTTCGGACAGCGTTACAGTGTCCATCATCAGGGCAGATGACCGGGTCATCTGCCCTGATGATGGACACTGTAACGCTGTCCGAAACGTTGGCTAAAGAAGGAGGTAGCGAAACACGGCATAACACCCCAAAAACAATAACAAAAAAAAAAAAAAAATTATGTAAGGTTTTGATTTTTAAACGAACGTAGTGTTTTTTTCAATTATTTATATAATAATTTTTACTACACATTCACAGTTTTTTTTAAACGGAATGTTGCCTCTTTGGAAAACGTCGAAATAAAGCATAAAATGTAAAAATTAAGGTATCTAGTCAAATCTCTTCAGGAATAATTATGGTGAAAATACGATGACCTTTTGCATTGCGGTAGATTGGCAGGTGATGGCAGTGATGGCAGTGATGGCTGTGATGGCTGATGGCTGATGGCATTGCGGCACGCGGTTACTATTTACTATTCTTCGTGACCAATTTGTATTCCGTGACATAATGTCTCTAATTGAAACATTTCCAATTCATTTGGGAAACCGTTGTTTTAAAGATAGTTGTGAATTCATATTTCGCATCTCTAACACCAAACATTACAGAATGTGTAAAAAACAAAATCGTAAAAAAAAAAACATATTGGATAATCAAAGCATCGCCCTGATGATTGACCATCGTTTAGAATCGAAACGTTGCTTGTTTGAAATGGCTTTAGCGGTGTTTGCTGTAAATATCCATTCTTCACATATTTCCCATTTCACATTTCCTTTTCTTCCCGACATCCTTCAATCTCATAAAAACTTTAATTGGGGATCTCAGGGTCCCACTAGCTCCGAAGCGATTGGCACTATTGTGCGGTATTTACGTAGAAAGTGTGGAATGGATTTGAAAGAAAAGGGTTGTCGTCAATTTACATCTTTCATTTTGCCTCCTAGGTCCCAGATGGGCTAATGAAAAATGACGTGTTAAAGAAATAATTTTTAAATTTTAAAATATTTTATCATTTTCTTCAGAAGTAGGAACTCATTGAACTTACGGCACGCGGACACATTCACAACACATTAGTGCATCGATTTTACTAGGATTCAAGTAGATATTTACGAATATTTTGACAGCGAATATAATTATTTTAATTGAAACTCTCATTAGCTCCACCCGAGGATCTTATAAAATACACGCTGGTTGAGTATATGTTTTCTAAGAAACCTCTCCATAGCTTTAATGGTCCGTGCGGTTTGGTGGTAGTTAGGCGACAGTCGGCCAATCTATGGATTTAATAGAGATTGAAATGATCCATTACTTCAGTAATCGAAATATTATGAAAAAATACCAAAATCTCAAAAATTTTCGATATTGCTACATTTTTAAAGATCAACAACGCCGATCAGGGCTACTAGCATGGTCGATCGTTAATGATTGGTAGGATAGCTGTCAGTAAATTCTCATCGTTCCCTAGGACAACTGCAGATCGCTTATGTATAATCAACAGTTGAGTAGTCATTCCGAACTATTCGGCGATCTGTAGTCATGCTAGAGAACGATGAGAAGTTTCCGAAAGTTATCCTATCTATCCTTTTCGATCGACTATGCTAGTGGGCCAGGAATGTATGTGAGTCAATCATCGACTAACTAAAGTCGTATCGAATTTAAACAAGCTACACTTTGTGGATAGTTTAACGATATTTAACGAGGAAGAAATGCCGATCTTTATTAACTAGTACCTACCCGAGGAGAGCCAAATACTAAAAACTTAAAATAGGCACTTCTACCAAGAATTCGCACAAAACACGAATTTCCGATGTTGCTAAAATTATTTTTATTGAGGATTCCACGATAGTTGACCCGCCAACAGTTGATCTTCCGGACAGTTGATTATTTCTGCTGTACGGTCGATCTTCATTGGTAATGATGCAGAGAGGATCTACCTACGGCCGTAGTATAACAAAACTCGCTACTTATAATATCACAGGCGTCTTGAGTGGAAATCCACCATACAAATATTTTTAATAACAATAATTTACTAACATATTGTTACGTTACAAAATAGACCGCCAATATAGAGGCGCGCGCACTACCCCTTCCCGCGAGCAACAAACCGAGCGGCCGCTAGACGCGCCGCTCACGGCAAGCCCGCCGGTCTTCAGCAAGCGAGCTTACAGGGCCCACGTTCCGCACGAACATGGGCGACACCAGTTCAGTTTCGCCGTTTGTGCGCTTCCGGTCCCCGATGGACGCTGCGTAGATTGAGAGAATCAAGCGCGTGAAGCCGCTGTTGGCCCATAAACCAAACGTGAGTCAATTACCATGTTACCCTTTGTGTGCAATTAAATGTTTAGCCCTTACCACGCGTGATAGAGAAGAGAGACGGACATTCAAACTAACTTTCAGCTAGGATCGTTCCTTTTTATGTATTATTGTGTCTCCTAGAATTGAATAAACTGTTTATGTGATAACCTACCGTGTTTTGCTTGACGAGGGAGGCCCTGGGAGAATGGAGAAGCGTGAAGTTCCGAACCACAAGCACTAGCCTTGAGGTTACGAGATCCTGCTTGCACCGAATCCTGAGCTAGTTTTTATTTGGGGCAGATACAGCAGCTAATTGTATTAAATATGTGGGAGCTTTCTCCAACCCTGCCGATAGCATCAGCACGCCCGTTGACGCCAACACTGGCGCTAAACGTGGGGCCATTTAAATTTTTTTCTGTTCCACCACGGCCTCGTTCCCAAGCAACAATTGTAAACTCTGAAATGTTATTATGATGTATTGTTTATTCCCAATTGTCTAGCACTTCCAACTGGAATCTCGGCGCGAACGTAATTTCGAATCACAATTTAAATTATTACGGACGCGATTTTATCATTTGTGACTCGTCACTCGACAAAATATTACCGGTATTCCAACGCAAGGTGCCCAACCTAGGAAGTTGTCGCTGCGAATAATACAGTGATTACAAAGTGTCGGCCGATTAAAATTGCTATTTTCAATACAAGTGAATAGTGGAAATAAACACAAATTAAAGAAGAATTTATTCAACAATTAAAATCATGTACATGATAAACAAATCATCCGCTTGGTCTCGAAAGTGCTAAATATTTTTAATAATATACTAGTTTGCAGCACGCTGGTACGTTTCTTTAAACGGACACTTGCTGACACCTAGGGAACAAGTGGATTTAAATTCTTTCTGTCATTTGACAATTAAGTATTTTTGACTCTGTCGTCTGATGAAACCGGATCATGCCATGCCATGCCAAATCACATTCGAATAATGCAAAAAATACTAAATTCGCGTTGACGTGGATTCCTTGACATCTGACACTATAATACCTTGTCAATTGACAAAGAAGGTAATATCTTGTCGAAAAGACGAAGGGAATTCGCGGGTAAATACCAAAAATTGGTGCTGTTTAAAGCCAGGCTATAGGAAGCCGCGTAATGAAACCATGCCCCCAAGATATTGTTGAATTCTCAAACAAATTACTTCCACGAAAACTTGTGAAAATTTTTTTTCGATTTTTTTAATTTTCGAAATATTTTTTTTCCAAAACGCTTGGAGTTTTTCTAAAAAACGCAGTGCCAGAGGAAAATCGCTGCCCAAATTTTCTCCAGTTTTCGGACTCTGAAAATTTTTTCGATTTTTCCTTTTTTCGATTTTTTTTAATTTTCGAAATATTTTTTTTCCAAAACGCTTGGAGTTTTTCTAAAAAACGCAGTGCCAGAGGAAAATCGCTGCCCAAATTTTCTCCAGTTTTCGGACTCTGAAAATTTTTTCGATTTTTCCTTTTTTCGATTTTTTTTAATTTTCGAAATATTTTTTTTTCCAAAACGCTTGGAGTTTTTCTTAAAAACACATTGCCAGAGGAAAATCGCTGCCCAAATTTTCTCCAGTTTTCGGACTCTGAAAATTTTTCCGATTTTTCCTTTTTTCGATTTTTTTTTTTTTAATTTTCGAAATATTTTTTTTCCAAAACGCTTGGAGTTTTTCTTAAAAACACATTGCCAGAGGAAAATCGCTGCCCAAATTTTCTCCAGTTTTCGGACTCTGAAAATTTTTCCGATTTTTCCTTTTTTCGATTTTTTTTTAATTTTCGAAATATTTTTTTTCCAAAACGCTTGGAGTTTTTCTAAAAAACGCAGTGCCAGAGGAAAATCGCTGCCCAAATTTTCTCCAGTTTTCGGACTCTGAAAATTTTTCCGATTTTTCCTTTTTTCGATTTTTTTTTAATTTTCGAAATATTTTTTTTCCAAAACGCTTGGAGTTTTTCTAAAAAACGCAGTGCCAGAGGAAAATCGCTGCCCAAATTTTCTCCAGTTCTCGGACTCTGAAAATTTTTCCGATTTTTCCTTTTTTCGATTTTTTTTAAATTTTCGAAATTTTTTTTTCCAAAACGCTTGGATTTTTCCTAAAAAGCACGTGGCCAGAGGCAAACCTCTGCCCAAATTTTCAAATAACCCAAACACTTACAAATACGCGTTTTTTTTCGCAGAAGCATTTTGTAAAAAAAAAATATATATACGCCCCCAGTGGTCAATCCCTGGCAAAAATTTCTTTCCAATTACGGATAAAGAGTCGAGTTCTCGTTTTTCTCCCAACGTAAGGTCACCCTGACACGACCCTATACACTATGGAAGTCCCTCAAGTCACGCTGGGTATAATCCCCCACATTTCTACGTCAAAAAAGGAAGAACTACTACAGGCCCTGAGAAGTAGAAAGATTTCTCCCAGGAATAAATCCAAAAAATGCCTTATTCAATATGCTTCTTTCTACAACAAAAAGTACATCAGGAAGTTGCAGTTTCAACAGGAAGACACCTCAGAAATCATCTCTACCTCCCTCACAGTCTCCGAAGCAAAACCCTTGGTGGTACAAGCCCAGGAACAGACGAAAATATATGATTTGACAACCTGGAAGACGAAATACAACGGACTCACGGATGTGGAGGATTTCATCAACAGAATAGAAGAAACAGCCCAAGTCAGAGGAATCCCCGAAAGTATTCTACACAGGAACTTCATAGACCTCATCGCTCCTGAAATGCTTACCTGGCACAGGATACATAAGAGAAAAACAAACTCATGGAGGGAACTCAAGGTGGCACTTTTATCCAGTTTCGGAGAAAAAAAGGCCCAACATAGAGTCAGGCTATCCCTACTCGCTATCAAGCAGCACTCCGGAGAGCCTGTTGCTAGATTCACACAGAGGGCAGAGGCCATCAATATAAAGCTCACCCAACCTGTCCCTGAAGCGGAACTTCTCCCGGTTTTAATCGACGGTCTTCTCCCCAGATACGAAAACATCATTACTTCTCAGAAAATTGCCACACTGGAGCAACTGAAAGATGTCTGCCAGCTACTAGAGGCATACCAGGATCGGAAGAAAGACGAAAGATTCCCCAAAGAAAACTTTCGCCCAAGCACTTCGTCCGGCATAAAACCGGAGCACAACGAGAAGAAATCCTGCTCCTTTTGCCACAAGATTGGTCACTCCCAAGCCGCCTGCTTTAAACAAGCAAAACTTTTATCCTCCAAAGACACCCATTCTAACAAAAGGCGATCCGTCGATCGTTCTCCAAGAAGAGATGAAGGGAGGAAGTTTGGCAAAAGACCACGCCAAGACAATACCGAAACGTCCATCCCGGATCTCAGATTCATCAAACCCCCTATGGATTTCTCCAGACCCCCTCCCAATTGGACAGCCAGGAAGACAAAAAACTAGACCCCAACCCCCCGGGCCATCCCTCCCATAGGCCAAAGGAATGGTCGGAGTGGTTGGAACACGTCAAATTTTTTAAACAGGCCTTACCCCTCTCTACAGTTTGCTGCAAACAGGCAATAGACGGTAGACCCTTCGCGCATTTTTCCATAAACAACGTGGTTTTTTCAGGTCTCCTAGACAGCGGCGCCTCTGTCAGCTGCCTGGGCGACAACGCCCACACCTTATTCACAAACTGTGGTTTTAAAATGGGAAAACATTCTTCACATGTTACCACGGCAGACAACACTTCACAACTCGTCATCGGTTCTCTAACCCTGCCGATCAATTGTGACCAAAAAACAGTTTGGATCAAGTTTCTAGTTGTACCTACAATCACACAGAAATTCATCTTGGGAGTGGATTTTTGGATGGCTTTCAAAATTGCCCCGCAACTGTTTAACAACCCCTCCGTCACTCCCCAAGTAAACGAAATCCGTACGGTAATACCCTACGAAAACTTGAACCCCTTACAAACAATACAATTAAATCAAATGATCAACAAGTATGAATCCATCTCCTTCGAAAGGTGCGGTTTAGGCTTAACCAACCTAGTACAACACCATATAAAAACAACAGGCCCCCCAATCAAACAAAGGTATTACAACCTAGCTCCACAAAAATTGAAAACGCTGGAAAAAGAATTGGACGATATGCTAAGACTGGGAGTGGTGGTACCCAGCCGCAGTGCATGGACCAACCCCACCTTATTAGTTTCAAAGAAAGACGGCTCAGCCCGTTTCTGCCTCGACAGCAGACGCCTCAACGCATGTACAATATCAGACGCCTACCCGCTCCCCTTGGTCAACTCCATCCTGGACAGACTTCGAAACGCTAAATACATCTCATCCATAGACTTAAGCAAAGCATTCTGGCAGATACCTTTGGATCCCAGCTCCTGCGAAAAGACTGCCTTCGTGGTGCCTGGCAGGGGTATGTTCCATTTCAAAAGACTACCCTTCGGTTTAAAAAACAGCCCAGCAGAACTACAAAGACTCATGGATAAATTGTTTGGCCCAGAGTTTGATAACAATTTATTTTGCTACCTGGATGACCTGATCATCATTAGCGATACCTTTGAAAAACATATACTTATTCTAGAAAAGGTTTTTCAACAACTCAAACAGGCCGGTTTGACTATCAACCTGAAGAAATCGGAATTCTGCAGGCACCGCCTACGATACTTGGGTTTCATAGTAGACGAAGAAGGCCTAAGAACAGACCCCACAAAAGTAGCGGCTATGACAAATTTTCCCCGACCTACAAATGCAAAAGAGGTAAAAGCCTTCCTCGGACTCACCGGTTACTACAGAAGATTCATAAAAAACTTCTCAACTCTCGCGGCGCCGCTCAACAAAATCACGGGAATCCGTAAAGGTACCAGTAACTTTTCCTGGTCTGCAGAGACTGAGTCAGCATTCAACTCCCTGAAAGAGGCTCTTCAATCAGCCCCAGTACTGAATTGCCCCGACTTCAATCTTCCCTTTACGATCCATTCGGACGCATCAAACGTCGGAATCGGAGGAGTCCTCACTCAAAATTTTACGGACGGCGAACACCCCGTGGCATACTTCTCTCGTACCCTAAATAAACACGAAAAAAACTACGGGATTACCGAGAGAGAATTGTTAGCAGTCATGGAATCCATTCAACATTTCCGCGGATACATTGAGGGCAGTAAGTTTACCGTCGTCACAGACCATAGCAGCCTAAAATGGCTGATCTCGCTAGACAACCCCTCTGGGAGATTGGCTCGCTGGTCGTCCCGCCTATCTCAATATACTTTCGATGTCATCCACCGTAAAGGCGCCGATAATATCGTCCCGGATGCCCTTTCTAGGATCGAGATAGCAACATTAAATGCCGAATTGCCCAATTCTAGTCTCCCCACAAAAGACGTATGGTATCAAAAAATCTTTAGAGGATGCAGTGACAACCCACAAAAGTTCCCGAATTTTATGATTAAGGACGGACAACTATATCGCAACTGCAAGCCTCCACTGTCAATCTTAGAGGACTATGCCTGGAAAAAGGTAGTCCCTCTCGAAAATAGAGAACAAGTTATTATTGATAACCACAGTGCCGTAGACTCCATACACCCTGGAACCTTCAAAACATTCAAAAAAAATATCTTTAAGATATTATTGGCCGGGTCTATTCAAACAAGTACGTTTATACATCTCCAAGTGCGACATCTGTAAGGCATACAAGCACAGTACGGCACCACCGTCTGGTCTAATGGGCAACCCCAAGCGTGCCGATAGACCACTTCAATCCTTTTCTATGGACCTCATTGGACCCTTCCCTAGAAGCTACGCCGGTTACATGCATATACTCAGCGTAGTGGACATTTTTTCCAAATACTGCTGGTTGTTTCCTCTGAAAAGGGCAACTGCAGCAGCAATAACCAATCTATTGGAAAAACATATTTTCATACCCTACGGTACCCCTCGTACTATAATATGCGACAATGGTAAACAATTTATAGCTCTGGAATTTAAAGAGTTTTTGTCTAAATATGGTATAAAGGATGTATTCTATAACACCCTTTACACCCCACAGAACAACACCGTTGAACGATACAACCAAACCATAAACACGGCCCTGGCAATTTTGGTTGGCAAAGACCAACGCACATGGTGCAAAAAATTAGACAAAATACAAGCAGCCATGAACAACACGGTGAACCTCGCTACAGGCTATACACCATTTTTTCTCAAACACGGCATGGAACAAGTAGTTCACGGTTCACTACACCCTGACAATTGCCTTCCACCCGTCCCTTCCTCCACAGCAGACCCCGCAGCAAATTACGCCCACCGCTTGGAGGAACTCTCCGCTATCTATAGTGAAGTAACAGACGCTCTACTATTGGCCCACCAAAAGAGCGCCGACAGGTATAACCTTCGCAGGAGGCACGTCACATTCAAGGAAGAAGACATCGTCTGGAGGAGAAACAACACTCTGTCACAAGGTGCGCTGTACTTCTCTGCCAAATTGGCACCCCGTTTTGTAAAAACGAAAGTCCTAAAGAAAATCTCAGACCTGGTTTACCGATTGTCCGACATCTCTGGTAAACACATAGGTGACTACCACATAAAGGACATTGTAAAAAGTGGGAACATGGAAACAAACTCCATTGCCACGCCCGTATAACCCCAACGGTTATTCCTTGACTCCTAGCAACCATTCGTCTACACCGTGACATGGATCACTATGGAAGTCAACCCTTTTGTTTCGTCACTAATGAGCGGCCTCTCGTAAACGATTGTCACTCATTAGGACACTCAAACGAAACCTTTCTAGCTCTGGCACAGTGTTGTCAACTGTAGCCAAAGTCATGGAAGAAATTATAATTCTCCCTTGTGGTTTCGTTTCATTTTATTTTATTTTATTTTTGTTTGTATAAATATCTCGTCATCATCAGTCATTCGCCTCTAATTGCTGCCCCAGGTGTCAAACCTTGGAAACATCGTTTTTTTTTCTAAGCATGCACACCTCTACCTGAAATTGATCACTTCGGAGAAAGGAATTCCCTGTGGCTTACTGCAAGTAGTCAGAGACTACGTGCCCAAGGTTTTGTGCATCGTCACAACTCGCAGCATCATATTTTCACATCATCATGTCATACCTCGTCACCCCTTTCTAAATATTAGAAAATCTTTTTGTACATTAAATATCGGGTCCTCGCCAAAGTGCATCTAACCCTTATGTCATATGTAGTTAAATTAGGTAAGCAAACCTGTGTAAACCCACGGCGGTATCAGATGTTTGCTACCCGTTCTAAGTTTTTTTTTCTGTTTTTTAAGAAAATAGAATGGCGCTCAATAAATAACCCTAATTGCTCTAGCTCTCCCCAGAACTGAATGTGGAGTCTGGAAAGTATCGTTATAAAAGGGACAACTTTTAACGTGCCTCTTCATTAACGATAAATTTTTTTTACAACATTTCAGCAACATTGAGTCACCCTGGGTCTCAACTGCTCAAACTGAAATTTTGGGGTTGCCTTGTTGTGACTTATCACGTGCAAAGTACGAGGTCACAACAAGAAGCCAGGTCTCCAAGTGAACCACCCTGTGAACAACCCATCCCATTATTATAATTTTCATAACACCAAGGTGTGTCCATCCCAGTCTGTTTAAGTAAGTAAAACCTAGAAGGTCTTAAACACTCAAATCGGACCAATGTAAATAATTTTCCTTGTCAAACAACGATAAGCGCATGTCTTGTATTGTTGCTACCATCGTACGTGTAAGTACAACAAAAGTTGTACCATCACGATACGATACTCTGTGCGTAACCAAAAGGGTTGTACCACAAAGGATCTCTTTTGCGGTAAGCTTAGATGAAATTCACATTCCATCAGCACGCCAGAATTTTTTTTGTCCCTTAATTGTTGAAGTATAAAATCTTGGCCAGATCTTCAAATATGTTTTTGCCTTTGTGCAAGTCTTTAACGTACGCTAATATGGATTTATTATGCTACGGTATTGTTGTACTAATGTACATCAGTATGTCTCGCCGTCTGTATTGAATAGGTACCTTTATATGAACGTTAACCTTTGTTGCCATCATAGGTGGGAACCTTATAAAATCTGCCGTCATAGATGGGAATCTCAGAATATCTACTAAATGCGATACGGGGAGCCCGTTATAATTACTCTGTGGGTTTTTGTCAGAAATGTCATAAATACCTAGTCTTTTGCACCTCCCTTCAATACTGGGCAACCCAGTTGTAATTCGTTCATTGTTATCCGTGAAGACGTTATAAAACTTACTTGCAAATCTTTTGATTTTGCAATCTTGTACGCTATACGTGAAGACGTTATAATACTCACCATGAATCGTGCGAACGAAATAATATCAAACCTTTATGTGTGAACTACTCAATGTAGTCCACACCCCTTTTTTGTAATCATTAATATGCCCGTGGACTTCCTGTCACAAGAACCCAGGAACTATCTACTATCTCAAAAGGACTAATCATACGCTTCACTCATGATTATGGGGCATCGTGTCGTGGGAGTTAAGTTGATGGACACAAAAATACCTAACTCGTTGTCTGGGAGACGAACAAAGAAAATCCCCAGGTTTGTGAGATTTGAGCAAGGGTCTGTCATTTCTCGCAAACAAGTAGGAGAATAAAACGACCCCTAATCTTCTGCCCAATACACGTAGAGGATTAGACTTTTATGTCAGTGTATTCTTTTGTCCAACACTACCAAATATTATTGTAATGTGCCAGGATGACTGCTGTAGACCTTGTTTCACCTCCACCCAGAGGTCGAATTTCGGAAATAGCCGAGTCCCCAGCAGTTTTCTTCGTTCAAATGTTCCCAACTATCACCCTCCCCCTTCCTCGAAATTATCCGTGAATGGGGATATAGGCGTTACGCACTTGGCGTTTCGTTTGTCAAATGGGACAATCTTCATACGCGGATCCTTTCAACTTCCTACTCCTTTCCCACTTTGTTATAACTAATCTTGTACGCAATGTTTTGTTTTTCGAAAGTAGAAAAAATGCTACCGTATAGACGTGAGCATAGGTCATGGAAGACCAACTTCTTTCGAATGGGGAATTTTGTTATACGTACAATCCCTCAACCACGTATTCTTGGAAATGTATTTGGTAAAGAAAAAAAACCAAAAGGGGTTACACAGAACCTGTCCTTGAATACGTACCTTTGTAACATGTATTAGGAATTAGCCACATTTAGTTAGCTCTCTCTCCGTCTTTCTCTCTACACGCCAAACAAATCCAACTTTTTCTCAACATGCACACTTGTTTCTCTCCAAACTTTTTTCATCATTGGTCTACTAGGCAGGTAAACTTCAAGAAATTTTGTTCTAATAATAATTTTTGCCGGATTAAAAAAAAAAAACCAGCAGCTCTGCACCCTATCTACATCTGCGCCTCTTCATGCTGCCCTCGCTACCGTCACGGAGGTCCCTTGCCTTCAATCCCTGCGTACCAAAAGCACCCGACCGCATCTAACATAACCTAGTGTGAGTCGTGCGTGTAGTTGCGAATTGTATCACCACAAAGAACCGACACTCAAAACAAACCCGAGCACGCCAGCTCTAGGTTGGTTCCTGTTCCTGTTGCCCTTGTGCAAATGCTCTGCTGCCATTATGCAAATATTCCTGCTGCATAATACAAATGTTCCTGTTGCCCTTGTGCAAATGCTCTGCTGCCATTATGCAAATATTCCTGCTGCATAATACAAATGTTCCTGTTGCCCTTGTGCAAATGCTCTGCTGCCATTATGCAAATATTCCTGCTGCATAATACAAATGTTCCTGTTGCCCTTGTGCAAATGCTCTGCTGCCATTATGCAAATATTCCTGCTGCATAATACAAATGTTCCTGTTGCCCTTGTGCAAATGCTCTGCTGCCATTATGCAAATATTCCTGCTGCATAATACAAATGTTCCTGTTGCCCTTGTGCAAATGTTTCTGCTGCCATTATGCAAATGTTCCTGCTGCATAATGCAAATGCCCTACTGCCATTGTGCGGATGCTCCTGTGCCCTTGCGCAAATAACAATACCAACGATTGTTCACAAAACAATCCCACTACATACAAAAACCAGTGTACCAACCACCAATTGCGATTCCACTCTCCAGTACTTCAATGGTTTCGTACTGGCTCACCCACAGGATCCGGAAGCAGTTACCCTTTCGACCTCTGTGACAGGTAGAACTCTCCACACCACCTAGAAGCCTCATCATGTGTTCTCTTCCTCGTATTTTCTTAAAGGCCCTAGTGTCCCTTGAGTGTAATCTCAAATGGGCCAGGTTACTGTGACAAAGTAACCTTGTAACTTCAGTGAAACGTTCAACCACCCCAGACATCCTACGCAAACCACGTTCGCAAACATTAGCTCACAGACCAATGATACAATTTTAGAGTTTTTTTTTTTCTATCACTGCATAACCCTTGTACCTTTTTTCAACAGATCCTTGTTCTTTGCAACTGTATTTATGTATGCCACTGCCTTTATATACATTTATTGACAATTCCTTGTTACACCATGTATCATCTCTTTTGTGTTCTGTTCATAACTATTCTCCAGCTAGGAATCTCTCTCTCTCTCTCTCTCCTCGTTTCTCTTAAATGTTTTTGGCACAAGTGCTGAAAAGGTAAGAGGATTTATTAGTCCTACAGCTCCATTACCACGTCGCTTTTATTGCGGCGAGGGGGGAAGTGTTACGTTACAAAATAGACCGCCAATATAGAGGCGCGCGCACTACCCCTTCCCGCGAGCAACAAACCGAGCGGCCGCTAGACGCGCCGCTCACGGCAAGCCCGCCGGTCTTCAGCAAGCGAGCTTACAGGGCCCACGTTCCGCACGAACATGGGCGACACCAGTTCAGTTTCGCCGTTTGTGCGCTTCCGGTCCCCGATGGACGCTGCGTAGATTGAGAGAATCAAGCGCGTGAAGCCGCTGTTGGCCCATAAACCAAACGTGAGTCAATTACCATGTTACCCTTTGTGTGCAATTAAATGTTTAGCCCTTACCACGCGTGATAGAGAAGAGAGACGGACATTCAAACTAACTTTCAGCTAGGATCGTTCCTTTTTATGTATTATTGTGTCTCCTAGAATTGAATAAACTGTTTATGTGATAACCTACCGTGTTTTGCTTGACGAGGGAGGCCCTGGGAGAATGGAGAAGCGTGAAGTTCCGAACCACAAGCACTAGCCTTGAGGTTACGAGATCCTGCTTGCACCGAATCCTGAGCTAGTTTTTATTTGGGGCAGATACAGCAGCTAATTGTATTAAATATGTGGGAGCTTTCTCCAACCCTGCCGATAGCATCAGCACGCCCGTTGACGCTAACAATATCCCCGAAGGTGTATGCTATGAGGATATACGGCTGAATAACAAAATACGACGTACTTATATATGCAGTCGGCCTAGGAATGATGGAATACATACTTACCAACTGGAGCGACAGCGCAATTTTAAACTTTTTTCTCCGATTGCTCGAGATTTTTTGGTAATCATTTTGAATATTTTCCGCCCACAGTAAAAAAAATCATACCTTCGAATTTTAATATGGAGACATACAAACTGATTATAGTCTTTTGTCGGTTATCACATTTTCCTAGGATTTATTATAAAAATATTATAAAATCGTAAACTTCTGCTTAATTACTTACAAATAAGGGAAAATTTGCCAAAATTGGCAGCAAAGCAATCTGAGGTAGTTTAAATAGAGCTATATTGTGGCAAAAAGCGCTCCAGGGGTTACACAAATAACTAAGAAGTGTCTCCGAAGAGGTATATAGAGTGAATAAATCTGTAACAGACATGTACAATTTTATTACCCAAGTGACTATAACTAGGTAGATGTAACGGACTGTGACCTATTTAAAAAAATTCTTACTACCCATAGACATAATTCATATGTCTATGGTACTACCGGAAGGCTTTTGTTATGAATTTTAAAATAATTTTTTTATTCATTATTCACCAATTTCAAACTTAAAATCGACTTAAAAAATATCTAGGTTGGTATACATATCAAACAATTTTATTTCCAGCGTCTAATGGTTGTTCTTGTAACCTGGTGTATATGGTATAAAGAAAACTAATTTTATTCTTGATGCTTTTGGTTGAAAACATATTTTTATATATATGTGGTTGAAAATACATATTCTCTGCACACCTCTTTGGGGACACTTACATAGTTATATTATTTTTTTACATTACCTCCACACAGGAGGTCTTAAGGAAAATAATTCCCATTAGAACTTATGTAATTTTTGGGGATGCTATGTGGAGGGTCTTTTTAGGAAAGGAAGGAGAGGAAGTTCTGGGAAGAAAAAGGTTATTAGGAGTTAGTAGGATTCTGGGAGTGTGTCCAGGAGTGACGGAAGTATGAATCTAACCCTCCCACTGCGGTGAACGGTGAAGTTCCGAGAGAATACGGCTGGAGAAATCAAAGGGACTCCCTCAACCATTCTCTCCCGATCCAGCCTGTCATGTAGCAGGTGGGCGGAAGCATCCGCCGCCAAGACCCGGACAAACCTCATCCCATGAACCCGGGCACCCCGGCTAAGTCACCAAACGTAGCGAATCACTTGGGGTGACGTATGGCATAGGTGTTGGTTATCCAATAAATGGTTCTCGGGGCGACGGTACCCATACCCGCCTCCCAAATTGAATTAGCGTATTATACCAAACAGTATTTTTTTATTATATACATCTGCTTACTCCTTCAGGACATGGCTTTATTGTTATTTAAGTATTTGTATAGCGGATTTCTACTCAACGAATTTTTACTCGAGCATTATTACTTTATTTGAGGAGAGATACCTACGTCAAATGAGCAACTTGCATACAATTTTTTTTGGTTTAGGATAATTTCGAAAACATTTAATATTTGTAAGACTTCAAAATGGTATTTCAAAATTTCAGCAATTTTAATTAATTTAACATTTTTATAAGTACCTGCAAAATTGGAGTATTTTTATAGACATTAATTACAAAAATACAAATACGAAAATTGTTATCTACACACTTTTTTACGTTATCTACACACAGGGGGCCCCGAGGAAAAAAAATCTCTCGGGAAGGAAGGAAAGGAAGTTTTGGGAAGGAAAAAGGTTTAAGGGGTGGGTAGGAATCTGGGGGTCAGGCGAAAAATTAAGAACTGTGCCACACGTGGCTTGGCGTATTTCGGCATACCGCTCCCCATACATTCCCAATGGGAATATATAGCGAGAGAAATGCTAAAATAGGCCAAGCCAAATGATCTTTTATATATTATAGCTCTAATATACAGAGTTACATAGGTAGGTAAGTATTGCGTTCCATGGTCTTTGACGTTTTTTGAACATTACGATGAATAGCCCCGAATGAGGTTTAAAGCCGTCAACGAGTTAATTTTGTACAATTTTATTAATGCGTAGTTCCAAGTGTTATAATTTACAAAAGATGTTTGAAATATATTATTTGGGTGTAATCCATACTAATATTATAAATGCGAAACTGCTCGAGTTTGTTTATGACCTTTTCACGCATAACACAATATAAAGACTTTAATAATTCTTTCACCAATATAAAGCTAAATTATATGCGCAGACTACAGGTTGTAAATGATGGTAAGCTCTGGCGTTATGAAATTATAAATATGAATATATTATATTTGTTATACGTTTTCTGTCGCTAACAAAACAATGTTGATATATTTTTATAGGTACTCAGTCTACTGGTCAGCTACTACTGCAGAAAATTCAAATATTAGAATTCGTTTTTTTTTTGGACAAGCTTGGAATAAATGTCAGATGAGAGTTCCTATATTAAAAATATAATTCGTAACGATTATAAAAACTGAATGATACATAGAGTATTTTTTTATTATATTAACGAACTTCCAAATATTTAAATAAAAATCCGAAAAGATCCGAAAAGATCCGAAAGGTTTGTAAGAGCATAAATTCCGAACGAATGAACAAAATTGGATAAGTAATTTTTTTTTTCTTTGAGCTATAGCATTATGAAATTTAGGTGGTAGGCTAGATGTTTGAAAACTGAATGTAAGGGAATGAATATATGGAATGCGGGAGGGTATGGGGTGGAGTGGGGGGGGGGGAGATAATTGATAAGTGCAAGCGCTACAGTAATTTCCCGTAATACCATGCGAGCGAAGCCGTGGGGAAAAGCTAGTATTTAATAAAGCTTAACCAATTTTCGACATTTCCTCCTTACGTTCTTTGTTACTTGGGGAGTTACTGTATTTTTTTTATATTGCATATTTCCAATTTACACGGCGTCCGGAAACCCGTAGTACAAGCAATAAGCTGTGAATCAAAATCACGTAGAGATAAAAAAAACGATGTTTTAAATAAATTATTTGTGTTTAACATTTAATGAAACTCGTCTAATTTTAGATATTTCCTACTCGCGCTCTTTTGAATTCACGTACCTAAATCAATTGTTACTTGGGGAGTTACTTAATTTATTTTAAATTGCATCATTTCCAATATACACGGTGTCCGGAAACCCGTAGTACAAGCGAAAAGCTGTGAATCTAAATCACAAAAATCAACCGATCAACTTTTTTCCATATTTTCGGCAACCAAAAGACTAAAAAACATTTAGAACCAGGTCTACGCTTTGACGGATTTATAAAATGGTTGATATTAAAAATTAGCGATTTTGAAAAAATTTTCTCTATAAAAATCCAGCTTCAAATTCGATTTACTAGAAAAGAAGGCTCAAGTAAAAAAAATATGCACTATAAAATTGACTCCGAATACGGTGAAGGATGTAGATTTATCAGTTTCCCGATGGTACAAAGAGTTTTCGAACTAATGAATAATTTCTGAAATTGAAAGTCAAATAAAAATACACGTAAGTCGCTCATGGTTGACCTCAATATTGGTTACTTATTATTAAATTCGAACAGAAAAATTGCAAAAGAACCGCAAATGCCCACCGAATGGAAGGGCGGAAATATCAGATTATCTCAGTTTACAACTAGAGGTGATCTGGATCACAAATCGCCATTTTAAACCGTTATGTGCCATGTTTTATTATTTTCGTGTATGATCGATATCAATGGGCGTACGTTTTTTTCCTGTAAGCATGATCCGAAGCAAAAAATGATGTTTTAGATGATTGACCATAAAAAATAATACCTACCTGCTACAGGTGAAAGACGATCAATCAGAATTGAAAGAATTGCTTCAAATGGCTTCAGCCGTGTTTTGTGAGCAGAATCCGGAAAATCTTCTTTGAAAATAAAAAAAATTTAGATATTTCCGATATTACCAACCGGTCGCCGTTCTAAGCTCTATCGCGAAAATATTTGAGAAAATTTTGCACAAATACGTCAGTAGCATCTAACCTCCAATTCATGTCAGATTTCTTATCAAGAACTCTTGACAAGGGTGACTGTGGCGTATGGGCTAATCACGTGGTTTCAGCCTCCTGTAATAGTTATGTTGGGGAGGGAGGGGGAATGGCGTCCACTTAAGGAAAATACGCTGTAATTTTCAAAATATTAATTTTACTTCAAAATTTAAAAAAATAACAAGTTCTTTAACTATGCAGTAATCAAAATTTTAATAACAAACGTATTATCTTTGACTTATGAGTATCAGAAAAAAATATTAAAAAAACAGGTTTTAGCGCCATTGTCCCCGACCTTGGGTAATGCCGCTCAAACTTGTTTTGGAAATATACCTATCTAGTAAGATCCATTTTCATTATATTAGTATGCGTGAGATTAACCTTACACAATTATAAAAAGTAAAGTGAACAATCACAAATTAGCGTCAATTATCTCTATATGTACGTGAGATCAGCCTTATATAATTTAAAAAATATAGTATAATCTTAAATACCAAATTAACTTCAATTATTATAATTATTATTACAGGTCATCACAATAAGAAATAGAAAGATCTATCTTTGAGTACATAAATCACAGATCCATCTGTCGAATCCCATCCAGAACATACAGCATGAGACCACAGCCCATACAGGGGTAATGGCGCTCAGGTGAGCGGTATAACCCCAAAAGGTCGTTTTGTATTTAACTTGAAATTTAAAAACATTTATATACAACTGTTCAAAATTGGTTACATTACCATAAAAAAGATTAGTTTTGAACTTATAAAAGTTATATCAATAATTAAATAAGTAAAATAAGTCTGGACTTAACGACGAAAACACCGAAAATAGATTAGCTCGGCCGTATACAGAGAAACGCACTTCACGGTCGCGTCTGACTGCCCTTTGCTGTGTTCCATTTTGACAAAGTTACAAAGGTGAGCGCCATTACCCAGTGAGCGCCATTCCCCCTCCTTACCCTAAATAAATTATGTAACCATCAAAGAAAGAAATAAAAAATAAAAAAGTGTATTGGAGCCAAATTATTCAATTATCTGGGCCCCTCACTAGGGTAAATTGTGTACTTTGAAAGAGTCCACAAGAATTTTTTGACGATTTTTTTGTTTGTTTTTGGTATTACTTACTAAATATTTTTATTTTTTACTAAATGGATACATATCTAATAGTGAGGTTCTGGTTCAAATAAATTTCTTTATACCGGAGCCTTAATCTCGAAGACGTCCATTACTGTAGAGCCAGCCGCACCAATTTGTTCATGAATTCACCTGATGGGAGAGCCACATACTTTAAATGCAGTTTATCAAAAGATCGATTTGTTTTTCATGTCCTATTACTACTCACTTACGAGGTTTTCGGTACAGCAAATACATTGTTTAAACCAGAGGTTCCAAAATTTTTTTTTCTCGTGGACCACTTTCAAAAAATTTTACTGGTTTCGGTGGACCCCCTGCTGCAACATTTCTACCATATTCCCAAAACTCGACAGGCGTTGTACTGAATATTGAATATAACGTTGGAGTTGTGTTCTGTCACAATGGGGGGGGGGGGGGGGTAATGTGATATGAGATGGGGGGGCGGGATAGGATATGGGCACGGGATGGGTCTCAAAATGACAATTTTTCACCGACATACTAGTATACTATCTGCCTACATTGACAGGTAAAGCCAAGCCAACATTTTTGTTCTTTACTTACATCGGGGGGGGGGGGGGGGGGATGGGATATGCACGGGATGGGTCTCAATATGACAATTTTTCACCGAAATACGAGTAGATTTAGGCAGATAGTACCTGCCTGCATTGACAGCCTGTACTGAATATCGAATGTGCAAGTAACAGTCTGGATCAGAGGGTGTAAAAAAAGGAATTGATCTGAATCTGATCCATATGCTGGCCTAACTACAAATTTTTTTATTTTTTTTTTATTTTCAAAATTATTTTTTCGTGCTGTCTGTTAAGATTGAATGAGAACCTTATCACCTAAAAAATTTTAGTCAGAAATCTGAAAATTAGAATCTTAAAGCTTAATGTTTTTTTTAAAGTCTCACAATATGACAATTTTTCACCAAAATACAGCTTGTCAAAAATCACCGAAAAATTTGGATTTTTTTTTGTTTTTTGAGTAGTGTATTATCTGCCTTTATTGATAGGTAAGACCAAGCCAACATTTTTGTTCTTTACTATCAAAACCAGATTTTTTTTCGTCGACCCCCACTTACAACTTGTGGACCCCCATTTTTCTCTCATGCCTTCGAGGACCCCCGTGGAGTCTCCCGTGGACCCCTGGGGGTCCACCTAGACTACTTTAGGAATCACTGGTTTAAACGGTACAATTATAACAACTTATACTTTAAATCTGTAATGTTATAAAGAAAAATTAAAGTTGTATTGAATAAATTGTAAATAAAATGTAAACATCATTTAATATGATGTTCTACAAAAAACAACAACTACCTAATGTGAACTAAACCAGGAAATTTGACTGTCCTAAAACGGGAAATCTCCTAGTTGGACAGTCAAAATATTTTTTTTTATAATGTATATGTATTTTTGTTTCAATAAATAAACAAAAATAAACAAACAAAAATAAATAAATTCTTCTTGCCTAAGTGTTTTCGAATTACATCTATTATGGCGCCCTCTCTAAAGCAGGTTAGCGATCATCAGAAGAATCTTCAGCCTACAGACTGCAGCCTGGACATTTCGTATCTCGCGGCATTTCAATATACCAGCATTGAAGTATTTCAATGCCATGCGAGGGACGAATTACTTACAGGATAAATCGAACATTTCAAAGAAATAAGTAGATATAAATCGTAATCAGGTTTGCAAAATTTTACATAACGCGTAAGAATAAATTATTAAAAAGCAGCCGCATTGTTTGTTACATGTTTTTAATTGTTATTTCGTTTTCATCACCCCTTAAAAATATGTACTTGCTAATTTACTTCGTTTTCTGGGAAACTATTCCATTTAATTGGGACAAAATCCGAACTGAAGTCGATGCAAAACGTCTCTCAGTAAACGAGGGGATGCCATTTTTTCGGGATTAATTACAAATACCTAATTAAAAATATGAAAAAAAATTAAGGAAGTGAATTTATATTAACAATGATTATAAATGTACCCAACAAATAAAAATAAACGTAAGTAAAAAATAAACGTAAGTAAAAAATAAACGTAAGTAAAAAATAAACGTAAGTAAAAAATAAACGTAAACACGTTCCTGCTAAAAAATGTGTTTTTTCACTTTCCTGTAAAATTTAAATTTTTACACATTGTAGGTACCTAATACGCGCCCTGTGACGATATTTGTACCTAAACATAATACATAATTATACAATTATTTTTATGGTACTTACATAATTATTTTTCTGTAATATTATAATATATCAAAATTAACAGTAAAACATTTTTCTCAAAATTTCAATATACTTTAAAAACACATTCGAGAGAACAGAAAATCTCATTAAATATATATATAGATTTTTTTTTTATCTCCCTTAAACTTCGCTTATTTGGGACAGTAGCTTATTTAAAAACTAAAAAAAAAAAAACAAACTAAAAACAAAACAAAAACTCCAACACCACAACACGGGGATGTGCCTAATATGGTGGTCGAAAAATCCTAAAATTCATGTAACAAGCAATTCAATAAAGAAAACTTTAAAAAAAAGTGTTTGGATTTCGAAATGTCCCAATTAAGCGGAATCGACTGTAATAAGAATCATCACTCATTTTCTCACTAAAATAAATAGCAAGTATTATATCTCAATACTCATCTCCTCGATAAAACGTAACGTTTAAAAATGGATTGTTCGCTCACTAAAAACCCAGAAAAATAAATAAATCTCAACATAAATCATTACCTCATAAAGTCATCATTCATCTCATCACTAAAGGCATAAGGGTTTCACCGGTGAATCTAGGTACGTTGATACATATTTACGACTCACGCGCACTTTCCAGTGACGCAATTTTCGCAACATCAATAATTCTCGACATGTCCACATATTATTATAATAAATCATACCCCATCATATTATACAATAAATGTGCAGCACCTTGACAAACGCCGCCCGCAGTTCATGATTTTGCATAATGTTCTACGTTACAACCTAAGGTTATGAACAGTTTATCGTTTAACCCATTCGGACCGTATACATTTTTGAATATACACAGATTTTCTTTTTTTTTCTCCCTCCCCAAAACCGAGAACTAAAAAAAATTGGTGGTTTTCGTTTTTCACTTTCAAGCGGTAGTCATGTTAATATCTAAATTACTTTTGAAATTGTACGTATTATTAAATATGTATTATTGATTACGGTTGATGTATAAGTAGGTATTATTAAAGTTGTACGTATTATTAAACATGTATTATTGATTACGATTGATGTATAAGTAGGTATTATTAAAGTTGTACGTATTATTAAACATGTATTATTGATTACGGTTGATGTATAAGTAGGTATTATTAAAGTTGTACGTATTATTAAACATGTATTATTGATTACGGTTGATGTATAAGTAGGTATATACTTTTTAGAATGGAATTTTTAGTTGGAATCACCTCATATGGAGACTATGTTCTTTCAAATTCAAACGAGATTTTTTTAAAATAAATTGATCAACTTTAATACGTAATATGTTTATTTTGCTTCAATCAATGTGCCGTATTAGCGTAGACCCGTGAAAAATCACGGGATTCTGTAGTAGCTGGATTTGTGGAGCCTCAATTTATCAATTTATTGGAAATCTAACACCTCTGCCGTAGCTCACCCCAAGTGGTTCGCTACGTTTGGTGACTTAGCAGGGGTGCCCGGGTTCAAGGAGTGAGGTTTGTCCGGGTTTCCTGCTTGAGCAGCTGCATGGAAGGCCAGATCGGGAAACAATGGTTGAGGGAGTCTTTGAATTCTCCAGCCATATTCCCTCAGAAAATCGCCTTGCACCGCAGTGGGAGGGAAGGATTTATACGTCCGGCACTCCTGGACACACTGACCCCCAGATTCCTACCCAACCCTAATACCCTTTTTCTTCCCAGAACTTCCCTTCCTTGCTTTCTTAAAAAGACCCCCACACAGCATCCCCAAAGATGACATAGGCTCTGAGGGGAATTATTTTCCTCTGGGCCTCCTTTGAGAAGCTAATGTAAAAAAAGTAAGTATTTATTAAAAAAAAAATTGCCCCAGGATTTCCCAGCCTTTCGAAAACGAAAATTGCCAATTTTAGAGACTTTCAGAAATTTACCTTTCGAAAGAACACCCTTAGTAAACTTGAAAATTGCAAAATCATCTGCTAAAAATTTAACCAAAAAAATAATTCACATTTCAAACATACATATTGATTAATTAAGTAATTTTCATGTCCACTTATCCTAACCAAGCTTGTCTGAATCGTTCCCACAATCAATTCAAATTTTGAAAATCAGAGCCAAATCAAAAAAAGTTAAGTTTCTAATAAAAAAAAGACTAGCACAATTTATTAAGAACCTATTCAAAAATAAAATAAAACCATAAGGTGTTTCATCTTTTTCTTATATTCTTCCATTATATGTATTATCCCTCCAAGTGTAAGTGTTAGATATTTTAAAAATAAATTTCAATTCAGGTCCAAAGTGTTAACAAATGTTTAGCACCAGATCTCGAAGCCCATAATAACTAATACTGAAACTATGCGATCTATGAAATTATTGCAGCAACTATGCAATTTCAGTACTGGGTACTGTACTGTATACTGTAGGCACTGGGGATACTTGCTATTTCAGGCCAAAGGTGATCACTGATCACTTATGAATGCCAAGAATTTTACACCTGTCAATACACTAACAGTATGTACTTCAATACATGAATTAATTCCTGGAATTTGTGAGAACGGTATGATTTCACTGGGTAGATATTTATTGTATTTTAAGCAATAATGACAATGACTTTCTTGAGAAAAGCATACATGTGTATATGAATGTGATTGCAGCAAGCAGTGTGTGTCAAGATAGGTATGCCTCTCCGTTGCATACCCTTGCCGAGAAACGGTCTAACATTTAGTCAGTATGCAATGAGCATGATATTAAGTTCCTTGGGAGTTGGCTGGACAGTTAGTTGGCAAGCGAAATTCTGAAAAATAGTGTCCAATCACTTTTATCTATTTTCATCATTTATTTTTGGGGTGTTATGCCGTGTTGCGCTACCTCCTTCTTTAGCCAACGTTTCGGACAGCGTTATAGTCATAGTGTCCATCATCAGGGCAGATGTGTAATTGTTAGTGGTGAAGTGCATGCTTAGTTATGTATGTTGGGAATCGATTTATGACTGATTTAAAAAAAAACAACCTGTAAAAACAAGGTTTTTTTTACTATAACCTATCTATTTTCAATTTTCAACCTAATAGCGCCATCTCTTGGGTCGGCTATTAAATTTTAAAGAAAAAATGGTTTGTATGAGGACTGGACCTTTCTCTCCAGGGACAGGTTTTTCTGATGTGAAAGAAGTCTTTAATTTTGTTTTTGTTTGACCGAGGATTGAACCTTCTTTCCCAGGGACTGAAAGTTAACACAGCTAACACTTAAGCCTAATAGGTTGGTATCGAAATTTAATTCGTACCCGTAAGCTTGTTTTCACGATAATATAACATTACCAGACATATGTATGACCAATGACATTTATTTATTTATTTCTATACATTACATTATTTACCTATAGATCAATTTCGAAAACATTTTTACATAATATATTTTATAATTTTATTATGTTGGGTATTATATTACAAACATAGTTTGAACAGTCAACTATGTCGTTTCACCGCGAAGCCTGTGACGCAAGACCAGGACAGGGATCGGCAGACCACGGCTCCCACGCCGCATCTTATCTTTGGATAGGCGTTTGCAGCTATTTAGACACCAACTTCAATTTCACGTCCACTCGACCAGCCTTATGAGATGGAGCCACTTAACGAACTGTTACTCGTACGGCATCAGACTTTTTCACATATTCTTGCTCTTTATTTTATAAAGAACTCATTCTCGTAAATTTTATTTTTATTTTAACTTAATGAGTAATACCTTAAATTGTAATTTTTCAAAATAATTAATTAATTGTAATTGGGGTCAAAAAATGATGAAATTCGTGTTTTAAGCTCATACTACTTATTTCATTGAGTCCAAAATGCTTTGAACCCTTTCGTATAATCTCATCACCCGGAGAATATAATATAAAATTTTGATTGTCAAATCATGCTAATCGGATATCTAAGCACCAAATAATAATATAAATCATGTGTCATGAGGGGATTCATTGGATTATCCCCATGATATTTGAAATTCATTCTTGGATTGCCTACGATTGAGAAAGAAACGCAAAGAATGAACCAAAATGCCTAAGTGCCTAAGGGGCCATCCATAAATTACGTCACACGAATTTCATCATTTTTTGACCCCAATTACAATTAATTAATTATTTTGAAAAATTACAATTTAAGGTATTACTCATTAAGTTAAAATAAAAATAAAATTTACGAGAATGAGTTCTTTATAAAATAAAGAGCAAGAATATGTGAAAAAGTCTGATGCCGTACGAGTAACAGTTCGTTAAGTGGCTCCATCTCATAAGGCTGGTCGAGTGGACGTGAAATTGAAGTTGGTGTCTAAATAGCTGCAAACGCCTATCCAAAGATAAGATGCGGCGTGGGAGCCGTGGTCTGCCGATCCCTGTCCTGGTCTTGCGTCACAGGCTTCGCGGTGAAACGACATAGTTGACTGTTCAAACTATGTTTGTAATATAATACCCAACATAATAAAATTATAAAATATATTATGTAAAAATGTTTTCGAAATTGATCTATAGGTAAATACTGTAATGTATAGAAATAAATAAATAAATGTTGGCATTGACATTGGCCACAAACGCCGGCGTCCTGCCGGGTGTGCAACTGAGATACTTAAAAGTATTTTTCAGCATACACCGTGTTTTAAGCTCATACTACTTATTTCATTGAGTCCAAAATGCTTTGAACCCTTTCGTATAATGCTGTGAAGTTAGGGGACACAGCACTGGGTTAACCAGGTCAGTTAAGAAACTGATTTTATAAACTTTTAGACTAAATTAATTACTTTTTCAGAAAAGACTACTTGCCTAAGTAAAGTGCCATTGGAGGTGATTGAATCTGAACACATTCTATTAACACAACGTCTATTAATGACTTTTTGGAGGATCTGTGATATGACATAACATCTATTGACATCACTTTAACCCATTGGCCACAAACGCCTGCATTCTGCCGGGTGTGCAACTGAAATACTTTACCACAAACCCCGGCGAGCCGCCGGCCTAGAGTATGCCCGCCAAAAAACGTAAAAAGGAGCATGATAGTGACATCTTTGAACAAAACTTTAAATGCTGAACGTTTTGTAGATAACAAACCATTCATTTGAAAGAATTGGCAACCATAAGTTTCTTAGGTTTTTCCCCTAATATTTGTATTACAAGTTTTGTAAGTAGCCAGCCGCCATTTAATTTCTTCAAAATTGCGAGTGGTTCTAGGCTTTTCGTAGTGACCCTGCACGTCCCTGATTGCTTTGAGGACTATCATATCAAATTATTTTATTAGTTATTAGTATACATGTATGTAAAAAACAAAAATCATTAATGTTAGATTTATAAATATTATGTTTTTTTGAAACTTTATGAATAAAAATGTGAAAAAAAACTTACGAAAAAAGAGAAAGTTATAATTGTATCCTTATTTACACATATTTTAATAATTTTTAAATTTTTATGTTTTTCTTTACCTTAATC
Source organism: Glyphotaelius pellucidus (assembly GCA_936435175.1). NCBI lineage: Eukaryota > Metazoa > Arthropoda > Insecta > Trichoptera > Limnephilidae > Glyphotaelius > Glyphotaelius pellucidus. Next base: position 27,379,985 of record OW386547.1, read on the forward strand.
TAATATGTCAACAAATTTAAAGAAATTAATTCATTTGAAATTGTGGATCAAAAGTTACAACAGATTTAGTACATCAATGCAGGATTTCAATTTTTGGTATAAAATTAAGTCAGTGGTGAAGGCCAATTTTTTGGCTCAATAATTCTGTGGCCAATCGGTTAAAGGAGATGTGAAATGAGGCAATGTACACATACATTTTTTTTAGTATGTTTTTCTTTACCTTAATCTAATATGTAAACAAATTTAAAGAAATTAATTCATTCGAATTTGTGGTTCAAAAGTTACAATAGATTTAGTACATCAATGCAGGTTTTCAATTTTTGGTATAAAATTAATTCAGTGGTGAAGGCCAATTTTTTAGCTCAATAATTCTGTGGCCAATGGGTTAAAAACCCGATGTTTTTTTACCTACTTTTTGAATAATAACCCAGAGGTAGGGCGGTTAAATAAACTTCTAAGAATAAAACACCACAATGTATTAATAACGCATATTTATTAATATTATTCATTAACAGATAAAAAGTTAACTGCAGACTTACAAAAGAATATAATAAACAGCTAAAGTCTATCGACATAACAGTTCAGTTATTACAATCATTATTTTGCCTTTAATTAATGGTTTTTGTCATGCATCATGCATATTCTAATACGCTACAAAAAGTGTATTATCCAATGTATTTCTTCAATATCAATGCGTAGTTACAATTGCTGAATATTGGAAGTACACCATTAAAATGCTTATATAAAATAAATATAGTTTTTGGTTTGTTAGATATTATTATGTAGGTAATATTTTATAAAAAATCGCATTTCAGTTCAGAACACCTTTCACATACCTAAACATCTTCTCAACTTCACCCAATAAGAAATAATCAAGAAAATGTAAAAGACGAAAGGGAATAGAAAAAGAACATTAGTTTTAGGCACCAAAATACAATTTTTTTATAAGAAAAACTTTCTTTTTATAGCTTTTGAAGGTTATTCCCATCAATGTAATATATCATTGAAGAAGATAACAATAATAATCTAAACAAAAATATGAAATAGAACAAGACACAGAAAAATAGAAAAAGACAATGGTTGCAACTGGAACTCGAACCCAGACCTCTCGTCTAACCGGGGCTTGCGCGTTAATGCCACCTTCCTTCAAACCGTCATATTTAAAATTTTTTAGAAATAACAATTTTATCTTCAACTAATTCTTTTTTTCCATATTATGGACAACTGCCCTTTTTTATCGGAAACAATCATTTTAAGAATTGGTTTGTAATCTGGATGGTGTCTCGGATAAATATATCTGAATTTATTCATATGGAACTATTGACTTTTTATAAAAGTCTAAATGAATACTAATTTTTTTATAAGAAAAGCTCTCTTTTTATAACTTTTGAAGGTTATTCCCATCAATGTAATATCGAGACACTATCCAGGTTACAAACCAATTCTTAGAATGATTGTTTCCAATAAAAAAGGGTAGTTGTCCATAATATGGAAAAAAAATTAGTTTAAGATAATATTGTTCTAATTCTAAAAAATTTTAAATTTGAGATTGACAAATATGACAGTTTGACAGAAGGTGACAATAGCGAAATTGATTAACGCGCGCATCCCGGTTAGATGAGAGGTCTGGATTTGAGTCCCACTTGCGATCATTATCTTTTTATATTTTTCTGTCTTGTTCTCTTTCATATCTTCATTTTGATTATTAATTATTAGTATTATCTTCTTCTTCAATGATGTATTACAAAAATATATATTTAATTATGAGAATAATAAACTCTTAACTGTTAGTCGTTTTCTTGAAATTTTCTTTATGTAGAATAATAATTTTATAACATGAAAAAAAATATTACGAGACCATAATTTTGTATAAACAGTCGAAATAAATCATAGAAAAAACATAAGTAAAAGCATTTAAAAATAATTAGTCAAAGAGCATTAAAAAAACACCATTACCTACTAATAAAAAAATCAGACAAGTGAAAATAAGGTAGGACCCATCTGCATACCCTGTTTGCATCATAATATTATTATTAATAATCATTGAAGTATAATATTTTTTTGCGTAATCAATTATATAAATTAGTAACTTCGTGATGAAACATTTTGAAATGAAACTTAGTGTACCTAAATCAAAAGTTATTAACAAATAAAGAGATGTACACAAGGTTAAAATTCCAGTTAGAAAATTCTGTATTATGTTAAAGAACACCTTCAAGAAAATTGTGATCAAAATTGAAAGAATCATAGTAGATTTTAAAAATCCATATCTTTTAAATAAAATTCTAAATTTGAAACATCTCAAATAATTATGGTAAAAAGACAACCTCCTGATATAAATACTCGACCTCTAACATAACCTATCCACAACCCTTTTCCACCTCTTATTTTTACTAAATCTTTAACATTCTTAATTTATAAATAGTGATAGAGCATGTATGGCTAAAGATGATATTAATCCAATAAAACTCAATCGTACCACCTTACAGATAATTTGAAAAATACAACATCTTTATAATGACTTAATTTTACAAAAATTTTAGTGATTAATTTTATCCATAAACAATATATTATATAATGTACCGTCCAGAGTTTATTGACAAAAAAAATAAATGCCACGTTGACAGCAGAATTTCAATAACGTCACCAATTTTACAACAATCCAATGTAGTCGTGGAGATGCAAAACCTGCACTGGAAATTTCTGCCGGTTTTGATTCATTCACAAAAAGTACTTGAAAATAATGAATTATTGATAATTTTAGATAAATATCAAAAGAATAATGCCTGTCAGATCACGCTATACTTTCATCGCCTGGCCTATTTAAAAATATTGCTCCCATTGGGAATGTGTGGCGAGTGCTATACTGAAATAGGTCAAGTCCAAAAATATTTGCTACATTATAGCATAGTCTGACAGTACCTTCATGTATAATTGTGTTGATATTTAGCACAAAAGGTATATTCTTTTTACATTTAAATTGTTTCAAGCAGTTTTTCATGATATCTCCAGTTTTCTGAAAAAATCCAGAGCGGGTTTGCAACTCCACAACTTAATTTGTCTGTTACATCTAGCAATCCTTAGTGAGATTCTGCTGTATATTGATCAATCTACTGGTAGTTGAAAGATTCCACAAGCTTCCATGAAATAACATGTATCTACTTGCGTTTTAGGATTTAAAAACATTCAAAGCGTACAGTCTACCAATCTCCTAGAGATGAATTGCACAATTCTTATAGCAACTTGATCCCATGTTCTGCCAAACTTTTATACATACATACTTAGTTAGTTACAAATATATAAATACATTTATGGAAAAAACATTTCTACAGGATTTTTATTAACGCAGATATTGCAAAAGAGAATATTATGAATACGTTAGTGTAAATTAACTCTGTTATTTGCATAGATAACTGTAAAATCAACAGTAATTTAACTAATACTACCGTGAAAAGGAGTGAAGCTGGACCCTTTTTCGTACAATTTTTAAGTTTTCGCGGATTCGAGTCATAATTTGAAAAAATTTATTTATTTTTTATTTTTATTAACCTTTCAAGTACATTTGAATGTACATTACAAATATTGTATAAATTTGTTATTTTTGTACTTTAAAATTTTCGAAAAGTGTCCAGATTCGCCCTGCCTGAAGTGGTGAAACCAGATGGCTATGAAATGGGCAGGATCGATGCCTAATAACAATCAAAAATGTAATTTTCAAATGTTGTGCGTAGAGAGGGGTTGATAAAAGTGGAAAATAATTACTTTGCTTTTTCCCGGGACATCAATTAGTTTCATAGTAAGTAATACGTTTTCTAATTCGTCAAAATATTATTTTAAGGTGTTTTGGTCAACTCAAGCTCGCACTCGCTTGATATTTTCAGCAAGACACGTGATGCACACAATAGGATATAGACCATTCTTTTCCAGATTTCTCTTAGCGCTTCATCTTTTTAAAACTATTAAAATTATTTTAAACCAGTAGAAAAACATCAGTAATTCTCGTTGGAAATCCCCATTTAGCGCACTTTAACATTCCTTCGTTAAGTTAAGGTGAGCACCATATTTTTAAACAGTTTTGTAGCCGTTGTCTGACTTCACCTGCTAAATCCGGCTTCACCCTGTTCAGCGGTACTTTATTTTATTATGAAATAACCACATAACACAAACACCGTTAATATTCAAACATCTCAAAAACAGTCGTAAATTTTAATCAATCGTTGATTGAATGCATTGGTAAACAAGTTCTCTGGATTCTATAAAATGTGATGAACTCTATACAAAATATATTACATAATTATTTAAGTTTGTGTTTCTATTTAGATATATCAATATATTGTTAATTAAATAAATTCACTTGAATCAGCCACTAGAAACAATAATGCTTATGTATGTTTTTCTAAAATTCTTACACTTATTTCAAAATTTGTAAGCTCTCAAGATAACTTGAGAAAAACCTTGAATCTTTAAATAAAAAATAAAAAAATCATTTGCCTCTCGGGAGAAATCTTTCTTTTTCCATTGTCTTTAATAATAGTTTTTTTAAGGAAACATTGATATATTAATTACATACTATGATTGTAACAATAATTGCTTTGCAGACTAAATATTTTTTACAAAAACGTTAAGATGATTTTTAAAAATTGAAATTGGGAGAAAACACTTTACAATAAGATGGGGATGATTTTTTTTTATCAAAACTGGGAAAATACAGGTTGCAATAATTTTTTTGTCAATTATTAATTATTTAAAAATTACAAAACACACGACGTATTTGTTTGACAGTTATTAAATAAACATTAATAAATAAATACGTAATTACAACCGGTTGACAACAACATTATTATTAATATTTATCAAAAATGGGTTAATGGTTTGCTTCTTCCAACAAGATTTTACTACTAAAAACATGCTTTTACAGTGTGTGGGTGTTTGATAAATACAACTATCAAGGATTTATAGTTTTTATGTTATTTCTAAAGCGTATTTTATGTTTTTTTTATTTAACTAAAAAAAAAACCCTCAAAGGTAATTAAATAAATAAATATACCATGTCTAAAGAAGAATAAGAAAACAAAGAATTTTACTCATTTTTTATTTCTTCCTTCGGTGATTTTGGTTTCTTGTCCTGCCCCTGAAAAAGAACGTTAGTTTAGACATTGGAAGATTATTAGTAGGAAGGCGAATTAGTAGTTGGAGTCACTTATAAAGAGGGAAGATAAAAAATGTAATTTTACTTTTATCAACTTCAGTGTTATTTGAAAAATAAAAATGAGAGAAAAATAATATTTATTTATTCTACATTAATTAATATTTTAAGAACATTTTTGTGAAAAAAAAAAAATTTTGTTTGAATAATAAACTACTGACCCAATATTAAGAAAAAAAAAATTACGTAAAAAAGTGAGATTGAACTCTACCAAATTCAATACACAATGGATGAATTGTTCTACAAAGAGTTATGGATATGCAAAACTCGTTTTAGAATTTTCTGCTAATTTCTAGACTTAATATGGACCATTTAATTTGGACCAGTCTGAAAATGTCCGTAATAGGATGAAACCGGTTGTGGTGTAAATAAAATAGTGGAACAAAGTGCAAAAGGGTTTTAATTTCAATTACATTTAAAACATGTTAAACGCAAAAATAATATAATTCTTTTCGTTGAATATCAAAATAATAATGTTAAGTTATTTACAATTTTTTCATAAAAATAATAATGCAAATAAATACTTATATTTCGCCAGTTAAAAGTGACTAATATTTTTTCCAAATTGAGTTTTTAGTGACAAAGTGTTCTTTAAAATGTCCTTTATCATTGAAAATCATGATGAGAGACCTAGTAAAGAGCACTAATAGAGTTATTTGGTTAAAAACTCAATTTTGTAAAATGTTAGTTAGCCACTTGTCACTCTTAACCGACAATTTATTTAGATATTTAGCATAAATTTTTATGCCAAGGTGGCTGATATTTTTAATATTTCCATACTGAAATATAAGGTTGTACTGATTGAACATTTCAGCCAATTATACGTTAACGAGGTCACTACATAATGAGTTTTTGATATTATTGTTTATTTTTAATGCCTGTATAATGTATTACGACTGTAATTAAATATACACAAGCTTGTAAATGGCACTTTGTGCCGTAAATTTTAAATAAATAAATAAAATATATAGTTATTATTTATATATTCAAGGATTCAAAAACGGTTTTTTGCGACCATCTCAAAATCATCTAAAAAGTTCCAGAGCAAGTTTTGCAAATTTAAATATGTTTTATTATAACAGAAACATAATGGAAAAACAGAACATTTTCATACAAACTGTATATTACTATAATGTAAAAGTCAATTTTTTGTAAGAATAAATAGATGTTAGAAGGAACCCAAGAAAAATAAGTTAATAAAAAGGTTGACCCAATAGTAAATTAATAAGTGAATTATAAATATGTTTTCCTTGACAATGAAAGATGGCATTGAGAAATGAGAAAATAGGTTGGATATTACATAACAAACACTAAAAGCATTAATATCGCATTGAAGAGTGCTTGATAATGCATAACATGCATCTAATTTTATTACCAAAGTCTACAACACACAAAAGCATCAAAAACAATTAAATCTCAACGATAAAACAAACTTTCAAGCTACGGTTAACACATGCGCAGAATGGTTTCCTTGGCTTAGTTCCATTTGGACATTGCGGGTAATAAAATCCGCGTTACTATTTACTTAACTTGTTATGGGGCATAACTGCAAGAGACGGTGAATGCCATCTCAATTCATCATAACCTTCAAGAGTTATTGGTGCATTTATCACCACCGTCAGCTGCTTCTAAATGAAACCCATTCATTTCAGGTAAATGTCCTTTACAAATAAATGCTTTTGAGTGCATCTCATTTATTTAAATGTGTTATATTTTCAAATTAAGGCGATCCACCTCGACATTCAACAGCTTCTCCAACACACCTAACACTTTCGCTTAAAACTGGCCGCGAGTGCATGTTTTATTTTATTTTATGTCATAATCTAAAGAAGTTAATTTGCCATATTTCACAACAAAAACACATCCAAAGAGAGGTATTGGTGCACATTGTAAGTAGGAGACTTTGCACCTTTTGACATGCCTGATGTTTATTTTTTTAGGTATAAAACTTAAAAAATAATTGATTATAGCAAAGGCTAAGATGTGCTACTTGAGGTATTTAATTAAAGCATCTATATTATTTCTAAGTAATCAAATTTTCAAACCAAAAATGCGTGCTTTTGGATTACTTTGCCATAATAAATAATGCTATTCATCTTTAATTTATATTTACACCTTGGGGGCCAACCATAAATTACGTCACACCTTAAGGGAGAGGGGGGGGGAAGGGGGTGTCGAGAAGTGTGACATGGCGTACGGGGGGTCATTAGCTTTGTGACGTCACAAGCAAGCAGTTAGGCTTAGACACCTCGTAGTATCCCATTTCGCCCCTCCCCGCACGCAGTGAATTCACAAAAATATCCACGACGAAAAACTCAAAATAATACCAGCTATTTTGAGTTTTTCGTTGCATCGTCATTTTTACAAGTAAAATTGCAAAACGTGTGATGTCACGCTAGGGGGGAGGGGGCCTCACAAATGTGACAGCGTGTGACCGGAGGGGGGTAAAAAAATCATGAAATCCGTGTGACGTAATTTATGGATGGCTCCTTGCTGCAGCTGCAAAATTTAACTGTTTGGAAAAATTACATTATTTAATTTTTCATATCGTTCAGCACAAGAGTTCTAGTTTCCCGAAGGCAGTAATATGGAATTTTGTGATACTGAAGGAAGTGAGGGGGAAAGGTTGTAGAATTATCTGGCTGTTCACCTCTGGTCACTAAATATAGCTAAAGTCATTTCAAACAAAGTTCAGATTCTGAATGGTGGTGTCTCACCAGGAAGATACAAATAGTATATTCCACTCTATTGTCAATCTTTTTTGTATTAGACGAGAACCAATTTTAAAATTTAAATGAAGCAGAGTCCATTATATTTGAATGTTTAATCTAGTTAGAAAGTGGGCTTATTTTGATTATTATAATGTTTCAATAGAGCGAAAGAACATTAAAAAAACGTAATTTTTTTTATAGTAAAAAAAATATTTAAGAAACAAAACGTACCGAAGGATTTTTGTGGAAGTTCAACATGGCCACTAGCGCCTTCAGTCTATACCTCAACATAACCTTGCTTCTCCACTTCTCTGGCAACACCACCAGCATGGTGGTCATGTTGCCGGCAAACAAAATGAAGAACAGTGCGGCGATCGTCGGTACCTAGAGATTGGTACACCAAAATCAAGCAAGCGTGCAATTATACTAACAAGCACATACTGGGAAATTACAAATAATATACATATATTAGTCAAGAGAAGTGTATTTGCTTGTTTTAGGACAAATAAATGGTTATCATCACATCAAAATTAATAAATAAAAAAATTAACTTTACATTTATCGATAGAAGTTATGATTAGCTCGGAAAATTTGTCAGCCATCTTTAAAAAAAATTGTCTAATAAAATAATTTTCAATTGTCCGAAAATAAACAAATACTCTACATATTAAAACCAAACAGCAACTGAAAAACAATGAAAAAGATTGTTAACTAAGTATCACTGAAATAAAAGAAAACACAAACATGCAAAATTAATTTGTTATAAAAAAATATAAAAACAATACACTTATTATTCTGAAGTGGTCCAAATGATGATATTAATAAAATGAAAGGTAAAAACATTTGTTGATATCCTGTTTTACAATGATTACCTCTGTAATTAAATTGGTACAAAATTACCAACATACTAATTATTAATATAAATCCATAAATAAAAATCTTGAGATCGTTTCTCCAAAGGTTGCATTTATTTAATCAAATATTGAAAAAACAATAAATAAAATCAGATCTAGGAAAGTTAAAAGTATGAAAGTGATTTTATTGTTAAATTTTAACAATATTCATTAGGATGGATGTACATTTTTAATAAGTACAGGAAAAAAAACAACACTGAATCTCTTTAATTTCATAACGATGCACACACTCTGATGGAGCACCAATTTTGAATATACTATCTTGATCAAAAAGTTTAAGGACCGGCCAACGTGTGGCGCTGTCAGTCACACGATTGGAATTCTTTTTTTTTAGGTTACCACATCTGTCATTGACGCTTCTCTCTAAATTTCAGTGTCGTAGCTTGACATTTGTAAAAGTTAACCTGTACTGCTTAGTACATCTACCTTTATGCGTGTTTTCGATTTTTTACAAGATTGAAAATGGCATCAATTTTGCACCATGATAACGCACCATCGCACATTGCGATCCTTATCCGTGAATTTTTTTAACAAAAACAATACGAACACTATAGAGCAGCCTTCGATCTCACCTGATCTGGCTCCCTGCAACTTTTTCCTGTTCAACCGACTTAAAAAACCAATAATGCATTACAGCACCCGAGAAGAAGTCATTAAAAAATCGAAAACGGCTCTGATGGACATACCGAAAACTGAGTATCAGCGGTGTTTCGAGGATTGAATCAAGCACTGGTGTAAGTGCGTTGCAGTCGATGGGGAGTACTTTGAAGGGGACCATATTGATTTTGGTGAATACACATGTATTTTCTATTTGATGAATAAAGTCCTAAAATTTTTTGACCAAGGTAATAGATACATAAATATATTGTTTTTTAAAACAATTGCTATCCATCTTAATGCACATACAAAAAATACAAGAAAAATATTTAGTACTTCTTAATATAATAATTTTTAATTTAAATATTGACTACCTACATCCATACAATATTATAATTATTTTGACTCATAATATTCATGCATTAAAAATGTCTTTCCTTGAGCTTTATTTTTAATATTAACTCCGCAAAGGAGGCCTAAAGTATATATCATCTCTGGGTATTACGTATTTTAGGCAGACATAAGGTTGAAGCTGGATTTATTCAAAAACCCACTCATCCAGTGTTCAAGAAATTAATATTATGAGGTAACCAGTAATTAATGTTTGAATAACAAATAAAATACCAAAGCAGTGCCAAACTACTAAAATTATATCATCATAGTGTTTATTAGACATCATCTAATCTATTAATACAAAATACCTAAGTAGATCATTTTTTTTTCTAAAATCTGCATCAGATACGACAACAAGCAAGTAAGTATACATCCTAATCTCAAAAACACATTATACACTGAAGCCCTCTTAAGAAGTTCCCCCTTAAGAAGTTTCGTGGCTTAAAAAGTTTGGTTTTTTCGGTCCTTCAGCCCAAAATTGGCTCAATTTTTCCCACATATAAGGTTTTCCTGTTTAAGAAGTTTGTTTTTTCCAGTCTCTTGGAAAACTTCTTAAGGGGGTTTCACTGTAGTTGCAATACATTAATTCAATAATAAAACTAATAAAAGCCAAAATCTGGGCTTAATTTAACACTATCAAAAATATATTTTAGCATCAGTCAAGCTCAGACTTAAAAATTCATTATTCAGCTACTGCTATTACTAGAAAGTCAATCAACACAAAAAAAATTATATTAAAATTATTACAAACACAATATATGTGAGTAAAACTATTTTTCAGCATACACCGTGTTTTAAGCTCATACTACTTATTTCATTGAGTCCAAAATGCTTTGAACCCTTTCGTATAAAGCTGTGAAGTTAGGGGACACAGCACTGGGTTAACCAGGTCAGTTAAGAAACTGATTTTATAAACTTTTAGACTAAATTAATTACTTTTTCAGAAAAGACTACTTGCCTACGTAAAGTGCCATTGGAGGTGATTGAATCTGAACACATTCGGACACACAACATATATTGACGACTTTTTGGAGGATCTGTGATATGACGCAACGTACACATTACACATACATTTTTTTAATTAGAAATGCGATACGACACAACGGACTGGGAATCAAGTCTTGTGTTGCGATAGATAGCCTGTCTATTTGTGTCCCAATGCGAACACATCTATACTTGATAGTGTCACTAATTGTCGCATCAATCATTTTTTATTACTGATTTTCATTGACTTCGCAAAACACGTGTCTTGTGACAAAAGACATGCAATAGCACGTGTCGAATAACGAACCTCTGTTTTCCGGCATTTCCTAGCAAGTGTCCATCGAAGTATTAAAAGCCGCCATATAACCTTAATTATTTATTATAATCATTTTTTTACTAGGCGGGTTGGGTTACTCACCTTACAGATATTACTCAAATATGTGTTAATCTAACTGATATGTGTAACCTTAGTAAATACAAAGTACATCTCGTTTAAAACAATAATTCAATTGTTGTTTCGTCCCTTAGATTATCATAACTTCTGAATTTAAGTGGTATGAACGTGAAACACGGTGTAAACATGATGCGGTGCTAAAGAAAATGCCCAAATCACGAGATGAAATTGTGCTCCTTAATAATAATTGATTACTTCCCTGTGAACTGTGGGTTACATTATTATTATGTGAATCATAAAATGCTTTTCAGTCAGTAATGTATGTTACAAATGGAATGGCAAATGAAAATTTGTTTACTAAACAGTTTGTCCATATTCGTAATTATGTATTATAAAAATGAGAAAAAACATTTACACTATTTTATATTTTATCATCCCAATGTCACAGATATCAAAGCATAAAACAATACTTGGGATAATCCATATGATTTATGACTGGCAATTAGTTGACAAAAAACCTTGAGGTTGTGTGAAAATGAACAGCTAACACTGATTTCAAATTTTAATTTAAAACTTTTTGATCTACTAATTTTATTTTTATCATAATCAACCAAAATCTAATTCGAAATGAAAATTTTAATTCCTTAAATAGTAAGTTTTAAATTTTACCAGATCTAACCTTACTTACACTTTAAGCGAAGGTTAAGTGAAACTAAATTGAAAGCTGGGGATGATATTGATTCTTATTTCTTTGAGAAATAATTGAGTAAAGAGTCTTTAAAAATAATTAAACTATTTACTAATAAAAAATCTTAAGGTGAATGACTTTGGATAAACTGTCTGTAATCTGTTAGTATATTCGCACACACAGTCTGACATTTAATAGTAGACAAAAAATGAGGGCAATGCGATCATTTAAAAGGTTTTAAATAGCAACACCAAGATGGCTCATAGAAAAACGAATGTAAGTTTTAAAAAGCACAATGGTCCAAATACATATTTTTTAGTTTAACCAAGCAAAGTTCAGAAATTAGTGGTACTTTCCGAAACAAGATGATTTTAAATCAATATATGATGTAGAATCAGCCTTCTCCTAAGGCAATTTTATGTTTAAAACTTTCATCATTTAATGCTTTGCAAAGAAAAAATAGCCATTTTTTATTAGGCTTAGTATAAAAATGCGAGCCGTACAACAAAATATCGGAAAGGAACGAAGCAATCACAAGGGGGTGCGAAACGACGCTTGCGGTTGCTTCGTTCCCTTCCCATAATTCGTGGCTTGACTCGCTCTTATAATCGCAAATGCATTACGCAGCATTAGATGTTAATCAAAACAAAATCTAATTCACAGATCAAAATTACAAATTAAAAAACAAAACATTAAAAAATCGATTTATGTTGTTTTTCCTTAGGACTTCGATGTTTATTGAAAATGAATTACTGTCAAATTCTAATGTGAAGATATTTGAAAGTAAAGAACAAATTTCGAAGACAAAGTGAGCGGCTTGGTGTTGCTATGATAATAAAAAAATGAGTACCTTTTGAATAAATTTCTAGAATATTATGCCAAGCAGTAAATTGTTAAGCTGTAAGAGCAATATTTCGTTTTGTGATTCGGGCGTGACGGCATAGTTGCGATGAAAACACGGTGAACATCGAAAGCAGAGACGCCTACACATGCTGCGGCTAGCTCCCTACGGTCCCTGGCCACTGGCTACCGTCTAGGGACTGTACTAGTGCGGTACAGTGCAATCCGGGCGAGGCGTGGTTACGCTACCTGCTCGGACAACTTCTGCGGGATGACCATCAGCGTGGTGACGATGTTTCCCACCGACAACACGAGGAAAGATAAACTCAGTGCTGGGACCTAGCGGAAGACAGGTCAGACAGAATGTGGTACACAAGGTAAAAACAGAGAACAAAAAATTCATTGCTACAAAGTTAATACATATTATCAAAAAGAAAGTGTTTCAAATTAAACCAAATAAATCAGTACATATTAAAAGAATGGGTCAGATTAGGTTCGTCTGCTCCTTTTCTTAACTTTTTCTGTTTCATAACTGCTATCTTTTGTTACGGAATCATGAACACATGTGTCACTCAATTTCAAATCTCCCTAACAGAATGTAGTTATAATGGAGCTCTTCGTGGCAGGACCACAGCTAGTACATATTTCTGTAGATTTTTATGTCAAATACACAATGTTTTTTAAAAAGCAGATTAATGCACTGATTGCTTATATAAGGCTGAATTTTTAAAATAATAATTTAAAAACTGTTTTACAGATTTTTTAAATTGACCGCCACATGTGTTTATTATCAAATATTCAGCCTAATTTCCGAAAATCTTCACTGGTTCAATCAATTTCTGCAAGCAAGTTCGTAATTAATGATTCTTAAAAAATGGCCGTGGATATTGCAATATTACAAAGTAAAAAAAAACCTTTCAACGTTAAACAAAAAAACGCTGGTAGATAAATTACTCAATTCCTATGAAAATTCTAGTACAAAATACAGTGCATTTTCTATCAATTGATAAACAATATCTATATTGCACTGTCCACAGTATCCGAAGAAAACATTACCAACCCATCTATCACTTACTCTGAATGTTTGTGGAAAAAATTGTTTGAATACAATACTTGTTTAAAAATCTATAATCGGTCACATAGAGAAATACCGAGAATAGATTAGATCGTGGAAGGTTTACGCAACTACTAACATGGGTAAAAACACGGCACAGGGCAATTTTTAAACTTCCAATATAATATTATATATAGGGGGCACGCAGCAAGATGCATTTTATCATTTACACCCTTTTGGCTTAGAAGAATTTATACTCAGGTGGTCCCAGACAACGGATTTCCAAATTCCCTGATAATTTCAGGTTTTCCCGCTTTTCCAGATCTGTGGCCATCCTGATACCTTATGTCTTCAAGGCAAATTTTGAATCATTATCATTGCAAGAAGAAGAGAATCTCAAATCAACTGATATGAATAAAACTAACTGCTGTAGTAGTTTTACCTTTAGGATAACAGTTGCAGATATCACTTTTTATGACATCCATACATTTTATACGAACACACATGTTTGTGTGTTTCTAGCAGTTAAAAGGCTGTGATTTAGTTTGGAGTGTTTCAAACTCCATCACATTTGATGACCAACAAAATCAACGACGAGTACTGTTTTGAATTTTCGACATTTAATGGTCCCTGTTAAACAGTGATTCTCAACCTGTTTCAGTTTTTGATAAAATTCTGATCAGCTATCAAGCAAAACGGTTGTGTTGTTATGCTCGTCAACTGATGGAATTTGATCAAAAGCTTAAAACGTTTTGAGAATTCGCATTTAACCGAGAATTCCCATGTAAACCGAAATGGCACATAAAAAAATTGGGGTTGATCTTCGATTTAATAGTCATCTTTAAAGTGAGTATCACACAAGAGTCCCAACTGCTTCCAACGATCTGCTTACTTTTTCACATTTATATCAGTTGATGAGAGATATTTTTCTTGTAATTATGATAGACCAGTAAACGTGATGGAGTGAAACACCAAAACCCAAGAGATTTTGATTAAAAAAAATAAAAATAAAAAAACATTAAGAAAATAAAAAAACAATAAATAGGTATTAACAGAAAATAGGTATTAACCTTTTTAACGCAATCTATCCCATTATATGGCACGTTTCGACACATACAGCCTTACTAATAAATATGGTGAAAATTTTATACAATTTATAAACAACCATTTATGTGAAAACCCTACTACATAATAGAAACTGACATAAAATGAAAGATTTATGCATTCTTTATACAGCCAAGGAGGGTTTTATCTGACATATAAACTAGAAATTTTTCATTTAATTTTGGAATATTTCCAGGGTAGTTTAAATGTGCTATATAATTATTTTATTTTTAAAGATGGCTAAAAAAAATATTATTTTATAAAGTAGATTTTTATTTTTGAAATTAATATACTTTAATATTTATAAATCGGAATATTTTAATTACAAACATGAAAATAGTTGAAAAAAATCACATATATTTTACCCTAAATGTTGAAAACTTGAAGAATATATGAAATTCAAAAGTCACATTCATTTTATTTAAGAAATCTGCACTGCATCACTTTTTATCCTGTTTACGCATTAGAAATATATTATAATAAATCTATAAAAGTTGATTTCTAGTAAATATTTATCTACATATGCGTAAGACATTATTAATGTTAATAAAAAACATCACTTTCATAGAATTCTTGTTAAATTCACGTGGGTAACAGTCCATTAAAAATAATGTGTCCGAAATAACATCACTCTTTCAAAATAGGAACTTTTTGTGTCAGTCTGCTGAAAAGCAATGTTGCCAGCTCTTTTGGAGCACAGGAAGACATTTTTTATAAGTATCAAATTGAATCTGAGCTCGTAGAGTCTTTATTAACTAAAATAACATTTAAAAGTTGGGAAGTGTTTTTTTATTAGTAAGGCTGATATGTTTAGTGAAATGTACCAAATAATATGCGACACTCGCATACAGGGGTAGCCGCCAATGGATCATGTAAATCTGTCACTAACCTGCCAAGTGGCCTGCGGATGGAAGGAAATGTGGAAGAGGGTGTAGGCATTGTAGAGCTGGAAGAGGTAGCCCGCAAAGAGGAAGGGCAGCAGGAAGGACAGACCCCTCCACATCCATGAGTGGAAGCCCTCGATGGTGATGTCCATATTGTGGCGGGCGCCCAGAGCCTTCAGTCGGTACAGCACCCCATGCTGATAGCGGAACTGCAGATATTGTACAACACCTACCAAAACAATAATTAATTCACTAAAACGCTTGGAATGAAGTTGGTTTCCTAATTTATTATATTTATGAAAATGTATTACACTACTCTCTCACTAATCCGCCACCCCTATAATGTGTCAATACCCATACAAGTGTCCAATTAGTGAGAGTGGCGGATTGCAGTACATAAACACAAAATATGCTAAAAATGAGATATTAGAGAGATATGGTGACCGGCCAACTCGGAATGAAACCAACTCAGAACCATCTCAGATAAGTCATTTAGAGTGATTAAAAAAAAAAAATTAAACATTTGGTAACTAGGTTATGTTAGGTTAGGGTTATCGGCTAATTTAGAATTATTTTTTTCATAGATTTTAATGACTTTTCAAGGAGGTGTTGAGTTGACATTATTCCCAGTTGGCATGGAACCGAGAGATATATATATATATATGAGATATAACAAATAATCAGATATTTCAAAAAAACAAACAAACACGCTATCTATCTTTCGTAAAAACGTGACAGAACAAAACAAACAAAAACACTTGCGACAGTTGCTAGAATAGGACGAAATAGGACTAACCTAAATGTCGTAAAACAACAATAAACCCCGGCGACTGGTAAAATGGTCAGCAAGAGAATGCTTGACTACGGGACATTGATTGAGGGTGTAAGAGTAAGATAGGCAGACTACCAAATTTGACATTTGAACTCCTGCAAATTATAGAGCTTTCAACTTCGGATTATAGCAGTTGTCGGATAATCGAGCGGTGGCTTACTGAGAGAGCACTGCACATTTAAAGAGTTAATAACAACAGTAAAATTAGTTTTTCGATAATTTCGTAATGAAGAGCTATCAGAGTAAACTTGAAAAAAAAAAATTATAACCGTGACATCACGAGTCAAATACATATTAAATCAATCAATACTTGCTTAGAACAAACCTAACAATACACAAAAATTCAAAATGGTCATAATTTTAAACTTGCGCAGTTCAACGGAATACAATTTTCATCTACATAATATGAAGGTCACGAACTAACGTGGCATCTACCACCAATGCATAGAGTTCAATATTGCACAAAAACAGAAACATTTCGCAATAATATTAGAAATCCCTCCAAAAAACATGGCCATCAGAGGTCATCTCCAAAAGCCAATTGAATTGGAATAGCTTGTATCTAGGGCTGTTAACCCTTAGCGAAACTTTTGACTTTTTTTACTTCAAAATTTTGAACTGAATGACAAAAATGTCAGTAAATATGATGTTATTCAAATTTTTTATGAAGTTTTGACAATGGAAAATATTTGATAGTAATAAGGGGTTATATACGAAGTTAGAATTTTCAAAAAGTGGTTTTTTTCTTTTTTGTATTTCCGGAATGTATATTTAACTGATAATATACCCTGAAAATTTCAAATCGATCCGATAAGTATTTTCCGAGATAAACGCATATTTGTAAACACGTCTCGGACTGTTAGAAAGTAGGCGGAGTACAGACCGGAGTAGCAGCTGCTCTTTTCTTTCTTTGTATTCCTAGGTATAAATGAATTTATGAAGGGTTCATTTTATACTTGAAGACTAAATCGAGTTATTTCTTGTACGAAAAAAGTGAACATCATTTCAATAGTAATGTGTAAACTTATTCCGAAACTTTGAACGCATTTTTCTGAAAACTATGTTTTCCAAGTCGGTGACCAAGGTTTCTAAAAAAAACGGCTTAACTGATCGGTTTGAAATTTTAATACAACTTTTTCAGATATATTCCTCAGGTTATTGATCAAAGGATGAAGATTTCGAATGATTATTTCTATTTTTTTTTTTAATTTTACGTGGCAATTTTGGTCAAAAATTCGATTTTTTTTTTATGAAGCCGCCATTTTGTCAAAAATTGAAATTTAGATTATTCCTTTTGCCAATACCTAGTTTTATCTATCCACTAAAAGAATCTTTTAGGTTTTTTGATGTCAAATGAACTATACCAGAGAAATTGTGGTCACCGCCGAACACCTTTTTTTGGAAGACCTTCAGGAGATCTTCTGCAGGAGCACAACAGATCAATATTTTTACAAACCATTAGTGTCGTTATAAACTTAGATGTTGCCACTAAATGTATTAATACTTTTGGTTTTTGTAAAATAAATACCTTTTCCCAAAAAATTTATAAAAAAATGTCTTTTTTCGGCCTTCTAACTGTGTACAACCCCTTAAGTACTTCAATATATATGTGTTATTTTAAAAAGCTCACTGCAACATCAGGTTTTAAGTCTTTTGTATGTGTTATCACCAGGGTTAAGAAGTATCTTTTCGGCCCCTTGAAAAGTGATCTTATTGAAGCAACACTATATTAAAGATTTTCCCACATCAGTGAACAGATCAGTGACTTACTGATATAAGCATTAAACCACATGAACTGGTCCCGGAACATCTGCCAGGGTTCGTTCTGTGGCCAGATCAGCAGTACTCCGGCCACCGCAGTGGAGATGAAGTGGTGCAGGCGCCACCAGCCCTTGATGCGGCTGCCGTTCACCTTCAGGATGGACTCCCTGATAGTCAAGGTGCAGTAGTACCACACCAGCAGGAACATGAGGATCAGTTCCAAAGTCCTGGTCATCGTGAACAGTTAAAGAATTAACTTTTTTATAGTCGCCTTCAGGCAGAAACCACCAAACCACAACACACATTTTTTGAGATTTTAAAGCTAAAATACTAATTTTAAACGAATATACATGGTGTCCGGAAACTCGAATTACAAAAGGGAAATTGGTGAATCTACATAACATAAAGAACCGGAAAAAACAAAATTTCAGTCCAAGCACCTAGTTTTTTAAAATTTTTTTAAAAAAAATTTTTTTCAACAAGGGTTAAAAACATTTGCAGCTGGTTCTAGGCTTTAATGCATTTTATTTTAAAAGACATCAAACACCTGATATTAATCTCCATTGACTGATTTTTTTCCTAAATTGTCCTTAACAATTCCAACTTCTGACATGATTTACTCAAAAACGAGAGTTCAAATCAAAAGAGATATACATATAACAAAACGGACTCCAAATGTGTGTGAAGTTTCCGGACACTGTGAATGTTACATAAAATAAATACGGTTGTAAAGATTATTTAACGGAAATTTCAAAGTTTTAGGTAAGTACCCGCATAAAAAATATAATAATAAAAGCGTAAGGTTATTTCTCCAACAATCAAATTTAGACAGGTACCTCAAAACTTGTTCATGTGGGTTGACAATAAAATCTTACTATGTTTTATGAATAGCTTACACTATTTTAATTCCTTTTAATACCATCATTCTAGACAAAAAGCATTGCTTGTGCAATGATGGAGGACTCAACCTGAGGATTGAACCTTTTGTGGAAACCTCTGGTGGAAACTCAACACTTTGGACCACTCAGTCACTAACACAGATAAGAGAAGCAAGGGAAGCACGGCGGCGCCCCGCCTTTGTTTTCACCTACACATCAAATGCATAACTTTCATTGGCTCCGCTGCTCTGAAAGCCCGAGCAGTTTGGTTGTAGCTTGGCGACAGTTGGCATACTTCCATGCCATATCTCCCTCTGTCGCTATTATTTATGGTTATAACCTTCACTGCCATCATTCTAGGCGGAAAATGTTGCTTGTGCAATGATGGAGCACTCAACTCGGTCACTTACCAGTATCTACAACCTAATCTGTACACATAACAGATAATGTATAGCAGTAAATTTTCCTTCTCATTCTTACTATCACACACAATTTCTATTTTTAAAATTGGAGCTATAAAAGAATTCTGTTTTCGGTGAAAAATAAAAAAAAATTAATACAGGTAGGTACTAGAAAAAATATTCATTATTAAAGGTGAAAACACTCTGTACCAGCTTAAGCAAAAAAGATATAGTTTTGCCATTTGCAAGTATTAAAACAAAGTACGAAAAATAATTAAGCTTATGGAAAAAAAAACTTAATCTTACCTGAAGTTTGTGAGCAGATTTATAACTGCGAGAACGAACCCAATAACGCTCAATATCAATTTGAATTTTTCATATTCATCCTTGTATTTGAATCTGCAAATAAAAGAAAAAAACATAAAACGGCTGAAGAAATAAATATCGAAAATATTCACGATTTTACGTATTCTTCGTCTATTTGCCGGTCAAAGTTAATAAGCAAGTACCTATAAAATCGCTAAAAAAAGCACGCCCATTTTGCGACATGACAACACCGTATACAAATTTGACGTTTCGCGAAGTTTTGACATATTGTTCGGTTGACAGACGATCGCGATTCGCGTGCGGTGTGTATTTTATTATTATCGAGTGGCGCGATTATTGTTTCCAAAATATATTTTATGTCGAAGAACCTGTCCAAGAAGACCATGGATCCACTTTCTTTATTCATACTCAACGACGGAAATGTGTTTCCCTTGATAGGATTCGGAACTTTCCGTATACAAGGTCAACAAAAAATAAAAATGGTTCTAGACGAAGCGCTCAAGGCAGGCTATCGATCTTTCGACACTGCGGCTGTTTATTCAAACGAAACGGACATCGGCGATGCCTTGAAAGAATTGCTACCGAAATATAAACTGACAAGGCGAGATATATTCCTAACCTCAAAACTGTCACCTAGCGACCAAGGCAAACAGCTTACGGAAAACGCAGTTTTGACCTCGATACACAAATTGCAGTGTGAATATCTAGACTTGTACTTGATCCACTGGCCCGGTTCTTCTAAGCTCGATGTTAGCAATCCTAACAACATGAAACTCAGAACTGAATCGTGGGCCTCGCTAGTGAAGCTTCAAAAGAGAGGAATGCTGAAGTCAATCGGCGTATCCAACTACACAGTGCGACACATCCGGGAACTGATCAGCGACTGTAAGGGAGTCATGCCGGCCGTGAACCAAGTGGAGTGGCACCCGCACTACCACCAAGACGAGCTCATGAAGGAATGCAAAACACACGGAATTCTCTTGCAAGCTTATTCTTCCCTCGGTGGCTCTTACAATAAGGCTTTATTGAGTGATCCCGACGTAAGTGACACTGCCAAAAGGCTCGGCCGAACCGTGTCGCAGGTCCTTCTACGATGGGCTCTCCAGCAGTACATCGCTATCATCCCAAAGGCTGAGAGTGCCCAGCACATCCAAGAGAACATCAACCTAGACTTTGTCATCCCGGAGGAAGACATGGAAAAACTGAACAACCTCAAAGTCAACAAAAAGTATGCATGGAACCCGGATACCGTTGTTTAACAGGGTTTTCAGTTCATTTTACACAAAAGGCTACATGAATTTCGTCCGAACATATTTATACAAGTTTATCGTAAAATAAGGAAATCAAAATATATATTATATGATGCAAGTACAATAACACTAGGTAGATATGTATGTAGATATTTTTTAGCTGCGATTAGTCAAGACGTTAGAAGGTTCAAATTAATTGTGTGCTTTAGGGATATTAATACGTCAGCAAAATGAATGTCATTTTTATTGAATGATTAGATCATTGTGTTTATGATTCTAATCAATTGATTGAGGAAATATTTTACTTAAAAATAAGAAATCATTTTAAATGAATCATTTGTACAGAACCGAAGGTCAAATATATGGAAAAGCTGTTCACATTAGACTTCACAGTGTTGATAGAAAATTGCCTTATGATTTTGTGAGATTTTAAATCTAAAGTTTGCTCAAATTACGTAATGACATTAGGTTAAGGAATTTTCAAATTTGATTTATTTATCTATTGTCCTGCGTTTTACAGGAATTGTGCATTTCAATTCACTGAGTTGAACATCTGAAATTCTGTTAACTGTGATTGTGATATGTTTTCGATTTTCCAGAACAAAAAGTTGATAGTCTATTTATAAACAGTTTTTTTTCTTTATTTTAAGAAAACAAATAACTTTGTAAACACCACTATATTATTAACATTATCGACATGTTCCAGGATAAGAGATTATCCTGAAGAAGAAAACATTGTTTTTGAAACATGTCGATAATGTTAATAATATAGTGATATTTGCAAAGTTATTTGTTTTCATTAAATCAATAATGACGCCACAAAGTCATTTTGGAAGTTTGAAGAAGTTTTTTTTTTTCATTACAAATTTCAACTTTTTGTAAAGAAAGGAAATACGATCACAATTTGTATTAATATGCATATTTTGCTCTCCAGAGACTGAAATATATGCTCCTCATTTTTATTAAACTGATACAAACGGCCGTTGTTTCCAACTTTTCAATCGATCAATCTGAGTCTCCGATCAGCTAAGTGATTTGTTTAATGATGCTCGATTCACCTGTTGGTTGAGTTGCACTGGGAAGAGCGTATTTGTGCGTTTGAGGAGTGTTGAGCCAAAATTTCGGTCAAACAATTGATCAGTACGATTGAGAACAAATTGATTTTTCAAACTGGAAATTATGTACTTCCCAATCAGGTTTCATATCCATTTTGTAAATTCATGATTCAAAACCAATTACTTGGTGTTTAAATATCTAGTATCTATGCAAATTATTTTGTGGAAATTTCTAATAATAAAAAATGTACATTGTGAAAACACAGCTATTTTGTGATAAATGTTAAACACCATTTTTAAATCTGTAGTGTGAGAAAAACTGTAAAACATTTAAGTGATATTTTTAATAATAAAACTATTTAAGAGGAAAGGTTAAATACAATTTTATTGAATAAATTTCCAATCTATTTTAATCAATAGGAATGTTTTACCATATTAGAAATGAAAAGATAAAAAAAAGATAACTCGTGAAATACTCAGTCTTGTATAATAAAAAATAATGGATGTACTATTTATATTTTTATGTAGGTATTGGTCATAGAGGGGTGACATAAAATGGTTGTGCTCAGCCTCCTTACAAGACAAAATAATTTTAAAAATCATGCTAATTACTTTTGCAGGTTATTATAATAATAATAATCTGATAAAACCCGAGGGCACACTTGTCTGAAGATGCCGAGAACTGAGATACTGATCAAAGTTATAAACTTTTAAAAATATCACACAACCTTTGAAATTCATCTTTGACCCATACACTCATGTAAGCTACGCTTACAGTTGCTAAGCTTACAGTTCATTTCACAGTTCACTGGATTGTCACAAAAGGAGGTCAACTCTCAGATTTTATGCCAAGATATATTTTGAGTAATATTATAATTAGCTGAAGTCAGAGAGAGTCTTTATGTAGAGTTTTTCAACAGTCATTTTCCTCTTATTTTGAATGTCAAACGTGCAAAATTTCACCTTGTATAAAAATTCTGCTTTCGGGTAGGAAAAGGGGATGGGGGTGGCTTTTTGGTCAAGTGTGTAAAATTTCATCAATCTAGGATTTGTATAAAAATCAAATCCATGCCGCCTACCGCCTACCGCAGACACTCTTCTTTATAAAAATTAATAGATAGATGTATTTTTGTAATAGAATAGACTTATCAAAAGAAAATTCTTTAATTGCTAAGTACAAATAGTTTTGTACTGGTTCATACCAGAAGGATGATTCTGTATCATTTTGTGTTAAGTCAGCATTATGAGACAATTAAGACAAAAAGGCGAAATTCGTTGAATGTGGTGTTAAATTTCTATGGCTACTAATGGCTTGTCTACGCCTGTCATATGTTGATGGCAATTAGTGTGGATTAATTACCTATTTAAATACACAAATTACTATTTATTATAACTACTTGCATGTAAACCTAATAGGCGTTCATAAATGACTATCTGTTTGTTGTATTATTTTGATGTTTCTAAGCGACGACATTCGATTTGCAAATTTTACCGTGTCTAACATCTCTTGATGATTATGCGGCAAATGCGCCGTCATCTCTGGCGTTAATGTAACTACTTTTAAGAGTTGTTATCTCAGCGCAGTATTTAGCTCATTAGTGCAATAAGGAATACCACATTTAAAAAAACTGTCAAAATGTGTCGTATACGGCCGATTTAATAAGCGTTAGGCTGTCGCAACAGATACAGAATTACCCTTCAGATGTTTTATTGAACTATTAATATTTATTGTTTATGTTTTAGAGTTTAAACCACAAATATTATTAGAATGAGCTTAAATTTAATGACAATATTGCGTCAGTTTAACTGATAGCAAAATCGATCGTCCCATCGATTAGTCGGACATCTCCAAATACTATGTTTTGAGATAATGAGAAAGGAATATTCGAATGCTCACCATAAATCAATTTACAAGTGTTTGAGTTTTACATATTAAATATGCTATAAAAAAATACCGGAGGGCATTAGTTGACATTTTGAAATATGTAAACCCAGAAAACATCAACATTTTGTTTAATTCACTACAAGTTTTTTAGCATTACAATTGAGGCGCTCAGCGTAAGAGTGGCCCAACCCACAAAAATTCTTAATCAGCGAAAACATCACATTATTATATATTTTTGTCATATTTATACAGTGGCCCAATTTTAGCGTGCATTATTTCAAAGATCCTTTGAAATCAGTGAAAACTAAAATTGCTCAGCATAAGAGTGGCCCAACCCACATAAATTCATAATCAGCGAAAACATCACATTATTATATATTTTTGTCATATTTATACAGTGGCCCAATTTTAGCGTGCATTATTTCAAAGATCCTTTGAAATCAGTGAAAACTAAAATTGCTCAGCATAAGAGTGGCCCAACCCACATAAATTCATAATCAGCGAAAACATCACATTGTTATATATTTTTGTCGTGTTTATACAGAGGCTCAATTTTAGCGTGCATTATTTCAAAGATCCTTTGAAATCAGTGAAAACCATAATTGGGCCACTGCGGCTTCATGGATATGTCAAAAATATATAACATTTAGCTGATTACGAATTTTTATGGGTCGGGCCACTCTTCTTGAGCTGAGCGCCTCAATTGATTGGTGGTGTTTATGAGCAATCTGAGTATTGTACCAGATGAGGGTACACTTTTACATATAACAAACTGCATACTTAACTCAAATTTCGATTTTTGGGAGATGTCTGACTAATCAACTGGACGATCAACATATTTATGAACATTTTTAAAGTCGGATGTAATTCGAAGTCTTACAAAATACCGCATCATGCCTTTTTGATATTGTGTACACAAACGCTTCAATTTTGCCAGATGTAAATATAATATAATAATTATAGTTAAAAATGTATGTTATATAAAGTATTTCATTAAATATGAACAGAAATGCCATTTACTTTTATTTTTAAAAACCATTTAAAGTAGCATTTATTAATTGCATTTTATTATTGGGTTCAAACTGAACCCTCGAACTGTTGAAATAATTTAACTACATATAAATATTCTTTTCATTTTTCTAAATAAATTCAACTTTATCAATGGGTTAGATATTTTATTACATTTTCATTTGAATATCTTGTCAGAGAGATCAGAATGAAAATGAAATCTAATTTGTACACAATAAATCGTAAAAAAGTACTTCTTGCTATAAAGTTAATTTTTTTTAAGGAAATCAAACATTCCCAGGTTATGATTCATTGTAAGTGGAAAATGTTGCTTGTGCGATGATGGAGGACTTAGCTAGATGATTTAATTTACCCAATGCAAAAACTTTTACTGTTTTAAAAAATGTCTCAACTAATCATTGTGTAACACCTTTCAAGGAATATTTCTTACTTATAATGTATTGGCCCCTCAGGCCTCGGGCATTTTTGTCAGAAGGTCATAGTTTTTCCGCTTTTCAATAAAATCCAAATAAATAAAATGTTTCTGAACCTATCTGAAAACTAAAAACTGTTTTTGAAAGCTGATGAAATAAGTTTTCAAATTTTATTACTACAAATAAACATAAAATTATTATTGCAAACATAAAAAAAGTTTTAAAAATGGCTCATCTTACGTTTTTTCTAGCTGAAATTACTTTGAAAAACGCACACTTATTTTATTTGACAAATGTATTATAACCGTTATTGTCACCTCATTTTTTTGTTGCTTCATGTAAAAATAATGAATAAAAAAATTCCAAAATTTTACAATTTTTTTTCAAATTGCATTCGGAAACTTTGTTCTTATGTGTACATTTTAATTCTTCTATGGTTAACTTTAAGATTTGACTATAAAGTGTAATGTTTTCTCTTTTTAACACTGTTTAGATCATGTTTCTCACCATGACAGTAAGGGAGATACAACAATTTCTTTGAGACCTTTATGAGCTGTTCCCAAAAGCGAACAAATTAGGCTGAGGAGTTAATTATAAAAACTGTTACCAATTTCGAAACAGATGCATGAAAGATACTACTCACATAAAATGTATTACGAAATTATTCTACCTCATTAAAATAAATAAATGTGTACAATGAATTATTGTGGGGCAAAATCACACCAAGTTAATATTATATTAATATAATACATATTTTAGAAATAATTATTCCGTAGTGCTTGAGGAGTGAAGCAGCCAGACTTAGAGACGTGTTAATAGATTACCACTGTTTATAGATGTTGAATAAACAATATGCATTGAACTCACACTGTCATTTTTATTAACCTTTTTAATGCTGACCTTTTCAACGAAATCTATCTATTCAAGTATGTGTTTTAGAAAAACTTCATGGATCACATATGCAATATCCGTGTAAATCAGCTTAAGAATGGAGATCTCATGCATGTTCCATTATGTGCTACACCGAGGCAAACAAAACGATTTACTATAACTACAAAATGTTTTTTTTTTTACATGAGCTCCACACAGGAGGCGCTGAGTAAAATAATCTCCCTCGGGGCCTATGTCATCTTTGGGGATGCTGTGTGGAGGGTTTTTTTTTAAGGAAAGGAAGTAGAGAATTTTGGGAAGGAAAAGGGTTTAAGGGGTGGGTGGGAATCTGGGTTTCAGTGTGTCCTGGTCATTCGCCTCCAAGACCTAGACAAACCTCACTCCATGAACCCGGGCACCCCTGCTAAATCACCAAACGTAGTGAGCCACTTGGTCTTGTTCATTTATTCAGAACATAGTTATTTCGAGAGATTTGGGATCACATTTGATATGCACCTAACATTTCATGTTCACTAGAAACGATACGCGGCAAAGTTTTAGGAATGCCAGGATTTGTGCTAAGCAACTCCAGACTTTTTGCAGCTCGGCCGCGATTCGTGTGCTCTACTATAGTTAAGTACGTAGTATTTTGGAAAATGGCTCAATAATACGAGGACCAGTGGATTTAACTTACTCTCAAATGATAGAGAAAGTACAAAAGAAGTTTTTGAGATATTTATATATTCGAGACTTCAGATATTATCTCTGGTTATATCCATCAGCCTTTTTGTCCGGCATGCTGGGTATTAAGAGCCTCGCCGATAGAAAGAAAACTGTTTTGCTGACATACAAACTTCTAAATGGTAATATCTGTATTCCAGATATAATACAACAATTTGAGTTTTATTTTCCCAACAACTTCACAAGAGTGCTCAG
The DNA here is from genome assembly GCA_936435175.1 of Glyphotaelius pellucidus. Classification (NCBI taxonomy): domain Eukaryota; kingdom Metazoa; phylum Arthropoda; class Insecta; order Trichoptera; family Limnephilidae; genus Glyphotaelius; species Glyphotaelius pellucidus. The sequence goes on from OW386547.1 coordinate 27,407,391, forward strand.
ACACAGAACTTTTGTTGTTCCGAGATGCAGAACTAACTTACCATTAGTAATGCTGCTCGGAAAAATGATTCTAGTCTTTTCCCTATCCCCTGACAGATATTTTTGAACTAAATATTCAACAATTCAAAAACGTTATTATTACTTAATAAATTAATAAAATATACTTTGTTTATTATTGGTTATATATAATTGTAAATGTGCCATTTAAAATAAAATAAATAAATGTTTTGTACTTACTTGTCATTTTTGTTGAGAATGGAGACGTTGACGTTGCCTAGTATTATTTTCAGATAGACACTGTTCTTTTTGGGGAGTGTTTGCTCGATCTCATGCAGCTGAGCATTTCTCTTCATCAGGTCCTTCTCCAGCTTGGCTATCCTCTCATCATCAGGCACCTTCAGCCGGGATTTCGCCAGTCTAAATAAACATCAACTTGGTATTAACCATGGACATACAAATTGATAAACTTGCTCAAACACTAAACCATGGGTATCATTTTGACAAGCTGGACGGAAACCATGTTACCATATTTTTGGTAGCAATGCTTTGAATAAATTGTAACATCGGTTGTACATTGACCGCCGAAGAGCGCACATTGAAAGAACCAGACCCTGCGCAGAAAAGGAAAGTTAGCTAAAGTAAGGCAACGATTTGCAGCGCAGTCCATTGTGGGACTTTTTCATGCAGGATGTTCATTTTTAACCGAACCGCCTATCGTAGCAACGCTAAAAATGAGTGAGGTGAGTAAATTATAACACATTTGTTAAAGTATCTAACAAAATATTCAATTTTGGAAACAGGCCCCAACTTTTGTTTACCCGGTTTGGGGTTTGAAGCTAAGGTTTTCAGCCATCAATTTGCATGCCATTGTAAAAAGGACTAGCAATTCGTAAGCAGATTTTGTTTTTGCCACAATTTTTTCAATACAATTTATCCCATAACGTGACACATTTGTTTTTAGTGAAACTTTCAAGGATCGCATGTGCGACAGTTGCATATATTAGGTTAAAATTAAAATTGCATTAAGCTTTGAAATGTTGAGTTTCTGCGACCTAACCCCTCTATGGGTAAAAATCCCACAAACAGAAAGTAAAAATAGAAATAACTTTTGAAGGTTATACCCATCAATGTAATATATTATTGAAGAAGAAGATAATATTAATAAATCTAAATGAAACATGAAACAGAACGAGACACAGAAAAATAAAAAGGTAACGGTCACAACTCGGACTCGAATTTGTTGAGGATTCTATTGTTAATTCAGAATTTGAACTTGAGATGGACAAAAATGACAGAAAAAATGTAGGTCTCAACGGCTGAGCTGGTTAAGGCGCTGTGTCCTGGCAAGACAATGGTTCGTAGAGTAGTTTAGAGGCTGCCGACTTAAAAAAAGGATCGGAATACCCGTTGGTGCTTTATTAGGACAATTTTAACCTTTTTACGACGATGTCGTTAAAGAATTTGCAATGCCCGTGGACGGGCAGATTTTTCACGATTTATAAATCTCATTTTAATTGCACTTAAAAAATATTCAAAGACGCAGATGTTATCTAAAACAGTTCAAAGATAACAAATCAATCTAACAATCAAACATTTCGTTATCTAAACAGTTATAATAACGTAATAAGCGTCATGTATAGATGACGCTAGTGTATTAGGCACGCGATCGGTTGGCATGTATACATGACGCTTGTCTCAAATAGATTAATAGATCTAATAGTTTGGCAAATGTCAAATCAAAAAGTCAACAGACCGTATAGCTCTGTCAATGGGTCATCAAAAAAGGGGTTTGCCTTGCAAAAGAACAAAATTTTTAAAAAAATATGAAAAACTACAAAATAAACACAGTTTTTGGAAAGTTAAAGGTTTATTAAATCTACATTACTGCAGTTGAAGACAAAATTTTAAAAAACTTTGTATCCTGATTAATGCGTTTTAAAAAATATATATATTATTATATATGCACCGAATTCACACACTGACCTGCTCGGACAGATCTGTCCGTATATTCCTGCGACGGAAAGATCAGCACGGTTCGCTGTCTGCCACGAGCCGATCCGTATGTGAATGAATGCAATGGATCGGCTTGCCGAACACGACCTCATTGGCAGTCAATTGTCCAGCAGAGTGGTTGTATTAAAAAAAAAATTTGCTAGATTTCAGAAAAAATTTTTCCTAGATTTCAAAATGAGTTTGTACGAGGGACTCAAGTACAGAAATTTCCTTTGAATATTTATTTATTCTTACAGGGGTCTAGTTCTACCATCATGTCATTTCCGCAGGGGTAAGCGCAGAGAACGGACTGCCAAACAACTCGGAAAGCCTCATTCTCATTCATACATCGTCTCATACATACTCTTCTATTATTCTGACTCTTGACATGGCCCAACTCAAGTAACTGGTTCACCTGATCGTGCTCTGTCTTCCTCGGGTGCCCTTTTTCTACCATTCTCATATGCATCATATTCTCCTTACACTCCTTTCTTCATTCATTCGCACTGCATACCCAAACCATATAAGCGCCCTTTTCTTAATCTTACTCATTACTTGCTTAAATCAGCCTTGCATTCTTTGAGGACCCCCTTTTTTATTTTTATTTTTTAAATTATTCTCCAGTTCTTTTAACTTTTCGGAGTAACAGTTTGAAATTTTCCCAGATTGGCTTGAAAATTTTGACCACCAAACAAAAAAATTTCCTTGATTTTTTCCCGAAGAGACCCACGTTGTAAGAGGGAAGAAACACAAAGACAGGTTTTGATATATGAATGTCATATTTGTAATTGCGTCGGGTTCGAACATAACACGACATACATTTGTGTATTTAACATTTGCTTTATTGAACTTGTTGTGAGTTATATTAACCCGCCATAGGTCACTCCAAGTGGTTCTCTACGTTTGGTGATTTAGCAGGGGTGCCCGGGTTCATGGAGTGAGGTTTGTCTAGGTCGGAGGCGGATGACCAGGACTCACTGAACCCCAGATTCCTACTCATCCCTTAAACCCTTTTCCTTCCCAGAACTCTCCTTTCCCCTTTTCCTTAAAAAAAACCCTCCACACAGCATCCCCAAGGATGACACAGGCCCTGAGGGAAATTATTTTCCTCAGGGCCTCCTGTGTGGAGTTCATGTAAAAAAAAAAAAAAGTGAACGATTTTCGGGGAACTATTCCCGTCAAGAATAAAATGACATAACATTAAGTTTTAGATAATGAATAATTTTACTCTACTTATTAAAGTATCATTAGATGGAAGAAATGAGTAAATATGAGTAAATTGATGTCAAAGTTGTTTATACAATTGGGTAAATTCCAGCTCCAAGTTAGTGAGAGTTGAAGGTCATACAATATCTGTATTTGAACGATGAGTACATCTACACCTTCACGAGAGTCTTATGAGGTAAAAAAAACCAGTAGATATTATATTACGACATGGGTTTAAAGTTCATTTGAAACTAAGCTATTTCTGTAAAATGCTTTTTTATCAGTAAATATATAATATCTTACATAAGACTTCAAACAAACAGTTTCAACCGTAGATAAGGTAATCAGTCTGAAAGATTATGATATATTATGACAATAAAAATGTGCAACATTTTTCTGATCAATGTACAACGTACATTAGAGATGGACCGACTAGTCAGGAAAGCCGACTAACGCGGCGGCTAGTCAGCGATTAGTCGGCAAAAGATGCCAACTAGTCAACACTTAATGAGCTACAGGAAAACAGGAAATAAGTTGCCAGTATTTACTAAACCTTTTATATTTTTAAGAATCAAACAAGAGCAGTGCATACTGTCAAACTGTAATTTGTACTCAACTAGCTGACCCAACTTCCCAACTTTTATAACCAAGTGTTTTTTTGATAACTTAACTCACACCGCCATCTGTTAATTTGAATACAAATCAAATCCACATTGCCCGCTTGCCAGCCCGCTCGTTCACCACACACAGAATTATCCTTTATATAGTATATATTTCAAACAATTTAACCAAAACCTTGCCAAATTATATTCCTAAACCTTCCTCATGAATCACTCTATCTATTGGTGAAAACTGTATGAAAATCCATTCAGTAGTTTTTGAGTTTATCGCGAACAGACAGACCGACGCAGCAGAGGACTTTAATTTATAATATGTAGAGTTGAAACTTAACCCGTAAAGTCTATTTGACACAAATAGGGGCAACTCTTGTAGGTCTCATAGAAATGGTTGTATCTCCTTTACTATCATTGTGAGAAATATGATATAAACGGTGTTAGAAAGAGTTAAGACCACGCTTTTTATCCAAATACAAAAAATAACCACAAAATAAGTAAAATGTTCACTTTTATGAAGCCAAAGTTTCAAATCAAATGTTGAAATAAATTTATGAAACTTTGGAAATTTTTTATAAATTATTTTTACATGGAACGACAAAAAAACAAAGTAAAAAAGTGTATCAGTAATTTAAGTCAGAAAAATAGTAAGGTGGGCCATTTTAAAAACTTTTTTGTGTTTGCGTGCAAAATTTTAATATTTCAAAAATCATACGTTTATTTCGATTTATAACATTCGAAAGCCTATTTTATCAGCTTTCTAAAACAGTTTTTAGTTTTCGGTACATTAAAAAAATATTCCGTTTATTTGGATTTTAATGTGTAAAGCGGAATTATTTTGACTCTCTGAAATAATACGGTCGAGTCCCAATGTACTTGACAAAATTTAACCAACAATTCATTAAAAAATTTTGGTCACCGGTGAAAATAATTTAACTAAAAAAAAACATTTTAAATTCAAACAAAAAACAATTCTTTCACATGTTGTCACTGGTCACTCAGCCAAGTTACCGCCTAACCCCCTAACTGTCCGATATCAAATATTATTTTTATATTTTTAAGTGAAAAAAAAAAGAAGTTATTGAAGACAAATTTATACCATATTAAATACCATCCACATTTGTTACTCCAAATAAGCTAGGCACCGCGTCACTTCATTTGGATAGGGTTCTAACTTCACTTTACCTTCTTCCGAGATAGGAGGTGTCAAAGTTTGTGAAGACGATTTCTCATAATCTATTTACCAATCTCCGATTTTGAAGTTGAAAATTTAACATATTTTAATTGAACATATTTTAAAGAAAAGTATTTAAATAGGACGTGTATTTACCCTTTTAGAAAATACCTAAACATGCAAATAGAACCCTGTGCAACCAGCTAAGGCATAATAATTCATTGCACAAGGTTCCAATTACATTTCCCTAATGCAATTCCAAGCTAGGGCCACGTCCTATTTAAATATTTTCCAATAAAATACGATAAACTAAAATTGTTAAATAGATTACGAAAATTCGTATTAGGAAACTTAGAAACCTTAGAAAATGATAAGGCGCAGTTAGAACCCTATCCAAATGAAGCGACGTACCATAAAGTGCCTCTTATTTAAGATCAACTGTCAGATACAAGAAAAATAGAGAGTGTAAGTGTAGTTAGAACCTTTTCAAATGAATTATTATTGAAAATGCTTGATGTTAGAACTTTGTAATACATATATCTAGAAAAATACAACACGGATGGTTCTGAAAATTATTTTGGGTATAGAAATGAGCAAAAGAAACGCTTTGGCATTCAAAGGTCAGTTTTGAAAAAAATGTCAGTTAGAACCCTATCCAAATGAGGTGCCGACTGGTAAAAGGAAGTCATGTACGTCTCTTATCACCCTGTATAAAATAAAATAAGCAATTTGTATAAATTTAATAATCCTATGGCTAGATATTTCCAATGAATAATGTACAATGAACCTAAATAAGAAAAAATAAATTCTCCTCAAATCTATCGTTTCTTATCATACATTAAAATATGTAACTGATCCATTAAAACTGATCCTCACTGATAAAACAATTGTTTAATAACCGTATAAGTACAATAAGATTATTAACACATTATTAGCGGGCGTTTTATGGTCAAACCACATCGAAAAGTGGATGATGTTTTCAAATTTGCGTGCAAAATTACATTACACATAAAATAACTCAAAACTATTACTTATTTTTAAGTTAAACCTTTTAATTTTGAAATTAAGGGGGTATTTTAGTCTAAAAAAAATAAAAAAATAAAAATAATTTCTTCATATTTCGATAGTTTAAGCGCCTCCGAACATGGAGCTACTTACAAGCTATTCGAGCCTGATGCGCGTAGCACGCGCACCGCTCGTGGGTACCCGCCATACAATTTTGCTGATGTTCGTACACGGCGGTACGCGACGGATGTCGGGTTGAAGTCGGTAGCGCGCTACCGACGGTGCTGGTAGCGCGCTACACGCTGCAGCATTCGGGTCTACTACTTTCGTTTGACGTTTGACAGAAATGGCGTCGGAACATGAAAGTAATGTTAGATTTGTTCTGGAAGTGGAAAAAATGCGTGTTTATATAACTACACATTACCAGAATACGTAAGAAAGGATTTAGTGGAGAAGACATAGATTGATGTTGGAAAAAAAGCCATTTGACATCGTTTGACATCGTGTTAACTCCACGGCTGCACGTGAAAAATGATCAAGTTCCGTATATTTCGGGTAGCGCCGTGTACGGAAACCAGCATTAAAAAGTAGTATATCTGCAGGGTACTTGTGGTTGTGTCACAATCACATAGTTTGTAAGTATCTCCATGAACGGAGGGCCTAAATATTCAAGAATATCTTCCTAAAAGGATTTTTCAAAATTCAAATTATTTTAAAAGTTAGAGCCATTTTCGACATAATCTAACTAGAATCTAAATAGAGCAAAACTTTAAATGCGTGTTTCTCAAAATTACTTTTTTCGAGATGGTTGACACTATATGTATTTCAAATTCTACTGAACCAATTTACTTGAAATTTGGTGAGATTTCTCTATACATTACTCTATCGCACTAACTAAAACTATATAAAATTAAAATTTTTACTATTTTTAAAAAAATTGGTAAAAAAATGTCTTTTGTTTCAGACAGCTGCCATTTTGCGAAAAAATGTTTTTTTTTCTTTTCCTTCGTTCGGGCTATAGCCGCATTTGTTTGCATTAAGAATTAATTCCATTGTTTTTTTTTAGATTACTAGGAGGGTTGCAATTGTGTCAACCAGGGTGCGCCATTTTTTTGAGACCCCCCACTTCAACACCCTGTAACTTTTTGAGACCCCCCACTTCAACACCCTGTAACTTTTTGAGACGCCCCACTTCAACACCCTGTAACTTTTTGAGACCCCCCACTTCAACACCCTGTAACTTTTTGAGACCCCCCACTTCAACACCCTGTAACTTTTTGAGACCCCCCACTTCAACACCCTGTAACTTTTTGAGACCCCCCACTTCAACACCCTGTAACTTTTTGAGACCCCCCACTTCAACACCCTGTAACTTTTTGAGACCCCCCACTTCAACACCCTATAACTTTTTGAAATTTTTCGTTTGATTTTTTTATGTATTCTTTAATGTTTAATAAATATTTGGTAACAAGGCACAATTTCGAAATATGAAATAATTAGCGAGAAACGTATTTACTTGTCTCCTGCAAACCATGTGTAAACTTTTCAAAATTTTTTCATCAATACATCTTCGCAAGACAACTGTTGTGGTGGCACAGGACAAGGCAGCTCGCAACCCAACTGCTGTGATGTACGCATACAATGGGTTAAAAAATACTTAAAAATTCTCAGGGTAGGCAAATAGAATGAACCATCAAACAACTTGGTCTTGGCGCACACACCTTGCCGCATTCACTTTCATACATCGTCTTCATAATCATATTCTTGCATTCACTTCACATTCATATATCTCTGTTATTCTGACTCCCCACTGGCCTGACTCAAGTATGTGTATATTTGCTTTACTTATGACAAGTCAATGTGATTTATAGCAATTTCAAAAGCAGGCGTGTAACAACCATTAAAAATAAAATACATTTTTTGGCAAAAATCTTACTTTTTCAAGGCCCCGGTGATAATGAACATCCTGTAACGCTGGTGGGTGATTTCTTTGAGGCATTTCCCCTGCAGCTCGCCAATCTCCTCCAACTTTCCCACATACTCTCGATTGACAGCCTAAAATACAAATAATAATATTTAGTACAATAACAAAGCACAGGACAATTCATAAATGCGCAAATATACGCAAGTAAACATGGTAAAAATAACGTACTACGTAGAACCGCTTGAAGATGCGTTAAATTAATGAAACTTTATAAAGACATTTCGTGTAAAATGATAATAAAATTGAAAAAATTAGAGGAGCCAAGCTAAGTCACAACAAAACCATACAAACGACATTGACATAACCTTAATTATTTGACATGAGAATATGACAACCAGTACAAACCTCTAAGTTTTTGAATTCCGTCGATAAATCGGTCCATTCTTTTAAACACTCGTCGGGATCCATGATTACAATTTATGAAAACAATAAATACTGAAATATTCCGCCGCTTCCTCGTAAAAAAAAATACCAGCTGTCATCCACCGAATCAAAATCATACAAGATCCAAGATCGGTGAGATCAGCGTTGCCATGTCAAAAAATATAAACTCCCTAGCAAAGTCATCAAAAACCCCAAAACAGACAAACCCAAAAATGCGAAAAACTCCCTAGATTTTATAAAATACGTACAGTATATACAGGAAAAAATAACCAGAAAGAAAAGAAGAAAATTAATCAATTGAAATTTGAGGGATTGTTCAAGCTTTTCACACAGATTAAAAAAATATATCTACGGAATTAAAAAAATTTATATCACATATATTTTTTGTTTTTTCAATATATTTTTTCGCTGTGGATCGCTGACCAATTTTGGTAACAATAAACGAGAAAAAAAGAGTTGGTTGAAGAAAAGAAGCTACAATATGCATGTCACTATTCTCCCTCAAGTAAAAGTTATTGAGTTCGCAGATGACATAGATTTCTTCTTATCATCCAAAATCGTCCCTCCCGCCGTCAAATATCTTATTGAAGCCATGGATGCCCTTTGCACATGGCTCACTTTAAATGTCTTGAACTTTCAGTCCAAAAGAGTCAGTGTGCCGCCTTCTCAAACCGTCACAAAAACCCCCAAGTTCAAATTTTATTTAAAAACTCTCTAATCCCCAACGCCTACGAAGTTGAATTTTTGAGAGTAACATTTGATAGGAAACTTAAATGGTCTTCCTATATTCATAACATAGTTACTAAATGCGAAAAGAATTTAAATATAATCAGATCTTTGACTGGCGTATGGTGGGGTGCACACCCTGCTTGCATTAAATTGCTTTACAATGCACTTATTCGAAGCCATCCTGATTATGCCTGCCCACTTTTTAGTACTGCGTAAAAAAATGCACTTAGTAAATTAGGCAAAATTCAATCTAAATCTTTGAATAATAACTGGAGCGATGTAATAGTCACCCATTAATTCCCTTCAAGTGGAATGTTCTGATCCCTGTCTTTATTTAAGGCGTCAAATTTATTATTTCATTTATCATATTTCATCTAAATGGTCCAACTCTTCTCTTTTATTTACTGATGCCTCCAAATCTCCAGACTCTCCTAACTCTGGTATAGGTATTAACGTTTACCACAATAATTCTAATGATAAAATATTTTATTCAATTTCAAACCATTTTTCAATACTTTCTGCCGAGTGCATTGCAATAATTGAATCTCTCAAAAACATAATCAAAAATAATTTTGAACATTCCCTTGTTCTCTCTGACTCTCTCAGTTCCCTCCAAAAACTTAAATCCAGTCTTCTTCATCCTGATGATCATTTTGTACGCCTTATTCGAGTGGTGATAGCCTCCATTCAAAGCTCTGGAAAACCGTAACTCTGATTTGGATTCCTGGACATGTTGGCATAGTGGGTAACAATATTACGGATTTCTTGGTAAAACAAAGAGCGTCTAACCCTATTGTTACCCTCGTAAACCATATTCCCCTATCTGATATTTTTCATCATCAAAGAAAGATCCCGTAATGTTTGGGCAGAGAATTGGAACATTGCTAGTCAATTCAAAGGAGCCTGCTATGCCTCAATACAAAGGACCATCCCATCAAATGAGAGGTTTCAAAAATTCCTCCATTTTTTCAAAAACGAAATTTCCTCTCTTATTCGAATGAGAATCGGACATTGTTCCGTTCCTTCTCACTTTTTTAAAATTCACGTCCTTGACTCCCCAGATTGCACATTCTGTGGTCTAGAAGTGGGAACTTTAGATCACAAATTTTTTGGTTGTCCCTCTCTAAGTAAATGTCCTCTCTTCTATCAAGCGTTATCTAAAATTACTTCCCCTCCATTCAACATCTCATCTATTCTAAGTCTGAACTCGACTCCAATCTTCCATATAATTCTGAAATTTGCACATTTAAATAAAATTAATATATAAATTCACCTTTCCTCTCTCTGTAATTTTAAAAGATGGCCTTGAAGGGTGAAAGCCAGAAATAATAAAAAAAACATAGTTTTAACAATTTTTTATTAATTTTATTTTGTTTTGTTTTTTGAAGAGTTTTATTAAATGTACATTTGTTACTTAAATTTAATTTTTCCGCGACCGGTTTCGATACAACCGTGTCATTCACGAGCAGAATTAAAACTAACTTAAAAATTAAATGCAAGTACCAAAGATTAATTAGGTGGGAGTAGTGGGAGGGATGATTTTGGGGGATGGGGAAAGCGGTGGGAGGAGTCAATATTATACAGAAACATGGTTAGTAAAGGAGATTTGCAAGGCGCTATTATTTTATTCACTAAATTAATTTTAGATTTAATTTTTTTGTTTATTTCGAGCGTTTCTAAAGCGCAAAGATTAAAGTATGAATTTATATTGCAATGTTTAAATTTTGTTTTTTCTTTATTGAAGCTATGGCCTGACTCTATTAAATGATTCGCAAATTAGGAGTAATTATTATTTCGTAAACAAAGTTCATGTTCTCTGATTCTAGTTTTGAAATTTCTAGTTGTCATACCTACATACTGTGCATCGCAATCGTTACATCCTAAAGTATATATCAGGCACAAATTTTTAAATATTTTGTGATCATTTCCTAAAGAATTTAATTTTTCATATTAGGGATCCGTTAGTAAGAGATTTTGAGCTAAGCAATTTTTATAGGCCTGTACTTTATTTTTTTCTGGGCTTATAAAAATACTAATAAAAAAATGACTTGATTATTGTATGTTATGTTATGGTATGTTCAGCTCGCAGTATTAATTAAAGCATCAGCAATTAAAGCAGTGGCAATCAGCCAAGGTGAAAAATGCCCATCTCGTACAAGACCCCACTGAGAGACAGCCTGGGTTCTCATTGCCTCGCAAACTCTGGTCCGCCATCAACAGGATAAGGTGCTCATGTGATGTATAAATGGGGCCTTAAAGAGTCGGAGATGTGTGAATGCAGTGAGGTGCAGACTACCGAACATGTGGTCAACGAATGCACGCTCCTTTCATTCCCTGGCGGGATCAATGAGGTCTACAGGGCAACGCCTGAGGCCCTAGACTGGCTCGCAGACCTAGATGACCCCCTCTGACCCCCCCATCATACGAAAGAAGAAGAATTAAAACATCTAAGATATTTCTAAGCAATCTAATTTTCAAACCAAAAACTTGCATTTCTTAGGAGCTTTTGAGGGATCCAAGAGAGAACTCAGTATACCTCAAGGAACACACTGCACTGTATTTCAGGCTGAGATGAAAGCCATCTTGGCCTGTGCAGAGGAGAATATACGTATCGGGTACAGGAATAAGAACATATCGACCCATAATAGGCAGAACAGCGTAAATGACATTTTTGTCAAATTACGATTTTTAACGAAAACTGTTCAGTGCAGCCTAATACATCAGTGACTAAAATATTGCAGCTCTATCTTATACGCCTGACACTTTTTTTGAAGCTGTAGTTTTTAGAGTAAGCGACTATGGTCGGTTACGCTGTCTACGCTGTCGGTCGAGAATGTTTCAGTTTAGTCGGTTTGCGTCCAATCTTTTTTTTTAAATTATATTTTATTTAGCTATAAAACTTAACATTTTATATCTAATACAATCTAATCTTAAACTACTATAATATTGAAATTTGAACTTCACAACATTGATACATAATCTACGAAAAACTGAAGACTTTTAGCCTCCTTAACATTTACCTCCTTAAATTATTGCATTTTTCCCAACCGTCTGGAGCCAGTGAAACTATGGTTATAAAAATTTTGGTATGTTGTGAGGCTGAAGGTAATGGGGAGGGGAAGGGGTGTGAAAAATGTAACTAGCTGTTCAGATCTAGTCACCAAACACGGCTAAAGCCATTTCAAGTAATAAGTTTAATTATACACTGTACACCAGCGCAAAATAATATATAATATAACTTTTTATCCGAATACTACGCAAGAGGCCCAACTTCTCTCAACCGTCTGGAGCCAGTGAGACCATGCCATCCCCAATTTAAGTATTTTGTGAGGCCAAAGGTAGTGAGGAGGAGAAGGAGTTGTGGAAAATGTACCCGTATTTAGCCGTATTTGATGACTAGATCTGAATACCCAAGTACATTTTCCGTATCTCCTTCCCCTCTCCACTAATTTCAGCCTCATAACAAACTAAAATTGGGGATACCATAGTCTCATTGGATCCAGACGGTTGGGACTCTTGTGTTGTATTTGGATAGAAAAAGTTATATTATATGATTTTTTGATATTTGTACGCTGGTGTGTGGTGTGTAGGTATTAGACTTATTACATGAAATTTCTTCAGCCGTGTTTGGTAACCAGATCTGGTACAGGTACATTTTCCGCATCCCCTTCCCCTCCCCACTACCTTCAGCCTCAGAACATACTAAAATTGAGGATCCCTTAGTCTCACTTACTCCAGACGGCTAAGAGCAGTTGGGACTTTTGTGTTGTTTTCGGATAAAAAGTTATATATGATTTTTTTGTTTTTCTACGCTGGTGTGGTGTGTAGGTATTAGACTTATTACTTGAAATTGCTTTAGCGTTGTTGGTAACTAGATCTGAATAGCCAGGTACATTTTCCATATCTCCTTCCCCTCCTCACTACCTTCAGCCTCATAACATACTAACATTGGGGAGGCCATAGTCTCACTGGCTCCAGACGGTTGGGAGAAGTTGAGCCTCTGGTGTTGTCCTCAGATTTAAAATGTTGTACAGCAGTTTTTTGCTAAGCCAACTGCACGTATAAGTATGTCGTATTTTGTTATTACCGCATGCACCTTCAGAGAGTCGAAATTATTGTTAGTAAAAATATTTTTACAGCGGATTTTCAATCAAGATGCCTTTAGATACAAGTATATCGACTTTGGTTATACGGCCGTATATCCTCTTTGCATACTTATTTGCAAATCATTGTATTTAGTCAACTTTAGGATCAACTGTCCTGGAACCATTTAATTTAGTTATTTGTTTAGCTATCATGATTTCGTGTAAGTATTTCAAAAATAATGTTGTGGTCCAAACAGCGTATGCGACATTCCCTAGGGAAAAAATCTGTCAGGGTCATAGGCAAAACAGCGTTACCGCCACTATCTCAAAAACTGAAGGCATTTAGATATTTGTTTTATCAGCGTTATATAGGCAGTAACCAAAGATTAATAATCCTAATTAACCAAAATTCTTTTTGGAATCAACGAAGAAAGTTATTTAAAAAAAACCTTCTCCTCAACAATTTACTTTTCGGCGGTTACGCTGTTCTGCCTTTTATGGGTCGATATGTTCTAATAGCCAGGCAGCCCTAATGGCACTGGAAAGTAACCGATGCGACTCCAGATTGGTGATGGAATGTAGGACTGTTCTTACATAACTCGCTACCATCAATAAACTAACCCTGACATGGGTACCAGGACATAAGGGTATTGAGGGCAACGAGCGTGCTGACGAATTAGCAAGGAAAGGGGCGAAAGCACCATTTGCGAGATCCGAGCCAGCCATAGGAACAGCAGCTTGCCACACCAAATTACATATTGAGAAATGGGTCAAATTCCAGCACTGGAAGGAATGGGAGAGGGCACCCGGAATGAGGCAATCCAAAGTACTCATATAAACGGACCGGACCCCAGACGGACCAGGAAACTACTCAATATGGACAGAAACTCCCTGAGGGAACTGGTAGGACTACTAACGGGACACTGCCATCCCAGGAGACACATGCAGATATTGGGAGTGGAAAGCCCCAGTAAATGTAGAAAATGTGAAGAGTATGAAGAGACACCAATTCGTTTATGGTGTCAATGTCCTGCCCCGGTGGGAACTAGGCTCAGATACCTGGGGAGACACACTGTAGAACCAGAAGACCTAGCCACGTATCCAATGACAACTCTGGTAAACTTTATTCAAGGGACTGGGTTATTGTTAAAGGATTGAGGTAAAAAGGGAGATAGCGCAATGGGCCTATGGCCTAAGTGCTCACGGGAACTAATATTAAAAAAAGGAGCTTTTGCCAATGGTTTTTGTTTGTTGCTGGAAGTTTTAGGTTCTTAGGTAATGCGCTGCATTGCTTGTACGAGATATTATGTAAGGATTTATTTCCAAATTTAGTCTATGTAAGTGTATTGTGTATATTAAACAATACACTTACATATCTAAGTGCTACATGAATGTGATTTTTATGCATTACTGAAGATATCCACTTAGGCAGGTAATAAGATACATTGAACATTATTTGACAATCATTATCATAAACTAGTCAATCATTGATTAAGTCACTCTCAATCCTTGTGTATTTTCTCAGAGCATAGAATATTGTATTTTGATATATTCGGATAACAAAATGAACTTAATCAGTGGATTGGTTACACACCTATTTTTTTTTTGTGGACGTAAATATTCATTATAAGAAATCTAATTTAGTATGTGGGTAATTAGATATTGATGGATGGAATTTGATAAAATCAATTAAAGGCTATATAAAGACGAGGTGTTTCCATAAATAATGGCAGTATCATTATCATTCAGCACCACAATGACGTGTAGATCAGTTTGCTTTATTTTGCTTATCTTCGCAATCTCTGTTGCTGTGAGTAAAATTATATTATTTAAATAAGTTAAAGTGTCACTCCCTCTCATCCCTTTCCTGAAAAATACCCTCCACACAGCATCCCTAAAGATGATATAGGTCCTAGGAAAAATATTTTCCTCTGGACCTCCTGTGTGGAGCTAATGTAAAAAAAAAATATATATTATGTATACATATTTATTCCAAATTCCAAGGCGTCGTTGTGTGAATTCTACGTGTGAATGTTTTAATTTTGAAGCGATACATAAATATTGTGTTTTTAGCTTAGAAATAAACGCATTAAGTAATCAGTGGGTACCTACACTACCCGTGGAAATGGTTTTTTTCTTTTGTGGGTGTTTTCTTAACCCCTTAGGCATCGACAATAATTTGTCAGAGGGTCAAAATATTTCCGTTTTGTAATAAATGGAATATATCTGAATGTATCTGGTAAAAAGATTATGAGATTTGCTTTCAAATTTTATAATGCAAAATAAACACATAATTTTTGAAATATAAAAAATTTGCATGCAAACAAAAAGAAGTTTTAAAAATGGCTTACCTCACATTTTTTCTAACTAAAATTACTGATAACGAAAAAAAAAAATTTTAACACATACATATCTTAATATTATAAACATTATCGTTAACGCACTTTTTTGTCATTTCATTTAAAAATAATTAATAAAAATTCTCAAAATTTCCTATTTTTTTTCAAATTGAGCTTTTGGATTTGTAAAGGTGAACATTTGAATTATTTTGCGTTTAACTTTCAGATTTGAATATAAAGCATGGTGTTTTCTCTTTCCAACACCGTTTAGATCTTATTTCTTATTCTTATTTCTAATCATGATAGTAAGGGAGATACAACGATTTCTATGAGACCTATATATGCCGAAAACCAAACAAATAGAGCTGACTGGTTAAATATGGAGGTATACAATAATATTAGTTTACATGACAGTACAGGCCTTCGCTCGTGGAGAAACTGAAATGAAACCAGTTGTCAAAGCACCAGCACTTTGCTTGTGCGGCAGTTGCTTTTCAGTTGCCTTGTTAAGAGGTTGCCATGGTAGCGCTCACAAATTTTGAATTGTGTTGACAACTGGTTTCAGTTCAGTTTCTCCGTGAGCGAAGGCCTTGAGTATTATAATAGTCAATTATAAAAATGGGGTCACAACGTTACAATACAATAATTTAAAAAAAGAAAATAGCAGAATAAAGTAACAATAACTTCTTAAAAATTTTTTAGACATAATTGGCTTCTTTTTGTAAATTTAATGGGACATCGCAAGAAGTCCAATTGCACGTCATGAAAACTCGGTTTTTGCAGTTGTGATCTTTTTTTTAATCTTTCTATCTAACACTTTAACCTTTATCTAACACTTATCAGTATCTTGTTCGTGTTGTTTAGAGCACATTGTTTCCAGGGAAATGTTGAAAGGTACACAAGTAGGCATTTTATGAAGACACCCCCGCAGGAACTAGAACAAGACGTAATGCATTTAATCCAAGTTATAATAATTTAATAATCTACATTTGTAGGTTTCCGGATATGAAGCCATCGACTATGCAAAACATCTCTCCAAGGACGAGCTGAAACAGCTGCAGGATGGCGGCACTTATGAGTATGACCACTACAACAGGCTCCTCCACAAGCTGGTAGACTCCTCCAACTGCACTAGGCCCGGTCCCATTTGCGGAAGCTGTGAGA
The DNA here is from genome assembly GCA_936435175.1 of Glyphotaelius pellucidus. Classification (NCBI taxonomy): domain Eukaryota; kingdom Metazoa; phylum Arthropoda; class Insecta; order Trichoptera; family Limnephilidae; genus Glyphotaelius; species Glyphotaelius pellucidus. The sequence continues at coordinate 27,424,067 of OW386547.1, forward strand.
CCGTGTATGAGTGCATCCAGATCGGAGGCGGCTTCATCATCGAACAGCTGTACAACTGTCCAGCAGGGACCACTTGTCTGGAGTCAACCGCCACCTGTACGACGGCAGGGAACAACCCCGTTTGCGATGACCACTCTATAGGATATAACTTCACTTGCCGCCAAGTTGGCGTCTTCCCTGACGCTTTCAACTGCCAGAAATTCCACATCTGTGTGCCACTCGCTAACAGTGAAACAGTTGTACCAGAGTCCATCCCCCAAACCTGCAATGAAGGATTCTACTACGACCCCAAGACCACGCTCTGCAGGTTCAAGCTGACGGATGAGACCGATTGCTCGAATGTTATTCCCCATTGCAATTCCGCCGGAGATGCTGGACTAGTCCCCCACAATCCCGCTCTGTACTATATCTGCTTGAGAACAGTCGGCAGTGAAACCTATTCCCCTCAGATGTTTGCCTGTGGCGATAACACGGTGTACGATTTGAATGCCAAGACTTGCGTAGACCCCACACCCATCACTGGTACTGATGAAAACGACAAGTGCATCGGCCCGGGCAACTTCTACGATCCTATCACTGTCTTCTTTTACTTTGAATGCTCCGATAAGGGAGCGAGTCCCATCAGACGGTCTTGTGGCACTCAGAAGCGCTTCAATTATATTTTGGGAGAATGTGTGGACATAACTTGGGTAGACTTTGAATGGTAACAAGTACCTACTTCAGGCACATAATATATAATGTAATAGGGGAAGATACATTGATGCAAAAATATATAGGCATACAAATAATTGTCTACTGGGGGTTATTAATTTGTGAATATACCCACTACAGAATATATATAGCAGACTATATCTATATAATAAAACAAAATGATACACTATTTTAGGGGTTTTATTATGAATTTTAAACCAATAAAGAGGTGCCTGAATTTGAGGAAGTGATTAGATTGATTCGAGTACCCGCTGGGGTGAGCGGTACAACTCTTAGAGGTTTTTTTTTAAATGCCACAAGCTTATTTTATAACAAAATATTATGAAAAAATAATTTAGATGGTTTGACCATTCCTAAATTGATTTTGAAAAAAAACATTTTTTGTAAATTTATTTTTTTCATAAGATATAAAAAACCTCTCTTCACCCCAGACTTGAGGTAGAGGGAGCTGCTGTGTTTACTTAGCTCTATTTTCATAATTATTTATTTAAAAAACCACTGAACGTCATTAAAAAAAACACAATGGGAATGAATTTGTATTTTTTTTTTGGAAAGTATGTAAAATAAATAGGATTTATTAATAAAACAAAGGTAGAAAATTTTGCAAAATAATGCAAGGATCATATTCACAATACTTTCGATCTCCCAGTTGCTTTTCGAACATTCGTGGCATGGTCCGATGTACCTCTGAAAATTAAATTTTTTTTATAAATGACGTACAATATTTTTGTAAAAGCGATACTTCTGCAAATATATTTTTTTTTATTATTTTTTTTTTTTTCAAGAGCGGAGACGGTTTACATAAATAAAGTAATCCAGTCCCTTTTACAAAGTTCACCAGGATTGTCATTGGAAATGAAGCTATATCTTCTGGTTCACAGTGTGTCTTCCCAATGTGTGTCTTCAGACAATGTGTCTTCCCAGGTCTCAATTCTCCTCTTCACTCCTCCGCGGTTCCCTGAAGGCCCCACGAGGGAAGAGGGCTTCGTCTCTCCTCTCCACTCCTTAGTTCCATGAAGGCTCCACGACGGAGAGTTCACCTCCCCTTGGTTCCCTAAAGGCCCCACAAGAGAAGAGCCCACTCCACCTTGGCTCCCCGAGGGCCCCAGGAGGGAAGAGGATTTATCTCTCCTCCTCACTCCTCCTTGGTTCCCTAAAGGCCCCATAAGAAAGAGTTCACGGAGATGGCCTCATTTCTCCTCTTCACTCCTACATGGTTCTCTGAAGGCCCCACATGGGAAGAGGACATCATCTCTCCACTTCACTCCTCCTTGGTTCCCCAAAGGCCCCGTGCCGGAAGAGTGCCCTTCCCCTTGGTTCCGTGAAGGCCCCACAAGGGAAGGGTTCATGGAGGTGGCCTCAGCTCTCCTCTCTACGGCTTCTCCTCTTGGTTCCTCCTAAGGGCCCCAGGAAGAAAGTCCACGGAGGTGGCCTCAGCACTCCTAGGTTCCCAAAAGGCCCCTAGTTTTCGAATGGTCCAATTTTTTTGTCCCACGAGTGACCAGGGAAATAGAAGGTCCACTCCAGCAGAGCCCCGAATGTTGGAGTAAGGTCTAAATACTCCGAGATGCGACCTTGTTTCTCGGAGGCACCGTTCTTGACACTGTTCCCCAGGACATTCAGCCAGAGCATGGTAGCTCACACCTTGGCTTGGGATGGCTATTGCAGGTTTGTGTTTCCACTCCCTGAGCGATGGGTTTGCCACACTCCCTACGCTAGGCAAATATTTTTTAGTAGTTACGTAAGATATATGTGAACAATATCATTGAGTTTAGAACACAATATCCTTTTCATATTCTGATTTGATAGTTACAAAACTGGATATTTACAAAATTAAAAAAAACCTTATATTTTACCCGAAATTATTGAAATATTTCGCAGGGACACAGCACAACTGACCACTGCATAGACAAGCCTAATACTTACGAGCAAAGGTGTCATCGCCAGTTTTCAAGCTAGAGGGGGCAGCTTAATTTTTGTATAGAGCTTACAGTGAGGAACAAAAAAATAGTCAGAATAAACTAGAAATGTTTACATACAAGGTGACATGTTGCTCGGGGTTAACATCAAGCTGTCTTAAGCTGCGAAAGGTCCCGTGGGCATTTATTATGGGCAATTATTTTGAATTGGAATCGTTTATTCATTGGTGCGCCGCAACACATTAAAAAAGGAATCATATTAACAGGGGAATAATATTGGTATTTCACTATTTATTTCACGATATTATTCCTCCATGCTCATTTTTTCCCATGATACCTGTATGGGTAGTTATGTGGTGTAATCCTTTAGTATATTCCCATGATATCTCCAATTGCGGTGGTAATGTGGTTTAATCCTTAAGTATTTTCCGATGATATCCCAACTAGGGTAGTTATGTGGTGTAATCTTTTAGTATTTTTGCATTATATCAACGTATATACTTCACTTACTAACATAAAGATGTATATAACTTAACTTACCAACATTACTTACAAACTCAATCACTTGACACTGGCTAAAAGAACTCCTTGGGGTGACGAGTCATTAAATTAACCAAGTCACTAAATTAAAAGGTGACAAGCCATTAAATTAAAAAAAAATCTTTTTCCTCTTCTGCGTATCTTTATTTTTCATGTATGTTTGCATATTAAAAATGTTTTTTAATCATGAAGATTACTAACCATTCACAGTGAAAATATGAAAGAGGCAAATACAAAGAAAATAAAAAAGGTAAAGGGCGCAACGTGGACTCGAACCCAGATCCACTAGTCTTACAGGAGCTGTCTTTTGACGTCCGGCGTTATTAAGAGTTGTTAATATTATCTTCCTCGCTAATTAAATATTAGATTAAAGAGGTTAACAAACTTTAATAAGTTAATCCTAATGAACCGAATTATAAATATTATTTCAATAATAATCATTTGATGAAATTTAACAAAATAAAAAAATGATTAGAACAAGTAACGAGAAAAGAACTATAAATGGTCCTGACTAGGAAGCCATTTCATTTATTTGTAATTTCATTTAATTTATTCGTAAAGAAGACCAAGTCAAAATAGAATAAAAGGTTCCTTAATTTTTAATTGAAAAGGTTTTTTAAAATATATACCTATGTATTTCTTAATTCCTAATGCTTTAGATAAGGAAAGTTAATTAATGATCTATTTTTGCAATGAAATATTTATTTATTTATTTCTATTCTTGTACACACACTTTACAAATAATTACATAGTTTACATAGATAATAGGTTATTAATAAGAAAAAAAACATGTTAAAGATCCGTAACTGTATGTAAATAGGTTAGTCGTAGTGTTTTGTGAACACCTCACTAGGCGAACCTGTGCTGAGGTGTTCCCATGTTTGGGATTAAGTGCTATTCTGTCGACCTAAGTAGAAACACTGTAACCTCCTTGATATTGTCAAGAAGGGCACTGTGGGTCGACCCATGGCGGCAGTATCCTACACATAAATTTAAAGGTTAGTTTCGGTGGGGATCTATATATACAGTTGTTCTTAGAATCTAGATTATGAGTAAGTTAAATAATTGTCTTGATAAACGGTAGATATATTTTTCTATGGACCACGCGCCAATGGTATAATCACGGATATTGTGGTAATATTTTCTGTCTCGAAACAAAGTTTATTTAATTATATTTTTTTTATATTTGGGATGGGTTATGTTTGGTTAGGTGTTATAATTTTTTGAGTAAATTGAATACCTTGTTGTTTGATCCAGTCTTTTATGTGTTTTTTGAGAACTATGGTAGATGAATTTGTAGTTAGTAGTTGCTTCAGTGTGGTGGGCATGCATATTAATATAATGTATATTAATAAAAATGTTTAATGTGAATACAATATTTCAAGGGAAATAGGTAGATAATTAGATACCTGAACAAATAAAATAAAAAATGGCCGATTCAGTCAGAACAAAACCCTTTATTACATATTTACATTATTAACCCTTTGATTAGTGAGTTATTTTTTTATTATTTAATTATATTTTGTTATAGTACGTAAAAATGTTTAACATATATAATTAATATTATCTCTAAATCATAATTTAATCGAAATAACAAACATGACAATAGAAAAATTTTAATAAAGTTGTACGGCCGCACATACGCGGCGATACTCGAAATGGATCTTTCGAGTGCCGCTGCATACGTGTGCAGATACCCGTCAGAGGGTTCAAAAGTGCACAAAACGTTTTATTAAATGACATGTATTTTTATGAGACATGGCTTAATAATTAAAGAGTTATTCAAAATCCGTGCACTTAAAATCAACGCACGTAGAAGTTGTAGAGTTGAAGTATGTCCTGGTGGCGCACTTCGCAGCAACAGGATTTCCACCAATGGATCCACAGTTAAAATAACTGTGGCAGTCTGCAGGGTTGTAGAATAGTCCTCTCGCTAAACACTTCCCATCAGCACCCGCAGCTGTAGGGGGCTCGTGCCTGGGGACGCAGGAATTGGTGGTGGTGTTGAAAATCAGAGCATTAGGACAAGCAATGATTTGGGGATACAACTTTTCCGGAGACCTGAGACAGACGTAGTACAGCGCCGGGTTAAGCGGGTGAACTCCAAGCTCCCCGACAGTTGTGCAATTTTTCAAAGCTGTAGAACAGGTCCCGTTCACAGATTTTAAACGACAAAGTGTTGTCAAGGGATCGAAGTAAAATCCTGCTTCGCACGTCAATTGTCTTGAAAGAGGATTTACTTGATTGGAGCCATCGTTTTTGTACGTACAGATATGGTATTCAAAGCAGTTGAGAGCGTCGGGAAAGATACCAACCTGGTAGCATGTGAAGGTATACTCCGTGTCTGGGATTGGACAATCTGGGTTTGGAACGGCCGTGCAGCTTCCTGTTGCCTTTAAGCAGGTTTGACCGCCTTCACAATTGTACAAATCTATTTTCTCAAAAAGTCCTGTGGGGAGTTCTAAGCAGTAACCTACACTGCTGCAGCTTCTGCACATGAATCCTACTTTTGTGCACTCAGTATCGACGATTTCTCGACTCCATTTAGGTTCACTACCGGATGCCTGAAAAAAATAGCATAAAAACATCTTGTTAAGATATTGAGTTGAGATTTAAATTTTTCTCTTAATCATGCCCAAATTTAACAAAACAAATCATACATTTTTTTGACCGAAAAACTACATTTCTGTGTGTAATAAATTCCAAAAGGATATAATATCTGGTCAGCAAAACAATGATAAAACATCCCATCGCATCCTGTGAATTAGAAATATTTCTGATGCTTTTCTTAAAACTTGGTAAATTGTTGTAGTCTGTGGTACTTACGGCATATGAAATAAATCCGATGAACAAACATACTAGCAACTTGTATATCATTTTGACAGATCAATTGACTGAAATATATTTATATTTTGTGAATTTACCAAAAATCGAATTTAGTCAATCAATTGTGATAAGAGAATGAAATTCTTCCTTATATAGAAGTCATGCAGTAAATTGCTGTCAGGGGTGTTAAACTCTCTTTTTAAAAGTATTTTTACTATATTACCCATGCACAGGCTGCGCCTTAGTGGGTTCCCATTATTCTTTTGATTTTTATAATATTTTGTATGCCAAATATAAAAATTGGGCAAAATAAACGAAAAAAATACATCTATTTGAATTTCGCTTTTGTTTTCTTGATTGAATCTTGGAAGTGGAAATTAACCCACTTCCCGACATTCGATCGAGCTGAAACTTGGCAGATAGACTCTTTGTCGATGACAATGCGTTCTATCAACTTTTGGTGGCAATTATGCACACACATACACAGATATACACGTATTTTTCTGAAATTCGATGCCATTACAGTACATAATATGTACAAAAAATAAATGTTGGTCTCATCCATTCGACATTTGGCTCAGTTTGGAGCGTGGTGTACCCCAGTTCCTGGGTAAAAAAGTTCAATCCTCATTCAAACTAAATAATATATATTGAAGTTTAAAATTTTGAAAAAAAAATGTATTATAGTAAAAGAAATGTTATTTCCACAGGTTGATTTTTTCACGAATTTATTTACATAATGATGACAGTTGAAGCCTTTCTGTTTTGACTTTAATATCCGGTGCTGTCTATCTACAGCAAAAAATATTAAAGGATATCTATTGCATAATATGAGTTGAGCAAGATTTGGTAACCGCCATCAAAATAAACTTAGAACTCCTGTAACGTTTTTCCTCGTATCAAATCGACATTCAGCGTCATTTTGAATTCTCGACATTTTAGCAGTCGATGTATTCTCAAATTTTAAGTTGATTGGTCAGTCGTTGATTAAGTCGTCAAACATACCTGTCATTAAAATTTAATCGGAAGATTGATGGAAGACATTCCATTAATTTTTTCTGGATATTAAGTCAAATGGCGGATTGTGGGGTTGAAAAATGGGGAGTGGCATTACATTTAAAAATATATATATCGATGCTGGAAAGGATAAATGGCTAGAGCGCCATCTACTCAGAAAGAGGAAATGACTCGGCTGTTCTCGCTTCAGCCACTCTTTCTTTCCAGAAGCATGGCGCTTCAGCTATTTATCCTTTATAGCATCGATATGCATTCATACCAGCATGGGTGTCACCAGAAGGGCAGAGAAGGCAGCTCCAACATTTAAATTTTATCGGGCGAGCGCGATACTGAGAGTATCTTCCACTCTACTATACTCATATCGACTATATATTATTTGGAATAAATTAATAAATTGTGGCATGTTGATTTTTAAAATGTTTTTATTAGTCTCAAAAAGATAAATAAATTACAAATAAATTTCATACGGTAATTAATTACCTAATAGTTGTATTTGATGCACCCCCATAAATGAGCAGGGCTTGTGTGTATGGGGAGGAGGGGGGGTGTGATATTATATTGGTTTTATTTGACATGATTCTGCACAAGTTTTCGGTATAATCTCTTAATTTTATTGATCCTCTACAAAAATCAACAAGTGACCGACAAGATACTCCTCCACCCGACTCTTCACTGAATATAATTGTACCCCCCACACGTGGAGTTCGGAACGGGACGTGCCCCGCGCCACTTGAGGCCGCCGCGCAGAAAAGTAAAGACCGAAAGTAAGATAACGGTTTACAGTGCAGTTCACTGTGAGACTTTTCTGCGCGGCGGCCTGAAGTGGCGTGGAGCACGTCTCGCTCCGAACTCTACGTGTGGGGGCGACTAATGTCTTGAACATACGGCAACTCCATTTTAAATTTACTCTAACGCATTTCATGTCCAAATATAAGAAAAAAAAACACTCTTACATCACAGTTACACCACCAGAACAATAACCAACCGACACTACAATGTACCTACACTACATACCACATCAGCTCGAAGACATTTCATGTAGCTAGCTCCTAAAATATTTATCCTTCTCCATGAGAACTTAAAAACCGAAAACCAACCCCATACCTTTAAAAACCATTATCACAATGGATCCTTACATTTAGAAACTATGGTATGTAAAATTTGCTATTGAATTGAATTATTTAATTTTTTTATTTATTTTTTTTATGAATACTGCACAAGAGTCCCAACTGCTCCCGTCTGGAGCCAGTGAGACTATGGCACCCCCAATTGGGGTATGTGAGGCTGAAGGTAGTGGGGAGGGGAAGGAGATGGGGAAGAGGAAGGTGGGAAGTACCTGGCTATTCAGATCTGGTCACCAAACACGGCTAAAGCCATTTCAAGCAACGTTTCAATTCTGGTGGTCTTACACCAGGGCGATACTGTAAGTATCTACCACTCTGATTAAATCTCCAATTACAATTAGTTACTTAAATTAAATTGAATTGGATAATTATAATATTTAATAACTATTTATTAATGAATAGCATAATTTAATAACTGTACCCAATCTGTAAACTTCATCCGCTATAACACAGGGACATCCCTAGCATGGCGGATGAATTAACACAATTTTTTTTTCAATGTATAAAGTTTTTTAAATAAATAAATAATTTTTAAGGTGAGTTTTAAATTCTTTTATATAAGTATTCATGTTTCTAATTTTTTCTGGTAACAAATTAAAAAAATTAACTCCGAGATATTTATGATTTAATTGTTTTTTTTTACATTTTGGAATTGGAACTATGTATTGACGTTTGTCTAAGATTTCTGTTATTTTTAAAGGGTGCAACTTTATTTCGAATATTATCTTTATACATTTGTAATGTTGCATGGTAGAAGTATAATGCACTTAATTTTCTGACTTTAAATTGTTTGAATAAAAGTTCTTACGAATGTAAATAGAGTTTTTTTTTTAATTGTTTTTATTATTAGTTTTTGTGATATATAGATTGTTTGTGTTTGATTTGTATACGTACCGCCCCATCCTATAATGCCGTATTGTATAATTGATTGACAGAAAGCAAAATATGTGGTTCTAAGTAATTTTTTGTTTAAAGTATCTATTCATTCATCTTAATATGTATGTTAATTTCCTTACTCTGTCGTTCAGAATATTTATATGTGGGGACAATTTTAATCGCTGGTCTATTATACAAAAATTAATAAAATAAAATTTACTTGCGTATGCCGGGATTCGAACTCGCGACTTTCGGATTGCTAGTCGAGAGCCCTTTCTCTTGACCACGGAGGCCGTCCGTACCTTCCATGTTAATGCAAGGTTTCAGGATCATACAGATACAGAATGATATAAAAAGCATACCAACAACACATTTGGATTCCTTATTCCCCTTGCCACACAATAGAGGAAAAAAATGGAGACCATTTTAATGTATTATAAATTTGAATTGGAAATCTCTGAAAAATGTGTGCCTGTTTTCTTCAATGTACTTGACACGATTGTTTATTAATATATTTTACTTATCCAAGTCTAAAATCACACGAATACCCTGTTATATAGATCTTAGATAATGATAAGTTATCTCTCAAAAACAACAAAAATCAATTTCAAAGTGATGCGATTACGACGGGAGTTGTTTTTCCTAAGAGTATTTTATCTTCCTGACTCAAAACCCATGTAGTGACGGTCAAAGCGATATGTAGATAATAATTAGAGAGATATTAGATCCTTTGATTATTTTTTGTTACTAGCAAAGACCTGTGAAAAAACAAAGATAATCTAAATTTTCGACAAATTAGTTTCAATTTTGAAAATGGCAATTAAAATAATTTCCTGGTAAAAATATTACATTACGTATTATTGATATCTAGGTATTTCAACAGTTGTCAAAATTCTCCAAAAAAACCTTATAAATTTGAAAATGATGACACTTAAATCCAAAGAAAAAATTCTGGAATTCATTGGACCTGAGTTACGGACGGACGGAGTCCAAACCAAAATTAATAATATGATGTCAAAATATAGGTACATCATGACTTTGCATAATATCATGGGTGATTATCATGGTGAGATTCTGAACATCACATTCACATAATATTTTTTTATGAAGAAGGGAAAATTCAGTAAGAAATGTATGATTTTTCAAACAAAGCCCTTTTTTTTATTACAAGAGAATGTATATTGTCTTCCACGCTAAGAGTTCACCTCCATGTAGGATATTTTTCAAGGATAAATTAATTTAGTACAGTGGGTATATAAAAGCAATTTAAAAAATTTCAATACAATTGCCAAGTTATTTGTCAATTAAAAAAATAATTTCATTACATTATGCATTGTTTATTGGAATACTGGTATCTAGTAGGTTTCGCTAAGTCTCTCCAAGATATTTTCATTTCCAACATTATGCATTCTAAATGAAAACTATTTTTGGTCCATTCGGAATTCAACGTAAACATAATGCTCTTTACAAAATGTAATGTTCTAATGATGTTTGCTCTGTCACTCCTAAATCTTTATTTCTTTTCTGCACATTTTGCTGATTAATAAAATATTGTTTATTATTTTATTATTCTTACATGAAGTATATGGATGGAGTAACAGATATTAATTGGATTGACCACTTTGCTTTTGTTTGACTTAATTGAACATGTTTTTTTCATTTCTCCAACCTGTTGAAATTTTTTTGTCCTTGAATAACTCAATTAAAATTCTTCGAATCTTATACAAAATGTGTCAGGTTTGATGTCAAAAGGCCTTCGCTCACGGAGAAACTGAAATGAAACCAGTTGTCAACGCAATTCGAAATTCGTAAGTGCTACCATGGCAACCTGTTAACAAGGCAACTGAAAAGCAACTGCCGCACACCAAAAATGCTGGTTTCATTTCAGTTTGTCCGTGAGCGAAGGCATTTAGAGAAATTTGGTATTTCTAAATCAAAGAGTGAAATACTTAAGAAATTCTACTCCGAATCATCCAGGCATCGTAGGATCATCAAAAGAGTGTTTTAAGTTTGATTTTAAAGGTTCACAGACCCTATCAGATATAACACCTGAAGAAACCAATAATAAGGACCCTATAGAAAATTTCATTGTTTGCATCTTACACAACTCCCTCAAATATGCTTGATAACTATATTTTTTTTGTGAATACCATACAAGAGTCCCAACTGCTTCCGCCTGGAACAAGTTAGACTATGGCATCCCTAATTGGGGTATGTTGTGAGGCTGAAGGTAGAGGGGAGGGGAAGGAGATGGGGAAACCCTTGGCTATTCAGATCTAGTCACCAAACACGGCTAAATTCATTTCAAGCAATATTTCATTACTGAATGGTGGTCTTACACCAGGGAGACACTGAGAGTATCCACTGTGAAACGTTCCGCAAATATACTCGTATATAATTTTAAACGAATGAATTGTGAAACAGCACAAATTAATCAAATAAAATTTATTTACGCAAGCCGTAATTGAACCCGTGACCCCCAGATTGCTAGTCGATTAATCTCTCAAATAATGCAGAAAATCATTTATGAAGTTAGTGTTCTGCATGTACAAAGTAACAAAATTTCGATCATGATCATTTTGCACTTTATACTCTGAAATTTAAAGGTCAAAGCTAATATGTTTAGCTGGCTACACCACTTTCACGACCATCTACGGGGCTTTGAAGAATTATCATATTTTTTAAATTTTTCAATATGAAATATGAAAGAAGTAAAAGTATTGAATTTCAGAAATAATTTCGTAGCAAGTGTAAGTAGTAGATAATTACATAAATAGGTTTATACAAGAAAAAACAGTTAAACAATTTAATTTTTTATTAAAAATTCCAGTGGGAAAATTTTCAATTTTGTGTTTTTATTAACACTTTTTTTCAGATACTCGTTCATACAATAATATATTCATAATTATTACATAAATTGACAGTTGTCATACTCAGAGCACACTATCGCTACAAGTGTATTGAGCGGAGACTTGATTATGCGTGTTCGCCAAATCTTCGCAGGTGAACTCTTCACAAACGTGCTTCTTGTAATTGAAGTGCATCCTACTGAGACAACTTCTTCTGATTGGATTCACACCCGCAGCAGTGCATTCGTAGTAATAGAAACAGGATGTAGGGTCGTAGAAGAAACCCTTCTCCCTACACTTCCCATCTGTGCCTGCCGCAGGTTGGGGAGTGTAGTCAACGCAGATCTTCTGAGTCGTGTTGTATTCTTTATTCCCTGCACACACAAACATTTGCGGGAAATAAGTTGATTCCACTACTAGGTCTGACTTCATGCAGATGTAATACAAAGCGGCGTTCCCTACGATGCTTCCAGATTGACCAGGGGCTTCACAGAGGGGAGCGGGAGAGGGACAATTTCCACTAGAAGTAAGCTTTTTGCTACACACACCTGTTTTGGTGTTGTAGTAATAACCTGAATCACAAGTCAGCACGATAGACTCCTCCAAGATTGAGTCATCTGAATCTCCTGGTATACAAAGGTGATACTTTTGACAGTCGATTGCATCGGGAAAGAGACCCTTCTGATGACATATAAACTGGTATCCAGGATTTGAATTGTAACACAACGGGTTGGGATTATGGTCTAATGTACATAATCCTGTTGATTCCAGACAAGTGTACCCCTGGTCATTTTTGCAGTCATCCAGTCTTTGGATGAGCCACCCGGCCCCAAGGGGTATGCACAACCAGACTTCGTAGCAGCCGTTGCACATCTGGCCTGGCTTGGTGCAGTTTGTTTCATCTATAACGCGATCGAGAGTGTTCATCTGAATATTATACATATATGTCCCACCATCCTTGATGTTTGACGTTGAAATGAGGCTCGAGTAATCTGCATAGTCCGAAATCTACAAATAACATTTACAAATTAAAATAAAATTCATTTTATGCCCAAATCTTCAAGTTAAAATAAATTGTATATTTTTAATACACGAGAAACATCCAGCACAATAAAAACGATTTTACCAAACGATGGCTTCAAGTCAAAATTATAAAATAGAATTCTCGGAAAAATTAAAAAGTGTGCCTAACTAAAAATATTTTGAATGGGTGAGATAGAGATGTCATTTTTTACACAATTAGGTTTACCCTTTTGCTAGAGTCTGATTTATAACTAATTTTCGGCAAAGTGTGGAGACTTCATAGTCCTGATGTTGAGAAAGATTACATTACTATTGCAAAGTTTGAAATAATATTCAAGCTGATGTGCCCAACACTCAAATTGGTTTTTTGATAAAAGCAAATACATTTTGGCCTTTATCAAAAAATAGCCGAAAAATACTTACTACAACGGACACTGAAAAGATTAACAGAAGTAAACAAATCGTTCGGCACATTTTATTTTTATGATAAACAATCTTACTGCTCGCGCTAGAAGATGTAGCCTTTATATAGATTTACCGTACGAAATCAATATCTGACAGACGTTGTCAACCTATTCATATAAAGGGGTATAAACGCAAGTTTTTTCAGCGGTGGCCTCGAACCATCGGAGCATTGGAGGATCAGTTTTTCCCAGTCCTTATATTTCCATACCGCATTGTAAACTCTCCTTCCTATCTCATTTACTATTACGCATGACCTGTACTCAATGGTGAATCCTTGAGGTGGTCCATAGCCTGGTCACTCGGTCGCCCGGTGATAAAATTGTTTGGATTTTAGTCAGATTTTCTTACTGCGGGTTTCGACTTACTTGCTTTTGAAAAGTCTGCCAGTGAAAAGGTCTATTGGTACAAAATCATGGTTCCATGCCAACTGAGAATAAAGTTAACTCAACACCTCCTTGAAAAGTCATTAAAAGCTATGAAAAAAATAATTTTAAATTAGCCGATAACCCTAACCTAACTTAACCTATTTAACCATTTTTTTATATATATTTTTTATCACTCTAAATGGCTTATCTGAGATGTTTCTGAGTTGGTTTCATTCCGAGTTGTCCGGTCACCCAAAATCATATATGTCACGTATTGGTATAAAATCATATATCAAGGCAGTATCAACCGCAAATATGTTTGATTTTATCATACACAATTCAAAGGAGTTAACCAACTTTTCAGTTAGTTAAAAGGCTGCTTTCCTTTAGATTCAAGTGTAGCATTCTCGAAGGTAGATCTCAGGGGGCCTGAGGACATCATCTATGTTTTCATACTAATGGTCTAGAAAATGAACCTGGGGGAAGGGGGATGATTGATAAGTGCAAGCGCTACAGTAATTACCCCCTAATACCATGCGAGGGAAGTCGCGGGTCAAAGCTAGTAAATAATAAAGGAATTTATTAATAAAAAATATAACATTTAACTAATAACTACGCGTAACATTTTCTGTCCTTCATGTAAACATATAATATATAAAATTCCAAACTCGCTTTTGCAATGCATTGGTTTTTGCAAAATAAATTTATAGCTTAAAACCCTTTTCCTCTGAAATCGCTGATGGGTTTTCTACACGATCTTTTTCTGAGTATCCTGAGCATATTGTCAAACATAAATACACGAGATAAACAGATGCAGAGGCTATGTGATGAGATTTTGAAGTAGCAATAGACGAGGGCACCAACAGAGAAAATTTAAATAATAAATTAATTTCAATATATTATGTAGTTTATTTAAAAAAAAAAATTGTGATGAATAATGGTAAAACTAGTAATTATTGAAAATATCTGAAGCGAAGTTACAGATTATTTAATTATCCAATAAATTACGTACCTATGTATTTTTTACACGTCCATTCAATTAAATTACAGAAATTGTTATCAGCGATGGATGATAAACGTGAACTTTATCTATTTGAAAGTATTGGCCTACGTTTCATACTTATCATTAAATCTCATCTTGGAATCTGTTGTAAAATATGGAACACTGCACGCATTCTTTGATGCAAGATGTTGACGAAAATAAGTCTTCATTTTAGGTAACCCTCTTAAAAATATTTGAAGAATTTGCAATAGAAACAAACATGCTGTGTAAAAAAAAAAAACAGCGCTGTTAGTCAAAAGATACAGGAACGGTCCGAAAAGAATCCCACCAGCTTTCCTGAAAGGTAGAAGAAGAAAAAAAATATTTAGGGCACATCGTCAACGTTGGAGGTTGCTCACCACTTTCCCACTGTGTTCTAAGGAACATGTGGTATCCTCCTTCACCGTACACGTCAAGACTCTAATTTGATCCGTTTGATAGATTCTCCCACGTTAACGAACGGATTGCAATCTTTAGAGGACAGGCGTCGGGTGGGATGCAATCCCTGTTCTACCGGTATTTCAATGGAAGATTCTGAGGAACTAGCATCATTGATCCCTTCGGCACCGGTGCATAGTCGGGAGACATGCCAAATGCGCGCCCAACATATGTACACGGTTGACATTTGTCACATGAGAACGGGTCGTTTTTTCGACTCGTTCTTGATTCCGACAGCTCGGCTGTGGAACAATTTGCCGGCCTCTGTGTTTCCTCCCTCCTACAACATGGGTCTCTTCAAGACCAATGTTCATTCCTTCCTCTCCTCAAAAAGACCCCCCACACAGCATCCCAGATGACATAGGGGCATTCTCAGGGCCTCCTGTGTGCAGTTAACGTAAAAAAAAAATATGTATATAAAGGAAGCTAATGATTTTTTCTATATCCCAAAATTCGTGCACACACTGTTAGCTGACAGCATGTGAGTGCGTACATGGTATGTACAACTTAAGATGTCAGCCACTGGTGTTTTATGGAAGAAAATAAAGGTTTTAATGTATTAGGAAAGATGGTGATCAAGTGTGAAGTCAGTCCAAAACAGCTGGGCTCTAATCGTCCGGCAGTTCCGCCAACTAAGAGCTGAGCAGCTGGAGGTCCACCGTCGCCAAACGACGTCAGCGCCCGCGCAGAAAAGTAAAGACCGAAAGTAAGATAACGGTTTACAGCGCAGTTCACTGTGAGACTTTTCTGTGCGGCGGCCTGAAGTGGCGCGAAGATTGGGCACAAGGAAGATTGTGAGTCACAGACGAGCCAATCCTTGAATTTAGTTTCTAAGGCTGTGATAATTTGCTAGATAATATGAAAAAATCAGCACAATTTTTATATATGCTTGATTTTAGTTTTGCTTGATTTGTTTTTTTTTTCGATTTCCTAAAATAAATGTTTTTTCTTGTAACCTTTTGAATTTCAATGAATCCATTGTAATGGCTGTTTTAATTTACTGTTTATTTTACTTTCTTTTTTTGCAATCCTCCTTACCTCTATAATATGTTTATTCGAAAAGATAGAAATATCATTAATAATATATTTTATTTTAATCCTAATCATTCTCAAGTGCATCATTTTATGAATCACAGAATTTGACGCAAATTTAAAAAAAAACAATGACTTAACAAAACAGCCAATGGAAAAACAGTTTTTAGTGAAAAAGGAATTTTGATCATATCAACTTAAATTATTTTCCTCGAAGGTCTTTTTTGCTAGATAAACCGCTAAAAAAACAATTCTAATCATAGCAATCTTTAAAACAAAGTGATGATAAAATTTCAAACTCGTGACTTCTATAATTAATTTATCCATTTTTCATGGAATCAAACTTCAACTAGTTTACCATTTATCAATGAATTCGTCAAAAATGTATTGAACAAGGTTAGCTCATCGATGTTCTAATTAAGTATGTATACAATGAGCAAAGATTTATGAAATAAATATACAAACATTTTTTGACATAGAAACACAATTTAGAAAAAAATAGTTATTGAAAACCAATAACAATAATGCATTTTTTAAATTAGATATCACAGATTGTAGGGGTTAATTAAGGGTACAATATATCATAATCCAATTTCAGGGACATAATTTGCCTTTTAAATTGTTCGTATTTCAATGTTTCTGTTACATTAATTTTGTTTTTGGATAATAATATATTGTACACCTAAATATAAATAGTGGTGTTGAGCCGTGGTCGTTCTAAGCACAGCAATGGCTATTAAGCCATTAGTTTTAAATCTATTGCTTATGCCATCTGAGGGGTGAATTTTTTGGATAAAATATTCTTTATATGATTTGATATAATGTATTTATGTATTTATATAGATATAGAAAATAAGATATTTGATAAAGCATCGAGCCTTTCCTGCAGCATCGTCGTTATTTTTTCACTTTTTATTAGAAAAAGATAGTTCCTCTGTGCAGTTTGATATCATAAAAATATACGCAGGGCTGTGTCAACATTAGGGAAAGCTGATTCAATTTTACCATAGTGTATTCTTTTATACAATTGTGCGTGAGTTTGAAGTGAACTTGTGCGAGGCAAATCACTAGAACTTAATTTTTTATGACATATGATGAAACTGTTGAATTTCGGTTCCTAAATCGGTAATAAGATCTTGATGATATGTGTTGACTAAATTTCTATAATGCTGACTGTATTCTGAAGTTTGATCGGGACATATAATTTTATCGAAATCGGGTATTTTAATCAGGAAAGAGAATTCGTCTGCTATTTCTTTGTATCTCTCTCCCCTTCTTCGCATCTCTACATTTAATTTATCAATGACGCCATAAATAGTCATGATTTTAAATTGTTCTCTCGGGCTGAGACTTACTTCAGGAGCTGGACCATCATTGGGCATTTTCTTTCTTCATCTTTGACGGGTGTCTTTAAAATCATTGCGCGGGCTTCTAAATTATCAAAATCACATCGTAATTTTTCTAAAAAATCGACGAACGATTTGTAAAGATTAGCACACTTCTCTAGAGTTAGAGACTTTCGGAAGGTTTGCAAAATTTCGTCCTAACATAAGTGCGAACTCAAATTCCTGTAGTTTATCTAACAAAATTGCTGCGCAATGTTATGATACCCACCAAATTAAAACTAATCTGCCATAAGTTAGCCCCCTAAAGGATAAAGTTGACTTTTGGGACACCCTGTATTGTTTATGAATGAATTTATTAATAATTTGTTTTAAATTTTTCCTGAAAAACGGACGTTTCAAATCTGACGTTGCAAAATGACTTGATTTACGACCCCAAACTTTTCAAACGCCTTAAAAATATTAATGTTCAGAATTTTTATTTTTTTTAATATATTTGATTGTATCGTGTACAGACAAAGGATTTTAGTAAGAATCCAAAATTTCAGTATGTTCGGTGCCATAGGGCCTAAAAAAATGGCTTTTGAAGTTCGAACCCAAACCTTAAAAACGCACAAGAAATGATTAATTTTGAGAAAATTGTTATTTGGGATAAATTGTTGATTGATTCGTGTACAGACGTCAACGGATTTTACTAAGAATTCAAAATTTTAGTAGGTTTGGTGCCATAGGGCCTGAATAAACGGCTTTTGAAGTTCGAATCCAAACCTTTCAAAGGCCGACCTCAAACCTTTAAAACGCACAAGAAATTATGAATTTTAAGAAAATTGTTATTTTGGATAAATTGTTGATTGATTCGTGTAGAGATAATGGTTTTTAGTAAGAATCCGAAATTTCAGTCGATTCGGTGCCATAAGGCCTAAAAAACGACTTTTGAAGTTCGACCCAAATTCTCCGAACGCTTTAAAAACGATTACTTTCCAGAAAATTGTGTTTTGGAAGATTATTTGATTGGATTCGTGAACAGACAACGGATTTTAGTAGGAATCCGAAATTCAGTCGGTAAGGTTGGCCTGAAAAAATGACTTTTTAAATTCGGCCCCAAACTTTGCAAAATGACTTTGAATGATCAAACCCAAACCTTTCAAAGGCCGACCCCAAACCTTTAAAACGCACTAAAAATGACGAATTTTAAGAATTTTTTTATTTGGGATATATTGTTGATTGATTCGTGTAGAAATAATTGTTTTCAAAAAGAATGCAAATTTTCAGACGGTTCGGTGCCAAAGGGCCTGAAAAAACGCCTTTCGAAGTTCGACCCAAATTCTCCAAACGCCTTAAAACGAATCAATTTCCAGAAATTTGTTTTTTGGAAGATTATTTGATTTGATTCGTGTACAGACAACGGATTTTAGTAATCATCCAATATTTCAGTCGGTAAGGTGCCATTGGGTCTGAAAAAATGGCTTTTCTAATTCGACCCCAATGCCTTAACGCACTAAAAATGACGAATTTTCAGAAAATTGTTATTTGAGATATATTGTTGATTGGTTCTTGTAGATATTATTGTTTTTAGTACGAATCCAAATTTTCAGTCGGTTCGGTGCCATATGGCCTGAAAAAACGCCTTTTGAAGTTCGACACAAATTCTCCAAACGCAAAAATGATCAATTTCCGGAAATTTGTTTTTTTTGGAAGATTATTTGATTTGATTCGTGTACAGACAACAGATTTTAGTAATCATCCAAAATTTCAGTCGATAAGGTGCCATTGGGTCTGAAAAAATGGCTTTTCTAATTCCACCCCAATCCTTTAAAACGCACTATAAATGATGAATTTTCAGAAAAGTGTTATTTGGGATAAATCGTTGATTGATTCGTGTACAGAAAACGGATTTTATTAAGATTCCAAAATTTCAGTCGGTAAGGTGCCATCGGGCCTGAAAAAATAACTTTTTAAATTCGACCCCAAACCTTGCAAAATGACTTTTAATGATCAAACCCAACCCTTTCAAAGACCGACCCCAAACCTTTCAATCGCCGTAAAAATGACGAATTTTCAGAAAATTGTCTTTTGGAGTTTTTTTTAATTGATTTGTGAACAGACTATGGTTTTTAATTTGATTTCAAATTTTCAGTCAGTTCGGTAACACATGGTCTGATAAAACAACTTTTGAAGTTCGACCCCAAGCCTTACAAAACGCCTGTTATAATGATGATTTTTCCAAAAATTGTTATTTTGGAATATTTTTTGATTGATTCGTGTACAGACTTTGTTCTTTAATAAGTTTTCAAATTTCAGTCCTTTAGGTACCATAGGCCTTGAGAAAACGACTTTTGAATTTCGCCCTCAAGCCTTACAAAACGCCTGTAAAAATGATGAACTTTCCGAAGATTGTTTGATTGATTCGTGGACAGACAACGGTTTTAATAATTCTAAGAATCCAAAATTTCAGTCGCTTCGGTGCCATACAAGAAGGATGTAACGTAACATGGCATGACACCTCAAAAATAAAAAAAACGAAAATTCTGGGATTAATTACTATTTAATTATAAGAAGACATTATTAGCGAAACTCAATCAAAATTTGGAAACAGAAAAATTACTTAAAGCACCTCTGAGACTCGAAGCAGGACCTTTCGCTTCCCGGGCAAATGCGCTAACCATTCATTTTTATTGTATTTCTTATTATTTTAACAGAAAAGTTGAAATATCAGAGCGTATATAAATGAAATTCATAGTTCTGCTCTCCTTTTGTCATTGGTGTTGTTTACATTTAAAGTATCAACTTCACTAGGGACCCGTGTTGAGATTATTATTTTATAATATTCTAAACTATCTCTCTGACATATATGTGTCGACTATGGGTGTATGGGTGTGGTGAATAATAACACAAGTCACAAAATGTGATTTATTTATATAATTACCTTCCATATACCTACAAGAATTACTCGATCCAAAATACTTTTCAATTGCAATTACAATTTCAGGACGGAGTCATTTAGGTACTCACTTATACCTAGACTAGATTGCATGCAGTTGGCAATACATTCTCAGAAAGCTAATATTACACACCTCAATCACAATAATCAATGTTAGAAATGTTAATATTTGTCTGCATGGTTTCTTCATTATATTTTACTACAGATTCTAAACTACTTAAATCAGATATCTTAACCGGACATCTTCATCAGACAGAGGAGTTATAGCTAATAATTCTATTTAATTAAAAAAAAAAAAAATTATTAAATCTCCTGACAGACCTAAAATAATAGAGCTAATTTGCCAACTATGCGTGCCCAGTCATTTCAAGCAATGTTAACTTTTAAAGTAACAATAAACTCTATACAAAATTGCTCTATTTATAACCAATTCCTAGATTTGCAAATAAAAGTGAATGTATGAATAGGTATGTGTACTTGACTTTGCTCGATTCTTCGATTCTACTTGCTAACAAGTCACCTTTATTTACATATTTTTATTCGGCGTAAATATAATGTTTTGTTATTTTTACATGTTCTATTCTCTTCCTTTTCACATTATTTTTTTATTTGGTTGTAACACATAATTGTATCACATACCTATTTACTAGCCTTTATCACACATACATCATATTGGGTAAATTT
Source organism: Glyphotaelius pellucidus (assembly GCA_936435175.1). Classification (NCBI taxonomy): domain Eukaryota; kingdom Metazoa; phylum Arthropoda; class Insecta; order Trichoptera; family Limnephilidae; genus Glyphotaelius; species Glyphotaelius pellucidus. The sequence goes on from OW386547.1 coordinate 27,445,262, forward strand.
TTGATATTGGTGGCCACGGCTATTACGAATAATTTTTAGAAAAAAACTTTAGATTTGCCTTAATCACTATAAAAGGAAACTTATTGCATCACGGCTGGCGGAAAATAATGCATTTTAATTTTCAATATCGTTAAATAAAATTTCACTTCGCCAATCGATCTACGACAGCCCGCCCGCTGCCGGTTGCCGCCCGCCATTTTGTCATTGTTGGTATCCCTGACCTCACAACTAAATACGATTGTAGGTAACTTCGCGTGATACATGATGGGCGCGTAATTATGAAAAATGTGTATAATAATAATTGTAATAAATATTGTGTAGCGGGCTTGTGTATGTTATCTTTACTTTAAAAAACAGCCTACGTTTTTGAATGGTTTGTTTGGCTACGCAGGGTTTGTGTAGCGGGCTTGTGTATGTTATCTTTACTTTAAAAAACAGCCTACGTTTTTGAATGGTTTGTTTGGCTACGCAGGGTTTGTATAGCGGGCTTGTGTATGTTATCTTTACTTTAAAAAACAGCCTACGTTTTTGAATGGTTTGTTTGGCTACGCAGGGTTTGTGTAGCGGGCTTGTGTATGTTATCTTTACTTTAAAAAACAGCCTACGTTTTTGAATGGTTTGTTTGGCTACGCAGGGTTTGTGTAGCGGGCTTGTGTATGTTATCTTTACTTTAAAAAACAGCCTACGTTTTTGAATGGTTTGTTTGGCTACGCAGGGTTTGTGTAGCGGGCTTGTGTATGTTATCTTTACTTTAAAAAACAGCCTACGTTTTTGAATGGTTTGTTTGGCTACGCAAAGTTTGTGTAGCGGGCTTGTGTATGTTATCTTTACTTTAAAAAACAGCCTACGTTTTTAAATGGTTTATTTGGCTACGCAGGGTTTGTGTAGCGGGCTTGTGTATATTATCTTTATTTTAAAAAACATCCCAGGATTTGAATGGTTTGTCTCCATTCCAGTACCTACGCGCCTTATTATTTATCCCGCGAAGTCGACTACAATCGTTTGTGTGAAGTCAAGGATACCAACAACACAACAGTTGACAGAATGGCGAGCGGCAGCGGGCGGGCTGTCGTAGATCGGTTCGCGAAGTGAAATTTTATTTAACGATATTGAAAATTAAAATGCATTATTTTCCGCCAGCCGTGATGCAATAAGTTTCCTTTTATAGTGATTAAGGCAAATCTAAAGTTTTTTTCTAAAAATTATTCGTAATAGCCGTGGCCACCAATATCAAAAAATTACCTCATATTGTTTTATATCAGTTCTTATATGAACCTAGTATGTATATTATTTAAATATTGTATAACTATTATATTTTCGTTATTATTAAATTACTGTTACCCCCCTGTGTACTACTGTATCATGTAACACTTGCATGTAAAAACCATTTATGGCGTTTAAATAAATAAATAATTAAATTATTAAATTTTTATTTTAAATCAGTAATCGGATATTCAAATAAAATATTTTTAGTCCAAATTAAACCTCACATGTTCCCCTCACAAAATCTATCAAAAATGGTAGTTAAAAGTTTCATAATGAGAATGTTCACAATCACATAAAATATTTTGGATTAGATAAAGGCGGAAATAAACCCGTAAGTCACACTTATGTTTTTGGGAACTGATTTTGTTTTCTCATTTTGATTTTTAAAGTACAAGTCAGATCGACGTCATTAGAAACTAATTTTTTTGTAGATGATTTTCTAAAACATTTTTTTATGACTTGTACTTTAAAAATCAAAATGAGATCATTATCTATGACTTATGCGTTTGGATACTTGTATTGTCTTTATTTGTAATGCTCCTGAACACATAAATCATGTAGCTATTAAATGTTCACTATAATTTTAAAAATGTAAATCCCCAAGAAAGATGCTTAAATCATAATAATAAACACATTTCTTTTAATTTTTGAAAAGTAAGTAATTTTGACTTATGTGATTGTTCCCCCCGAATGTAGATATAATAAGATAGAGTTAGTTGAAGTAGAAAATCTATATGGATAAAAATAAATGTGCTGCGATTACAAAAAACAATTTGTGATTTATAAATGTATCATTTTATTGTCTCTTGTGTTTATTGCCTCTCTTCGTTTTATTTGTCATTTGACCGATCTTTTAATTTTTATAGTGTTGTATTTCCAATTGTTTTGTTATTTAATCTTTATTTAGAAACAGTTTCAAGATTGACAAATGTTGTATTTGTCTGATTAGATTTATTATTATTAACCTATTTGTGTATTAACTGAGTTTTTATAACTGGATTGTTCTCATGTTCACGATAACTCAATAACTACTGAACGAATTTTCATGCGGTTTTTACCAATAGACAGAGTAATTTATAAGAATGGTTTAAGTATATAATGTGAATTGGTTGAAATATATAATTAAAAGAGAATGCTATACAGACACATACGTGGTGGACGAGAGGGCTGGTAAACAGGCGGTGTGGATTTGATTTGAATGCAAATTAACAGATGGCGGTTTGAGTTAATAATACTTGGTTATAAAGGTTGAGTAACCATCCAGTAGATGGCACGTTTCGTTAGCCACAGCAGCGCGTGGCCGGGTCAGCTCGTATAAAAACACAAAAGTAACACAAAATGGTTCTTTAAAAAGAACCATATAATAACACGTTTCTTACAAATAATGGGCAATAATGTGCACAGGCATATTTAAGGCAGGCATTTTTATTTGAATTTGTGTGCCGTGTAGGTACTTTGAAATCAATTCTGTTCAATAATTCAGGACAGTCAGTAATATTGTTTACGATTTTAAATAGCATCTAAAAATTAAAATTGCATCTGAAAATTGTCTACGTACACTCAAATGTAACAATTTTTAAAAATTTTGTTGCATTCAAATAATTATTAAATCGATTGTGTGATTTATAAGAAATAATATATTAATTATAATATATTAAAGACATAGGGAGACTATGTTGATTTGAAATAATGAATTATGCAATTAATTTAAATAGGACATAGATGAAAAAAAAGCTATTAAAAAAAAGGATGAACATGCTTATGTTATGTTTTTAGTGCCTGATTTTTGATTACAGAGAAGATTCATATGTAACTACGAGTATATCAGAGAAATAATGGTTTTTCTGGTTTTTACTGCAACGCTTGTAACCAAATGTATCAAATAAGAGTCATTATTAATCAAAGCATGTTTTCCATTGAGCTTTTCAGCTGATCTCAGCTACGAACCTTTCAAAGCCTTGCAGTCGTATCTCATGAAAACTAAAATTATTATTATTTTGTGCAATAGTAAGAAACTAAGGAATCCCTTTGAAGCCTTTATAGGCACAGCTTCCAGATATTAATTAAAGGCCCCATAGTAATTATAAGTTAACGAACGGGCTAGATTCCATACCATCTACGAAAAAGTACGGTTATTTCTTTGAAAACTAGGAGAGAGGTACCTGTGAATTAATGTATTCTTTTTGGAATACCTCAGAAGAGTCTCAGTCTGTTTCCGTCTGGAGTCAGTGAGACTATGGAATTCCTAATTGGGGTATGTTGTGTTACGTTACAAGAATAAGGAATCGAGTCTTAAGTACCGTCATGTTTCGACAGTCAGCGAATCGAGCCCTAAAATACTGTTGCACCGCGGGACGGTAATGCGCAGGCGCATCACCCCTCCCGCGACCCACGGATCAGGAGACGCGCCGCACACGCCATTCAAATCAGTCTTCAGCAAGCGAGCTTCCCGGGCCCACGTCCCGCGCGAACATGTGCGACACAAGTTCAGTTTCGCCGGTTGTGCACTTCCGGTGTCCGCTTGGACGCTGCTGAGACCGGGAGAACAAGCGCGTAAAGCCGCTGTTGGCCCATAAACCAAACGTGAGTCAATTACCATGTTACCCTTTGTGTGCAAATAATGTTTTAGCCCTAACCACGCGTGTAGAGAGCAGAGACTGACGTTCAAACTAACTTTCAGCTAGGATCGTTCCTCTTATGTATTATTGTGTCTCCTAGAATTGAATAAACTATTTATGTGATAACCTACCGTGTTTTGCTTGTCGAGAGAGGCCCTGGGGGGATGGAGAAGCGTGAAGTTCCGAACCACAAGCACTAGCCTTGAGGTTAAGAGAAACCCTGCATTGCACCGAACCTGAGCTAGTTTTTATTTGGGGCAGATACAGCAACTAATTTGTATTAAATATGTGGGAGCTTTCTCCAACCCTGCCGATAGCATCAGCACGCACGCTGACGCTAACACTGGCGCTAAACGTGGGGCCATTTAAATTTTTTTCTGTTCCACCACGGCCTCGTTCCCAAGCAACAATTGTAAACTCTGAAATGTTATTATGATGTATTGTTTATTCCCAATTGTCTAGCACTTCCAACAGGAATCTCGGCGCGAACGTAATTTCGAATCACAATTTAAATTATTACGGGCGCGATTTTATCATTTGTGAGTCGTCACTCGACAAAATATTACCGGTATTCCAACGCAAGGTGCCCAACCTAGGAAGTTGTCGCTGCGAATAATACAGTGATTACAAAGTGTCGGCCGATTAAAATTGCTATTTTCAATACAAGTGAATAGTGGAAATAAACACAAATTAAAGAAGAATTTATTCAACAATTAAAATCATGTACATGATAAACAAATCATCCGCTTGGTCTCGAAAGTGCTAAATATTTTTAATAATATACTATATTGCAGCACGCTGGTACGTCTCTTAAACGGACACTTGCTGACACCTAGGGAACAAGTGGATTTAAATTCTTTCTGTCATTTGACAATTAAGTATTTTTGACTCTGTCGTCTGCTGAAACCGGGTCATGCCGAATCACATTCGAATAATGCAAAAAATACTAAATTCGCGTTGACGTGGATTCCTTGACATCTGACACTATAATACCTTGTCAATTGACAAAGAAGGTAATATCTTGTCGAAAAGACGAAGGGAATTCGCGTGTAAATACCAAAAAATTGGTGCTGTATAAAATCAGGCTATAGGAAGCCGCGTAATGAAACCATGCCCCCAAGATATTGTTGAATTCTCAAACAAATTACTTCCACGAAAACTTGTGAAAATTTTTTCGATTTTTCCTTTTTTCGATTTTTTTAATTTTCGAAATATTTTTTTTCCAAAACGCTTGGAGTTTTTCTTAAAAACGCATGGCCAGAGGAAAATCGCTGCTCAAATTTTCTCCAGTTTCAGACTCTGAAAATTTTTTCGATTTTTCCTTTTTTCGATTTTTTTTAATTTTCGAAATTTTTTTTCCAAAACGCTTGGAGTTTTTCTTAAAAACGCATGGCCAGAGGAAAATCGCTGCTCAAATTTTCTCCAGTTTCAGACTCTGAAAATTTTTTCGATTTTTCCTTTTTTCGATTTTTTTAATTTTCGAAATATTTTTTTTTCCAAAACGCTTGGAGTTTTTCTTAAAAACGCATGGCCAGAGGAAAATCGCTGCTAAAATTTTCTCCAGTTTCGGACTCTGAAAATTTTTTCGATTTTTTCCTTTTTTCGATTTTTTTAATTTTCGAAATATTTTTTTTTCCAAAACGCTTGGAGTTTTTCTTAAAAACGCATGGCCAGAGGAAAATCGCTGCTCAAATTTTCTCCAGTTTCGGACTCTGAAAATTTTTTCGATTTTTCCTTTTTTCGATTTTTTAATTTTCGAAATTTTTTTCCAAAACGCTTGGATTTTTTCTTAAAAACGCATGGCCAGAGGAAAATCGCTGCTCAAATTTTCTCCAGTTTCGGACTCTGAAAATTTTTTCGATTTTTTCCTTTTTTTTCGATTTTTTTTAATTTTCGAAATTTTTTTCCAAAACGCTTGGATTTTTTCTTAAAAACGCGTGGCCAGAGGAAAATCGCTGCCCAAATTTTCTCCAGTTTCGGACTCTGAAATTTTTTTCGATTTTTTCCTTTTTTCGATTTTTTTTAATTTTCGAAATTTTTTTTTCCAAAACGCTTGGAGTTTTTCTTAAAAACGCATGGCCAGAGGAAAATCGCTGCTCAAATTTTCTCCAGTTTCGGACTCTGAAAATTTTTCCGATTTTTTCCTTTTTTCGATTTTTTTAATTTTCGAAATTTTTTTTTTCCAAAACGCTTGGAGTTTTTCTTAAAAACGCATGGCCAGAGGAAAATCGCTGCTCAAATTTTCTCCAGTTTCGGACTCTGAAAATTTTTTCGATTTTTTCCTTTTTTCGATTTTTTAATTTTCGAAATTTTTTTTCCAAAACGCTTGGATTTTTTCTTAAAAACGCATGGCCAGAGGAAAATCGCTGCCCAAATTTTCTCCAGTTTCGGACTCTGAAAATTTTTCCGATTTTTTCCTTTTTTCGATTTTTTTAATTTTCGAAATTTTTTTTTCCAAAACGCTTGGATTTTTTCTTAAAAACGCATGGCCAGAGGAAAATCGCTGCTCAAATTTTCTCCAGTTTCGGACTCTGAAAATTTTTCCGATTTTTTTTCCTTTTTTTCGATTTTTTAATTTTCGAAATTTTTTTTTTTCCAAAACGCTTGGATTTTTTCTTAAAAACGCATGGCCAGAGGAAAATCGCTGCTCAAATTTTCTCCAGTTTCGGACTCTGAAAATTTTTCCGATTTTTTTCCTTTTTTTCGATTTTTTAATTTTCGAAATTTTTTTCCAAAAACGCTTGGATTTTTCCTAAAAAGCACGTGGCCAGAGGCAAACCTCTGCCCAAATTTTCAAATAACCCAAACACTTACAAATACGCGTTTTTTCGCAGAAGCATTTTGTAAAAAAAAATATATATACGTCCCCAGTGGTCAATCCCTGGCAAAAAATTTCTTTCCAATTACGGATAAAGAGTCGAGTTCTCGTTTTTCTCCCAACGTAAGGTCACCCTGACACGACCCTATACACTATGGAAGTCCCTCAAGTCACGCTGGGTATAATCCCCCACATTTCTACGTCAAAAAAGGAAGAACTACTACAGGCCCTGAGAAGTAGAAAGATTTCTCCCAGGAATAAATCCAAAAAATGCCTTATTCAATATGCTTCTTTCTACAACAAAAAGTACATCAGGAAGCACGTCACATTCAAGGAAGAAGACATCGTCTGGAGGAGAAACAACACTCTGTCACAAGGTGCGCTGTACTTCTCTGCCAAATTGGCACCCCGTTTTGTAAAGACGAAAGTCCTAAAGAAAATCTCAGACCTGGTTTACCGATTGTCCGACATCTCTGGTAAACACATAGGTAACTACCACATAAAGGACATTGTAAAAAGTGGTAACATGGAAACAAACTCCATTGCCACGCCCGTATAACCCCAACGGTTATTCCTTGACTCCTAGCAACCATTCGTCTACACCGTGACATGGATCACTATGGAAGTCAACCCTTTTGTTTCGTCACTAATGAGCGGCCTCTCGTAAACGATTGTCACTCATTGGGACACTCAAACGAAACCTTTCTAGCTCTGGCACAGTGGTGTCAACTGTAGCCAAAGTCATGGAAGAAATTATAATTCTCCCTTGTGGTTTCGTTTCATTTTATTTTATTTTATTTTTGTTTGTATAAATATCTCGTCATCATCAGTCATTCGCCTCTAATTGCTGCCCCAGGTGTCAAACCTTGGAAACATCGTTTTTTCTAAGCATGCACACCTCTACCTGAAATTGATCACTTCGGAGAAAGGAATTCCCTGTGGCTTACTGCAAGTAGTCAGAGACTACGTGCCCAAGGTTTTGTGCATCGTCACAACTCGCAGCATCATATTTTCACATCATCATGTCATACCTCGTCACCCCTTTCTAAATGTTAGAAAAATCTTTTTTGTACATTAAATATCGGGTCCTCGCCAAAGTGCATCTAACCCTTATGTCATATGTAGTTAAATTAGGTAAGCAAACCTGTGTAAACCCACGGCGGTATCAGATGTTTGCTACCCGTTCTAAGTTTTTTTTCTGTTTTTTAAGAAAATAGAATGGCGCTCAATAAATAACCCAAATTGCTCTAGCTCTCCCCAGAACTGGATGTGGAGTCTGGAAAGTATCGTTATAAAAGGGACAACTTTCAACGTGCCTCTTCATTAACGATAAATTTTTTTACAACATTTCAGCAACATTGAGTCACCCTGGGTCTCAACTGCTCAAACTGAAATTTTGGGGTTGCCTTGTTGTGACTTATCACGTGCAAAGTACGAGGTCACAACAAGAAGCCAGGTCTCCAAGTGAACCACCCTGTGAACAACCCATCCCATTATTATAATTTTCATAACACCAAGGTGTGTCCATCGCAGTCTGTTTAAGTAAGTAAAACCTAGAAGGTCTTAAACACTCAAATCGGACCAATGTAAATAATTTTCCTTGTCAAACAACGATAAGCGCATGTCTTGTATTGTTGCTACCATCGTACGTGTAAGTACAACAAAAGTTGTACCATCACGATACGATACTCTGTGCGTAACCAAAAGGGTTGTACCACAAAGGATCTCTTTTGCGGTAAGCTTAGATGAAATTCACATTCCATCAGCACGCCAGAATTTTTTTGTCCCTTAATTGTTGAAGTATAAAATCTTGGCCAGATCTTCAAATATGTTTTTGCCTTTGTGCAAGTCTTTAACGTACGCTAATATGGATTTATTATGCTACGGTATTGTTGTACTAAGTACATCAGTATGTCTCGCCGTCTGTATTGAATAGGTACCTTTATATGAACGTTAACCTTTGTTGCCATCATAGGTGGGAACCTTATAAAATCTGCCGTCATAGATGGGAATCTCAGAATATCTACTAAATGCGATACGGGGAGCCCGTTATAATTACTCTGTGGGTTTTTGTCAGTAATGTCATAAATACCTAGTCTTTTGCACCTCCCTTCAATACTGGGCAACCCAGTTGTAATTCGTTCATTGTTATCCGTGAAGACGTTATAAAACTTACTTGCAAATCTTTTGATTTTGCAATCTTGTACGCTATACGTGAAGACGTTATAATACTCACCATGAATCGTGCGAACGAAATAATATCAAACCTTTATGTGTGAACTACTCAATGTAGTCCACACCCCCTTTTTTGTAATCATTAATATGCCCGTGGACTTCCTGTCACAAGAACCCAGGAACTATCTACTATCTCAAAAGGACTAATCATACGCTTCACTCATGATTATGGGGCATCGTGTCGTGGGAGTTAAGTTGATGGACACAAAAATACCTAACTCGTTGTCTGGGAGACGAACAAAGAAAATCCCCAGGTTTGTGAGATTTGAGCAAGGGTCTGTCATTTCTCGCAAACAAGTAGGAGAATAAAACGACCCCTAATCTTCTGCCCAATACACGTAGAGGATTAGACTTTTATGTCAGTGTATTCTTTTGTCCAACACTACCAAATATTATTGTAATGTGCCAGGATGACTGCTGTAGACCTTGTTTCACCTCCACCCAGAGGTCGAATTTCGGAAATAGCCGAGTCCCCAGCAGTTTTCTTCGTTCAAATGTTCCCAACTATCACCCCTCCCCTTCCTCGAAATTATCCGTGAATGGGGATATATGCGTTACGCACTTGGCGTTTCGTTTGTCAAATGGGACAATCTTCATACGCGGATCCTTTCAACTTCCTACTCCTTTCCCAGTTGTCATTATTGTAATGTGCCAGGATGACTGCTGTAGACCTTGTTTCACCTCCACCCAGAGGTCGAATTTCGGAAATAGCCGAGTCCCCAGCAGTTTTCTTCGTTCAAATGTTCCCAATTATCACCCTCCCCCTTCCTCGAAATTATCCGTGAATGGGGATATATGCGTTACGCACTTGGCGTTTCGTTTGTCAAATGGGACAATCTTCATACGCGGATCCTTTCAACTTCCTACTCCTTTCCCACTTTGTTATAACTAATCTTGTACGCAATGTTTTGTTTTTCGAAAGTAGAAAAAATGCTACCGTATAGACGTGAGCATAGGTCATGGAAGACCAACTTCTTTCGAATGGGGAATTTTGTTATACGTACAATCCCTCAACCACGTATTCTTGGAAATGTATTTGGTAAAGAAAAAAAACCAAAAAGGGTTACACAGAACCTGTCCTTGAATACGTACCTTTGTAACATGTATTAGGAATTAGCCACATTTAGTTAGCTCTCTCTCCGTCTCTCTCTCTACACGCCAAACAAATCCAACTTTTTCTCAACATGCACACTTGTTTCTCTCCAAACTTTTTTCATCATTGGTCTACTAGGCAGGTAAACTTCAAGAATTTTGTTCTAATAATAATTTTTGCCGGATTAAAAAAAAAAAAACCAGCAGCTCTGCACCCTATCTACATCTGCGCCTCTTCATGCTGCCCTCGCTACCGTCACGGAGGTCCCTTGCCTTCAATCCCTGCGTACCAAAAGCACCCGACCGCATCTAACATAACCTAGTGTGAGTCGTGCGTGTAGTTGCGAATTGTATCACCACAAAGAACCGACACTCAAAACAAACCCGAGCACGCCAGCTCTAGGTTGGTTCCTGTTCCTGTTGCCCTTGTGCAAATGTTCCTGCTGCCATTATGCAAATGTTCCTGCTGCATAATACAAATGTTCCTGTTGCCCTTGTGCAAATGCTCTGCTGCCATTATGCAAATGTTCCTGCTGCATAATGCAAATGCTCTGCTGCCATTATGCAAATATTCCTGCTGCATAATACAAATGTTCCTGTTGCCCTTGTGCAAATGTTCCTGCTGCCATTATGCAAATGTTCCTGCTGCATAATGCAAATGCTCTGCTGCCATTATGCAAATATTCCTGCTGCATAATACAAATGTTCCTGTTGCCCTTGTGCAAATGTTTCTGCTGCCATTATGCAAATGTTCCTGCTGCATAATGCAAATGCCCTACTGCCATTGTGCTGATGCTCCTGTGCCCTTGCGCAAATAACAATACCAACGATTGTTCACAAAACAATCCCACTACATACAAAAACCAGTGTACCAACCACCAATTACGATTCCACTCTCCAATACTTCAATGGTTTCGTACTGGCTCACCCACAGGATCCGGAAGCAGTTACCCTTTCGACCTCTGTGACAGGTAGAACTCTCCACACCACCTAGAAGCCTCATCATGTGTTCTCTTCCTCGTATTTTCTTAAAGGCCCTAGTGTCCCTTGAGTGTAATCTCAAATGGGCCAGGTTACTGTGACAAAGTAACCTTGTAACTTCAGTGAAACGTTCAACCACCCCAGACATCCTACGCAAACCACGTTCGCAAACATTAGCTCACAGACCAATGATACAATTTTAGAGTTTTTTTTTTTTCTATCACTGCATAACCCTTGTACCTTTCTTCAACAGATCCTTGTTCTTTGCAACTGTATTTATGTATGCCACTGCCTTTATATACATTTATTGACAATTCCTTGTTACACCATGTATCATCTCTTTTGTGTTCTGTTCATAACTATTCTCCAGCTAGGAATTTCTCTCTCTCTCTCTCCTCGTTTCTCTTAAATGTTTTTGGCACAAGTGCTGAAAGGGTAAGAGGATTTATTAGCCCTACAGCTCCATTGCCACGTCGCTTTTATTGCGGCGAGGGGGGAAGTGTTACGTTACAAGAATAAGGAATCGAGTCTTAAGTACCGTCATGTTTCGACAGTCAGCGAATCGAGCCCTAAAATACTGTTGCACCGCGGGACGGTAATGCGCAGGCGCATCACCCCTCCCGCGACCCACGGATCAGGAGACGCGCCGCACACGCCATTCAAATCAGTCTTCAGCAAGCGAGCTTCCCGGGCCCACGTCCCGCGCGAACATGTGCGACACAAGTTCAGTTTCGCCGGTTGTGCACTTCCGGTGTCCGCTTGGACGCTGCTGAGACCGGGAGAACAAGCGCGTAAAGCCGCTGTTGGCCCATAAACCAAACGTGAGTCAATTACCATGTTACCCTTTGTGTGCAAATAATGTTTTAGCCCTAACCACGCGTGTAGAGAGCAGAGACTGACGTTCAAACTAACTTTCAGCTAGGATCGTTCCTCTTATGTATTATTGTGTCTCCTAGAATTGAATAAACTATTTATGTGATAACCTACCGTGTTTTGCTTGTCGAGAGAGGCCCTGGGGGGATGGAGAAGCGTGAAGTTCCGAACCACAAGCACTAGCCTTGAGGTTAAGAGAAACCCTGCATTGCACCGAACCTGAGCTAGTTTTTATTTGGGGCAGATACAGCAACTAATTTGTATTAAATATGTGGGAGCTTTCTCCAACCCTGCCGATAGCATCAGCACGCACGCTGACGCTAACAGTTGTGAGGCTGAAGGTAGTGGGGAAGGGGAGGTGATTGGAAAGAAGATGGTAGGGAAGTACCTGGATATTCAGATTTGGCCACAAAACACGACTAAAGCCATTTCAAGCAACATTTTAATTCTGGATGATGGTCTTACACCAGGGCGATACTGAAAGTATCTTTCAATCTGGAACGTGCAGCAAATATATACTACTGGTAAACTTAGCATTTCACGCTGCTGTTTTGATAAGAAAGCCCAAAAGGAAAGCATAAAGCATAATAAGAAAGCATATATGCTTTGAAGCATTTTATTTAAGCCGTAGGTTTACCAATTGGCAAACCTACGGCTTGGTACAGCTTTTAGTTGGGTAAGAGAATACTTATGTGCCATTGGTCTAAAAATTTTTTTTTAAGTTGTTAGTGAGTTTATGTTTTAAACTAAAATAGTTGAATTTGGAAGGAGGTTACCGCCTCCCCGGGAACCAATGATTGGATTACCAACACCCCTGCCATGGGTTAACCCGATTGGGTAGTTACTAGTTACGTTTGGTCACTCTTAACAGAGGCGCCCGGGTTCATGAGGTGAGTTTTGTCTAGGTTTGGCCAATGCATCTGCTCACCAACTACATGGCAGGCCGGACTCCTGGACATATTGTCACCCAGAATCCTACCCACCCCTCATACCTTTTTCCTTCTCAGAACTTCCCCTCGTTCCTTTCTCTAAAAAGACATGTAATTTTTTCTCAGGGCTTCCTATATGAAGTTATTAATTTTTTTTATTAACTATTTTAATTTTATTCTAGTTTGTTATATTTTTATTAATTAATAGATTACCTTAAATTGTAGAAATCTATCAAATTCTGATTTTTTTATCAGGAATATTTAGTTACTATTACTTTAGCAACCAAAAAATATTGTCTGAAAGTTAATTTCAATTCGAAAATTTGTGAAATTCAAAGATTCAATTTTTTAAAATTTTAAGTTTGTGAAATATGTGCACAGGCAATACCTACCCACTCCTGATGTACGGTGGCGTACGACAAATGACGCGTGTTCCGAGAGAAAACGTGGTTTTACTTTCACCAGGAGAGCTGTCCAGCTCTGCCACTGCAGAGGCGGTTATTCTCTGTTTTAGTCCGTTCAAAAATTGCAATATTTTGATATTGATAGAGTATTTTTTCAATTACTGTGACAAAAGTAGACTGTCAATATAGAAGTTATAATAATATTATATTATATCAAATATTATATCAACAGAAAGTGAATTTAAGTCACCATAATGTTTGAAAACATTGTACACTTCTTTAGTAAGAAGCCAGATAGACTATAATTTGCCTATTTGGTCCCCATTGTATAAAATACATTCCGACAATATCGAGAAAGGGTACAGCACAAATTTCTAAGATTTATCAACTATAAACTGAAATTCCAATTCAAAATATTAACTATGTCCTTTTGATGAAACAACTTAACTTGATTACGCTGTCAGATAGGTGGATCATCTCTGACCTGGTACTATTATTAAATGAAATTATTAATAATTGCAATGACAACCTTGAAATTCTCGCCAAAATAAAATTTTAAGTACCGACCAGAAACACGAGGCAAAGTGCTACTTTTTTCTGTGACAATTTTAAAACTAACTATGAAGATCATACACATATAAGCAGACTAAATCATTTTGGCAATAAATTTGGGAATATTGGAGACATGTTTAAAGATTCCGTATTAGTTTTAAAACGTAGTCTTTATAATCACTTTACCGAGATGTATGTTTTCACGACTCCTTAGTGAATACACATTTTTATTTTTATATTTCTATGTTTCTTTATACATATTTCGCTTTCCATACTACATACTATTAATTTTAATTGCAAATTATTATTTACTGTGTACTATGTACCTAACACAACTGTATTGCTTGTTTACTGATCTTGTGAAAACCCACCTGGTAAATAAAATAAAATAAAATATCAATCGCGTGTACGATTTTTTTAGCTTTACTTTCTATATTACGCATTTGAACTATACATTTTTTTAAAGCAACATGCGTTTTTTTGCACCATCTTGGTGTTGCCACCAAGGCCAGTATAAATAATCTTCCATTTTTGTACACACTTTCTAGACGGACTGTGGATGAGTCCACCCCTGGTAACTGATGCTGGAAATCCTGCGGGAATTTGAAGCTAGAATTTATTAAGGTTTTTTGTTGAATCGCCGCCGCCGCATGGAGCTGGGTCCAATCTCACTGGGGACGTAATTAGAATGAGACGGCGCAATGCACCGAAACTTCTGAAAAGCAAATGAACGCCTCTTTCGGAGCAAACTCCATCACAGAATGCTGTAATCCTTAATTCACGCCAGGCAGTTTTGAATTTTTGCAGTTGCATTTTTTAAATTTGTTTTCAGGTTTGAAATAAATTGAAACATTACATTTTGTTTTGAAGAATTTTAATTTTCAATGTACATTGAAAGTAAAAATTACAAATCGCTCCCCGAGGGATAACAATGGCACAACTCAAAAAACTGCTTTTTAACCATTATTTCACAAAAGTTGAAAAGCAGTTTATTAATTTTATAATTTCAGGTTTAATATTATAATAGTATTACAATGATCGTTGTGCCACTATTTTTGCTTAAATTCGAGTAAAACATTATTATATAACAACGGTGTATTCGCTTTTAAGGCCACACTAACATTTTTTAAAATTGTTTGTGTCTTTTTTTATCGAAGATAGAATAGATATCCAAGAACATTTCTGCATACTTAACTAAAAAATGAATTTTTTGACTTGTGCCACTGTTATCTCTCAGGTGCGAAATGTACATTGAAAATTAAAACTCCTCAAAACAAAATATCAAGAAATTGTTACATAGTTAATGCCCAAGAAATACGTCTTCTTCCTCTTATCCTGTTCCGGTCGGGGACCCACTGAATCGACAAGGCGCCTTCATACGCCCCCGTCTTGTGCTGACTGTTCGGCCTCCGTCCATGGCAGTCCCATCCTCTCCTCACACAGTTTATGTAATTGCCATGCTCAACTGTGTCTGGGGCGGTCCACTGGACGTCTACCCTCTGGAATCGCACAAATATTTTCCTAGGTATTTTTTTTTCATGAACTCCACACAGGAGGCCCTTAGGAAAATAATTTCCCTCAGGGCCTATGTCATCTTTGGAGATGCTGTGTGAAGGGTGTTTTTTAGGAAAGGAAGGAGAGGAGAGTTCTGGGAAGGAAAAGGGTTTAAGGGGTGTGTAGGAATCTGGGGTTCAGTGTTTCCTGGTCATCCGCCTTCAAGACCTAGGCAAACTTCACCCCGTGAACCCGGTATCCCGTATAAGACATCCGGTCATTAGACATTCTTAGAACAAAAAAATGAAATATCAGTTATACATTTATTTTATTTAGACAATTAAAATAAAAGTACAACTGATAATAATAACTTACTCTTTGTCCTTTTTATGTTGTCATTACAATACTTACATTATGATTTTTTTCACATATGAATTTTTCATCTAACTCTCATACACTTTCCCACTTGTATTTTTCTCATTATGTTATTCTCATTATTACATAAAAGTATTTGTAAAAAGGTGTGTGCACATTTATATACACTTTATTTATGGTTTCGGTGTGTGGCACCTCTAGTGCTTGCCCGTTGACGTTTAGGCATTGGTTATATTGCGAGCCCTGCAATATTTTGGAATGCAACAGTTGTTGACCTGCACAGATTCAAATCAGCAGATTTGAAAAGAAAGCCAGCCATTCCTTGTGGAGCAACCGAGAGCTTTGGGGCGGTACTCTTAACCGCAACACGACGGATCCTTTTTGAAGATCGCTACGATCGTGATTGTAAACCTTGGACATCATAGGTATTCACCGTATTGGGAGCTGACTGGAAACATCCAGGAGAGATGATTGGAATCTAGAATCATCCACCTGTCCTGCTTCTAGAGGGTCCTTTTGGGTGGGAGCCAATTCTCTGGAGTTCTGCCCTTCTCACGATGTGAGATTCGTTTAACAAAAGGAGATTTCATCATGCGTCATTTCAACTTACCACGGTATCAACATGAACTATTTAAACCTAAGCAAGCCCTTGACAGACAGCCTTAGTTTCAGGATATCACTTTTTCATTTTAATATATATTTTTGAATTTCTAATACCTTCTTTTCTTTGAAAATGTAATTGATTTTCAAATTCTATTCCTTACATCTGCCATGCGAGTTATTCTTGCTCAAAATAATCTACCTTGTAACATTGTTGCCACCTCATCCCCGGTAATAATTATATTCTTCGACCGGTCAGTGGTTGAGTGGGCATCGCGTTTGGGTCCCACACGGGCGTCCCGTGTTCGATTCCTCGGCTGGCTAAGTCCTCCATCACAACACAAGCAACATTTTCGGCTTTCTGTGGTGGTAGTGGGAGATTTTCAAACATTGTTGGGTTATTCGTAACCCGGGAATGTTTGTCTTTCTTTTTAAAAAAGTTAAATTAAAAAAAAAAATTCGTTATGCTCATATTTTTCTTATCTATTCTGTTTCCATATTTAAAATATTGTAATTCCTGTGTAAAGGACATTAATTAACAATACAGAAGGGGTTGATAGTAGATAAACAAAAGAGTTATTTATTTTATTATTAATAATAACCTTTTCTTGTATAGATTGTATTTTATTAAGATTTACATTATTAAATTGGTGATTATTTTAAAATCTTATCATATTTTTCCATTCAAGCTATATTTTAAAACTTGTTCAGTTTCTAATCTCATAACTTGGTCTCTTTAATTGCTTTACAAGTTGTTTTCTCCGTTGGCATTTTAAGGATGCTTCCGCCGAGAAGCCCATTTCCGTTTAGTCAGGAAACATGCCCTTTGGCGAGAAAGCTTCCATTTTGACACTGTGAGGCAGTAACTTTGCTGCAAGATAACAGAGTTCATAAATTATAAAAAATTACAAATCACAATGGAAAAATAATGTAAACTGTATTAGTAAACACGATGATTAATGATTAATTATTTCTTCAAAACTTCTTCGAACACGCAAACTTATTTTGTGGCACCATTTTAATTCAAAATTAAGTAAAAAACTTAGTTTCAACCACGTTTATTCTTTAAAAAACCCACATGTTTCGTAAGTAATGCTAACTTCATCAGGGTTTACTTAAAACTAATTACAACAGTAGACATAGACTTAAAGGTGTCTAGGGATAGCCGGGTAGGGGAGAGGGGTAATATGGCATAATTTACAAAGGGAACAAATTTTATAATGGTTCATTAAAAAATATGTTTTGAATATTAATAATATTTAAATTCATCTTTACTAATTTCTAAGATATACAATTTGGTCATTTGAACAAATTGGAAATCTTGGAAATAAGAAAGAACGTAAAGATGAATTAAAATATTATAAATAATCAAAAAATATTTTTTTATGACCCGTTATTAAACTTCTTCCTTTGTAAATTATGCCCTATTACCCACTTCCCTCTTGACACCTTTAAAAATGTATGTTGTAATTACAACAATGGGCATACATAATTATGTAGTTTTAAGTAAACCCTGATGAAGTAAGCATTGCTTACGAAACATGTTGGTTTTTTAAAGAATAAACGTGGTTAAAACTAAGTATTCTATTAATTATTGTGAATGATTTGAAAACTATTTTAACTTACAAACAATTTTAACTTAAGATTAAAAAATACGTTTGTAAAAAGTATTGTTTTGTGACGGGAAGAACATCGCGCACCAACTAAGTACATACCAGAATCACCAGAATCTAGAGGAATATTCTAGAACAAAAATAAGGGATAGAATCATTGAGATGCATCGATGTTGTTTTGGAAGGTACTGGAAATATTTTGACAGTTCGATCCACAGACAATTTCGTTGGGTCACAGAAGGTACCACGAGTTATACAAAAGCGGCGACGTTCCAACGTTCCGACGCATCGTGTTCATTTACAACGCAGATATCGAATTAACATCGCAGTGCCTACCGAGTGTAGTAAAAATAGTGTAAATAAATACATCAGTGTTAATAAATAAAAACATGTACAAATAAATCTGTATA
The DNA here is from genome assembly GCA_936435175.1 of Glyphotaelius pellucidus. Classification (NCBI taxonomy): domain Eukaryota; kingdom Metazoa; phylum Arthropoda; class Insecta; order Trichoptera; family Limnephilidae; genus Glyphotaelius; species Glyphotaelius pellucidus. Next base: position 27,463,522 of record OW386547.1, read on the forward strand.
AATAAAGCAATCAGTGATAATTAAATAAAGCTGTAATAATTTAATTTAGTGCAAATAAAATGTGTCGCTGACTTTTGTGTTGTTTTGATTGTTTGTGAACCCGGTACGTCATCAAAAAAATTTTAGAGTATTTTCATTAGTTTTAGCAGATATTTGAAAAACATGGCCAAGAAAATTGTTTTCTCGCTTTTGAGTATTATGTAACACGATTTGATATTTATTTGAATGATCGAGATTAACTTATTATGAACTAGAGTTGATTTAATTACATATTTTGCCGGGAGTCACCACACCGTAAGGTCACTGTTTACGACATTATGCAAATAAAAATTAATAATTTTCAGTAATTGTTTACCTAAATTTATAATAATAATAACAAATTAATATAAAGATTGCTACTCTTGAAAATATAACACAAATTGCGTATTGAAATTTATTACAAATGATAACAGGTTTTAAACAATGTTGGAAAAGGTAGTTCATTAGTGTTTTTGCCATTGTTACTAAAATCCATGTATTTGTTTACATTGAATCAAATCTCTGACGTAGGTTCAGTAAACAGTGTATCTGCTCTAAAAGTTTCAACTATAAACAACTCTGCTAAGCCACCCAGTCAGTAGGTAAACGAGAACCTGTTTTTTCAAATATTTTCCAGAGTTTTTCACTGCCTTGTAAACTTATACTGTTTCTTCCGCGTTATTATATTTAGAGCAATTATTTACATAAAAGAAAACAATTTTTAAAAGAAAACATAAAAGCGGTACTAACCAAATAACATAGCCAAATTTTTTTGAGACAATTATTGTTTGATGCTTTTATTTAAATTTTTTTTATGTCAATCTCTTTTCAACCGTTTGGATGGAGACAGTGAGATTATGACATATGTTATATGACGTATGTTATTACTATTTAATGTTATTGGGCTGATGTCCCTACATGAAAAGGGAAGCAGATAGGGAAGAGAAAATATGTGAAGTATCTGGCTATTCAAATTCAGTCACAAAACACCGATAAAGCCATTTCAAGCAAAGTTTTATTCTGAATGGTTAGAGCGGTACTTAGGATAGGAATCGTCTACTCTGGAAAGTGTCACAAATATACTGTAATACAGTAGCTGTACACTGTATCTACACAATCTGTAAACTTCATCCGCCATAACACAGGGACATCCCTAGCATGGCGGATGAATTAACACAATTTTTTGTTAATTGTATAAACTTCTTTTAATAAATAAATAAATAAATAAAACATTATTGAATTTATTTGCGCACGCCGGGATTTGAATCCCCAACCTAAGAATTCGTAATCGAGAGTCTCACCCTTCAATCATGGAGGGAGTTTAAATGTACCTAGTACCTACCTTGTTAGGTGTACCTATATATTTTGTTAAGAGAATGTACCTATATATTTTGTTAGGCTAACCTATATATTTTGTTAGGTGTACCTGTATATTTTTTTAGGCGTATATATTTATATATTCTGTTAGCCTTACCTATATATTTTGTTAGGTATAGGTACCTATATATTTTGGTGGTAGCTGGTAACGCTCCCGAAACGAGAAGTTGGGTGTTTGGTCGGAATTTTGCTTACAAACGCTCCGATTTGCTTGTAGATTGTGGAGGGAGGTTGGAAGTGATCCCGTTACTGGGGTTCTAAGTAAGCAAAACCGCCAGCCATATTATTGATATTCCCTTGTCGGACCTTCGGAATAATATTAATTCGGTCGGTGTTGACATGCTGTCCTGCAAGTAATTATGCAAATCAGATGGTTCATAGGGCCTATAAGTCTCTAAGTCTACGCCACATTAGTTGTAATGATGTAGGTATATCATTAGTTTTAAGTACCCAGCTATAAATAATTGTTAAACGTAAGTCACTAGATTTTACAAATCCTAGTTGTAAGCCAATTATATTATTTTATTATATATGTATTTTGATTTGTCCATCCCCGTTTTGAAAATGTAAACAAATCCAAGTTCATTGAACCAGAGTTACTATCACAGGTAGGCCCACAACCGTCCTTAGTATTTTCTATAATAATATGCAAAATTAATAACCATTACAACATAAGTCAAAGAAACGATGCAGATTAGCTCTCTGCGTGATATTCAAAATCAATAATAAATTACATTAATATTCATAAAATAATACCGTACCTCTACCTCTAATATAGTCAGTGCAAGGCCATTGAGATCATTGAAATATTTAACCAGATTGGGATTATACTGGGTTATTTCGTTAGATGGCATATATATTTTTAGAACCAATAATAACATTTCTTTTCTTTTCACGTATTATTTTGGCAAATAGCTATTCACCTTACCGAGATCCTTGAGTTACAAATGAAGTCTGGTTTTTGAAAGAACGTTTTCAAATCGACCGTTCCATGGAATATTTCTACATATTATAAATTAATGTCCTCCGCTACGGCTGTCTGTCTGTCTGTTCGGGATAAACTCAAAAACTACTGAACGAATTTCCATAAACCAAAGTTTACCATTTACCATTTGTCTCCTACAAATATCTTTACTTAATTCCTTACCTCTTTGTACTTTTATATTCAATATATTTTGTACTTCTATCCATTTTTTTAGGTATTTCATAGTTTTTTTAATACTTTTCACCTTAAATTCATTTATTTATTACTTTTTTACTTTATATTTTTACTTTTTTCTTAATACTTTTGACTTACTACTTTTTACTTTACACCTTCACTTTTTACATTTTTTATGTTGTTGTACTATTCATATTTTTATTTAATTATATGTCACATGTTCTACCGTGTAAGGTTTAAACACACATTTTTAATTTTTTTTTCTTAATGTACAACATGTCGAGAGTATTGTGTCAAATATTCAAGTAAATCGGAGCAAAACTAACGAATATACAGCGTTTCAAGCGACCGGCCCTCTTGCTCGATTCAAGTATATTTCGAGTATAAAAAAAAATCAAATCGATTTTCTCGCAAACAAATTTTTGAAGTTCGTGAATATTATAACTCAAAATTTACTTGACCGATCTTTTTGAAAATTTGTACATAATTTTAACACATATTTTGTCGCCGTAGATGTCAAGAGAGTCAAGCCACAAAACCACAAAGCTGAGAAGATTTTTGGTGACACAGAAGTCATATTTTTTTGGTATAAGTTTTTTGTTTTTAAAGTTAGAAGGGTGAAACTTTGGACACCGATATTTTGTGATTTTATTTATGCGGCTTGTCGTCATCGACTGTTTTCATTTGTATTAAATTTTTCGGAAATAAAAAGATGTATGCGGCTTTTGGGCATTGACTATTTTTATCTATGTGTGTTGGATCTATTGGCAATTTTCAAAATATTCGTGTTAAATGGAGTGTTTTATGGCTCAAATTCATTGAACACGGCAACTTTGGAGGTTTTAAAACAGTTCTGTATACTTAACTCGTTTTCGCCAAATTTGTGGCTTAGCTCCCTTGACATCTACGGCGACGATTTATGTGTTAAAATTGTGTTACTATCACTACCTTTTGAAATCATCGCTACCTGTTGATTTCAACAGGTAGTGATGAAGAGTTTTTTTTTGACGTGAAAACGTCTTATAAATCGATGAACGCCGGCTGCACTCACTCACTTGTCACGTTTCGCCTGAGCCGAGCGTGCAAGTGAGAGCGCGGATTAATTCGGCCTAAGCGTTCGGTTTGTGACGCATCTATCTCTCTTCCACTCCATCGTTATTATGTGAAGTTATCACGTCAAAATCATGAAATATGTCTTTTTTTCGCCTCTAAAACCTTACCCCCCCTTCTAAATGAAAACAGATTATATCAAGGAAGACTTCTAGAAATTTTATTACTAGAGTTAACGAGCATCTCAGGTGTTTAAATAATAATAATTATTCTGAATTTGCCAACTAAATTTTCGAAACAAATCATTTTTTGGATATTGATATTTAAAATTTTATTCACAAAAGGTTAAAATGTTTTCACACAAATAAATGGGTATGAAATCAGATTACTTAATCAATTAAATATTATTAATAACCAAATATTTTTTGAAAAAAACAATCTTTTAAATTTATTTTCATGCTTATATTTACATTTTTAGAAATTGATTTTTGTTATTTAGACATCTTGATTAATTTTGTATATTTTTAAGTTGTTAATAAATGTATTTGTGCAATTATTACACATTCTAAAATAATTTTTGTATATCAGTTTAAATAATTGTATTTTATTGTACTTTTAAGTAATTAATGACCACTCCCTGTAATATTTTTGTCTGTAGTTCTTATTTGTATAAACTTGTTTGTTTTTGTTATTTTTATTAATGGTGATCTTATTCTGAATAAGGAATCTTTGATTTTGAAACATGTAGATAATTTTGATTTAATAAGTCGTGTTTTACGAAGTGATTTTTTCAAAATTTAATCAAATAAAATTCAAATTAATTTTTAGAATTATTTATGATACAATCTGACTTACATGTGAAGATTGTGAAGGCGTCGTGAATGGATTTGGCATGAATAAATTAATTGAACTTCGATGTGTCCCGGTCTACTCGGTGTTCCGGAATGATCTGGTCGAATGGGAACGATATTGGTTTTGGCACCTGTCCCCATTTGTATGCATTGCTTATATTGTACCGTGACAGAATTGATAGTACTATATTATTAAAATAAAATGATTCCAATATTCCAACAAGATATTTACACCATCCACTTCACAACCGGTTATTATTTATCCACCAAAATGAGTACTGCCGTCCACCTTAAATATTAATTCTTTTTTTAATTTTATTTAAGCTTATTCAGGAAACGTTATATATTAATAATAAACGTTATAAATTACGATCAATTAAGGGGAGCCGGTGGTCTAGCTTGATGGTAGAAGGGTGAAAATTTAGGGCTGTACGTATTTTTTAATGCCTCACCATGAAAAAATAAAATATTAAAAAAATTTGTCCAAAAATAAAAAATAAAAATTCAGGGTGGACCACCCTTAACTTTTAAGGGTTTGAAAAATAGATGTTGGCGGATTCTCAGACCTACCCGATAAGCACACAAAATTTCATTAAAATCGGTCCAGCCGTTTCGGAGGAGTATGATAACTAACACCGTGACACGAGAATTTTATATTTTAGATTATTAAATGGCTTTAATAGAATACAAAAATATTGTTATTACAAAAAATAAAAATTCTGACTAGTTAAGGAACTGCGCTGAAGTTGCCCTCTTCATAAATACGGACCTTGGTGGTGGGTCCAGTTTTGGCTCTTTCACTTATCTGTAAACAAAAAATTCTGATCAGTATGAGTGTAGTTATTGCAGGAACAAGAATAAAAAATAAATACAAAAAATTGACAAAATGGCACGTTGTTGAAATTTAAATACAGAAAACAGACTGTTTTTTCATTATATTTTGTATGTAAAAAATAAGAAGTATTCAAAGTAAAAACTTTTTTTTAGTTTATGCGGTAGGTACTGGTGTACGGAATAACAAAGTAAAATTTGAGACGAATCGACCGAGTAGTTTTTTTTTGCCTCACACCATGCGGAAAAAAGTAGTTTTGAAATAAATGAGTTTGAAGTTTCGCCCGGCCCTTTTACCTGCTTCTTCGCTGACCTGCTAAATAGGCTGTAGAACTTTAAATATCGTCAATACCATTACAAAAAAATTACAGTATCTTTTTAAAGGATTTTACTTTCGAAATATTGAAATAATTATTTTTTTAATTCTAGACCACCGGCTCCCCTTAAACATGTAATGGCCAATATAAAGTTAACCAATTATGTTCAATATGCAAAAATTTTTGTTATCGTTTCAAATAAGAAAGCAAGTAATTGCATCAACAAATGCAAATTGAAAGCAACTCATTTTTTGATGTAAACTTTTTCTAAGATGTATTTAATGTACCATTAAAATAACAGTTTAGAGTCAAGAAACACTCCAAGCTCTCTGATTTTTTTTCTATTTGTTGAAGAGGAATATGGTTCAAATTGTAAGTATGGATGATTGGGTAGGTGAAAATGCCATCGCATTACATTTATTCATGTTTATAAATATTTGGTTTTCTACGCAGTATTCATTTTGCATTAATTTATTCCTGTACTTTTTTAGAATATTTTCATATCGCGAGCGTAAAGAATAAAAACAGAATGACTGATGATATGTTTGATGTCGTTGAAATATAAAGTAAAGAGTTATTGACACATGAGAGTCTGAACTGAGAAATGCTATCAACATAACTTATCGTGTTGTTTTGTTGACCGTAATATCTTGTAACAATAATACATAATATTATTATGATTATTGTTGTTGACATTGCACTATGATTAAAAACAACTCGGTTTAATTTCCGTGAAATAAAAAATTGAAACTAATTAACCCTAGATTACTACTCTACGTCGCAGAGGCGCCCGCGTTTTTTTTTATATATTGCTCTCTCTTTTTATCCTTCGCGCGTATTGCATTGAAATTCAAGGACATCCCAGTCATCGTGTCGCAGGTCGGTTGTTGCGTTACGGTAAGTTTGCTAGTTTTTTTGATATGGCCCTCCAAAGGGCCAAATGGCGCTCCAAAGACGTACGAGTAGCTTGTGTGTAAGTTTTGCGCTCTTAATGAAAATGTTAAGGAAAATATTTTTTTTTTGCTTTGTTACTTTTTTTTAGTTAATTATTTCATGATAGACTATTTTTTGTAGTGTAGTAGTAGTAGAGGTTTTTTTTTTTTAAATGTATACTTTAAATGGTTTACTTTTTAAAGAGAAGACTGCTTAATTGCCTAAGTTTCATTTGGATTAAAGATTTTATAATAAAATATATATATATATATATAATATAAAATTGTGTTATTTTTTTAAGTAATATAAAAAATTATAGAAACATTTAAAATATATCCAACATACTTATTAGTTTTTGAATAAAATCATTAGTCAATATGATGCGCCTAGCGGGCGTATGAGTAGTTTCTTTGTAGGTCGCAACAAGAGTAGTAGTCTAGGGTTAACCTAGAATTTGAAACTAATTAAACTAATTAACCTAGATTACTAAAATTTCCTACGTTGTTACTAAACATTCGTAAAAATACGAATAGAAATAAAACGGGAATAAATAAGAGAATCAAAAACTTTTATTATTTTAGAAGTAATAGTACATTATTTGGGTGGAGAAAGACTCTTGAGGTGGCAAAGACCCACCAGGGGTTATAGAGCCAAGAATGATAATGATGATCTTTGGGTTGAGATCACGAAACAATAAAAAAAAAAGTATTTATTCTAGATCGTTGGGACACATGTTCATGTTATGCGCCCTACATTTGGCTCTTTTGCAATTCATGCAAAAGTTTGTTGTCATTTTTCTTGACTTGGAAGGACAAAAGGCACATATTTTTCTTGAATTTGATTCTTTAGTTGTTGCCGCTTCAGGAACAGATTCAACAAGTAAGAATTTTAAGAGCTCTTTCATTTCATACGTATTAACCCTATAATACTTAACTATTAACTACTTAACTAAGGCTTATTAGTAAGGGGCCATCCATAAATTACGTCACACTTTAAGGGGGGGGGGGAGGGGTGTAGAGAAGTGTGACATTATGTGACAAGGGGTATGGGGGGTCATCAGCTCTGTGACGTCACATGTAAGAATCTGAATTTTGATAATGATTATAGATGCAAAATTGCAAAATATGTAACGTCACACTAGGGGGGAGGGGGTTTCATAAATGTAACGATGTGTGACAGGAACGGGAGGGAGGGGGGGGGGGGGGGTGGGTCAAAAAATTACGAAATTCGTGATCGTTTGGCGTGATTTATGGATGGCCCCTAATAGGCGGACGGCGGAGGCAAAAACATTGGAAATGTATGGCGAGCGATATGCTGAAAAAGGCCAAAATCAAATGATATTTTATCTTTTATAGCTAAATCTGTTGGCCCCATAAAACAAATTAGACCGGTCAAATAACGATAATTTAAATGTTTTGTTTTAAATAAGTCGCTAATTAGCGGCTCTGGAATTTTCGTCTTGCCTCCGAATTCTGCCTCTTAATTATTAGATTTGTCGAAGAATCTATAATGAAAATGCGAAAATCAGTCATTTTAAATAGATGTAAGGGGCCATCCATAAATTACGTCACACCTTAATGGGGGGGGGGGGGGATTAGAGAAGTGTGACAAGGGATATATGGGGTTCATCAGGTCTGTGACGTCACATGTAAAAATCTGAATTTTGATTACTTTTAGATATAAAATTGCAAAATATGTTACGTCACACCAGGGGAGAGGGGTCTCACAAATGTGACGATTTGTGACAGGGTCGGAGGGGGGGGGGGGGGGGGGGGGGGGGGGAGGGAGGGGGGGGGGGGGGAGGGAGGGGGGGGGGGTTAAAAAAATCATGAAATTCGTGTGACGTAATTTATGGATGGCCCCTAGGATTACGAAAGATTTTTTAAATATTTATAGTGAGGGATCAATAGGATTTATCGATCCAGTTAGGAGTTCTACCGAGCCGAACCCTTTGATATTAAAATATCTGGAGTCGGTGAATTATTTTCCCATTTGGTCTCTGGTAGATTGACATGTTGTTCTTGTATTGTTTTGTATGTATTATACTTATACAGTGCAATTGCATAGCGTGGATTGACTAGATGATCATTTGTGGAAAAGTGTGTGGAAGGGTTTAGTTTTTCCTGTGGGGAAGATTTAACCCGGACATAAAATCAAAAAAAAATTAAATTATATTATTATTTAATATCTGCAAATTATTTCAAACTCTGTAACCAAAGTACTCACCGTTTTGTTTCTATGGTAGGCATAAATATATTTTTAAATCACGTACCATTAATTTATAACCTAGGCCAGAGATTGTCCACCTTCGTACCCCTTGAATCTTACTATAAATGTGTTGTACCCCGTACCCTCTATCCACCTTGTGTAGACAAGTAATGGAAGACATGTTTCATTTGAATTTTTGAAGTGAAACTTCGATAGCATGGCTGTGATTTGGATTTCGGATGAAAAGGAAATGACGATTACTGCACCTGCGACGCATCAACTGCGCTCATCGGCCGCTTTGATAATGACGTCACTTTTAAAGGCTCCAATTGGTTGAGATAGGAAACGGAAATTACGCGAGGTTTGTGATCATTAGTCGCTTTGATTATGACCTCACTTTTTAAGTATTGGTTGAGATTGTTTTAGTAAAGTTTCGCTTCTACCGCGTGTAAACCGCTCCCGATTTTTTTTAATACTCTTATTATTACGAATTTAAAAATCAAGTCACACAAATGCAATTAAGTAATGTAATTTTATATGGAATGTAACACGACTTAGAGCATTTTTAACCTGTGATGTACACGCGAAATTGAACAAATTTCGTTCCAATGCTTTTATTTTGACGAAAAAAAAATCATTCTCTCCACACACAACTCCAAAACTAACTAAGTGTATCTAGAGGCGGAAATGGGTACCGCCGCCCCGGGAACCTTTATTGGATAACCAACACCTCTGCCATAGGTCACCCCAAGTTGTTCGCTACGTTTGGTGATTTAGCGGGGGTGCCTGGGTTCATGGGGTGAGGTTTGTCTAGGTATTGGAGGCGGACGAGCAGGACTCACTACACACCCCTTAAACCCTTTTCCTTCCCAGAACTCTCTTTTCCTCCTTTTCGTTAAAAAAGACCCTCCACACAGCATCCCCAAAGATGACATAGGCTCTGAAGGAAATTATTTTCCTCAGGGCCTCTTGTGTGGAGGTCATTTAAAAAAAAGTGATTTTTTTTTAACCTCAAAAAATTTTATGGAAAAAGAGTTTATCATATAGGGCCTCCATAAATTACGTCACACCTTAAGGAGGGGGGGGGGTAGTGAAATGTGACAAGGGGTATGGGGGGGGGGGGGGGGGGTCATCAGCGCTATGACGTCATGTGTAAAAATCTAATTTATTAAAACGCAAAACTTAAATGTAAATGGAAAAATTAAAAATATTAGTAGAATTGCAAAATATGTGACATCGCAATAGGGGGGAGGGGGTCTCACAAATGTGACGACGTGTGACAGGGACGGGGGGGGGGTCAAAAGATCAATAAATTTGTGTGACGTAATTTATGGATAGCCCCTATATATATCGACTACCACAACAGCCCCTATATATTATCGACTACCACAACACAGGCATGTGCCTAGTATGGTGGTCAAAAAATCCCCAATTCATGTAACAAACAATTCAAAGAATAAGGAACTTTAATATATATATTTCTAAAATAAAAACCCGATTTTCTGTTACACCCTGTATAACAATCATGCAATGTTCAATATTTCTTATATAATCTTATTAAATTATTCTCTCTTATTATGTAACTATGTGTTGTCTTCTTTGTTGTTATCTAAAACGGTTTAATAATTAATTAAATTGTCTAATTAATTTTAGATCAGAAACTGAACTGATTCGAAAATAAAGTTTTGTAATTAATATTTTAAAAGCCAATTATTTTTAAATTTAGCAAAACCACCGTAACGCTTAATTTTTTCTTCGAGATATTGTTTTACTTATTATTTTTTAATGTTTTAAGTTCAGAGTGAAAATTAATAATTTTTACATATTGATGAATCTGCATAAAGTATAACTTTTCACTAATAATTTAGTAGTTGTAATTTATAAGTTCTCCTTTCCAAAGCACAACCATCTTCTTTATCAGGAAAGTCTTAGTATTAAGTAAATTAATACTATTACGCTGTAATAAGATTTAGAAAGAAAATAATGACAAAACAAATAAATCCACAGATAAGTAGTTAGCGGCTTAATGATATTCCATATTCAGCGGACGGAGGATTAATGTAATCTGTTATCACCATGTTTTGCTCTAATGCGCGTCAATTTAAAAAAAAATTCTTTCTATTATTTTAAGAGAATTATAAAATATATAAATATAAAAATATATTAAGCAAATTGTAAAACTAAAAAAAAAAACGATTTATTTTTTCTTTTAAGAAAATTTACAAGTTGTACTCGTATGTAGACTTTGACGGTTCAACTAGGAAATTCCCAGGCAAGTTTTTAGATTTTCACGGCCAAAGTATTTTCGTTTTTGGGGTGTTATGCCGTGTTGCGCTACCTCCTTCTTTAGCCAACGTTTCGGACAGCGTTACAGCGTCCATCATCAGGGCAGGTGTGTAATTGTGTACTTGTTTGTGTACTGGTGATGAACTGTGTGCTTATGTACTCGGAAGCAAGACCGTGTTGCCAGCTCCACTCCACTACGAGCTATTGTAAAGTATACTGTAATACCGGCTCGTAGTGGAGTGGAGCTGGCAACACGGTATTGCTTCAATAATATTAGAATATAGAAATTTTTATACGTTTCACGCAGGTGCGGCCCCAGCATCAGAAATACCGAATAAAAGGATCGAATATTAATGTAATAATTAGAATGTGGAATGTATCGGAAGCATCTCCCATCCTTATCCTATATTCATCTTCCTTTTCTTCCTCATCTTAAATTAATTTTAAGACATAATAAAACTTCATCTCCAAGTAACTTTAACATAGGAGACCTTTGGCTCGATTTAATTTTTCTTTGTGTTTGTGTATTTCTATAGTTTATTTTTATTTTATATTGTTTGTCTCTTACAAATAAATAAATAATGAACGCATTTAATTGATATATTTTTCAAAATGTATAATATCTTATAAAAAATGTCAACCAACCAAAGTGTTCGTGAAGAGTTTTATATGTATTTGACAATTTTGAGTGTGCAGTTTGCTTGTTGATAAAATAAAATTTACTTCCATAAAATATTTTACACGAACACATTGGTGGTTATAAGTACAAATAATAAATAAAATGATAAAAGCTATTTTCCTTAGAAACGTCATTTTACAAACGCAAATGTTATTCTATGCATATTATTAAACATGCATCTCCTTAATTCTCTATTTTTCATTACTCGTTTTACAGATAATTACAATAATCGGACTGGTCAGTGGCTGAGTAGGCACCGCGTTTGGGTCCCACCCGGGTATCACGTGTTTGATTCCTCAGCTGGCTAAGTCTTCCATCACGACTCAACATTTTTGGTTTACTGTGGTGGTAGTAGAAGATTTTAAAACATTGTTGGGATATTCGCAACCCGACAATTTGTTTGTGTGTTGTTCTATAAAAAAGAATAATAATAATAATAATCGTATACACCAATGATTCTTAACCATATTGAAGGAAAACCTAACCCAACCCCCCCCCCACTTGTCAAATCGTTGCACCTTAAGAAAGTGTGTCAGTGCATCAGTGTGCATAGCTCGTGAATGTGCTTATTTTATATATTGACATAATGCCCACTCAAACTTCTGCAGCGCCCCCTAAATGCTAAAAAAATATTAACGCCCCCCCCCAAGATCTCCAAAACGCCCACAAAGGGGCGCCGGCGCCCCCGTTAAGAATCACTGGTATATGAGTCGTTATTCTTTTTAACCTACATAAAGTTTCCTCCACCAGTTAGTGGAGAATAATTTAACAGAATTACCAATATTATAATTTTATAATTACGTTAAAATCAACTGTACTAAAGGCGTAACTGTACTAAAGACTGTGCGTTTAAAAAAAATATGTGCTTATATTTTTGTAGTTAAAATTACGTTACAGAGTTGTAACTCCTCGTGGTAGAAGTGTATTTCATACAAATCACAGTTGTTTTCTGCCACCTCGACTTGCGTATATTCTATAATGTTACAAAAGGTATAATCTATCAAGTAACAGCGATTATTATTTTAAATGATGTTTAATAAAATATTTTTAAAAATCTCAAAAACTTGTCTTCTACAACTTTTATGTCGTACGTTAATTTTGTCATGTGGGTTGTCATTCGAAATAGGTATACACGCAGCTCGTGTTTGTCACCCCACTAGGCATTTTAGGCCTCCTTCCCCCCTTGCTACAATTTTCCTCTGGGATCTAGAGAGAATTCATTTATAGTAAAAACAAAATGTGACATAGTGGTGGAAATGTAACAGAGTGGTAAAAGTTATGTTGGTTAAAAAGAAGAACAACCCGCAAACTGTTCCATTTGAACAGATAATAACACTGGTATTTAAGAATGCAGACAAAAAAAATCGCTTGAATTTAAAAAAATCAATTACAACGTTGTGTAATGATAAACAACATTATATAATATTTGAAACAGTTCACAAAACAATACACTACACTTCTGATTTTAAAAAATTTAGTTCACGAAGATAATTAATTACATAAACAATAAAAATAAAAATAAAACTTGTTTTGTTTAAATAATACATTTTGTTTGATAATGTAATCTATAAACGCGTGTCTCACTTCTGTTAACTGATAATTTATAAAAATAAAGTAAATGTTGATAATAATGAGAGTTAATCGGTCAGAAATGCGACGTTCTGTAGCAACTTCACGTTGAACATGATTGAATTCATCTCCAATTTCGAAGTGCAGGGAGATGTTATTATTTTTGTTATGAAAACCGAATATATAAATAGTTCTTGTTGTCAAAGTCAATGTTAGTCTTCTGTGAGTTTCCATGGAATATAGTCGGCGTGGAAAGCCGTTGTTCAGTTGCAAAATACAAAATAGACTATTATTTACGTGAAGTCGTGTTGTGACCTGTATAAATTTGCATCGAATTATCATTCAATCGCTGGTAAGTAGTCTGATTTTTATCGTATTTATTATAGATTACATGTGCAATTGCACATGTAATTAGGGCGGGTAATAACATTTTTAATTGTTGGAATATTTCTTAAAGTATTTATAAACCGGTTTTTTGCCGTAGTGCAAACCAGAACCCCAGGGCAAGTGTTATGTACGAGTGTAAATATTGTCTTTCTGAAAAAAAAAAACGATCTTTAAATAATATGATAAAAATAAGTCCCTCTTAATTAATCTATTCTCCGAAGAGGAACAGCAATGGCGAATCCATTTTTTACTTTTCTTCGTCTGCATTAACGTTTGCATTAAACAATTGAGGGAGATATTTCAGATTTTTTAAAATTATTTATTCGTCTTTTAAGTCTTGTGTGTACTTGTGAACTATACATAACGTGACCAGACGTCCCGTTTTCACCGGGACAGTCCCGTTTTCGGGCAGCGTGTCCCGGCATCCCCAAACACAGCTTCAGGACGCCAAGATGTCCCGTTTTCGAAAGGAAAGAAACTCGCAGTAGAATTAAATATTAAAAAAAAATCCCAAAAAAGAATCCTGGCAGTAGAATCTAATACTAGAAGATTAAGTCGTGGATACGTGCAGTAAAAAAAGTCAGTATTTTCAATGGGCTTGCGCATAAAAACTCATAATGCATCTGACCATAGATTAAAAATATCTGACGAGAAAACATTCGCTTAAGATTTTCCATTAACTTATTAGTTAGTTTACGTTAACTCATTAGAAATTACGTTTATTAGTAAAAGTCGTCCAAGCGATTGGTAGCTACAAGATGAATTGTAATCTAACCTTTGTGTGCAGTGCTCTTGAGGCGATTTTCCTCGAAAACAGGGCTTTATAAGTTGTCCAAATTTATTATTATTGTTATTACCTGCTGCAAAGCGGGCCGGATCAAGGGAGGTCTTTTGACCTTTTCAGCAGGACTTTCTCGACCGTTGGAGGAATGGATCCGTACGTCCGTCACTCTTGGATAAACTGACCCCCAGATTCCTACTCACCCCCCATACCTTTTTCTTTCTCAGAACTTCCTGTTCTTCCCTTTCTTAAAAAGACCCTCCATACAGCAACCCCTAAGATGACGTAGGCCCCGAGGGAAATTATTTTCCTCGGTGCCTCTTGTGTAAATTTTGTATAAAAACAAAATTACCTACCTTTTTTTCGGTGTCCCGGTTTGTCGGAAAAAATTAATGGTCACGTTAACTATACATCTAATTTTCCAATATTTCTTTCAAATCAGTGAAAGAAATTTTTTCATACGGTCATGATCAGCATAAAACACGATCACAAAATCAAATACACCTATCATTATCTTACTCACGCGACTAAAATTGGAATTAACTCCTTGCAATACGTCGCACATACGCAATACAACGCATTATCCAATGACCTAAAACTTCCAGCATCAAACAAAAAAACATTGGCAAAGGCTCTAAAAGGATATTTTCTCAGTAGCTTTATTAACCGGAGACGAATTTAGCTGTTTTTGTAACTCTTGTGTATTCTCCGTATAAATACTAAATAAATATAAATACTTACTGTATCAAGTGTGCCTAGTCCGTTTTAAAATCTATGTACTGTTCATTAAGCTTCGTATTCTTGTGTAAAAATAATTTTCTTTTAGTTTTTCTTAAATTTCTTTAATTTTCTTTTATTTGTTTACTGTTGACCTTCCCGAAATGATTTATATTAAACTCATTGGGAGTAATGTATTATAAATGTTATGTAATATATTACCACTAATAAATAAATAAATGATTGTGAAAAATGTTCAAGAAGATATTTTTTGGAATTCTCAACCTCTCCCCGATGTTTAAACCAATATGTTACAGCAGTCAGCGTTGCATTATTAGATCTCTAATACATAGATAAGATAAACCAATAAAACCATGAATTCAAAGGTCGCGAGTTCGAATCTCAACGTGAGCAAGAAATTTTATTTTTTTTATTTTTATTTAAATCAAAAATTAATGTAGTCAATAAAATAATAGCACCCTGTAAATCACCCGTATTGACAATGTTTCCATGTAATGGTAACTCCCCCTACCGATCTTCTTCCCTTCCCCCAAAATCACCACTCCCACTACCCTAATTAAATCTTATCAGTTTTGTATTTTAGAATTTTCAATTTAGTTTTGAGTTTGCTAGTTTAAAAACGGATGTTTCGAAACCGGTAGAGCAGAAAACTTAAAAATTTAGCGTAACAAATGTACAACTCTTCAAAAAAAAAATGTCTAAAAATTGTTACATAGTTGATGAGCAAGACATACAAAAAAAGCTTTTTTTTTATGTAGGTTTTGAATATTTCGAAAAGGTCAGTATTATACAGGGTGTCCGGAAGTAAAGTGCATTAACTTCGGGAGGTGGACGGCCTCCGTGGTCCCGAGGCAAGACTCTCGACTCACAATCCGAAGGTCGCGGGTTCGAACCCGGCGTGCGCAAATAAATTTTATTTGATTAATTTGTGTTATTTCACAATTTATTCATTTAAAATAATATATAGTATATTTGCGGCACGTTCCAGAGTGGAAGATACTATCAGTATCGCCCTGGTGTAAGACCACCATTCAGAATTGAAACGTTGCTTGAAATGGCTTAAGCCGTGTTTAGTGACCAGATCTGAATAGCCAGGTACTTCCCCACCTCCCTCTTCCCTATCTCCTTCCCCTCCCCACTACCTTCAGCCTCACAACATACCCCAATTGGGGATGCCATAGTCTCACTGGCTCCAGACGGGAGCAGTTGGGACTCTTGTGCGGTATTAACTGTAAAAAAAAAAAAAAAAAGGTGATTCTCGGTGAAAGTTGATTGAAAAGCTTTATCCGTGCTTGGCGACTCGAACTGAAAAGTCAGATAATTATCTACTTTCCCCAAACTTCCATTCCCTGTCTCCTACTCGCCCCACAACGGTTACATGGCAAAATAGAACTTTAGAAAAAATAGGTGGAAAAACCTAACTGCGTAACTTAAACTGATCTATTATTTAATCGCTTTATGTTTTGATATTGTTCCTTTTTATCTGGTTACCACTATCAACAAACCCCAATTTAGGATGCCATAGTCTTACTGGTTCCAGACGGTTTCCAACTAAAACAACTAAAAAACACCACCCAAGTATAAACCTTCATTCATATTTTTGTTATTTAGGTTTTTTTTTACAAAAGATCCTATGTTATCTTTGGGTATGCTGTTTGGAGGGTCTTTTTAGAGAAAAAAGGTAGGGGAAGTTCTGAGAAGGAAAAAGGTATTAGGGGTGGGTAGGAATCTGGGGGTCCATGTGTCCAGTAGTGACGGACGTATAGACCCATCCCTCCCACTGCAGTGCGAGGCGATGTTCCGAGAGAGTA
The DNA here is from genome assembly GCA_936435175.1 of Glyphotaelius pellucidus. Lineage (NCBI taxonomy): Eukaryota > Metazoa > Arthropoda > Insecta > Trichoptera > Limnephilidae > Glyphotaelius > Glyphotaelius pellucidus. Next base: position 27,480,517 of record OW386547.1, read on the forward strand.
CGGCCGGATAAGTCAAAGGGAATCCCTCAACCATTCTCTCCCGATCCGGCCTGTCCTACAACTAAGACCCGGACAAACCTCACCCCACCCGTTTACATCATCTTTCAAAATTACTATAGATAGGTTTCATTCCATTGAACCTATGTACTTATATTTTTATTGATAACACAATACTAATATTATTAAGAGGGAATAACCACACAAAACCGGAAATATGTCATTTTTAAATCAAATTTTAGACGTATTGACTCTGTTCCACAAAAAAATTATAAATTGATTTCGAAAGACTGTCCTTTTATCTAGTGAAGCATTTTTAAAATTTTGAGAAAATATGTTTATTTTTAGTACAATAAGGTTTTACCGTACGTCGCTGGCAGATTTGTAAAAATTTCAAACAATATTTTGTATTATACAACATAAATTTAAAATCATACGATCATGAGTAAAATACATCAATAAATTATTTGGGAAACCTCCTTTTCAGAATTTTAATTTTAATTCAAAGAAATCACAAAAAAATATCCGCGCCCTGGTTTTGTGACGAAAATACTTCAGTTTGTTTTTTTTATTTACGGCCTTACAAACTAATATATATATAAAAAAAATACATTCTTATTTTGCTTAGAGATTATTAAAAAATTAAAAATACTTATGATCAAACAATAATTACATAAAGTACATAATTTTAATTGTTTTATCATCTCGAGTGTGAGCATTTTCGAATGTGGGTATTTATCAAAGCAAATTTGAAATGAAATAAAATCGATGTTGAGTCATTATGTTAAAATACAGGTATAGAGAATAATTAATTTTTTTCATCGGAACCGCCCTGTACCGTTGCAAAAGTACAATCGCAAGATCATAGTTCGACGAAATTTAAATTCTCGGCCGCTGGTTAATGGCTCTTTTGATTGAGAACTCAGTAGGTACTCGGAAAGCTTGACTTTTTGATCCGTCAATTCTAACCAAGTGGGTTTTATCTGTTATTCTCACTTATCTCTTATTATTTAACTTCAGTCATTTATGAATTATTTATGAGAGATAATTAATCAATTTATAGATACAAAATGTTAACCTTCGAGAAGTTTGTATTGTCCTCAATCGAACAATTTATTTTGTCATAAACATGGTTAAAATAGGATGGGTGATGTCAGTGAAGAGAAAAACGGATAGAAGTGTTTGGTACGTCAAAAGTAGTCGTTTTCCCGTAAGGAGGAAGTTGATCTAAATTAAATAAATCTGCTTTTAAATATATCAATTCTTGAACAGCTAATCAATTTCTTCAACAGTTCTGGGAGTTGAAATTCCCTTAGACTTGGAATTCCCTTAGAATCAATAAATTATGATTTTTTGTTGCAATCATTAAAATTGTTGAAATTAAGTGACAGAAGAAAAATTTTTGATCTGATATTTTTGTATAAAATCGTTAACTATCAGTTGGATAGCCCTGATATATTAAAGTTGATTCACTTTCATGTACCTACAATAAGATCAAGGTTCCCTAGTTTGTTTTATTGTGACAACTATATGTCGGTATCAGGCTCCAATTCAGTTTTAAATAGATTACACACCATTGGAAATTTTTATGCCAATGTGGCTGATATTTTTAATATTTCCATACTGAAATATAAGGTTGTACTGATCGAACATTTCAGCCAATTATACGTTAACGAGGTCACTACATAATGAGTTTTTGATATTATTGTTTATTTTTAATGCCTGTATAATGTACTACGACTGTAATTTATTTATTTATTTCATTTTTATTTAGTAAAATATTTACACATTTATGTACATTATTTATAAAATGTTTTGACTGTCCAACTAGGATGATTCCCGTTTTAGGACAGTCAAATTAGGATAAGTGTGAATATATATGGACCATGATTTATACAAAAAGAGGAAAAATTGAGGAAATGAAAAGAAGAGAAAGAATGAAACATAAAATTGGAAAGTTAAAAGTTAAATTAAATATACACAAGCTTGTAAATGGCACTTTGTGCCGTAAATTTTAAATAAATAAATAAATAAATCTCTACGAGTCAAAAGTAGTTTCCAGGGTAATAGAAAATCTCAGTATTGCCCTGATGATAAACCACCGCCACCTTTCAGAAACGAATCTTTGCTTAAAATGACGACTGGTTAGTAGATGAGTTGGCTTCGCGTTTGAGTCCCACCCAGGCGTCGCATATTCTGGCAAATTACTCCATCATAACACAATTAACATTTTCCGCTTACTATGGCGGTTGTAGGAGATTTTAAAACATAGTCAGGTTGATGAAAAAAATGGTCTTAGCCATATTTAGTGACACGATCTGAATGGCCAGGTACACCAACGTTCCTCTTCCCAATCCACTTCCCTTCCCCGCTTCCTTGTCTCACTGGTTCCGGACATTCGGGAGAAGTTGAAATTCTTTTACGATGTTCACATAAATATTATGATCAAACTTTTAGGGATTTTCTGTTGGGTGGGTGATGCAGTTACTAGGTACAGACTCCGAAGTCAAATTACGATTGTACCGTACAAGCTTGCACCCTGTGCAGTGTACGATCAAGCGTTTCGGCCCCAAATCAATATTACGGTACCTCCGCAGTCTGCATGCAAATGTTGCTCCTCGGGAAGCATGGCGGATATTGGACAAATTTATTGAAAAAAAAAGGAAAAAAAAAATGAGTATTGATGCGAATTTTGTTGAAGAATATAAAGTCTCTGTTATTCCTGACCTCTCCCTGCCGCTAAACAATATGAAATACAAACATTTTTCAAACAACTTGCGCGCCACCTATTGTAAATTTTTTATATTAATTTTCTAACCCGGAGCACACAATTATACATAGAAAACTACGCGGGCATTCGCATAACAAATCACCATAGTTTCATCGCAATCGGATGAATGGAATAGGAAATAATTTGGTAACGCCAAGCTCACCTTTGTATGGAAACCTTTGCGGGGGTGCGCACAAAAAATCACCAAAGTTTCATCGCAACCGGATGAATGGTATAAAAACGCATACAGGACAAACAAAGAAATATTAAAAATTTTGTAAGGAAATCAATTTTTTGTCATGAAAATTGTTTAATAATAATAGATTCTTGAAATTATTACAAAAATTACGTTAATACATATTATATGTTGACCTCCACTTTTCAAAAACATTTATTATGGCGTAATGTAAGATGGTGGGCCTCAATTACACTCTACCAAGAAAATTGGTAATAAAAAACTCATTTAACTGAGAAAATTACTTCAGATAATGTACGTCTCGTAAAACATTTAAGACTGTACGTGTTTACAGAAAAATATGTTATTTGGCGTAGTTAGTTGTCAAGTAAGGTAGCTCTTACGTTTAGTTAGTATTAGAGTGGTTTGTAATAATTTAGAAAAATCATTTTAGCAAGGAGCTCAATCTAGAATTAGCACTTCAGAAATAGAATTTTTTATACCAGTTGAAATCAACTCAATGTTTGAACCGAGTTACCTACCTGCTTTGAGAAGATAAATATAATTTAAAATAAAACAATAGCTTAGTAAACACCATAAGGTGTTATGTGAGAATTCACTCTATTGAGGGTTCGTGTTTTACAAGCGAGCTTTGGAGCTAACGTTGGAAATCCACAAATCCAAACCATAATACAAACTACATTTTTGTTCCGGTTTGATCGCGCAGAGACCATATGCTGAAAACACATAATTATATAAGGCAACTGGTACTTGAGGTGACGTATTAAGGGATGTAATAGAAGGACAATGTTTTAAAAGTTAAAAAGTTCCTTTGAACATACCGTAAACTCTGAAATAAAACCGCTTGAATAAAATTGGTTTCTGAAGGCATCAATTTAATTTAATTTGTTTTTTTCGAGAAATCAAAAGTTTATATTTTATCATCATCATCAGTTTATTAAAACGTGAAGCAAAAACTTTGTACCCCTTTTTACGAAAATTGCGCGGACGGAGGAATGTGAAATTTCACATACTTTATAGTTTATATAGAAAAGGACTGCAGAATGCTTATATTTTTTTAAAATTATGAATAAAAAAAACATCAAATTTAAATTAATTATGGTCGAATTTCGACAATTGGGCGACCACTAGTTATCATCAGCATATTAATACGTGAAGCAAAAACTTTGTACCCCTTTTTGAAAAAAATTCACGAAAATTGCGCGGACGGAGGAGTATGAAATTTCGCACACTTATAGTTTATATAGAGAAGGAGTGCAGAATGCTAATATTTTTTTAAAATTATGCATAAAAAATACATTAAATCAATAAAAAAAAAAACATAACACATTAATTAATTATGGTCGAATTTCGACCATTGGGCGTCCACTAGTATTGTGAATTGTGTAACAGCCTGGAACGATTGCAAAAATCAAATGTCAGTAAAATGTCAAAATATGCCTTATATTTTCCACATTCTCGTAAAAAACTATTAAAAATGATTTATATGTTCACTTAATTTCAAAACCATTTTTTTACACACAAAATAGACACACAAAAAGTACAAAATTATAATAAATTTTATCACCACGCATTTGAGCATTTTTATTGCTAACTTGAATGTAGGTACCTATATAGTGGGCATCGCGTGGGATTATAGGCGGTTGAGTGGGCATCGCGTTTGAGTCCCACCCGGGCGTCGCGTGTTCGATTCCTCGGCTGGCAAACTCCTCCACCACGTCTTAAGCAACATTTTCGGCTTACTCTGGTAGTAGTAAGAGATTTTCAAACATTGTTGCGTTATTCCTAACCCGGGAATGTTTGTCTTTCTTTTACATATAAAAAAAGTATTGAAGCGAATTTTGAAAGAAATAAAATCGATCTTTAGTTAAAAATGCTGGTACGGAGATAATCTTTCTTTCTAGTCGCAACTGCCCTGTACAGTTGCTTGAGTACGAACGCAAAACCATATTTCAACGAAATTTGAATATTCGGCCGATGGTTAATGGGCCTAAAGAGAACACAAAAAACTTAATTACGCTGGAAAAAACCCCTGAGTCATCATTTGGAAACACCTCACTTAACGACTTTTAATCAAATTTAAAGAAGAGTAATTGGGAAAACTTTAAAAGGTAATTAATATTCAATAATCACACACGTGGTCGTAACGAGCGGATGGAAATGATTGAAAATAACGCGCCTAATGTCGCTTATGCCCGTCGCTTGTCGCGCCCGCCACAGTCACACTGTGGCCGCAACGGGCGTTTTAATATTTCGCACACGCTGTCACTACAACGCTAGCACCTCAATGAGGACGAGCACAAATTAAGTTTAAAAAAGTCTAATCCCACTAAAGACCCGCGTCTGCAACATCTGCGTTTCTGCAGCGGTACAGTCGTTTTGTAAAACTCGATTCTGATAGTTTCTCTACTTTTACCTTCTGCATGATTGAATTGACAAAATTTACATTACTTTACAACGCATAACAATGTTCTTTATTACATTCACAATTATTTTGCACTAAAAACCAAACTTCTGTATAGATTTACAATGGTTTTGTGCGCTGAACAATCATCGAATTCCGCATTTGATACGGATTTTCCAGCATCACGCACAACCCTTGCTCTACATCTGCTATTTGTTTTTAATAGACTGAACCACACTGAACCAATCTAAATTCAAAGCCCATTCATTGAATAACGCTCGCCGCTCTATTGAGGGTTAAATTAAAGCGGATACATTGAATTCCTGAAGCTAAACTCTTGACCTAAAATACTTTGCAGAGTAAAGTAAATCTGAAAGGAATTCATGTCAATTTATTTTGATTTAGCTTAGGTGGTTTGGGACCAAAATTTGCTTCTGAATTTTGTTAGTGATTAATATGCCACCAAAGCAAATTGCATGTACATTTATCTATGTAGATATGTTGTGAGACTGAGGTAGTTACTAAATGCTGTAGCTATTCCAAGCATCGCCATCGTCTTTATTCTGAATGGTAGTCTGCCTGGGGGATACAATAGACGACATACTCGTTTTGTGGGGAAAACCCACCTTTTACAGAAATATGATGGAACGAGGAGATTCAACCGATGTAACCGTGCTACTGCTAAGATAAAGATAGTTTACATTATGGATTATCACTTACAGTCGTTGATGTATTATTTTGTTTATATGCTTACAGCGTTTATAAAATAACCGAGAAAATAGAAATTTTATGTGCTGGTCAATGAAAAAGGAATTTGAGGAAATCGATTTCAATGAAAATTGCGATGCGGTCGTAAATAAATACCTATCAACAAATATTGTAATGTCTTTAAACTATAATGTAGGTAGATAAGATCGAATAAGGAACTCAAGTGAAAAATATTATCACTTTAAAAAAATATGTTCATATAGACCAATAAACGCTGATTCTGAATATATAAGTTTTATTAAATTATATTAAACGTAGTCTTAAAAAAAAATATTAAAAAGTCTATTTTAAAACGTGTCATTAAAACACCCTGTCAAGTTGGTATTATTGGAATGTTAATGGTGACGTCACCGCGCCATAATTCTCCTGTCACGTGGTCACATTGTATAGAAATTTTGACAGGCTAGTCAATATTCCGTGTTATTAGTTTATAGAGCTTTAGACAAATAATGGTTGTTGTTTTTATTGAAACATTATTTAGGTCTAAATAATTCAGTATCAAAAATATAGTTTCTCTATTAGTTTATCTATATTATTTAAAATATTCAAAAACTTTAACTGTACAAAAAACGATCGTAATGCCCAGTAATGTTGAAATTCAAAATGGCCGGCATTGAACAACTGATTCCAGTTGCCTACAAAATTCATGCTTCGATTTCCATTATATTGATTTCGATTCGTAAAGCTAAAAAAATAATAATTTCTAACAATTTTTATACCACTCTCCTGTAATAAATAATATTGAAAAATATAATAATATAATAAATATAATGTAATAAATAAAGAAATAATTCCACCTAAATAACACTTTACTTATTGAATAGTGTCATAGCTTTTTCCATACAAAATGACAACATCTGTTGAAAATAACCAAAGCTCTTGGTTATGATTACGTCACACTAGATACGGGGTGGTTTTCGAGGGATCTTGAAATATTAAAACTTTGACATTTATTTTAACAATTAAAACTAACTATAAAAATAAAAATAAATATGCAGTTATTTAAGTTAGAAGGCCATTATTCATTTAAAAAAAAAAATATTGGACTGGAGTTCCTTATTCTACTTAACTTTGACACCCCTACATACCATTTGAACTATGAATAGGTCGATGTAATTTGGTAAGGTTTGGTGAGGTTTCTTTTATATCATCAATGTCTCGGTGAGGTGGCATTATTACATCAATATCTCGGAGAGGTTGCATCATTACATCGATGTCTCGGTGAGGTTGCATCATTGGCATCTTTACATCAATGCTTCGGCGAGGTTTTATAATTTCATCAATCTCTCGGTGAGGTTTCATCATTTCATCAATGTATCGGAGAGGTTGCATCATTAAATCGATGTCTCGGTGAGGTTGCATCATTATATAAATGTCTCGGTGAGGTTGCATCATTATATCAATGTCTCGGTGAGATGAGGACATGTTATGCTTTTTTGATAGATTTGTATGCTACCCCCCTAAATCACGTGACAACGGTGCAGTATGATGGCTGTTGTCCGGTTTACTCATTGACTCTGTGGGTTTATATTAATTAGCAGAAAACGCGAGTAGAGAACGTCGCCGGCTGTGGTCTTTATGATCGAACATGGAGATTTGAAATGCTGAAAAGGACGAAAAATAAAAAAAAAACCGTTTAAAATGTCATTTATCTCCGTTGTTTTTTCTCTTTCGTTTTGAGTGGTCGAAATGCATTTTAAAAGGATTTTTTTTAAAGTAAAAATGAATTTAATTAAAGAAAATAACAAAAAGAAAGAATTCTAAAAGATCTAACCAATGTTATCAAAATCTATAAAATGAAAGTTTTTTTGTTTGTCCCTTATGCGGTACCTAAAAAATTCATCCGATTGCGATGAAACTTTAGAGATTTGTCGTGGGCATTTGGTGGGGATTTGTCGTGGGCTCGTGAAGGTTTCTGTAGATTTATGAAATAGTTTTATGAAATTATCTGAAATTAGCTCTAGCTTTATGAAATTATTTGCTACACCATTCATCTACCTGTGATGAAACTTTGTGCCATTCGCACACCTGCGAATGTTTCTATACAATAGTGAGCTTTGGCGTTATGAAATTTGAACAAAAAAAATGACTTAGGTGGCGAGCGAGTTGTGTCAAAAATATACGTATGTCATATAGTTTAACGGTAAGGAGGGAAGGAGGGAGGGGAAGGGGAAAAAGGGGAAGGGGACGCGGGAAAAGAACGGGGAATTGTGGGAAAGGACACGCTGGGGAGGAGTGACGGAGGTGCGTGGACGAGGGAGAAGCAGAGGAAAGGATTGCAAGGAGACATAGTAACTGAGTCTTATAATATACAGATTTCTCAGGTGCCATAAAATAATACGCACTACGAATCCTTAAAGGACAAAAAAACAACAATCACTTTTCGTACACATATATATATAGATATTTCAAGCTATCGTTTGCAGATAATACCAATTCCTAAGGAAGTTTCATAGCTTGAACTTCGTTAAAGTAGGTGTTTTCTTTGCCTCCATAATGGGTTCTCTCGGAGCAAGAGAGCTGGAAGTTTCCGGGGTTATGCTAAAATTGAATAACACTGGCGGAGAAGAACGCGGCTAGTTGGTAATTGAGTTACGGCGTTTTTCGCATGGAGGGGTGAGGGGAGAAGAGGAAGCCTCATTGCAATCAACACCTGATTAGCTTTTCATATAGTTTTTTGAGAAATCAACAACTCACCTTTATCTTCTTCTTCTTCATGAGCCTTTCAGCGTCCAGCTTTGGACCTCCATTTTATAGTTCACCCCTTCCTGCAGTTCTTTTCAAATCATCAGCCAAATTCACCCTTGGTGACCACTGATTCTCTTTTCCGCCATGATTATGTGATTCCAATGGTCATGCGTAAATGGTGCCACATGGTGGTACGCGTTTTCATCGACAAAATATCCTCGACAAAATATCCCACGAACAAAATATCCTACAGACAAAACATCCTCCAACAAAATATCTATTCAAAACTATCCTAACCTAACCTAACATAACAAAAAATGGGACAAAAATAATACAGACATCCTGTAAAAACAACAAATTATTGTTCAAAAATAGTAAAATGGGAAGTAGTAAATTTTTTTTTACGTTATTTTAGGTTAGGTTTTAGTAGATATTTTGCTGGGGGATATTTGATCCATAGGATATTTTGTCGGAGATATTTTTTCGCAGGATTAAAACGCGCACTACCGTGCCACATTGAAAAAAAATGATTGTTTAATTTGACATTGTTACAGTATTAAAACATAATATTGTGGCAAAGACAAAATAGTGAAATGAATATTTTAGTGGATTTCCACGCCAATTAAGAGAGCTAGCTCTTGAGCTTGGTGTGAGAGTTATACTATAGTGTACAATAAATATAATCTTAAATACTGTTGTGACGTTAAAATTTTAATTTGGCTTAAAATGAAGTTATAGCATTTTGGTTGGTGATGTTATGTTTGTTAATTTTTTAAAATATTAATTTAATCTTTTTTTTTTTTACTTCTTCGGGAAAGCTATGGAAATATTTAATGCCTTTGTAAATTTAATTATTGTGCATTTGTTGTGTTCAAAATAGAGGAATTTGGATGTTAATTTTTTGCCTTAATGACGAGTTAATTTTACATTTTTTATTGCATTTTCTTTGAATATTTGGAATATTGAATCTTCTTTATAGAGGTCTTTAATTTTGTGCCACATGCCCGGCAGATTTTTGTCGGGAGGTAATATTATGATAATTAATGACTATCAAATATTTTTGGAAAAGTTTCTTGAGCACGACTTGCTACATTTTATACTTTACGGTTAACGCACTTAATAAAATAAAATTTTAAATTTGGTTCTATTTTCCAATATTTTAAATTGTTGTGTCTAGACAACGTTACAACCAATATTGAAATTCTGTATAGACGATTGACTCGGAATGTTACTTTGCACACCCAATGCTCTCACGTTTACTAGTCGTTTTCTTGGGGGGTTTCATAAAAAAATATAAAAATTCCAGAGCTGCGAATATACAGGAGAAACGATCGCTTCATTCTTTTCCCATAATTCGGCTGGAACATTTTTTATCATGTTTATACATGCAACATAAGAATTTACACAAAAAAAGCTTTTGTACTGAAAAACACTGAATACTTTCACTACCCTATCTTCTTTCTTTACACTCTTATATTATCCAATATTATTTTCCACCTCTTCTTAAAAATACTTTCAACACAGCATCCATACAAATATAGAATAACAAGCTAATTATTTTCCTCAGGATCTTATGTATCAAAATAATGTGAAAAATACCGATGGAAGCCTAATTTGTAACTCGATTTGTTTTTATGTGAATTCCGCAAAAGATTAACAAATGCTTCCAACTGTCAGGAGCCAGTGAGAATAAGCCATAATGTTACGAGGTACAAGATAGTGGGGAAGTAACTGCCTATTCAGATCTGTCATCACGGCTAAAGCCTTTCAAACAAAATTTCAATTCTGAATGGTGGTCTTACACCGGAGCGATAATGAATATATATTATTCTCCGGAACGCGCCGTAAATATACAATTAGCTATTTTTAATGCATCAATCGTGTAATAACACAAATTATTAAAATAAAATTGACTTGCGCGCGCCGGTATCGAACCCGTGACCTCCGGGTTGATAGTCGAAAATTTCTGTGCGACATTTTGTGAACTTTTACCTTTTACCTTAACTTCTACCTTTATAGGTAGTAGGTAGTATAATAATATATTATACAACCCCTTTCCTCTCGACTCCACCAACCCCGAGATAAATAATATGCATACAAAGTGAGTTCACTCGAGAGGACCGAATATTTGTTTATGCAGCCATATCAGCGCAAGACGTAGTTTAAGGCTCGACAAAGGTAGGTGTACTGGGTACGACCCTTTCAGTACTGAATTTAAACATGGCGGTGGTAAAAAAAGTACGCTTGAAAACGATACTTTGAAATATTGGAAACATGACTGCTGACGGCCTCCGTGGTCCCGAGGTAAGACTTTCGACTCACAATCCGAAGGTCGCGGGTTCGAACCCGGCGTACGCAAATAATTTTATTTGATTAATTTGTGTTATTTCACTATTTATTATTTTAAAATAATATATAGTATACTTGCGGCACGATCCAGAGTGGAAGATACTATCAGTATCGCCCTGGTGTAAGCCCACCATTCAGAATTGAAACGTTGCTTGAAATGGATTTAGCCGTGTTTAGTAACCAGATCTGAATAGCCAGGTACTTCCCCTCCTTTCTCTTCCCTATCTCCTTCCCCTCCCCACTACCTTTACCCTCACAACATACACCAATTGGGGATACCATAGTCTCACTGGCTCCAGACGGGAGCAGTTGGGACTCTTGTGTGGTATTTCATATAAAAAAATGCATTAGGAAATTTTTCTATATATTTATAAGATAAAGAAATATTCTCAAGTTAAATAATAAAAAAAGTCTATTACGCACTCGTCCAATCTTTAATTCAGTATGGAATCATTGGATGGGGAGTTGCATATGAAAAAAAAGTCCTGTAAAAGTGGTTCAAAAACTCATTATTAAAGTAATTTGAAAAATCCAACATTTTCTTAAGCAACGTTGTTCAAAATTATCGATTATATTCAATATCGAAGTACCAAAAATTGAAGGCGTCTGTAAAAAAGATTCAATATTACAAATATTTAAAGACAATGAAAACAAAAAAAAAACTAAACTCATCATTAAGGCATTAACATAACATTCAAATTCCAATATTTTCAACACAAAAAATAACTAAACTCATCATTAAGGCATTAACATAACATTCAAATTCCAATATTTTCAACACAAAAAATAACTAAACTCATCATTAAGGCATTAACATAACATTCAAATTCCAATATTTTCAACACAAAAAATAACTAAACTCATCATTAAGGCATTAACATAACATTCAAATTCCAATATTTTCAACACAAAAAATGCACAATAATTATATTTACAAAGACATAAAATATTTTGATAGTCTTCCCGAAGAATTAAAAAAATAACTGATTTGTTATCATTCAAGAAAGAAGTAAAATTATTCTTAAAAAATTAACAACCAAATTATAATTTTTAACATTACAACATCCTAGTACAAGGCGCGGCAAAACAGATAGTGCAGTTTTGAAGGGCTATTATAAAAAACTACGTAACTTACAGAAATGAGGTTGATTTAATTTTATTCGGTACAACATGCCGTTTTATGCATCAAGATGACATCAGAAAGATGATGGCCCCCCGCAGGTTTAAATTGAAGGCGATTTCTGATGTTTTCGGATGCATTTTGGCACATCTCAATGAGCATATCGAATAAATAAAATTTTCGGTATTGGGCTGAAAATAACCCAGAACAACTTCACGAGAAACGACTTCACTCTCCAAAAGTGACCGTGTGGTGTGCAATTTCCAAATTTGGGGTGATTGGGCCGTATTTTTTGGAAGATAATGAACGAACCTCGACTGTCAACGCCCAACATTATGTTTCTATTTTGGAATTTTTTTTTGAACCTCAATTGGAAGAACCAACGGAGGAAACAGATCTGGAAGATATCTGATTTCAACAGGACGGTACTACGGCCCATCACGATTGAGTTTCAATGACAAAACTGCAACAGATGTTCCCTGCGCGCCTAGTCTCTCTGAGGGGTGACGTGAGATGGCGGGCGCGCTCACCTAATTTAAGCATTTACGACTCCTTCCTGTATCTGCAGGAAAAAGTTTTTAACATCGACCTCACACCTTGAAAGAACTCAAGGATCGAATTCGGGATGAAATCGCCGTTAGGCCCATCGAGATGTGCCAAAATGCATCCGAAAACTTCAGAAATCGCCTTCATCAATGTATCGCTGCTGAGGGCCATCGTTTTTTCTGATTTTTTCTTAAGGACTAGATGCATAAAGCGGCATGATGTACCAAATAAAATAAAATATACCCCATTTCAGTAAATTGCGCCGTTTTTTTAATAGCCCTTCAAAACTGTACTGTCTGTTTTGCTGCACCTTGTACTTAAAATTATATTTATTGTACACTCTATTTTATAATTTATGAAATAACTCCTACACCAAGCTTAAGAGCTAGCTCTCTTAACTGGCGTAGAAATCCTTTAAAATTTTTATTTCACTATTTTGTTTTTGCCGTAAATATTATGTTTATTTTTGTAACGAAGTTATTGCTATTCTCACGGGAGTGTTTCACTTGAATCGAAAAATCATACATTGCATACAAAAATTAGTACATTTTTTTTAAATTTGAACATTTCACAAAAAAAATTATCAATTAAACTTATCTTCAAAACGTACATACATCCATTTTTCGCCGCTATCAGTTGCCAAGGTAAGATTTTTATGAAAAAAGTACAGTGGTATTAAGAAGAAAATTGTTGTTAGATTTTATTTGTATTATTAAGTTTATTGTAATAGATAATGATCTGTTGATTTTCCAAATAAATGAATAAATAAAATTTTTTTATTTTTTAATAATAAAATGAGATATAAATAATTTCAAATAAATAATAAATAAATAAAAAAAAATCCCTTTTATTTTTTTATTTATTTAAATGTATTTTTTCATTAGGTATTACATCACGGTCATTTCTTTATTAGAAATTACCGAGCTGGCTTTAAGCTCGGCTTTAAGTAAAATGTATGACTTAGTTGAGTTTTTGATAAGTTACTCATTATGCATCCAACGTTATGCATGCGACTCATGGTAATGCTCAGTTGACAGGAAGTTGTTCTGAAGTTCAACTTGTGTAAGTGCTCTCATCTGTAAGTTTTTGCGGCACGAAGCCTTCCTACCAACAGCGATTTGCTACTGTAATAATATACATAATTTTATTAATAAAGACGAAAGGGCACAAATTAAGTTGGCTAGAGAAAAATTTACACACGCTTCCATGCGCCTTTATTATACTAATGTTCAAATTAAATTAAATTTTAAATTTATTGAAGTTTATCACAACCGCCATAGATTTCACAAACGATTTTGGGAGTAAATTCAGAAAATGTACGTATTTTTAAATATTCGTACGGTCCGAAAGTGTTAAGGCTCAGCATGTGTGCCTTCAGCCAGCTCGCCCAGAGTGAGTCGGTACTTTATTACGTATGGTATACGACCTTTATAATGATAAACATAAATATTATTATATGGACTTCCTAGGTAGCACTAGTGCCAGTGGCCTGAAACGTTTCAGATTTAATTAAAAAGTATAATGGTATGGCTTTTACTTCAAAAAATTATTGCGTCGTAAATCAAATAGAAGGTGTGCAGTTTTATAAAGAAAATATTATTTATTGCTCACAACTATTGAAGTTAATTGTACGTTATCACATTTTTAATTATTGTTATCAATTTATACAACTATATTTTAATTTTAGGTTTTTCTTTCACATATTCAATAATAATATTATTATACAGTTTATATCAGGTTGATAATGATTTTAGAAGGCTAAACAGCTGTAATAATTACAAAGCAGAACTAGTTTATGAATACATATTTTTTTTAAATAATGACGAATGACTTGAATATTGAAGAAAAACTCCCAGTACATATTTTTTTTAAATAATGACGAATGATCTGAATATTTAAAAAAAACTCCTACATATTTTTTTAAAATAATGACGAATAATCTGAATATTTAAAAAAAACTCCTGATTTCATTTCATTCCCGGGTTACGAATTTTTTTATTTTTTATTTTTATGTCAGGTTGATAATGATTTTAGAAGGCGAAACAGCTGTAATAATTACAAAGCAGAACTAGTTTATGAATACATATTTTTTTTAAATAATGACGAATGACTTGAATATTTAAGAAAAACTCCTAGTACATATTTTTTTTTAAAATAATGACGAATGATCTGAATATTTAAAAAAAAACTCCTACATATTTTTTTAAAATAATGACGAATAATCTGAATATTAAAAAAAAACTCCTGATTTCATTTCATTCCCGGGTTACGAATTTTTTTATTTTTTATTTTATTTTTATTTTTTTATTTTTTTATTTAAATATATGTGCGCTACCCGACTCACCAGACAATATCTATTCTGAGCCGGGTAGCAATATCTATAATTACATATATCAGTAAAGATTAAAGCAGAAAAAATACAAAAGATAATAAATAAAAATACAAAGTACAAAAGAAAAACTTAAATAATAATAATACAAAGTACAAAAAAAAACATAAATAAAAATACAAAAGATAACCTACATATAATAATCTAAATATAAAAAAAATTACAAACATATATAAAGTAATTGAACATTTTCAGTATGAAAGTTCTTTTTTTTTTTTAAATTTTAATATATGTTTAAATAATAATATACTACTTATAAAAATTAACACGTTCAGTTTGCAAGTAGCTTGTTAACGCAATCCCTTTTTTGTTTAATAACCACGTATTAAAGTTTTTATATGTACGCTTTCTATTGGTTTGAGTTATGTGTTGTGTTTCTTTTAAGAAAATGTTGAATATTTAAAAAAAACTGAATGAATGATCTGAATATTTAAAAAAAAACCTCTTATTTCATCAATGTAAGCAAAGGATTTTGTTGTAAAATGTTGAAGGACTTAACCAGCGGAGGAATTGAACACGACGCGCTGGAAATTCAACGCGTTTGCCAGCTGAGCCACCGATCGGTTAATTGATACTAATTTTAGACTTTTTGATAATTAATATTGTGAAGAATGACGAATCACCTTTAAATGACCCTTACGTAACTTCGTTTAAGGCTCCCGAATAGCAACGCGCATGTAAATTTTATTAGTTTGACTTTTCTTATTTCTCAAATTATTCTTTTAAAATGACATTTAGTATATTTGTGGCACGCTCCAGAGTGGAAAATACTCTGAGTATCTCCCTGGTATAACACCACCTTTCAGAATTAAAACGTTGCTTGCAATTCGGGAGGCGGGTGTTGGAATCGCCCGGGAATCATTTATTGGATAACCAACACCTCTGCCATAGATCATTTTTCATGGTTTGCTACGTTTGGTGACTTACCGGGTTCATGGGGTGAGGTTTGTCCGGGTCTTGGCGGCATACGCGTCTGCCCACCAGCTGCATTGCAGATCGGATCGGGAGAGAGTGGTTGAGGTAGTCCTTTTGACTTCTCCAGCCGTACTCTCTCAGAACATCGCCTTGCATTGCAGTGGGAGGGATGGATTCACAATTAGCTCCTGGATGCATAGACCCCCAGATTCCTACCCACCCCTCATACCCTTTTCCTTCCCAGAACTTCCTCTCTTTCGTATCCTAAAAAAACCCTCCACACAGCATCCCCAAATGGTGACCGGACAAGTCAGAATGAAACCAACTCATAACCACCTCAGAAAATATATTAGAAATGATGAAAAAATATTGTGAAAAAATGGTTAAATAGGTTACGTTAGGTAAGGGTTATGGGCTATTTTATAATTATTTTTTTCACAGCTTTTAATGACTTTTCAAAGAGATGTTGAGTTGACTTTATTCTCAGTTGGCGTGGAACCTCCCAAAACATGACATACGCCCCGTGGGGAAGTATTTTCCTGTGTGGAGCTAATGTTAAAAAAAAGGCTTTAGTCGTGTTTGGTGACCTGAATTGTCTGATTAGTCAGATACCTCTCCACCTCTTTCTTTCGCATCTCCTTCCCTTCCCTACCGCCTTCAATATGACAACATACCCCAATTAGAGCTGCTATTATCTCACCATCTTCAGACGGGAACAGTTGGGACTCGGCGGTATTCAGAAAAAAAATCTACGATATAACGAACTTCTTTAATATACATCTGTAGGTATAAATTATAAAAAAAAACAGAAAGTTCCGATGTATCGAAACTTTTTCATCTAGAACTGACAAAACCGGCTCATTGAAAAACCTACATTCATTTGCAACGGAGCGATGTTTGGAATGTATAATTTCAAGGGCCGTCTGTTTCAACACAAAGTTAAATCGCGAAATAAATTTTAATTTTAACCGTCAGTTAAAGTAACAATGATGTTAAATAAGACCGCGCGCTGTTTCACGTGTACTTTTGCTAAAGTAATTATTATTAGTGTGGTCGTGGTCAGTCTAAAAAGCAGATTATTTCTCGAAATTACGTGAAAAAACACAGCATTATTTTTTGGTGCGGCCACACCGTAAATTAAATTTGAAAGCCATAACAATTATCAATATGTGACAAAATATTCGGCTGTATTGTGTTTCGTGTCGTAGAATCTGATAGCTTGTTTCCAACAAAAACACATATGAATATTTGAAATTAAATGACGAGCTATCATAATATACAATTATATACAATATTACACGGAAAAAAATGTAATTTACTTTCCAGTAGTTGTAATGTCCTCTTGAATTTGATGTATCACAAATTTTACGAGATCTTCAATTAAATTCAAGGTATTTATTGTATCAAAAACATTAAAAAAATACACATTTTAAAGCGTTTTCAAGAGTAAAACATTAAACATAGTAATAGTAGTATACAAACTAGCATTTGCATTCATTTTGTCAGACAGACAAATTTTAACTGATTTGGTATTTTTATATAAAATTCTGAATAATTTAGTTGATAGTCCGGTATTGCTTGAATTGATAAGCTTCCGGATACCACAAAGTAATACCAGAAGTCATGATTTATTTCAGTGCAGAAATTCTGGGACTAACTAACATATATATTCCTCTTTTCCTAGAATACTAATGGAGGGAAATAATTATACCAAGTCAGTGGACATCTTCAATTAATCTTTAAACAAATATAAATATTGTTACTGAGGCAATTCAATTATGTACAATAAATACTGTATATTTCTTATTATTCATGTGCAAAAGTCCCCAAAAACGGCGTTAATAAAAACATTAATTATTAGAGCTTGCTTTTAAAAGGCAGCTTCACTACGTATCCGAATTGATTGTGTTCAACAGCAAGTTTCTTTTGACATGCGAATCCGTTCTACAAATTCGGAATCGTCCCAAATAACAATATTAATAATACGGGGTCCAAAAATTTTTGGTTTTCGCTGCAAAACATATTGGATGAGGAATTCATCGTATTTATCTTCTATAATCAAGCCGAAGCGCGCAATTTCGTACTATTCCAGCAGAACTGTCAAATATGTCAAAATAGTCGAGTAACTCTTGCTTAACTGTCGGTTGAAAGTAAAAGCAAAAGTTAAAAATGACGTAAAACAGTCGGTTAAATTGATTGTATGGATTATATTTAAAGTAACAATTTCATTCATACTTGCTTTTACTCTAGCGACTGTTTAAACAGACGGCCCTTTTAACGTTAAATCTGAGAAGTACCACGTTTATTTTAGCAATTGACTTCAATTATCATAGACGTAATTGCGGATGGAAAAGGTAAAGCGTATCTGTCTCCAGTCAGTGCACGTTCCTAGAGTACAATACTTGATTTCGAAACTGTATTCACTTATCAAATCTGTAAATGAATAATGTCATTAGTATATTATTACATGAATGAATTCTGTCAATCGTGGAAAGGGTACTACTGCCATGGTAAGTTAAAACCTAGTGATTATCAAATTTAGCAAAAATGAATTGAATACGGGAAATCATTATGTAAGAATCGAATTTCTTACGTTTTACGTAAGATACAATTAAAAACTACGTGCTCGTTTTTTTAATTAAAAAAGATAATAGTGTTGTTGATATTATCGCAATTTCACCATTGTTGGTAAGTAGAAAACGCCGTATTTCTGTTTCTTTTAGTAAAAACACAGTGACTACATTGAAAGTACTGCATTTTTCCTTACATTTATTCGATTTATTTGTATCAACCATATTAAAATGTGCGATTC
Organism: Glyphotaelius pellucidus; assembly: GCA_936435175.1. Lineage (NCBI taxonomy): Eukaryota > Metazoa > Arthropoda > Insecta > Trichoptera > Limnephilidae > Glyphotaelius > Glyphotaelius pellucidus. Next base: position 27,499,471 of record OW386547.1, read on the forward strand.
AATTCAGCGACACTGTTTTTCATTCTATGGCGGAGTAATCTGAAAACCAGGTGTATGTAAATATACCGACAGGGGAAATTTGAAATGTTGCAAAGAATAAGAAATATAAAATGAGTAAAATATGTTATTTTTCTTCGCTTTTTCTCTTTCGATCTACGTTGTCGAAATATTTCTAGGAAAATAAGTTTGACCTTTACGGTGTCCATTTTAGGTAATTTTTTTTCTGAAAAATTATAAAGGAATTTAAAAAAAATGTTAAGGGTGCTGAAAGATCTATCTATAAAGTTACTGGCTTTGATTATAATCTGAATTAATGATTATGGTCTACAGAAACAAGAGATATGATTTTTTGAAAAAAAAAAAATCTTTTCACTCTTCTGAAGAATTAAAGTTTTGTCCTTTAAAGCATTCCAAAATTCCGTTATAGATATTTTATTCAATTTGAAAGATGTTACATCCGAAATAGTTATTATTATAAAAAAAAGCATTATAATTTTTGCCTCAGAGTAGTTGATACTAACGTATTATCGCCCTTGTTAAAGATCACCATTCAGAATTGAACCGCAGAGAATAGAAATGTTGCTTGAAATGACTTAAGCCATATTTGGTGACCAGATCTGAATAGCCAGATACTTGGCAATCTTTTTCTTCCCCATCCCTATCGCCTCACATCTACCGCACAAGAGTACCAATCGCTTTAAACCGTCTGCAAATGGCATTGAGTCTACAGCATCCCTTATTAATGTACGTTGTGAGGCTGAAGGTTGTGGGAAAGGGAAAGAGACTGAGAAGAGGAATGCGGAGACATTTGGACATTAATTTTGTCCGTTTGAACAATATTTCATCCACTTAGACAGTATTTTGTCTTTTTGTCCTTCTGCACACTAATTTTGGCCCATTTAAAAACGGTAAAACATTCCATGTGTTTTTTTTTATTTATTAGTGACTAGCTTTTCCCCACGGCTTCGCTCGCATGGTATTACGGGAAATTACTATAGCGGTTGAACTTATCAATTATCCCCCTCCTCCCCACCCCACCCCCTCCCGCATTCAATACATTCATTTCCTTACATTCAGTTTTCAAACATCTAGCCTGCCACCTAAATTTCACAAAGAAAAAAAGAATTATCCAATTTTGTTCATTCGTTCGGAATTTATGCGCTTACAAACATTTTGGATGTTTATTTTTAATTAAATATTTGGAAGTTTGTTAATATAATACAAAATTACACTATTTATTATTCAGACTTTATAATCGTTACGAATTATATTTTTAATGTAGGAACTCTTATCTGACATTTATTCCAGCTTGTCCAAAAAAAACAAAACATATTCTAATATTTGAATTTTCTGGGGCAGTAGCTGACCAGGGGGCTGAGTACCTACCAGCTTAGAGCCCACAAATATATCAACATTGTTTCCATGGGAATGATTTTTTTCTGACATTTGCAATTAACTCGCTTTTGTTAGCGACAGAAAACGTATAACAAATATAATATTTATAATTTCATAACGCCAGAGCATACCATCATATACAAAATATAGTCTGCGCATATAATTTAGCTTTCTATTGGTGAATGAATTTTTAAAGTCTTTTTATTGGTTAATGCCTGAAAAGGTCATAAACAAACTCGAGCAGTTTCGCATTTATAATATTAGTATGGATATGGATAATATATTACATACAATTTATAATACAATGAGTTAAATAAAACTCATTTCGGGAAGGACAACATTATACAATTATAAGAAAATTATTTTTACAGAGGAACAAGAATTTAAATGGGAGTTCAATCAACAGTACATAGATTTTAAAACAGACTAAACACACTTGATACGATTAGGGAGAATAGAGTTACAAAAAAAGACAGATACAGAAAAAAAAGAGTTTGGCCTGGTTTACCCATTCACGCAAATTGAAGCTGACTTACGGGACATGATTCGTTCCACGAAGGTCAAAGCAAAACAATAACACGACGTCATATCAAGTACCTACTTTGCTGTAACTAGGTTAGTGTCCGAAAAATGATTTTGATAAGTGATTTTAACATATTTCAAGGAAAAAACATTTTGACATTTTTATATGGAAGATGCTCCGAAGAACTAGCAGCATTGATTTCTTTGGCACCGGTGCACATTTGGAAAACACGCCAAACGCGCGCCCAGCATTTGTACTTCTACGACAATGTTACTTGTTTTTTCTTACATCTTATCATCTGTAAGTAGCATAGAAGAAAAACCTACAAATTACAGGCTCTGTCTTCTCAATACAATTCTTAGATTTGTTTTTCTAACTGAAATATTTTGTTTTTATTCCAGGTCCACGATCAACAAATATGGCACCGCTGCAAGAGGACGTCAGCTTCCCCCACCTGGTGTACCCCTCGTTGAGAGACTCGGGTATCAAGGACGCCTACCAGTGGATGGCGGGGAAGGCTATGGACGACGGAGCTGAGGGCTTCTGGAGGGTAGGCGACAAGCTCTACGACCTGCAGGATTTCATCAGTAAACACCCAGGCGGGGAGAACTGGCTCACATGGACTAAGGTAAGAACAAACTCAACTTATCTTTCATCTGGTGTACCCCTCGGGATTGAGGGACTCGGGTATCAATGACGCCTACCAGTGGATGGCTGGGAAGGCCATGTACGACGGAGAATAAAAATTACTAGGAGAACCTGTGCTAAAGTATAATTATGTCGTCATACTATGGTTCCACCCATAATGGTAGAGTTGTATAATAGGTGAGTAGCAGTTTTAGTACATCAGAATATTATGTAGATACAATGCAGTAACAATTTTGTGAAAAGAACTGTAAAGGATGCTACATTAAGTGAACTTAAGGAAACAGTTAAGATGAACAGAGCATAAAACAATAAATTAAAAAACGAATGAAATGTTATTGTCAAACTAAGCCCTTTGTAAAATATTTGCAGATCTTGTGCTGTTTTTCCAAAATGTCAAGTTTTTCATCTGGTTTATTATTTTTTGTTTTTGTTTTTGAATGATTTCACTTTAAAATGTAGTTGTAATGTAACTGTTTATTTTTTTTACTAGCAGACTAACGAAAGCATGATGGCTAACGAAACCGCCATTACCCAACCTTTGTAACCAACACTATCTGATAATTTGCATACATATCAAATCCACACCACCCGCTTGCCAGCCCGCTGCCCGCTGCCTGCTTGCCAGCCCACTCCCTTTATTTGTATATTTCAAATAATTTACGCAAAATTTTGACAAATTATATAATTAAGAACCTTCCTCATGAATCAATCTATCTATCGGTGAAAACCGCATGAAAATCCGTTGCGTAGTTTAAAAGATCTAAGCGTACAGACAGACAACGAGAGCGATTTCATTTTTATACTATATAAAGACAGACCCCTACCAGTGTCTATACGACCGTCTGTCCGTGTCAGTCACCAGCGTTTTTAAAATTAATTAAAAATTATTAATCATTTTAAGAGTTGAAAATATCAATTGACACTCGATGAAAATTATATGAAGAAGACTGTGACTCGAACCCAGATCCTCAAGTTTTACCGGGACTGGCGTCACTGCCATTTATTGCTATAATTAAATTCTGACTTAACAATCACACCAATGAGATGGCAGCCAAAAGCAAGGGAAACTATTGATGCTATTTAGGCTCTTGTTTTTTAGAAAGCAGGTTTTTTCAACAATTTTTTTTAACTATAATCGGATTTTATTCGTTACACAATGTTGTTTCCGAAAAAATTAAAAACATTGTGGCAGGGCCACAATACTATCGTATTCCATGGCCGATGGAAAAACGCTGTAGCACCGACCTAATGTTTTTGTTTTTGTCGGATGTTTTGAAAACATTTTCTCGCAGCATACCCGACTTAACCCCTTACACCTCGGGCATATTCAGTCAGAAGGTCATAAATTTTCCACTTTGCAACAAGATTGAAATGAAATGGAAAATTTCTGAATGTATCCAAAAATTAAAAATTGTTTTTGAAAAGTGGTGAAATACGCTTTCAGATTTTATTATAAGAAATAATTATAATTTTGTAAAAAAAAAATTAAAAATGGCACACTTAACCTTTTTTTCTAACCATAAATACTGATAACGAATAAAAGAATGCATGTTTTATTACACAAATGCATTAAACATGTTTTTATCAACTCACTTTTCGAAATTTCTTAAAAAAAAATTAACAAAAACTTCACGAATATTCATAATTAACCCCTCAGGCTTATTTTTTTGCTTTTGGGAACGGCTCACATAAGTCCCATAGAATTTTTGGTTATTTCCTTACTGTCATGGTGAAATTTTTTCTCTAAGCATTGTTAGAAAGAAAAAACACTACGCTTTATATTTAATCTAGAAGTGAACCACAGGAAAATTAAAAAGTGCTTCTCTATTAAACCAAATTTCCTACCGCCCTTTTTATCTTTTCATCTTTTCACATTTTCACTGAGAGTTGTTGTTGTAGAAGTTTTCTTCTTCAATGTTTGAATAAGGATATTACACGATAATACTTACAATGAGGTTTCACAAGCTTTAATAAGTTAATAACTCAATACATAAACACGCCACAAGAATTACAGAAAACTTACTAACAAACGTAAACACAACAATATTTTAATAAGAGCCTTGCTGCAAGGCTATAAAAATATCTAAGAATCTTTCAAATAACATCAAACAAAGTTACTATACCTAAAGCGAATACCTACTTAACATAAATTAAAAATCTTTTCTTTTTCTTTATCCTCTGTCTTTCTCTACGAAGGGTATATTAACACAGTAATTTGTAGGTAATCTCTACTGCACTTATTGTTAATTGCAAAAGCCGTAAAACATAAGTTGTACAGTACGGATCGCGCTTTGTTTATTTTGTATTATAATAAATGGTTAAAAAAATACACTGAATACATATTTTATGCCCATTAGTACGTTAAAAATAATCTATTTGTCACTAGCGGATCTACTATCAAATATGGAATAATGTCTTGGAGAAACTCGTGCAAGACAAATATAGGTTACATTCAAACAATTCAAAACTCGATGATTAAACTCTTGGGAAGAAAAGTATTTATGCACAAAGAAGAGACATACATTTTTTTCATGAGTCAGTTAATATATTACTTACCTAGTCAAGGGATATTATGGTTTAAAATTGTATGCCAAAACCTATTTTTGGATTGAATATACAATAGATTTATTATAAATGAGGGGCTGTTCATTCCGAAAATTATAAATAAATACGAGTTACGGATATTCGCTTATCTTGTAGCTACCATATTTAATAAGATGCCAATGAATATAAAGATCGAATCAAATTGCACCACCAATCTAAAAAATAAAATTAAAAAATGGCTAATCGATCAAGACTTTTTATATTGATATTGTTTGTAATCTTGTGTATAATATGACCACGAGTAATTTTCCTGTGTTACATCTGTCTTTCTGCATATTTCAAGTCTTTATATTGCAGTAATTTCGACCAAGTATATACTAGGTCAATGTGTAGATTGTGTAGTAACCTAAAAGTTATTCTTCTGCATCTATCTTCTATATTGTGGTTTCTTGTTATAATTATGTTTTAGTGTTATATTTATATTGTTTAATTGACCTGCTGACAAACTGCTTTGGCAGTTTAGCGAGTGCTTAAAATTAAGAATAAAAAAAATCTAAACAAATTTAATAGAAATGATTATATTGTAAGATAAAACTCTTTAAAAACAAATTGACAAAAACTTATTACGCAGAATGCCGAAGAAAAACAAAGAAACCGTTTATATTTCACTAAGGAGACTAGTTTTATGGATCCGCTACAGGTCAGCTTCTGGTGGCATAGTGTTTGGCCTGGTTGACCCATTCACGCAGATTGTTGATGACTTTTAGGTACACTTTCGGTTCCACGAAGCTCGAAGCAAAACAACACGAGTTCATTACAAGTACTTACGCTTTATTGCACCAGTCCAAAACAAACATGATATCGCATTTTATTAGTACACAATCTAGAGTTTGGCATGATATAATAAAAACAATCCAGCAATTTTTTGCGGAGAAGATCTTTAGGAGTTCGAAAAATGATTTTGATATGAGATTGTGATATTTTTCAGGGAACGGACATCACAGAAGCATTCGAAGTTCATCATTTTACAAAGACACCCGCAGCCATTTTAGCAAAATACTACGTCAGAGACGCTAAAAGTCGAAGAAACTCCCCATTCACGTTCAATGAAGACGGTTTTTATAAAATATTAAAATCAAGGGTAATAGAAGAGATGAAGAAGCTTCCCAAAAGCCACGGAAGTTCAAGTAAACGGGTTTTGGATTCGTTGGTTTTCTGCACGTTCTTGTTTTCGGTTCTGGCCATCCGAGCAGACTGGGGTTTTGCGAGGCTTGGGTGGGTTCTTTTGGGAGGACTGACGATGGCTTGGACAGGAGTCTGCGCTCATAACTTCTTCCATCAAAAGGATAACTGGAGGATGTACATGTTCAATCTCACACTGATGTCTTCTTAGTAAGTATTTTAGTATAACTTACATAATAATTTTCTATTAGCTAACGAATTAACGATCGATTCGTTGGGTTACAAGTTTCAAGTAGGATAATAAAAAGGTATCCCGCGCTATTAAAGCGCATTGACGACATTTGTTGAAAGCTATTTCCCGTTTCACCGAGCCTTTCCTCAATGACTCAACTTCTCAACAAGTGCAATAACTTTGCATATCGACGAATGTCTCTTCTAATTCTAGCGCGAAAAAAGTGGTTAATGTTTTGCTTGTGGACCCAACTACATTTTAATAAAGCTAATTATTTGTGATCAACCATAAATCTATATAAAGAAAAATCAAAATATGCTTGCTTATAAATATTTATATGAATACATGAGTACATGAGTTGTCTATGTACTGCTACATTAAGCATCGAAAATGTTTGAAACTTTCTAAATACTTCTTTCCACCCCCGCGAAGGTTTCTGGATTATTACAACCACACGACAATAAAGTTTTTCAATCATCACAAAAACTATTGTGAAACTGTAAAAAATGTCACAATTTGAGAATAACATTTTGTAAAATAATAATTGTTTAATCAAAATTCAATTTTCGAAATTCTTTAAATTTATGAATTTGATTGAAGTACTCACAGTACTCACAGCTTCCAGCTTTATTTCTGTCGACAGTTCCAGGGCTTAAAAATTTCAGTAAAAAAAGTTAAGGTGCCTTCTTTGGTTGTACATTAACTTCGTACAAAAAACCCCAAAGAAAATAAATTCCATCAGGGCGTACGTCATCTTTGGGGATGCTGTAAGGAGGGTCTTTCTAAGGATGGGAAGGAGAGGAAGTCCATCTCCCTGATAATTTTTTTTCAATGTGCATTAATGATTGATCATATTACTTTGTAGAGACGCCATTCCCGGTGCAACTAGACTCTAAAAAAGGCATAAACATAACTTGTAATGACATTTTTTACGATAATATATATTTTGAGTTTTCGCCTAAAATGATTCTTGAAACCTTCAAGGCCAATGTTAAAAATGTCAAGAGAACTAGAGATATCATTTAGCAGCACCATACTATGCTGGGCCAGAATGTCCGTTCTGCCATGTGCCAGAGCAAGTGGTGGTGACGACCCTTTCGGTAGTTCTTCAGTTCGAACAATTTATAGCATTTCAAGAGGTATGGGCTGTCAATGTAATAGTTGATAATTTCTGTTACGGTAAGAGTCCCATTCCTCCTAGATTGGAGACTTTCGTAAGGCGTTTCAGAGAGCAAATCCATTCTATGCATGGATCGCGTACTCACCATGGATTTTCATATAAAAATGCATTGGAATTTTTTTTTTAATTTGTTCCAATAATTTTATGTATTTTAGTATTTATATCACATTTGCTCTAGTGGTGGACAATGTAACGCTGTTCGAAACGTTGGCTAAAGAAGGAGGTAGCGCAACACGGCGTAAGAACCCAAAAATAAATCACGATAAAACAATGTCTGTACTTTGTAAGTCATTAAAATTAATTATTATAATGGTTGTAATAATAGTATTAATTATCATCACGTGTGTAACCACAGTTGAAGGTCAAAAAATAAACAGAAATTATAGATAAACACTTGCGGTACCTACATGCCAGTGGTGATCCGTGAGTTTTCAGTGCGCTAGTGAACTAAGATGAAAAATGCGACGTTACTGATGTTGTTGTAACTGAAAAGGATTTTTTTTTGATGCGGCGCACCGGCATTTCAGTACATCCTGAAATCTTCATAGGTACAAAATATTGAAATTTAAAAAAAAAATTAAAATCATTTTCAGCTACAACAACATCAATAAGGTCGTATTTTTCAATCTTAGCACTCTGGCTCACTGAAAACTCACGGACCACCACTGCTACATACCTTGTTCAATTGTTAATATGTATAATTGTTCAACGTAATTTTATAAATACTTTAGATATTAAAATGTGTTTGCGATAGTTACAAGACAAAAACGATTGTTTTTCAAAGTCCTACATAGCTGCAATTATTATGCAGAACACATTTTCTGCAACCTTCGCCGAGTTTGCGAGTTCTGATTTTATGGATACAGCCATTTTATTTGATTAGTTTCGTTGTATTTATGGGTTCTTTTCAATGCAAATTTTGCAATAAAATCATTTGTGAAACAAATTTTAAGTAGTTTCCGATAGGGTGAAACCATAAAAATTAACAATTAAAAGCTCTATTCCGAAAACGATGATGATTTATCATAATTCATGATTGAAAAGATTCACAGAATTGTGAAAAAATACAATGAATGGATATTTTCAAGTTTGCATGAAATAAGTGTTTTGATTAATAGTTTTGAAGACAAGTCAAAACTTTATTACAAACGATTTCAACAGTTTTATTATTATAATAACTACATTGATTATATTTCTCTTATTGCTATGGATACAAATACTTTTCAAGGAACATGCTTTTTATTGTTCAAGCTAAGAAAATAATATTTGCTAAACTGAGTAGATATAAAGAATATTTGCTAAACTGAGTAGATATAAAGAATATTTGCTAAACTGAGTAGATATAAAGAATATTTGCTAAACTGAGTAGATATAAAGAATATTTGCTAAACTGAGTAGATATAAAGAATATTTGCTAAACTGAGTAGATATAAAGAATATTTGCTAAAATAGTAAACAACTGCTAGCCCTGTACAAATCGCAAGTGCGCCCCACGGTTGAATTTGGCAACCACCTCTGGTCTGGAGCCCCAAAATACCTGAAAAAAACCCTTGACTCTGTGCAGAAACGGGCGGTCCGTTTGATAGATTCTCCTAATTTAACAAACGGATTGCAATCTTTAGAGCACAGGCGCCAGGTGGAATGCTGTCCTTGTTCTACCGGTATTACAATGGAAGTTGCTCCGAGGAACTAGCGTCATTGATCCCCTCGGAACCGGTGCATAGTCGGGAAACACGCCAAACGCGCGCTCAACATTTGTAAACGGTTGACATTAGAGAACGGGTCGTTTCTACGACTCGTTCTTGAGTTCAACAGCTCGGCTGTGGAACGATTTGCCAGCCTCTGTGTTTCCTCCCTCCTACAATATGGGTCTCTTCAAGACCCATGTTCACTCCTTCCTCTCCTCAAAAACACCCTCCACACAGCATCCTCAAAGATGACATAGGCCCTGAGTGAAATTATTTTTTCCTCAGGGCCTCCTGTGTGGAGTTAATGTAAAAAAAAAAGATTGAAATATCGATGGAAGACTGTCGTAATCAAATATCTCTCACTGAAGTTAAAATTTATCAAATTCTTTAAGTATCGACACTCTTGCATCAACATATCGTCGGACCAGTTTTCAGAAAGTTTGGGTAAAATAGTTCTTTATTTTTTTTTACATGGTCATCGTAAAGTTATGTAATGAAAATAGACTGTTCCATTGATAATTCTTTGCAGCACCGTAAAATAACTGCCATTTTTTCTTTTTAAAACTAACCTCACTTGATGCATTTTGGTAGGGGAATTATAAAACAACGGCGAAAATAATAAGTATAAAATATTATTGATTAATGATGTCTGCTTGACTACCTGATTGATGCCTTCGGCTATCTTGGAGCCGGTGATTTAATATACACGAACTACGATAGATGATACTGTTCTGATATAATACTTAACCGAGATCTGTTGGGATATCGCAAAACTTCGTAAACCTAACTATACTAACGACATTTATTGGAGGATGCTGAAGTACACGACTAACCTATATAAATACATAATATATTAATAATATAATAGTCATTTTCTCAGTATGAATCAAGTTTTCTTCAACGTTATTTAAACAAATAATGAATTTCAAAGATTTCCAGAGATTCCCATGGACAAATAAAAATTAAGTTTGACTTATTCCTTTTCCACAAGAATCATTTTATCAAAACTCGTATATTCTAGGAAAGTGCCCCATGTCTTTTATTCCTTGGATACATTTATTTGCTTTTAACTTTAATGCAAAAAAATATCTTTCAGCATTGACTAGAATTAATAGTGGTTTTGCGGACTAAATATATTGTTCACTAAACAATTTTATTGCCTCAAAACAATACGATATTTATTTATTTATTTAACGTCCATATGGCTTTTATAAACATTTTAAATACAATTCGATTTTTTGCGTAATGCAGAAATACAATTTAATATAAGTATTAACGTAGAATTTTGCAAAAATCAGTTCATGAAGTATATAATTTTTGTTAATTTATATAATCAGTTTAATTAAAAAAGCACAACAACAACACACATTTAAATATCAAATAAAAAGCTATGAACAAAGTTTAGGGAGATCAGAAATAGAAAGTATACTGACACCAAATAAAGACTGAAACAGAAATCACTCGGCACTTAAAAAAACCATTTAATATGTATTATAATTATTTATTATCAGAAATAACACACTACACAATCAATAAATATATTAAAAGAAAGTGTACGATGTGTGTGCCGTTAAAACTCAGACACGAGATCCGTTCAAGGGAATTTTATGGTGTGGTAGCACTCTATCCCTCATCCATGAAGAAGGTTCTCATTTTACCTGAATGGCTTGCTTTGAAGATATAAGGACTGGATTTTTTGTCTTCTAGAAATTTCTAGAATAGTCCAGAGCATTCGAGAGTATTTGAGATCATTCGACATCATTCTAGAATATCCTGGAACATTCCGGAAAGTTGTGGAATGTTCGGGAATAGTCTGGAATATTCGGGAACATCCCGGAACATCTCAGATCATTGTGGAACATTTGAGAACACTCTCGAATATTGTGGAATATTCTGGAATATTGTAGACCATTCGAAGTCTTTTTGAAGTAAAACTTCTTTACGCACGCGTGACTTGGGGAGTAAGCTGGTGAATGTGTGACGAGAGCGTTAAAAGAACGAGAACGAAAAGTGTGATCGGGCGAGGCGAACGAAGCATAAAGAAGTTTTACTTCAGTCGTGTGGTCTAAAGCACACTCGTTTGTCGTATGGGTGGGGTTACCCATTGTTAGTGGTATATAACGCAAGATCCGTCGAGGGTTCCAATGTCAGTTCAATCTCATATCGACTCCCTGATCGAAACCGGGTACCCCAGCTAGTATATTTATAATGACTTCATAGTATTCATATCCTCAGCACGGAGAAATCACAGTGAAGATATCATTATCTACTTGTAACAAAAAAAGGAAGATAATAAAGCAATTGCTATTTTATATTATTATTAGATATATACATGTTTCAAAAACTATGTTTTCTTCGTCAGGATAATAAGTTAATAAAAAATAACAAAAGACAAACAAGTATAGACAAATGAGAACATAGACAAAATATTAGAAAGAAAACATAGTTTTTGAAACATGTCGATATAGTTGATAAAATAGTGGTGTACACAAAGTTATTTGTTTTCATTTATTAATAACTAGCTTTTCCCCGCGGCTTCGCTCGCATGGTATTACGGGAAATTACTGTAGCGCTTGCACTTATCAATTATCTCCCTCCCCCCACCCCACCCCCATCCCCTCCCGCATTCCATATATTCATTCCCTTACATTCAGTTTTCAAACATCTCGCCTACCACCTAAATTTCATAATGCTACAGCTCAAAGAAAAAAAGAATTACTTATCTAATTTTGTTCATTCGTTCGGAATTTGTGCGCTTACAAACATTTTGGATGTTTATTTTTATTTAAATATTTGGAAGTTCGTTAATATAATAAAAAAAATACTCTATCATTCAGTCTTTATAATCGTTACGAATTATATTTTTAATACAGGAACTCAAATCTGACATTTATTCCAAGCTTGTCCAAAAAAAACGAATTCTAATATTTAAATTTTCTGCAGTAGTAGCTGATCAGTAGACTGAGTGCCTACCAGCATAGAGCCCAAAAATATATCAACATTGTTTCCATGGAAACGATTTTTTCTGACGTTAGCAAAAACTCGCTTTTGTTAGCGACAGAAAACGTATAACAAATATAATATATTAATATTTATAATTTCATAACGCCAGAGCTTACCATCATATACAACCTGTAGTCTGGGCATATAATTTAGCTTTCTATTGGTGAATGAATTTTTAAAGTCTTTTTGTTGGTTAATGCGTGAAAGAGTCATTAACGAACTCTAGCAGTTTCGCATTTATAATATTAGTATGGATGATGACGCCACAAAGTGATTTTGCGAAGTTTGAAGATATTATATTATTCGCTGTCTGGGGCAATTGCCGTCTGGGGCGTCCATAGACGCCAACATGTTCAGGTGTCCAAATATCTTAAGTTCAGTGTCTTAAGTTAATTAGGTAAATCAGTTTAAGTACATTAGGTAAAAAATTCTTAAGTTAATTAGGTAAATCAGTTTAATTAAATCGGTATTGCACTTCCATGAATATTTTATTGAATGTTTGATTGTAAAACAACAACCATTTTCAATGATTATTGTTCTTATAGCTAAAGATACTTTAGTAAAACACAAGAAAAGCAATTTTTTATTTTTTTAAATTTTTTAATCACTTATTCCAGATCTCGGGGAGGGTGGTGCAGTCCCACGAGGTCCATATTATACATATATAATAATCAAGTAATTATAACAAGATATAAAAAGGATACATAAAAAAATATTTACATGCTAAAAGAAATTAAAAATAAAGTAATAATAAAAATAATAACTAAGTCTGACTACTTTACATCCTCTTTTAGCAAAAAATCTTTCTAAATTTGTCAAACAACCTCAAAATTTTCCAAATTTTCTTACTAAGGGCATTACTTATATGTTGCCTAAAAGCGAAAATATTAATAATCCCTCCCAGTATAGACCCATTACATGTTTACCGACAATATACAAAATTTTAACCTCTTGCTTGACAGATTTAATATATGCTCATTTAGATGAAAAACATATTTTATCTGAACAACAAAAAGGTTGTCGCAGAAAACATATGGGATGTAAAGAACAATTAGTTATTGATTCTGTAATTCTTAAACAGATTCAAACTCAAAAGCGTAATTTACATTCTTGCTATATAGACTACCAAAAGGCTTTCGATAGTGTCCCGCACTCGTGGCTGATCAAAATATTGAGTATTTATAAAATTAACCCGATTATTATAAACTTTTTGGAAAATATTATGACCTTTTGGAATACAGATTTATTTGTCAATTTAAAAGGTCAGAAAATAGTAGTACCGGGCATTTCAATAAAAAGAGGGATTTTTCAAGGTGACTCATTGAGTCCTTTATGGTTTTGCTTAGCATTAAATCCTCTATCTAAAATGTTAATTAAAAGCAAGTTTGGAATAAAAATTAAAGATAATACGAGAGAAAGTAGTACAATTTCGCATTTATTATTTATGGATGATATAAAATTATATTCGAATTCTGAACCAAATTTAGAGAAAATGATTAAGGTAGTTAAATTTTTTTCAGATGATATTAAAATGACTTTTGGTTTAGATAAATGTAGAACGATCCATATAGAGAAAGGCAAAATTGTAGACGGAGACGAGGGTATATTTAGAAATTTCAAAATTAAAAGTATGAAAGGGGATGAGGTTTATAAATATTTAGGATACCCGCAATCGAATAGATTAGATCATACTAGTATTAAAAATGATATTAGGACTAAATTTCAAAGTAGAGTCAGAAAATTTTTAAAATGCAATCTATCTGCTAAAAATTTAATAAAGGCAATAAATACTTGGGCAATACCTTTATTAACGTACTCATTTGGCATAATTAAATGGTCCAATACAGATTTAGATAGCTTAGAACGATTAATTAGAACTACGTTGACAAAGTTTAATTGCCATCATCCAAATTCAACTATAGAACGAATTAATTTACCTAGAAATTTAGGAGGTAGAGGTATAGTCAAAATAACTTCTTTGAAATACAATCAGGTAGAAATGCTAAGAACTTTTTTCCATAGGAAAGCTAATAGTTCAGAAATGCACAAAATAATTTGCAAGGCAGATAGAAACATTACACCTTTAAATTTATACGACGATAATGCCAACATTCTTTTAAATACCAACCAGGAATTATTAGATTCCTGGTCAAATAAAATTATTCACGCCAAACACTTCAATTATCTCAACCAAACGTATGTTGACAAACTTTCGTCAAACAAATGGTTGAGTATTGGAGAATTGAGCGCAGAAATAGAAGGATTTATGCTTGCCATTCAGGATAGAGTTATTAATACTAAAAATTATAGGAAGTATATAATCAAAGATAGAAATCAAATTGATGATTTATGTAGAAAATGTTTGGCTTTTCCGGAAACTATAGAACATATTATATCGGGATGTTCTATATTAGCGCCTTCCGAATATACTTTTAGACACAATCAGGTTTTAAAAATAATTCATCAAAGTTTGGTAATTAAACATAAATTGATTGATTGCCGTAATGTAGTACCATATTATGAATACGAACCAAATTCGTTTTTAGAAAATGAATTTTATAAAATATATTATGATAAAACTATACTAACAGACAGAACGATTCGTCATAATAGACCCGATATAGTTTTACATGACAAAATTAAAAAAAATAACTTATATCATTGATGTCGCTATTCCAAATTCCTGTAATATTCAAAAATCTGTTTCTGAAAAAATTAGAAAATATACAGATTTAGGAAATGAGATTAAAAGAATTTGGCATTCTCGGACTATAAAAATATTACCATTTGTTATTTCGGCTACTGGCATTATACCTAGCTCTCTAATTAAAAATTTAGGCTTATTAGATTTGTCAAAGAATCTTTATATAAAAATGCAAAAATCAGTCATATTAAATACATGTAGGATTACGAAAGATTTTTTAAATATTTATATTGAGGGATCAGTAGGATTTATCGGTTCAGTTAGGAGTTCTATCGAGCCGAACCCTCTGATATGAAAATATCTGGAGTCGGTGAAGTATTTTCCCATATGGTCTCTGGTAGGTTGACGTGTTGTTCTTGTATAGTTTTGTATTTAGTATACTTATACAATGCAATTACATCGCGTGAATTGACTAGATTAGCATTTGTGGAAAAGTGTGTGGAAGGATTAAGTTTTTCCTGTGAGGAAGATTTAACCCGGACATAAAATCTAGAGAAAAAAAACTTTTTGTTTGATCCATCGCTTGTAGATGGGACCCTGCAAGAAGTGGAATGCTGCCATCACAATACTATTTTCGCTCGAGGCTAGTCGCGTTCTGTAGTTGGTAATCCGTTTTTTCATTAGTGCTCGGAATCCGGGAACGCACCCTTCTTCAAACATCTCGGTGGCACTGCAGGACAATCCAAAAAGCGTTCGATATGAATTGTTGTACTGTACTTCCATTCTTTTTAGTGATGCTTTCTTAAAGTTGGTCCACATCTCCGAGGTATATAGGCTCGTACAGTACGAATTAAAAAGTTGCCTTTTTGCACCTGGGCTACACTTGTTGAATCTTCGAGAAATCATATTTGCCCTAATGCATAGTGATCTTCTCTGTCGCTCAATATCCAAGTCATCGTTGAGGTCCGCTGTTATGATGTGTCCAAAGTATTGGACCGCAATGCAATACTAAGATTATTCTTGTAGCTGTGGAAAACATACTTCACCGAATTGAAAATTGATCGAGATTCTAAAAAATTATTTCCAGTTGGAATATTCGTTAAAGCCTAAAGTAAATAAATTAAGGTTACAATGGAGAAATTCAAACTTAAGAAATATATTCTGAGATAAGAAACACTGATACCTGGGAAAATGACAGGAACTTCATTGGATTCCTTCAGAAATGGTCTTCATCTTCTGGAGCATTTTTCCATTAAATTGAAATCACTCTGGACCTTTGTAAAAAAATATGTTAAATAATGTTTTCAAAAGGTTTCACGAGAATAAATTTTTAAAAAATATGAAAAAAACATATTTGGAAGTATTTTATAAATATTAACTGTTTTTGAAAAGGAAATTGTTGACAATTATAATTTTTACAACATTTATGGGTTTTGACGTGCCGCAAATCAAATTTGGCTTCCATTGACTAAATGTACATTAGAAATAAATTTTATTGAAAAATTAAAAAAAGAAACCATATTTAATACTTTATTTGATGTTGAAATTTAAACCTAATAAAGCAATTTTTAATGAAAATTTCGCGGAGCTCATCGATGTGGTGATAGATTTTTTTTTATTTGTTTAAATAAAATAAATTAGCTCATTTAAAAATTGTAAGCCCTATCATAATTATAAGAGCAGACAGTGTCTGCAAATAACTATTCTTTAGGGCATAAGCCCAGACTGTTAGAAATATTTAAATATGTTTTCATAATTCATCACTCACACATGCAAATAATTAATATTCCAACTCCTACTTAAATAATTAATTGGTTTATAAAACATTAACAAAATTTCTAGACCTTTAGAAATTCTCTTTGATATATGCTTTCGTTCTGTACAAATAATCATAGAAACTCAATTAAAGATTTGAATATTCATTTAACAATATTACTTTTATAAAATTAATTCTAAGGGATTAAATATGCAATCAATCAGCCGTAGGTAATCTGATTATGGAAGTATTTTCAGAATGTGCTCAGACTGAAAATCTAAATTTATATCACCAAAAATAACTGTGAAGCAACTATTATTTTACATTCGTTCGTTTTCCCCAGAAATTGTGTTATTTTTCGATTTATTTTATTAATTGATGCCTTATTGGGCTTTTTTTGTAGAGATGCATGATTTTTATGTAGAGTTACTGCATGGTTCAGAGAAAATTTTTTTCAAATTGTATGTAGATAAAAAAGAACATAGTGCGTAGTAAACATAATCAAAAGCACAATCGGGTGCACAGTCGGGAAACACGCCAAACACGCGCCCAACATTTGTACACATTGACATTAGTCACATGTGAACTGGTCGTTTCTACGACTCATTCTTGAGTTCAACAGCTTGGCTGTGGAGCGATTTGCCGGCCTCTGTGTTTCCTCCCTCCTAAAGACCTCTCTTAAAGACCCATGTTCACTCCTTCCTCTCCTCAAAAACACCCTCCACACAGCATCTTCAAAGATGACATAGGCCCTGAGGGAAATTATTTTCCTCAGGGCCTCCTGTGTGGAGTTAATGTAAAAAAAAAATACATAAATCACCCTAGATTACTACTCTACGACGCAGAGGCGCCCGCGTTTTTTTATATATTGCCCTCTCTTTTTATCCTTTGTGCGTATCGCTTTGAAATTCAAGGACATATCAGTCATCGGCAGTACGTGTCGCAGGACGGTTGTTGGTTAAAATTTAGTTAAAAACTGTCTATAGTTTCGTCTATTAGTGTTTAGTTGATTAATGAAAGTTACACGGTTTATTTCAAAACAAATAAAATAATTTATTGAAAGCCTTCTAATTCCAGATAATTATATTCAACTATAATTCTGGATATCTACCATTTAGATACGTAAAGTAGTAATTCAAAAACCCTACTATAATTTATTCATGGACATGGTACGCAATTATTTGCTCTCCTTTTGAACGTGGTCCACATAAGTCAACCAAACCACACACGTTGTCCACGTGCAAAATTAAAGTGTTTTATCGTCTCCATAATTAGTTTTGTTACAAATTCGCTGAATTCAAATAGTATCAGCGACAATTTCCTAGCTGTCAAATTGCAATTTTCATTAGTATGTGTCTTCAACGACTGTTTTGAAGACCGAATAACTCCAAAGAATCACACTAAGCTAATCATAATTATTGCAAAAGTGCAAGGAAGTAGATGTAGAGCGGAATCATTGCTAATTGGAAACGTAATAACATTTAGAGATATGGCTTAAGGAGTTAAATCGTTATTTTTTACTTAACGAGTCAAACCTCAAATTGTAATATTTTAATTAATGAAGAAAATTAGCGAAACTAAATCAAATCTGAAACAGAAAAATTAGAAAAAGATACGGTCACATCAAAAACTCGAACTCAGTTTAAAAGTGTTTTATAAGATATTTGTATCTAAAGTTTTTGTTTATATTCCACAAGAGATTATCCAAATGTTTGCTCTTATAACAGATAGAATGACGAGCCTTACCTGGTAATTAATCAATCCGTTATTAGATGTCACGGGGTTATTAATCAGAACGAAAGATTTGAAGTATAATGAGTTTATTTGAAAACTATATGTCGTACATTTAATGCAACAATTAGGATGGGCGTACGCTGAGACATCGGTCGCGCAGCATGTTCAGCGCAAGATAGTTTTGGTTTTTGTGTTGTATGGAAGTGTATGGAGCGACGTACGCTGAGACGTGCATGTTTCTCATACATTCCACAACTGCGCTGAACATGCTGCGCGACCGATGTCTCAGCGTACGCCCATCCTTACCCAGCGGGGTAAGCATGTAGACAGAAATTTATTTACACAACGAGCCCATCCATGACAGCGAACAAAATCAAATGAATCTTTATCTTTGGATTGATCGTTGGCCGGCGGAATATGCCATAGAGTATGGTGTGGCCGTGTGTAAAAATCATATTTTTTGGCTGTTGAGCATTGTCTTTAGCAACTGTCCACACTCTCTTAGAATTCGACCGAATGAGAAGTGAAAGTGGTATTAATTTTCATATAATGTTTTGGAGCAAAATTATGATAAAATCTCCGTCCCAATTGTTTATGGTTTGCACTATTAAGATCCCTAGGGCACAGAAATGGCACCCTTCTTCACCCTACTTGGGTTGACTCATGGTTGAGCGGTATGTTTCAGACTCGGAGATTGCGGATTCATCTCTGCGCGGGCAAAATACATTGTATGAATATTTGCACTACTT
Organism: Glyphotaelius pellucidus; assembly: GCA_936435175.1. NCBI lineage: Eukaryota > Metazoa > Arthropoda > Insecta > Trichoptera > Limnephilidae > Glyphotaelius > Glyphotaelius pellucidus. The sequence goes on from OW386547.1 coordinate 27,518,749, forward strand.
TTTCAAGAGGTAAATACTGTTATTACAGCCTGGTGAGAAGAAAAAGACAAGAAATGAGTAGCCATGGAAACCTCACTTTCTTCATTCCCTTCTCCTTCGCCGTTCACTTTGCTTTGGACTCCCAACTAACAACATTCCCAAAATTGGGAACGTTGTAGTCCCAATCAATCCATTTTGCGTGGCAATAATAGTATTTAACAATTCAAGGTATAATAATATGGGTGACCAGGCAACTCACAATGAAATCAACTCAGAATCTTCTCTGAAGTCATTAAAAGTAATGAAAAAAATTGGTTAAATAGAATACGCTAAGTTATTGGCTATTTTAAAATAATTTTTTTCATAGCTTTTGACATAATTTAAGTTTTCAGAGTTGACTCTTCAAAGAGTTCAGTTGAGTTGACTTGATTCTGAGTTGGCGTGGAACAGTAATAACGAAAGTAACGAAAATAAAGTTACAAATTATTTGATAATATTTTTTTAACCTAAAACATTTTTCTTTCAGTGAATGGAGAGTCACCCACGTTTTGTCACACCATATTTTCCCAAATACTCTGATGGATTTTGAGATTAGCGCTCTTGAGCCCTTCTTCCAGTACTTGCCCAGAAAAGACAAGACCTTTTTTGTTAAATACGTTTCTTACGCGTATTCGTTTGTGATCTATAACACATTTGTCTTAATTCAGGGATTAAAAAGGTAAGTTTAAAAAAATACAGTTTTTCTTTTAAATTTTGGTTGTTTTATGGGTACAGAGAAAAACTTTTTCAGCACAAAGCCAAAAGATTAAAAAATAAATTCAGAAATATTTATTAAAAATGTAATGAGTCTTTTAACAACCACTGTACCGCTAATTAGCTTTGATGAAGGACACCGTAAAGTTGTTTGAAACATCAGCTCAAGAAGGATGAAACGGAATTGGCTCAGTTCCACAAAAGTCAACCAATACCATTATGGGCCGTAAAAATTAAAAATAGTACATAAATATCTAAAGACTTCTTTCTTTGAACTTTATCCTGGTAGCATCTTCAGAAAAGAGGAGAAATGGATAGATGCTTTGTTGAAAACTGCTTCCGGGTCCCGAATGTACAGCTGAACAGTGTCTTTTTTGTCAATATGTTTTCTAAATTTTAAATGGGTATTCTAGCAATTATGTTGAACTTCAACACTATTTTAAACGATATGAATTTGCTCAAACTGTCAGACAGAAGAATTTTCACTGACTTGGTATTTTTATATAAAATTCTAAATGATTTATTTGATAGTCCGGTATTGCTTGAATAGATAAGCTTCCGAGCTCCACTTCGTGATACTAGAAGTCAGGATGTATTTCAGTGCAGAAATTCTGGAAATCACTACCATATGTATTACTATTTGCCCAGGATACTATGGAGGAAACAATTATACCAAGTCAGTGGACATCTTCAATTTATCTTTAAACAAATAAAGGCATCATTATCTTTAAACAAATGAGGCAGTTCAGTTATGTACAATAAATATGTATTTTTCTAACTATGACATGTAAAAGCCCCGAAAAAGAGCATTTATTAATAAATAAATAAATTTTGTCAATATCGTCAAGTCAAATATTACGACAAATTACAATAGTTTTCTGTTTTCAGCATACGTTTGATGGCCTCCGTGGTTGATTTGTTATGATCCTTGGGTTCGAATCCGGAAGTCGCGGGTTCAAATACCGGCGTGCGCAATAATTTTTTTTTTAATTTGCGATGTTTTACAATTTATTTACAAAAAACAATATAAATTATTTTATTTGCGCCACGTTTCAGAGTGATGTACCGTTTCTGTTTCGCCTTGGCGCAGACCACCATTCAGAATCCAAAGGTTCTTGAAATAGCTTTTGTTTCTCCAATAAATTCAGCCTCACAACAAACCCCAATTGTGGATACCATGGTTTCCACAATTGATCCTATCCTCGATTGATGGATGGGATCAATTGAGGTTGTCGTGCGGTACTCGAGAGAGTAGAGTAAAAAAGCGATACTTTATGAATTAGTTCTCACAAAACACAGGTAACTAATATTGTTGATTATGTTTCAGATTATTTAGAGTGGCATCAGAAAAAACGCAGAGGAAAAAAGAAAATCTTATTCCATTCTCCATTCCCTTGGCGATGCTGATTCTATCTGACGCTGGGCTGAAAGAAGTTGTCGCCACCTGGTTGGCTGTCGTGGTATTTTCGAGCTTCGTGTTCGCCTGCATCGGGCTCAATGCTGCTCATCACCACCCGTACATTTTCCACGATGGAGATGCTCCCCCGTGAGTATTTATTAATGTTGGATACAAATAACCTACCTATTTACAACCAGTTAGTAGCCAATCCTATCGAAAATCTCTTATTTGTGATGCTTCATTCGTATTTGTGAGAGGAAATCGTTCAAAATGAAAGGTTGCTCGAAAAGATTGAGGTTCGCTATTTTGACTTCTTCCTTTTGCCTCAAAACAAAATATTGTAATAAGTTTTTGGTGAATATCTCCGCAATTTAAAATAAATTGAACTCGGTGGTATGAATTTCCAAATATAGCGAGGAATCAACCGTTTACTCGGAATTATTAAACAAGCTAATTTCGGTTGTGTCTGTAACTCTGGTTCAATAAACTCCAGAAATTTTGCTTTGAATTTAAGTATTATTCTCCAAATCTTAAGGGCTTGTTTGGAGAATTCGGATAAGCGATAACTAACTAACTGTAAGCTATTGTGTTTAAAAGAAACTTTTCATTTGTGAAATTTGAACTGAATGGTCGAGAAATCAGACTATCCGTGACTATATTAATTTCACAGTTATAGATATATATATTTTTTTTTTAAAGAAAGACAAACATTCCCGGGTTACTAATAACTTAACAATGTTTGAAAATCTCCTACTGCCACCACGGAAAGCCGAAAATGTTGCTTGTGTTGTGATGGAGGACTTAGCCAGCCGAGGAATCGAACACGGGACGCCCGGGTTGGGCCCACTCAACCATGTTGAGTGGGCATCAAGCGCGATCTTCGAATTAATAATCACTAAATAAAAACCCGCTCCCAGGGGTGTTTTGCTGCTCCCCCTTACTATTTTTAACAAAAAAGTGTTTAAGTATTTATATAATACAAACTGGGTTACCCGGCTTCGCTTAGGAAAACATTTGAGAGTGTTCTGGAATGTTCCAAAATTTATTTTATTTATTTATAGCGGACCCGACAGACGTTGTCCTGTACACAACTATCGGGACAAACTAAAATTAAAATAGAATAATATTGTATATTCGATACTGCGATGGTAGCGCAGTCTGCCGGATCCAATGTAAAAAATTCCAAAATCAACAACTCCTTAGAAATAAAAAAAATTAATTAAAAGAACATTTTCCAGTGGAACAAATTGTGAATCTAAACCAGTGATTCCCAAAGTGGTCCAGGTGGACCCCCAGGGGTCCACGGGACACTCGGCGGGGGTCCATGTGGACGTGATAAAAAAAATGGGGGTCCACAAGTTGTAAGTGGGGGTCCACGAAAATTTATCTGCAGGCTTATTCTCTATCTTTTGTGGGATCGTTATCGAGATAACGGACGTGATCTCATGTCAGATTTGTGTGATTTTTACATATTTACTGTAACATATTTTAGTTTAGGTCGTTTTAAACATGAATTCCTGCAAGAATGCACGATTATTTATTCATTTAATGTACGTTGTACATAGAAAGAGCAAATTATTAGAGGTCCTTTAAAAAAAATTATTAAAAATTATCTATTAAATAGAAAAATTAAAGTTAAAATTGACGGAATTTTTAGTGATGAAATGTTAACAAATACCGGAGTAGCAACAGGGTCGATATCGGGGCCTACATGTTATATAATGCAAGTAAACAGTCTACCAAACGTAATAAAACGTTGTAAATGCTACATGTTTGCAGACGATACTTGCATTATATGTGCTGACAAAGATCCACTAAAAATTGATGAAATTTTACAAACAGACCTAAATAACATAATTAAATGGTCCCACGACAATGGCATTATTATTAACGCAAAAAAACCAAATATATGCTTATACACTCACCATATGCAAATTGTCAGGAAAAGGAATTACATATAAAAAGTCATTCATATGATTGTTTGCACACAAAAAACCAATTCCAGCAGTGTAATTGCCCGAATATAGAAAAAGTGTACCAATATACATACCTTGGTCTTACAATAGATGTCAACTTTAACTGGTCAAATCATATTGAAAATGTATGTAATAGATTAAGATCCATATTAAGAAAATTTTACCACCTAAAAAATTTTGTAAATAAAAATATATTATACTGTATATACAACGCATTAGCAGAATCAATTATAGGATACGGAATAAATAGTTACGGATTAACGTACAAAACATACTTAAATAAAATAGAACAATTACAAATCCGTTTCCTAAAATTGATATCAGGCAAAAAAAAGGTCCAGTTATGTGAAGGTGATTATAAAAAAATGTTCTCCTTGTGTAATGTCCTCTCTATACACAGTAAGGTAAATTACCAATTAACACTAGATGAATTCTGGAATACAGAATTCAAAAAACCTGTAAACCACAACTACCCTACTAGGCATAGAGAAGCACAAATGTTTATTGTCAATAAATCTCAAAATGTATACGGAGATAGAACAAAAAGTCATAAAATTCCGGAAATATTTAACGCATTACCTGAAAATATCAAAAATGAGACATCTTATTCAAAAATCAAAACAAAAGTTAAATCTTTCTACCTCCGAAGAACATGAAATCAAATAAAATAGTTCCTATCTATTTATTTTCTCACCGTATGTTTGTACTGTGTAAAATATTTTTACTACAACGCAATTCATAAACATTAAAACATTGAGATAATTAGTTTGTCGTAATAATTAGTATTTTAATATTAAGTATTATATTTAGTATATACTATGTAAAACTGAAAAGTATACTGTATTAAATAATTATAAAAAAATGAGAGATTTCTTACAATCAAACTGATTGATCAGTTTCGTAAGATTTGTAAAATAAAATATTGTAAAATTAAAACTGAATAAACATACTTAAAAAAAAAAAAAATAAATCACACAAATCTGTCAGGAGATCACGTCCATTATCTCGATAATGATCCCACAAAAGATAGAGAATAAACCTGCTGGTTTCGATAGTAAAGAACAAAAATGTTGGCTTGGCTTTACCTTTCAATGTAGGCAGATTGTACACTAGTGTTTCGGTGAAAAATGGTCATTTTGAGACTCATCCCGTGCCCATATCCCATCCCGCCCCCCATCTCATATCACATTACCCCCCCCCCCCCCCCCCCCTCCCCCTATTGTTCCAGACCAAAACTCTAGCGTTATATTCAATATTCAGTACAACGCGTGTCGAGTTTTGGAAATATGGTAGAAATGTTGCAGCAGGGGGTCCACCGAAACCAGTAAAATTTTGAAAGTGGTCCACGAGAAAAAAAAGTTTGGGAACCTCTGATCTAAACCATTCTCGAATCCCCTTGAACCCATACAAAAAATTTCATCAAAATCGGTCAAGCCGTTTAGGAGGAGTTCAGTGACATACACACGGACAGAAGAAATATATATATTAAGATATCATTTTAGAGAGACAAAACACAAAACATTACTAACAAACCAGTTAGACAAGCGTATAAAGAAAACATAAAAACTCAGACGGTAATCACAAGATTTGGACATGACACCTCAAATACCGCGAATAAAAAAGTATTTAACAGTTCTTCAAACAAAAATTAAGGAAAACAAAATAAATTCAGATAAAAAATTTTAAAAATTGATCAAAAAACAAAAAAAAAACAATTTTACCAAAATTTCATAACATAAAAGAATAAAATATAAACACGTAACACATTATAAAACATACATCACAAACACATAACTCATAATATTAGCAGATAATAATGCAATTTTTTTCATTACCAAATTTTATATTTTATAAAAATGTTTTATGTACTACATCTAATTATTTTTTTTGGTGTTGTAAAATAAGGGCGTCAATACGAGTAAGATTATTCAATCATAGTGCAAAAAAAAAATTAATAAAAATTGAAACAAAAGGAAGCGATTCCAATAAAAGCCGTTTCCTTGGGAAAATAATATTATCTGGCTCTCTAGTGTAGTCACCGCGACAAACACAGGACTGGAATATTGTCGTACAAGAATTTGGGTTCATAAGCTAGATTTTTTGTAAAAACGAAAAATTTTGAGATGAGTTGAGAGAGGAACAACGGTTCTCTTTAAAAATAACAGAGGGCGCCAATTCCATTTACAACAATCTAAACTGCACAATCATTACGAAAATAATATTATCAGATTATTACACTTTTTATTGACGTTAGCAGCAGTCGCATTAACAATAATGGTATCACAAAAACTATTTTGGTTTTGAATTGGCTCTTGTCATCATTCGAATAATCTCAATTGCTTTCGTTTGATTTTCCAACCAAAATAAAACAATTAAGGCGATGCAACGAGAAGTGACGCAAAATTATGCAAACAATGTGTGTTTGGTTTGAAAATATGATCGCTTTCACATATTTACAGTCGCATTTTAAATGTTGGTAGAACATTTCTTGGCCTTTGATTTAATTGAGCACTTTTTTGATAAGACTTTTTATCAGTCCTGAAAAAATAAAGCTTTAGGCCAACAAAACGTACCCAGAAGTTGAAATCCGATTTCGGATACAGGTTTATTTTATAATGTGAAAAATTAAGTTCTTAAGGTCATGATTAAAAAACTTTTAATTATTTTTTGGCATACATCAAAACAGGTGTCGGCGTAAATTCATTAATTCGTCCTATTTTCAATGGTATGTCAGCGATCCACTTCAGCGGCCGCTTAGGTGGATCGCCTTAAGATAATAATTATTTTTTTTCGTACTTTCACCAAAGATTGTGTTTATTTTAAAAGGGAGATATAAAATCGCTACGTCTAATTAAAATAGCCAAAGACTTTTTATTTTAGCCGACAAGGTAGTGGTATTGGCAGTTTTGATAAAGATCCTGAAAGAACGGAAATTGCTGTGCGACGAATCTCAAAGAAGAATTAATGTTCTTGCTACAAGAATCAATAAGCATTTTTCCGGTACTAGAACAAAAACGTGAACTTTAAGATCGCTAAGTCAAGAAAGTAATTATTTTCAGTATTTTTTAAGTCTTATTACAAATAAATAATTTAATTAAATGTTCAAAATTAGGCTTTTTACAGCAAGACGATTTCTCGAATCACCCTGTATGATGAAATATCAAAATATTAGTTTATTATATATTATTAAAAATTATCTATTGAGTTGGTTAAATATAAACTAACTAGCTGGTTCCCGGCATGCGTTGGTATGCCATTCAATGAAATAAATTGACTCCTTCTTATCCTTTTCCGTGCGGCCCCGTTCCCTTCCACCTTCCCCGCCTTCCCCCTCCCTCGTCTCTTCACTCTCCACGAACCCCACCTTCCCCGTACCTTTCCTCCCTCCTGCAAAAATACATGAAATACACACATTTTCATTTATAAAAATTTCATAACGCCAGAGCTTACCATTATATACAGCCTATGTTACTCGCTGATAATGTAGCTTTCTATTGGTGAAAGAATTTTTAAAATCGGTTTGGTAGTTTCGGAGCCTATTCAATGCAAACAAACAAACAAACAAAGAATCAAGTCTTTCCTCTTTATAATATTAGTATAGATAAGCTTAATGTAACAATTCATTTGATAAAATTTAATATTTTTACAGTAATCATTACATTTCTTTTTAAATAAATTCATTATCTCTTCATTCTTCATACTTTTCTACGACTTTTCTACTACGTTTCTACGACTCGTTCTTGAGTTCAACAGCCCGGCTGTGGAACGATTTGCCAGCTTCTGTGTTTCCTCCCTCCTACAACATGGGTCTCTTCAAGACCCATGTTCACTCCTTCCTCTCCTCAAAAGCACCCTCCACACAGCATCCTCAAAGATGACATAGGCCCTGAGGGAAATTATTTCCCTCAGGGCCTCCTGTGTGAGTTAATATAAAAAAATACTTTCAGGCATTTCATCATACATCTTAAGTCCTCTTTACATTAGGCAGTTCTGTGATTTTGATTTTTCCGTGTGTGGCAATCTAACTCTTTTTTTTATTTCTTGCTTCGTAATTATGTACATTTCTATTAAAAACAATTTCATCCTTAAATTATTTTGGCATTTTGTTTTTCATAACTTTATGCAGAAAAATTAACACACACATTCTCTTTTTTATTGGAATCCAATTCTCTAGCTCTTTTCTCATTTGATTAACCCTTGCATATTTGCCTTTCCCCAGTATAAATCTCATAGCTCTGTTCGGTATAACTTCTAGCTTATTCAAATTTCCCTGCTTGGCCAAATAAAACATCGTAAAGCAGTAATCAAAATGTAGAGCAACTATAGTTTTATAAATGAGCTCTGTAGTATTTCTGTTTAACTTATTTCTTAGTCTTCTAAAAAAAATACTTTTTTTGATAACTTCTTTAGCACATTTGCCACGAAAGTTAGTTTTGAATCGAGTATTACAACCAGGTTTTTGATGTCATTTAGTTTTTCAATTTTATCACCAATAACTGGCAAATTTAAAGTGTTTCAATTCAACAATTTTTTTCCAGTAGTCTAACTAAAGGTTTTTTTTTTGTATATCTACCTCGTCTATAAAGGAACTCTAAAAGTACATTGTATGTACAAAAATTGAATATTTCTTTGTTTGTTCCGTACGCGTTCCTAAACAATTCAACCGACTGCTATGAAATTTTGATGATTTGTTGGACGCATACCCGCGAAGGTTTCTATGTTTAATGGTGAGCTCTGGCATTATGAAATTATTTCCTAAACCATTCATCTGATTGCGATGAAACTTTGGTGAATTGTTATGCGCACACCCACAAATGTTTCTATTTATAAAAGTAAGCTCTGGCGATATGAAATTTGTAAAAAATATTGCAATAGGTGGCGCGAATTGTTTGAAAAATAGGTGTACTTCTTACAGTTTAGTAGGTGGGAACGAGGGCGGGGAGGGGAAGGGGAGGCGGAAGGGTAACACGAACGGGGACGAATGGGAAAGAACATGCAGGAAGAAACCATTTGTTTATTTAAGTGGAATTGCAAAGCATGCCGGAAACTCGCTAGTTATATTTTAAAACCCCGTATAAATTCAAAGTTTTCACGGCCAAAAGTATTTTTGTTATTTATTTTTGGGGTGTTATGCCGTGTTGTTCAGGCTCATCTGTCCTGATGATGGACACTATCCGAAACATTGGCTAAGGGAGGTAGTGCAACACGACATAACACCCCAAAAATAAATAACAAAAAAACCCCGTATAAATTGTTTTCCTTGCGTTACTCATCGAAATGTTTTTAAAACTCCAACTTTACAAAAGTAATATCATCCTGATTCCTGAATAATTTTACTGGAAAAAATTTCTATTTTTTTAACCGCTCATTCTTGATGGAATTCCATTTTAACAAGTAATTATAATGAAAACCTTTTAAAAAAACATTTTAAACAGGTTTTTCAGATGGTTAAAACACACAAGCAGAAAGATGTATGCAACTGGTTTTCATTACTATTATCACTATTCATCACTATTTTTCATCTTCCTAAAAGAAAATCTCCAAGCAACCCATTGCCAATGTTTAAAAAAAATCCATTTGGAAATAAAATAAGTATGACAGAAAATATGAATATATTTTCAATATTCTCAGGCATTCAATATGTTCGTGAAAGAAAAATCCGTTAAACCTTTCTGTCTATTATTATTTAAATATGGTAGGATTATCTCACGAAGAAACGATTTGAAGAATGGGCTTGGAGGGTCGTATACTGGTGCTATTTATCAAACAAATCTAATATCACCATATCAATTACGATAATAATATTACCATTTTTCAAGTGATTCGGTTAAAATAATATATTTTTATCTGATTTTTTGTGAATACAAATTTAATGTCTTTGTATATAGATGTAAATAGTATCCAACAGTCTACAATGGAGTCCTGTTACCAACCCTGATGTACAGAAGTGAGGCATTAAACTGGCGCGGCGTAGGAAGTAGTAAAGCTGTAAAATTGCGATCCCTGATGCGTGAACCTCTCTTAAATGCCTAGGATGAAACTCGAAAATTTCGCGATGTTTTGACTTTGACGTACTATTTTGTGGGTTAATTTTATGCTATCGTATATAATATTTACCAAAACACGTTTCTTGAACAATAAACTATGCCTAAAAACAACATCGCTTGCGTTTATTTGACAAATTGATAGGTTTATCGATCTTTTCATGACCCGCGACGCTCACAGTTTGACAGCTCAAATCGCGGGAGATATGACATTTGCGAAGTCATAGAAATATTTAAAAATAATTATTCGAGTGGCTAGGTGTGTTTCTTATATCTGTTACGTCAAGAACGAGAATTTCCCAAGCGATTCTAAACTTTTCCTTCATACATTTTCTTTATACATAAGGTTTAAAATCGCATTTCAAAAAGTTTTATTTTTTAATTTCATTCGGCTATAGGGCGCGCGCTGGCGCGCAATCGGCAAGCAGCCGGAAAAGATGATTTGGGAATACAGAGCAGATGCACGAACAAATGTGTAAGGCGAATATATAAATGGTAGAAGAAGTCGAAAGAGGCTCGAGGAAGACATGGCACGATCAAGTGAATCAAATACTTGATTCAGGCCATGTTGTCAACAGTCAGAATAACAGGAAAGTGTGTGTGAGACGATTTATGAAAGTGAATGAAACAAGGAGTGCGTGGGAGGACAGATTTGTGTGGCGGTCAGTTTTCTCTACCTAACCCCGCGGATAAACGGCGTGCTGGTTAGTTGGTTAGTTAGCTTAGAGTTTCTATAGTTAAATTTGAAAATTTCAGTATTTTCTGACGATCGAATTTTGTAAATAATAAATAGAGAAATTTAGTTATTTTCGGCATTTAATTACTTTATAATGCACGATTCACTGAGCGAAAGACTTTGAAAAAGGAGATATGAAAAAAAATACTAAACAGTGCGGGTTTCATTAATTTGAACGCGAAATTAATCATAAAAATCTTTTGAAATGAAAGCAAAAAACCTTCCGAGAGAGAAAAATAAGATGAAAGGCTGAAGGGTGAATCCTTCTTGTTACCTGACTGGAAACTTGGGATGAAATTGATTTGCAGAACCTTTTCCACTTCATGTCAAGCGCTACAAGGTTTCTCAAATCTGTTGGGTATTTTACCGCTTTACCATTATACCATTTCGAAGATTAAATTGATACATATATTACTACAAATCACGGAATGGTCTGCATTTTAGTTATTAAATAATGCTTTCTTGAAAATGGAAAAAAGCGCAGACTTTACTTGCAAGTTTAAAGATTTATTTCTTTATGGAAAATTAAATTATTGGACAATAAATTTAATATATATCAAAGGCTTTGTATACTGCAAGCAGATAACTTCCACAATATAATAAATAATAACCCACTCAACGCCTATATATATCGTTTCTGTTTTCCTCTCAATTATTATTATTTTTTTTCTTTCTTTAATTTTTTTTCCATTTTTCTGAACTTCTTTTCTGATTTTTTTTTAAAATTTTTCTTTCATTCATTTTATCTTTTAAAATTTGAATTTAAATTTGAATCTTATTTTATCTTCCAAGATTAAGATATAAAAAAAATTATTAAATTCTTGCTACCTCATAACAGGCTCAGCCTGATGAGGTGGTTTATACCAACAAAAATGTATATTGTAAAAAAATTATGTTGTGTGTATATTATCTCGGATAATAAATAATAATTAAAAAAAATTATAATATAATTTCCTTGTTAAAAAACATAATTTTGCTATAGGTAGGTAATTTTAGCACCAAGTAAAAAAGGATATTATAAATTTATAGTGGAGGAATCTAGAAAAAATATTGAAACATGGGCAGTTTGGCAATTTATCGATGTATGGCTTCATTACAATCAGTTTTAATTTTGAAAATGCTATTTAAATTCAATGCAAATCCAAGGTCTAGAGTTCATTGAACCAGAGTTACAGACAAACACACAACCACTGAAGGCCTCGAATATATAAGTATGTACAGAATAAAACATCACTAAGATATTTGAATTTTAGTATTTTCATGTCATTTTCGTCGCCTTATGCATTTGTAAATCCATTGCAGGGGTAATGTAGTCACAGTTGATAATAATTTTGCCATGAAATACGTCTAGCATCACAACAATTTGTTCAACGTTTGTATGTGGACCGGTAATTTACTGGATGAGATGTTTGAATTTTTGCCTGTATTAGGGTTTCGATTAAGGTGAAAGGTAGTGGGTAAAATATATTGATTTTTTATATGGTTTCATAGTGCTTTCACACATATCTGCATTATACCATGTTTCAGTTATAACAAAATGTCTTGTGAGAAAGTGGGTGAATTAAATTTAAGTTGCTACAATTTCGTACGCATTCCTTCATTCCGTAACATGAGGTTGCTATCGTATTTGTTATAGTCTCGATCTCTGCAGTAACGACAGCTATGTGCCATCTAAAACCTCTTTAACAACTGCGGGAAATCTCTATAGATTATTGTTGTCATTATTAACATGATTCGCTTTCGCATATTGTCATTATTAACGTGCATATATCGCATTGTTTTGACCTAATGTTAGATTTATTTGATTAGTAGACAGAAAACTAAAAGTATCGGGTATTCTTTTAGTTTTTCAATGAAAGTACCTCTCACTAGTATTTCGGTAAAGAAGTATTAGTTTCCCATCATTAAGATTTGGTTTTGTGACCTTCTGCCGAAGTAAAATAACAAGATCAAACCCTGAAGGTAGCCCCTTTGTAACGTGATATTATTTCTACCTGACTGGAAACTTCAGATAAAATCGTTCACAAGGATTATTTCTGCCTATCAAATAATAATACAATCTTTTAAGCTACTATCTACCGGTCCTAACCGCTTCACTTTCTTAGAAATCCTTGAATAAAATGTGTGCTCATGTTTGTGTTTTTTGAATTAAATATGAAAAATTAAATAGTTATGCGAAGAGCTTACAGCTTCATAATGCCGTCGCAATTTTCAATTTAAATTTAATGACTTGTATGAGCTTTATCGTTTTCCTACAATATTCTAAGAAGGTTGATCCATTAGCTGAGTGATGCATAACTTTGTACGGTTTCACGAATAATGATACAAATTAAAATCATTTTACCGGAAGGGAGATGGAATCTAAAACTTGCAATTGGCATATTCACACTACGTACTTGACGTACATTTTTATATGTTGTAAAAGGCGTAGTTGGTTTTGTTGTTGTCTATAAGAATTACCGAACTTTTATCTCCAGATTTGTAGTTAAGAATGTCGACAACCTTGATTTACTTAGTGGCTGTTATTGACTACACATATGTAGTTACCGAACTTTTATCTCCAAAATTGTTTTTAAGGACGTTGACAACGCTGATTTATTTGGTAGCCGTTATGGGATTACAAATACCTAGTTACCGAACTTTTATCTCCAGAATTGATAATAAAAGTATCTACAACGCTCATTTACCTAGTGTCTGTTATCGACTTCAAATAGTTACCGAGCTTTCATCTCCAGAATTGTTATTGAGAATGTCGACAACGCTGATTTACTAAGAACTAGTGTTCGCCCAATGGTCGAAATTCGACCATAATTGTAATGTTTTTTTATGTTTGACATTCAGTAAGACCATAGACAAATAATATTAAAGACAAACAATATTAATCTATTCTCAATTTGACCATAGACTCAATAAACAATAGAGTAAAGACGCGAGTGTGTGTGTCAAATACATGGTAGTGTGTGTAATGTTTTTGTTATTGATTTAATCTATTTTTATGCATTATTTTAAAAAAATATTAGCATTCTGCACTCCTCCTCTATATAAACTATAAGTGTGCAAAATTTCATACTCCTCCGTCCGCGCAATTTTCGTAAAAAGGGGTACAAAGTTTTGGCTTCACGTATTAATATATTGATGATGATTGATGGTTGATAATATATTGATGATGATAATATGTTTTCACAAAGCGCTCCCATAACATTATTGCGGGATATTATAGGGACTGTCTCTCAATTTAAACCACAATCGCTGCACTCTTCATAATATTTACTCCACGTCATCTGGATTCGGCAGTCTACATTCTATTTTATCGTTTCAGAGTCCTATGTTTTAGCTTGTACAAAACCAGTATGTAGTATAAATTTTCAATAAATCTAAACAATATAATTCCATTGAAGAAGAAGATAACATTTATAATCTAAATGAAAATATGAAAGAGAAAAAGACACAGAAAAACAGAAAAAGACAATGGTCGCAACTGGGACTCGAACCCAGACCTCTCGTCTAACCGGGACGTGCGCGTTAACCAATTTCGCTATTGCCACCCTCTGTCAAACCGTCATGTTTGTCAATCTCATATTTCAAATATTTTAGAATCAACAATATTATCTTAAACTAGTTCTTTTTTCCATATTATGGGCAACTACTCTTTTTATTGGAACAATCATTCTAAGAATTGGTTTGTAACCTGAATAGCATCTCGGATAAATGTATCCGAATTTATTCATATGGAACTATTGACTTTATGAAAGTCTAAATGAATATTCAATTTAAAAAAAAAATTAAAAAAAAAAAAATTGAATATAATTCCAATTTAAAAAAAAAAAAAATAGCCAGGGTTTACTGAAAACTTTTAATTAATTTTCATAACTGGAGTAATAACGAATAGCAATTGACAATTTATTGTGTTAGTGTCAAATCTGGTTATAAGAACGTTTTGGTTCAAAACCTTATTAAGTACGTTTAGGTTTATTGTGATAATAAACGTGTTCCTTTACCGTGTGATTCTAAATATTAATATTAATATTTAGAATCACACGGTATAATTAATAAATAACTCAATACTGTTTTGGACATCAGGTATGACAGCTAGTTGCTGCTGCGGAAACTAATTAAAAACCAATCTTTTTTCAGTAAGGACACAGACTGGGGAATTTTCCAAATGGAAGCCGTCACAGATCGCACCGACATCAATGGAAACCACTTCTTGGTGATGACCAACTTCGGCGAGCACACTCTGCACCATCTCTTCCCCACCCTGGACCACGAAGTCCTGCCGCACCTGAATCACGTGTTCCAACAGACCTGCGAGGAATTCGGCACCTTCCATAGGGTCACCACACAGGGGGACCTGGTACTAGGACAGTTCCAGCAACTGGCAAGGACACACACGAAGGGGCCGGAGGAGAGAGCTTCCTATTGGAGAAGCCTTCTTACTAAATGATAACAAAGATTAATGTTAAACGTTTTTTACACATATTTTTTTATAATGAATAAATTTGCCGTGGTATGGACAATTGTGGACATATGGCTGCGTTAATGTATCACCAATACATTACAATTGATTTTGAGAAATGTATTGAAGCAAGTTTTGAGAAATGTAGTTATCTACGCTCTTGATATATCAAACTATCCCAATTTTTTTTTTCTGGTGCACTATGTCCTAGAGATGAGAATCTAGTAAAGTTCTCTAAGAAGTCAAAGTGATCTAAGCAGAGCTTTTTGACATGATATACGGTTATACATTGAAACAGCGACTTAAGATACGTAGAGTTCGGAGCGGGACGTACCCCGCGCCACTTCAGGCCGCCGCGCAGAAAAGTCTCACAGTGAACTGCGCTGTAAACCGTTATCTTACTTTCGGTCTTTACTTTTCTGCGCGGCGGCCTGAAGTGGCGCGGGGCACCTCCCGCTCCGAACTCTGTGTGTGTAAAGGGTACTATTAAATGGGCAGACAATTACATTTAAGGAAGGCCAAACAAATCAGTAGTTGGAAATTTGAAATGGTGTTAATGAAATTTTGTTTTGAAAAGTGTTCTTTCCTAAATACATTTGTTACTTAAAATTATAAAAAAAATTGCTACCGGTTTTGATACATCCGTGTCATCCACTAGCAAACTTAAAACTAACTTAAAAATTCTTTTTCTAAGTTTGCTGATGAATGACACGGATGTGTCGAAACCGGTGGCAAGTCACGGTTGTAAAATAAGACTTTTCAAAACAAAATGTCTAGAAATTGTTACACAGTTAAAATGTCCAAGAAATACAAAAAGGTGTAAAGGACATAAAATCCAAAAAATGAGTGAAATGTGTAGTTTTTTACGATTTTTTTTTCTCTTCTAGTAGAATATTCTAAAATATTTCTAAGAGAATATCTTTAAGACGATTTTTTTCTAAAAAAATAAAAACAAATTAAATACTGTTATTGAAAAAAATATTAAAAAGTTAAGTATTCCGAAAGATCTGTTCACTATTATTTTATACTAAGAATTAATTATTATAAGTCTACAAAAACAGGAGTAATGATTTTTTGTGAAAAAATAAAAAAATCCTTTTTTTTTCTAAAAATTATTTTACAGCATTTCAAATATCCGTGATTAACATGTGTCTGTTATTTAAAATATTGAACGTATTTTAGATTTACGCACAGTGGTGGACGGAATTTTTTGTAAATATTTGTATACCAAAAACAATGATTGGGATTTTTTCAGTAGGTAAAAATATTAGGTTAGATTATTTTTCAATGGTTTAATTTATGTATTTGTATTGAGAAAATATTTCATTTAAAAATATATAGTTATTATTTTAAACCATTTGGGAAATAACGCGTCTTTATGTAATCTTTGTTTTTTAAATAAATTATGTACTTGTAAAATCTATCCCTCGTAACTGACCAATTTGACAGGGCAGCAAAGATAAAAGTGTACTAGATATTATTTGACATTTTAATGTATGATCGTTACTTATTTTTGGATTATTATGCCGTGTTGCGCTACCCCCTTGATTATTCAAGGTTTCTGACAGCATTACAGTATCTATCATATGTGCTTATTGTTGTATTAATGTACAATCAAAGTAGTGAAATTTTAAGATCGTAATATTATCAGCAATTTTTTACCGTTTTTCACAAATTACTTAAAAAAAGACGACTTTTATGATTTTCGCAATAATAATCGACAGGTTGTCGGTGATTTTATTATAATATGTGTATTTGTACAGCGCCCTTGAAGTGATTTTTCGCCGAAACGTCGCTTTATAAATCAGCTGATAATTATCAATATTTTAAGAATCTTTTTTCTGCTATTGCAAATTAAAACAAAAACACATTTTTTCCAGTTCCATACAATATTGTTCCAGCCTACAATGAACACTGTAATGCTGTCCGTAACGTTGGTAAAAAAAGGAGGTAGCGTAACACGGCATAGTTACTCAAAAATAAATTACAGAAATAATAGCGTACTACTTTCAAATTAACATTTTAGTTGATTGCTTTGTTGAATCATAATAAAGTTTTTTGAAAGAAAAAACAACTGACTTTTTATCCCTCGACGGAAAATGTTGTTAGTATGTTTTTGGTGACCAAAAAAAAATACGTATTGTACTATAATATTACGCTATTTTTAACTGGTTAACATTGTAATGTTATATCTTGGTAATTTAGAATTTTTTAGAATGCTAAACCGAATTGTGTTTGTATTAAACTAACTTTAAACCAAATTTAGTTAGCCTCTCGGAAACTGGGCGTACTGTACGGGGTCCACAGATACTTTAGTACACAACTGCTAACCCTGTACAAATTGCAAGTGCGCCCCCACGGTTGAATTCGGCAGCCACCTCTGGCCTGGAGCCCCAAAATACCTAAAAAAAAACTTCTCCTAACTTAACAAACGAATTGCGGACCTAACTTAACAAACGAATTGAGCGGATTGCAATCTTTAGAGCACCGGCGTCACGTGGGAATGCTGTCATTGTTCTATTACAATGGAAGATGCTCCGAGGAACTAGCGTCATTGATTCCTTCGGCACCGGTGCATAGTCGGGAAACACGCCAAACACGCGCCTAGTATTTGTAGACGGTTGACATTATTCACATAAGAAAGGGTCGTTTCTATGACTCGTTCTTGAGTTCAACAGCTCGGTTGTGGAACGATTTGCCGGCCTCTGTGTTTCCTCCCTCCTACAACATGGGTCTCTTCAAGACCCATGTTCTCTCCGTCCTCTCCGCAAAAACACCCTCCACACAACATCTTCGAAGATGACATAGGCCCTGAGGGAAATTATTTTCCCTCAGGGCCCTGAAGTTAATGGAAAATATATAATATATATGTATCCATACATTGATAGATTTAACGTAAAATATTTTTTAAACATAGCTGTGAGTTGTTCCTTAATAATTTATAAGATTTGTGACACAAGTCTATATAAATTTATAAAAGTACATAAACATAATTTTGTAAAAGTACATATAAATTTTATTTTGTTTATACGAGTATATGTTATAGTTTAGGTGCAAGTTTCT
Source organism: Glyphotaelius pellucidus (assembly GCA_936435175.1). Classification (NCBI taxonomy): domain Eukaryota; kingdom Metazoa; phylum Arthropoda; class Insecta; order Trichoptera; family Limnephilidae; genus Glyphotaelius; species Glyphotaelius pellucidus. The sequence continues at coordinate 27,537,155 of OW386547.1, forward strand.
TTTTAAACATTAAATAATGTAATTATAATAAACGTTTAGGAGATTTTTTAATGATCATGCATAAAAACAGAATCAGTTAAAAAAACTTGATAAAACCGTATTATAAGTAGTTTCCCCGTAGTTTGAGCCGTTAGTCTCAAAGAGAGACTAACGGCTTCTTCTTAAGAAAGGCGGAGAAATTGAATGTAAAAATATATCCTCCTACAGCAAATATAAAAATGTAATAAAGTCTTCGATAAATACAAAAAATTACTCGTTTTAACATCTGACCTGCTGTAACATCTGACCTGCTGTAACATCTGACCTGCTGTAACATCTGACCTGCTGTAACATCTGACCTGCTGTAACATCTGACCTGCTGTAACATCTGACCTGCTGTAACATCTGACCTGCTGTAACATCTGACCTGCTGTAACATCTGACCTGCTGTAACATCTGACCTGCTGTAACATCTGACCTGCTGTAACATCTGACCTGCTGTAACATCTGACCTGCTGTAACATCTGACCTGCTGTAACATCTGACCTGCTGTAACATCTGACCTGCTGTAACATCTGACCTGCTGTAACATCTGACCTGCTGTAACATCTGACCTGCTGTAACATCTGACCTGCTGTAACATCTGACCTGCTGTAACATCTGACCTGCTGTAACATCTGACCTGCTGTAACATCTGACCTGCTGTAACATCTGACCTGCTGTAACATCTGACCTGCTGTAACATCTGACCTGCTGTAACATCTGACCTGCTGTAACATCTGACCTGCTGTAACATCTGACCTGAGTAACTGTACTAATTTTTAATCTCTATCAACATGTCTATTGAATTGTAATTCAGTAAACACTGATTTTATTTTTTTATTTACTTAATGTTATTTTTTAATCTTCAACAAAGATAATAATAAAATGATTAAAATTTTAACTGTTTTAAAATCCCACAAGTATACCCACGAACTGGCAATGCCTATGAGGTTTTTTGTTAATCTGATAATTGTATTATTCTTTACTTTTTAACTGTTTATATAAAAAAGCTTGAATTCTCAAATTATATCAATGTATTTACCAAAAAAAGTTATTAATAAAGAAAAAAAAATATCCACCGATAAAAGGTATTAGCGTGGGTATGGAAAGATCGGCGGACGGAGATCTGGCCAAAACATGCACGTTGCAAGTTGCTTTATTTTAAATGTGAAAGGGGTAAGAAGACGGCGTTTATACGGCGTTTCATCTTAAATATTATCACATAAAAATGCCTTCACAAATAAATACAACATGTTGAATTTAACGACTTTCTTATTTCTTCGCTAAACTGCTAGAGCAGTTGTGGCATGCATTGTAAAGCCATTTAAATAAAGTAATTAATCCCTTGACCCCTTCCCCTCCCGCTTTTCCCCTCCATCTTCCGCTTTCATTTTACACTTTCCCCGCCTTCCCCCCTCCCACAAATTCCCCCCTCTTTCGTTCCCCTCCATCCCTCCCGGATTCCCTCCCTCTCCTGCCTTCCCTCTCTGCCGCTAAACTAAGTGAAATCCACTCATTTTTGAAACAACTTTCGCGTCACCTATTGCTAAATTTTCATACAAATTTCATAACGCCAGAACTCACCAGTGTATATAGAAAACTTAAATTGCGTGCGCGCAGCAAATCACCAAAGTTTCATCGCAATCGGATGGATAGCATAGGGAATAAGTTCATAACGCTGAAGCTCACGGTTATACATAGAAACCATCATCAAAACATACCATCTAATTACATAAAGCAGAGGAGTACTACTTTGGTAGGCAAGCGGCGTTTGTTTGAATTTTATACAATTCTCCAATTTTCTTCAGAGACTGATGAAATTCTGCTCACTTAATCTTCAAACGAGAACTGTTTACACCTGATTTATAACAAAATTTAAAAAAAATTAGATCTGCTAAGCACTTTTTCAACTTAATACAATCACATTCCTACAATTTTAATTGCAATTTCAATTTAATCGACGATAATCAATTAATTGATTCCACAATGATTTGAATAATTGGTATAATGGTTTCATTTTTTTTTTTTTTTTACATGAAATACCGCACAAGAGTCCCAACTGCTCCCGTCTGGAGCCAGTGAGACTATGGCATCCCCAATTGGGGTATGTTGTGAGGCTGAAGGTAGTGGGGGGGGGGGAAGGAGATAGGGAAGAGGTAGGTGGGGAAGTACCTGGCTATTCAGATCTGGTCACTAAACACGGCTAAAGCCATTTCAAGCAACGTTTCAATTCTGAATGGTGGTCTTACACCAGGGCGATACTATTAGTATCTTCCACATTGTTAGCAGATTGTAATTTACTAGAGTAGTTTACTAGATACGGCTTCCGTGGTCAAGGGGTAGGCTCTCGACCAGCAATTCGGGGAATTTAATTTGATTAATTTTCATTTACAATAGTACTTATACGGCATATTTGCGGTACGTCCGAGAGTGGAAGTTACTTTTAGAATCGCCCTGATGTAAGACCACCATTCAGAATTGAAACTTTGCTTGAAATGGCTATAACCGTGTTTGGTTACCAGATCTGAATAACCAGGTACTTTCTCATCTTCCTGTTCCCCATCTTCCCCTCCCCACTACTTTCACCCTCACAACATACCACAATTGGAAATGCCTAAGTCTCGCCAGCTCTAGGCTATTGGGAGCAGACCCTTGTGCAGTATTCACAATTTTAAAATAAAGTTGAAACTTATTATTACTTATCCACGATGCTCATTACCGAGAGATGGGCAATGGGATGGTTCAGTCTGTATGGCACTATGAATGCTTCCAGACAAGGTAATTCTTTACCTTTCTCTACCCCACTTTCCTTCCCAACTCCTTTCAGACACTAAAAAATACCGCGAAACTTTAAGGGGTTCGTGCAAATGCAAGGAAAAAACCTTTGTTACGAAAAAATCCTGTTGAAAAAGATCCTTTGTATGGTTATTGTTTTTTTTCGTATTAGCTCTTTTTTGCAAAATGTCAGGAAGTTGGGGGTTAAACCTTATCGACTATATATTTATTTTAAAATAAAAATTAGGTAAAATTTCATGGTTTTATTATTAAGTTCTGCTAGGCTTTTAGTTTATACTAATGTGACAGCTGTATTGGCGTTCAGGGCAGTTACAATGCTCATCTCAAGATAATCATTTTCATAAACAATTATTACCGAAACATGAAGTTTCACAATATGAACATGAAATATAGAGAATTTTAAGCCGCCGCTACCCGGATTTCTACCGATTTCTTGCATATCTCCCTCGAACATTTGAAATTTTCAAGCTCTTAAAAAAATATATGTTATTTTTGAAGATAATATCTATACATTCCCTACGTTGAAACCCATATTATATGAAACTCCCTCGATAGAAGAAAATCGCAAAGTATGCTCCGAAATTTTTTATTTTCACGTCTGCCTCTATTATTTATCAAGTTATATGTATAAAAAAAATTGCGGTGCTTTTTTTAATGTTGTTTTAGATAATCCCAACGAGATTTTTGCTCAATTCTAAACGAGTCGTGTTTTATTACACATTTTCACAATTTTCGCTTCAATTTTTTCGATTTAAATATAAGCGCGCACTCTCCAACATTCGTAATTACTTATCTCTCTATCTTCTTCTTTTCGAGCAAGGATACGGCGCCTTAAGTTATTATATTATTGAATGAATTTTTGCTGAAAAAGGTTATTCTATTATTGAAAAACTCTGAAAAAAATTCTATAACGTCAAAAAGTCAGTTGATTTTGGCATCAAAAGCAATGAATGAAGGATAAAAAAATTAATATATGCATAAGATTTAACGAGTATGTAAGACTTGGGAGATTTCTATTTAATAGCGGCTATCTGGACCATCGAAGCGGAGGCTTAGCGAAACTACCTAAGAAGACTTAGCAGACGAGCAGCTTTATCTTCTCAGAAGAACTACTTTCCTCTCGTTAGTGTTTTCTCGACGGAACGGTTATATTTTTCATAGGGTTTGTTATTAGTTTTATTGAAAATAGGAAAAATAGTCCATTGAAATCTGCAAGTAGAAAAAACGAAAATTGAAAACATGACGCCTTGGGAGTAGTCAATAGATGTTTTACTTATGGCGATCTACGGAAAATAGAGAAGTTTGGAATTGTTTTTATTTTAAATAAAAAAATGTTAATATTTCTCCCTGGAGGCGCTGGAAAGAAGTAGGGAAGGGGATTTTTTTTCTCTCTCTTTGTGTTTTCCCTGATTTTGCAAAAAGTTAGTATCTGGTTTCAAGTCATAACTTGAGACGGGTATGGGTATCGCCACCCCGGGAAACCATTTATTGGATAACCAAAACTTCTGCCGTATTTCATCCAAAGTGGCTCCCTACGCGTGGTGACTCAATATATATTTTTTAGATGAGCTCCACATAAGAGTCACAGAAGAAAATAATTTCCTTCAGGGCCTATGTCATCTTTGGGGATGCTGTGTGCAGGTTTTTTTTAGTAAAAGGAGGAGATGAGAGTTCTGGAAAGGAAAAGGGTTTAAGAGGTGGGTGGGAATCTGAAGTTCAGTGTGTCCTGGCCATCCGCCTCCTAGACAAACCTCACCCCATGGACCCGGGCACCCCTGCTAAATCACCAAACGTAGCGAACCACTTGGGGTGACCTATGGCAGAGGTGTTGGTTATCCAATAAAGGTTCCCTGGGCGGCGGTACCCATTCCCGCCTCCCAAATTGAAAATATTGCATATATGTTGCATTATTGAAAATAAAGCAACGTATGCATTAGTAATAACTTATGTATTAGCAGGGGTGCCGGGTACATTGAGTGAGGTTTATTCTGGTCTCAGCGGTGGATGCGTCAGCCCACCAGCTGCATGTCAGGCAGGCCGGATCGGGAGAGAATGTTTGAGGGAGTCTCTATGACTTCTCCAGCCGTACTCACACTGACTCCAAGATTCCTACCCACCCCTAATACTTTTCCTTTCCAGAACTTCCTCTCCTTCCTTTCTTAAAAATACCCTCCATACAGCATCTCCAAAGGTCATAAACAAAGGCCATGAGGGGAATTATTTTCCTCAGAGCCTCCTGTGTGGAATTAATATATAAAAAGAAAATCTAAAACAGACATCTTTAGATGACGCGTTGTCTTCATGCTATAATAAATAACCAATGAAACCTACAGACTAAGGTTTTAGATTAGACAAAAGACAAGATGAACCATGAAAAGCGATACGGAAATGCTGAAAGCGGGAGGTGATTTGGATTAAGGATACACCAGATGATGCGCTAAATAACTGTGCCGAATTGAGTAAGGTGCTTAAGGCGGTGCTTCCCCGCTCAAAAAGAAGAAGATGGAGAGACATGGAATTACGAATGTTGGACAGAGCGCGCTAAAATTTTAAATGATTAAATTATAGCGAAAATTGCGAAAATGCTTAATAAAACATGACTAGTTTAAAATAGAGCAAAAATCTCATGGAAGGCATCTTAAGTATCATTTAAAAAAACATTGTGAATTTTTTCACAAATATAACATGTAAAATAATATAAATAGACTTGTTGTTAATAATTTTCGGAGCATATTTTGTGATTTTTTTCTATCGAGGTAATTTCATATAATTTGCGTTTCGGCGTGAAACGTATCTAGATATTATCTTCAAAAATAACATATATTTTTTTAAGAGCTTAAAAACTTCAAATGTTTAAGGAAGATATGTAAGAAATCGGTAGAAATTCGGTTAGCGGCGGTTTAAGGCTGCGCTATCCGAATTTCGACCGATTTCTTACAAATCTTCCTTAAACATTTGAAGTTTTTAAGCTCTTAAAATATATAAGATAATATCTAGATACGTTCCTCACCGAAACGCAAATTATATGAAATTCCCTCGATAGAAAAAAATCGCAAAGTATGCTCAGAAAATTATTTTAAACAAGTCTATTTCAATTATTTTAGAAGTTATATTTGTGAAAAATTCACAACGTTTCTTTAAATAATACTTAAGATGCCCTGTACGAGATTTTTGCTCTATTTTAAACGAGTTATGTTTTAATAAGCTTTTTCGCAATTTTCGCTTCACTTTTATCGTTTGAAATATTGGCGCGCTCTCTCCAACATTCGTAATTACATATCTCTCCATCTTCTTCTTTTCGAGAGCGGTTATGGAGCCTTAAACATTAACGTTCGACTCTATTAGTCGCTTACCGGCTGTGGGAGTCTTGGCTTCCCACTAAAAAGTGTCGAGGCCTTTCTTTAACTGTGGACAACAAAAACGAACCGCGGAAAAAATATATAACAATGAAAGTGCGCTATCGAGTTCTATCGGATAAGTTAACTTGTGGTTCCAATTCACTTTTCTGAAAAAAAAAAGAAATTTTATAATACTTTTCCCACTAGGAAGGATTTTATTACCCTGGATGGAACGCTTGCCATTTTCGGGATTACCTGGGTGCAACCAAATGTTTTAAATGCCAAGAGATAAAAACCGCCACTGCGCCGCAACCGGTCATGACTACGAGGATTGTCCCAAAAAGGCACAGGATGCTGTCAGCGCTACCTGCTCCAAGTTTAAAAAACCGGAAAACCGCTCTACGAGAGATCCTGCTTGCCCTATCGAGGCTTAAATGTCCATGTACGTATGATGGAATATGACAGGCGTTAACTCCCTCATCATTGGCCAGGCGAACCTGCGAAGGTCTCGAGTGGCCACCCTGGAGACCCAGCGGGTGATGTCTGACCTCGGCATAGACATCATGCTTATTCAGGAACAATATGTGTTGCAAGGCAAATAAAAGTCCAGGTGCGATGCCTTTAAAAACGCATAGTGGAATCTTGCCGTGGTCAGGCAGGGCCGGTGCTCGCCTCAGGAATCTCTTGTCCTCCAAGTTCGATTTAGGGCCACACGAGGTGCCTGCCGCTCGGTAAAACGAGCTGTCTGGCTTAATTGGGGTAACGAAGAGTTATTGGAAATCCACAGCGTCATTGGAAAAACGAGAAAAGGATCTGATAGTTATTTGTCGAGCGTGGTGCTCGGGAACGATAAGAGTATCGGTAACCTCCACTCCTGAAACACTTCTGGGAAAGTTAGTTCCGTTAGACTAGTAATGGGGGAAAGTTTTCACCATAAATAGATTAGAAATCTTTAATTAATGAAGACAATATTAGCAAAACTCAATCAAAAACCTAAAAGAGGAAAATCAGAAAAATATACGGTCACATCTGGGACTTAATTGATAATTCATAAAAATAGAGTAAACGTTGAAAATAAGTAAACCATGTCAGAAATTCGACGTTCTGTAGCAAATTCATGTTGAACATGATTGCAGTCATCTCCAATTTCAAAGTGCGGAGAGATGTTATTATTTTTGGTATGAAAACATATATAATGATTTAAATAATACTTGTTCTCAATTTCAGGTTAGTCTTCTATGAGTTTCCGTGGGATATGGTCGGCGAATATAGTTCAATTGCATAATACATAATAAATTGTATAAATTTGAGGTGATCGGTACAAATTTGCAGCGAGTCATCATACTATCACTTTATTGCTGGTAAGTAATCTGATTTTTTAACGTACTTCTTACAGATTATATTTGCTATTTGAACGTATAATAACATTTTTAATTTGTTAAATATTTATTAAAGCAGATGTACACCGGTTTTTGTCGTAGTGCAAACCAGAACCCCAGCGCTGTCTGCTAGCGAGTGTAAATATTGAAATTCTGAAAGAAATACAATCATAAAAAAATAATGATATTAAAATAATTCCCTCTTAATTAATGTACTTTCCGAAGAAGAACAGCAATGACAAATCCATTTTTTACCTTTTTCGTCCAAACGTTTGCATTAAACCATTGAAGGAGATATTTCAGATTTTTTTCAATTATTTATTTGTCTTTTTAATCTTTTGTGTACTGCGAAGCCATTTTCGGTAATAAACGCTTTTTCTAATTTATCAATATGTCTTTCAAATTAATGAAAGCAATTTTTTTAATACAGTCATTGTATTGAAAAGTGTTCAAGAAGATATTTTTTTGAATCCTCAACTTCTCCCCGATGTTTGAACCGATATGTTACAGTTATATGTTACAGTCAGCGTTGCATTATTAGATCTCAAATAACTAAATAAACCAATATAACTATGAATCCATAGGTCGCGGGTTCAAATCTCGGCGTGAGCAAAAAACTTTAATTTTATGCACTCGTAATTATTTATTTTTATTTAAAAATATAAACACAATACATGTTAAAAATTTACAAACATTGTAAATAGATAAATAGCAGTAAATATGTACATTATAATACTTTTGTACAAAAAGACTTTAATTATATGCGCGTAATTATTTATTTTATTTAAAAATATATTATTTATTTTATTTAAACACAATACATGTCGAAAATTTACAAACATCATACAGAGATCAATATCAAAAAATTATTGTACATAGTTATAAAAAAATTAAAATTTTATTGCAGCCAATAAATTTGCTGTTAAAATTCGGGAAAACCATTCATGTGTTCAGAGTACAATATTATTTAAGCCCGTGGACTGCTGAACTCCTACGCAGATCCATTCCTAAGTTAAAACCACGTTTGTGTTTCATAATGCTAATTCCAATTGCGGATTCATCTGTTAACGTATTTCGAAGGAAACCATCAATGTGTTCCAATAGCAAAAATCTGAGGAAAACCGATTTCGTGTTCTGGATGTAATATCAATTAAAGCTGGGGACTCGCAGATTCACTCTTAAGGGGGGAAATAGGTGTTGGCAGGCGTATTTTTAGTGATTTTCATGAATTTTTTTAACACATAAGGTTTGTTTATATTTTGTTTATAACTTAGGGTCATTTTACACATATATTCAATAGTATAATCTTAAATTTTAAAAATATTTTACTAAAAAAATAACGGAGATATCAGCTGCTGCGCATTGTAAGTCGCCATCCGGCTGTGCAATTTGCGAAATACCTGGAAGATACAGTTTTCATCTAAAATCAATTTTTCAAAAAAATTTACTTTTTTTAAAGTGTTTCTTCTATTTGAACCTCATTCTTCACAAAAAAATCAAAAACAATATTTTTTTGAGGAACGCGAAAATTTTGTATGATTTTTACCATTCTTTTGTACGTTTTTTGCAAAAAAAAAATTGTTAAAATAAAGATATTGTTTAGGATTGAAGTTCAAATGGAGCGTACTTATATAAAAAAAAACTATGGACTGAGTTTCATAACGATTAATTAAAAACTGTAGGAGCTAGAGTGTACACAAATTCGAAAAAAAGTAGTTTCGAGAAAAACGCGTTTGAAAATAAGAATCAATTTAAAGAACTTACTGGTTAATTAGCTATTCCAGCACCTTGCAGTCCTTCTTCAGCTTCATATGCATCATTTTCGGCTTGATCTTCTTTCTTTCCAACCTTTCAGATCGTTCATGAATGACTACCTGCTCGACTGTTCCGCACTACATGTTAAGTGCTCCAACCGTTCGACCAAGGGACACTCACTCAAACGCTTGTAACTTTGAAACGGCGGCGTGGAATTTTGGTTTGAAATTTTCTGAACATATTTTTCAATAATTCTACTATCGATTTTAGAAAAGGAATTTTTTTTGATGCCCTTATACCTATTTTTCCCCTTAAGTTAAAACCAGTTTCATATTCCGAATGATATGATACATTTCGAAGAAAACCGTTCTAATGTTTCGAATGGAGTTACATTTTTTTTTCAAACCATATGCTGCTAATTTCGTAATTTGTGGGAAAACCGTACGCAAACTATGAAATTAAATTAATTTAAAACGGGTACTTGCATGTAGATTCACTCTTAATTAAAAACCAGTTTTGTGTTTAGAATATAATGATTAAATTACAGTTGTGGATTCATCTGTTGATACATTTCGAACAAAACCATTATTTTATTTGAGGTGCATTTATGAAAGTATAGTTTTAGACTATGTTTACGTTGCCAGAATCAGAGAAAAACCTTTTTATAATACCGCGCACACAGATTTAATTTAAACCAATTTTGTGTTCAGAATACATCGTTAAATTAAATAACAAATTGCAGATTCATCAAAGGAAGCCATTCTCATGTACTTAGTGAAGCTTTACATTTGAGCTGCACATCAGATGCTGCAAAATTCAGAGAAATTGATTCCAACGCAATGTAAAAATGCGAGATAAGAAATTCTCTGCTAACGAAATTCAGTGGATACCATTCACGCTTTCCGAGAGCAGTTTTTTTTTATTTTTATTTTTTTATTTTTAATTTAAAAGAAAGACAAACATTCCCAGATTACGAATAACCCAACTATGTTTGAAAATCTCCTACTACCACCACAGTAAGCCAAAATGTTGTTTGAGTCATGATGGAAGACTTAGCCAGCCGAGGATTCGAACACGCGACGCCCGGGTGGGACCCAAACGCGATGCCCACTCAACCACTGACCGGTCAAGTTAATAATTTCTAGTTGCAGAATTATTGTACATAATAGATCGCTACCTATTTGGTATAATATCTATGAAGGACAAGGTCAAAATGGCTTGCGCCAATTTCAATCTAGGACCTCGGCACTGTTTGAATATTGTAGCTACTCTGAATTATTTTAAAATAATTTTCTACCAAATTTGCGTGTGGCTTTTGGTAGCTATCAAAGTGACGTTTACGTTTTCAAATGAGTATCAAGGTCATTTTGTCTTTGAATACTCCTTTGAATTGGGTTTTTAATAAGGTTTGTGTGGAAATAATAAAATCAGTTTATATTTCTATAAATATATTTTTGACAATTATTTCCAACAAAATAGATTTTTTAATATTTTTTTAGTTAGTTAGCTATTCTTGAAAAATTTCTAAAGATATTTTCATGAAAAATACAAAAATAATATGATATATTATCTGGTAAACAGAAAACAATCGCAAAAAAACAATTGCTTTGTTTTTGTATCGAAATTTGACTAGAGCTCATCAAAGAAATTTTCGCGAGGTTTTTCAAAATACCATCCAATGTTTAACAGGTTAACATACATACGCCTCTATTTCTCCTGGGCAACTTTAAAATATCTGTTCAAAATTACGATACGCTTCATACGATCAAACCTACGTACTAATATTATTATGTATAAAACACAAAACTAATATTATTAACTTGAACGTTGCAAGAACCAACGATAGAGAACTTTGGATTGGATAATTTATCAATTTAATAAAATATTGTCTTTATTCGAGAAGTTTGTATTGTCCTCAATCGAAGAATTCATTTTGTCGTAAACAAGGTTAAATAGGATGGGTGACGTCACTGAAGAGAAAAACGTATGGAAGTGTACGCGATGCGTCAGAAGTATTCATTTTCTCGTAAGGAGGAAATTGATCTAAATTAAATAAATCTGCTTTGTAATATGGTTTCTTGAATTGCTACTTAATTTCATCGACAATAAGGAACTCCAGTGAAAAATATTATGGCTTTAAAAAAATATGTTCATATAGACCAATATACGCTGATTCTGAATATATAAGTTTTATTGCATAATATTTAACGTATAGTTTTTAAAAAAATATTAAAAAGTCCATTTTAAAACGTGTCATTAAAACACCCTATTGCTGGATTTTGGCGGCGTGACGTCACCGCGCCGCGTCACCTGGGTCAGGTTGTATAGAAATCATTAGAAATGAAGACGCAAGCCGTTCGGCATTCCGAAATATTGGTTTATAGAGAATTGGACATATAATAGTTTTTGTTTTTATTGAAACATTATTTAGGCCTAAATAATTCAGTATCAAAAATAAGGTATCTCTATTAGTTTATATTATTTAAAATATTCAAAAACTTTAACTGTACCAAAAACGATCGTATTGCCCAGTAATGTCTATGAAAACGCTCAAATGCTGAAATTCAAAATGGCGGGAGTCGAACAGCTGATTCCAGTTCCCTACAAGATTCATACTTCGGTTAGTCATGATGACGTCACACTAGATTCGGTGGTTTTCGGGGATCTTGAAAAATTAAAACTTTGACATTTATTTTAACTATTAAAACTAACTCTAAAAATAAAAATGCAGTTACTTAAGTTAGAAGGTCATTATTCATAAAAAAAATAAAAAAATTGGACTGGAATTCTCTATTCTGGGACCTAAGAGTCGAAACTGGTTGCCAGAGTTATAAAAAATCTCAGCATCGCCCTGATGATAAACCATCGCCACCGTTTAGAATTGAATTCTTCTTCAATCAACGTTCCTCTTCCTAGTCTACTTCCCCTCCCAACTCCCTTCCGCCTCATAAAATGCCCCAAGTGGGGATGTCGCACAGTTAGTAATTTTGAGTATCTAGCGAAACTTTATTATTTAAGTAAGTTTTTGGGACAATAAAATTTATACATTATTATCATTATACGAAAAAATTGTTAAAAAAAACATATTGCGCGATTCAACCTGGTACAGTCGTTATAAATACTTACAGCAATCTATTTATATAAGAATTTAGGTTCTGTATATTTGCGTTCGCAAATCTCGGAAAGTAATCGATAGATTGACTCAAAATTTTTACAGATCATTGCATATTAGCAGAAAAGTGTTTTTTTATATAATGGTAATCTCGGACGTTATGAAATTTGTATATATCAGTCTGTATATCAAAAATCACCTTAGTGTTGAAAAAATTAAAAGTTGTTAAAGTAAACCCTGAATACTTCACAAAACTAAAGTTAATTTGATTGAATTAAAATTTATTAAATAAAGAAAACGTAATTTTTTTCTGGATACATTTTTAAAAGTCTCTATGAATTCGAAACTTAAAAAAAATACGTTTTGAAAAATCGTTACTTCAATGTTTTTTATCACACCGAAACACAAGTTAAATAGTTATGATAATCACCTGATTTCCTAAATTCCATCATAAAGATTAAAAAAAAAACACAGTAATTATGGTTGAATTATCACGATGACGTGCACACGTCAACCCGCGAAGAGATTTAAACTCGACAGACATAAAATTACTCGTTCGCGTTTCGAAGTAGTGAGTATTTGCGATGGTGCCATACGTCGCAAGCAGCTAAAATGTTTGTTTTTAAATTCTAGAAAGATTAGAAATTTCGTATCCAATTAAAATAAAATTAAACCCAGAAAGAAAACATGGGTTTTATAATAAATTTACGCTAGATACCTCAAATTATTAACTGTGCGTCGCGCCGTAGTCCCACTTGTTGAAGACATTCGGGAGTAGATGGAATTCTTTTGCGGTGTTCAGATAAAGATTTTGATCACACTTCTAGTGATTTTCTGTTCGGTGGGTAATGTAGTTACTAGGTACAGACTCCGAAGTCAAATTGTGATTGTACTCGTACAGGCTTGCACGCTGTACGGTGTACACTGTACAGTGTACGGATCAAGTGTTTCGGTCCCAATTCAATAAAACTGTACCTCCGCATTCTGAATGCAAATGTTGCTACTCGGGAAGCATGGCGAATATTGGACAAATTTATTGAAAAAAATATAAAAAGGGAAAATTTTACTAATTACGCGAACTTTGTTGAAGAGGATGGTAAACTTATTGCTGTGGATCCAGAAGTTAAGGGTTCGAAAATAATAGAAAAATAAAAATTTCCAAGAGTTTTTTAAACGCTTATACATTTTAATATAAATATTGTAAAGAAATAATATATCTTAATGATATATTATTTATCATTTGAACCTAGTTCGATTCTAGAAGGTTCTCTTTTTATATTTGGTGAGAGTCACCAAATCATAATCGAGGGATTCGACTGGGTAAAATAAAGTATAACAAGTAATCAAAAACACATTCCGCAGATTTTTGCTGCTAGGTCCTGCGGACGGCTTTTGATTCGGCTTCAGACAAAAGTGGCAACATCTTATGACGAATTCTTGACTTCAAAACCGAACTAAAACGGTAGCTTTGTTTGGAATTCCACGTTTAACAGATGTTGTTTGTGACGCGACGCGTACGGCGTGGCGTCAACATACACTCGAAACTGGGTTCTGAAATTCAACCACGCAGACGTTTCCAATACTGTTTGATGAGCAGATAGGATTACCCAGGTGTACCAACATTCATCATCCCCAGGGGCGTGCAGTCCATATAGGCACATAAGCACTGCCTACCCTGCCGTATTTATAAAACATAAGCACGTAAATTATATTATTATTTATTAAATTATTGCTAAAAATAAATACACACTTTCAAAAATATGCGCGAAGAAGCTGAGCAACCGAAACTAGGCGAGCACCACATCAAACAGCATACTACAAACGTGGCAACAGTAACTAGAAACTACACGCGCGCCCTCCGACTGTCTCACTAAAATGCGGCCTGAAGCAGGAATTATTTCTGCTTAGAGCTAACTTCATACATGATATAATATCAATGTTTACGAAATGCACAGCATAGACTAGATCTGCCGTAAATTATCTGATAAATTATGGAAATTTTAACATGTGAAATTTGTAGTGAAGGAAATAATATGTTTTCTTCAAACTTCGCAAATTCACTTTGTGGCGTCATTATTTTTTATTAATTTATCCTGACGAAGAAAACATAGTTCTCGAAACATGTTGATATTGTTAATTAAATAGTGGTGTACACAAAGTTATTTCTTTTCATTAATTAAAAGAAATAATATGTGTTTAAGTCATTTAAAAAAACAATGGGTTTTCTCGGTTATTGAAAAAAAACGAATTATTTGTGTGGGGAGACGTACGCCTAAATAAGACAACTTAAGTAAAATGAAAACTCCATCAGATACGCGTCGATTCAATATGAAATATTATGTTGGGTATAATTGGTTAACAGGCTGTATTCACACCAATCGTTTATTCTGTTTTCCTTGTATATATTTTTTAATAAAAAAAATGTTTGGAATGACAACGGCTACTACGATTTAAATAACTTTACCAATGCTACTGAAAAACACGACATGTCAGAAGTTTTTATTTTATTTATTTGAATCATTTCGGCGGTTTTCCTACTGCCTACCCTGATCAAATACTCTGTGCACGCCACTGATCATCCCCATGTTTTTCTCCTCTCCACTTCTTCGAGCATTCAAATGTTTCTTAAATTCGAAATGCCATACTCTCGCTGGTTCCAAATAGTTTGAACTGTCGATCTGTATCACTGAAAAATAGATGGATACTTTTAATCTTCAACTGTTTACATCTACTTACTAAATTAAGCAATTTTTTTCAAAGAAAGGCAAACATTTCCGGTTACAAATAATCTGACGATATTTGAAAATCTCCTACTACCACCACAGTAGTGATTGAGGACTCGGTGCCTGGGTGGGATCCAAAACGCGATGCCAAATCAGCCACTGACCGATCGACCAATATTTCGAAAATTAAATGCCGTGACAAAAACGATGCTGAGAGCATCTTCCAGTGAAATGCATTACATTAATTGTCAGACAGAAGAATTTTCACTGACTTGGTATTTTTATACAAAATTCTAAATAATTTATATTTAATTGATAGTCCGGTATTGCTTGAACTGATAAGTTTCCGGATACCACAACGTAATACCAGAAGTCAGGATTTATTTCAGTGCAGAAATTCTGGTACTAACTACTATATGTATTCCTCTTTGCCCAGAATACTAATGGAAGGTAATAACTATACCAAGTCAGTGGACATCTTCAATGTATCTTTAAACAAATATAAAACATTGTTACTGAGCCTATTCAATTACGTACAATAAATACGGTTTATTTTATTATTCATAAAATATGTAAAAGCCTCTAAAAAGGGCGTAAATAAATAAATAAATAAATTAAGAACAGTTAAAGATTTAACGTACCTTATTCATTCAAAATTCTCTTCACTGCCTTAGTTAGAAGTAATTTAGAATACAATTCAACTATTTGGTCCCCATACTATAAAACACATCAATTAAAAATTGAGAGAGTTCAACACAATTTTTTAAGATTCATTAATTTCAAAATCTCTTTACCCGTTGAACAAATAAATTATGATAATTTAATGAAACTACTTAATTTAACTGACTTATCGTGTAGAAGAACCAAGAGCGATCTGGTACTTTTATTCAAATTAGTTAATGGATCACTTGACGCACCTGACTTAACAAAACTAATAACATTCCGATTACCAAATCGTGACACGAGACTTCCAGAACTGTTCTTTTTTTATCCGCCTAAAAACTAACTTTTTCATTAACTCCCCAATCCAAAGACTACACAGGCTTGGTGATAAATTCAGTTCCGTTGATATTTTCATTTATTCTTTACCAAAATTTAAATCAGAAATTTTTAAAATTCTGACATAAAGTTTATTATTATTATTCTAATATTTTAATATCTTTTAGATTCTACTAATAATTTTTAATACAATGTCAAATAACATATGTAACTATAATAACATGTACATGTAAAAGCCTTTAAGGCGTGAATAAATAAATAAATAAATATTTTAATATTAAATCCCACAAATCAGTTCGTATAACATATTTTTTTATGTCACCGTTATAATATTATTTTACCCGGTTATCTTTTGATATGCTAATATTTTTCTTTTTTATAAACTTAAAATTATCAATCTCCGTTTGATTGGATTTTTGATAAAATAATTATTAAATAATCTGAGAAAGAAACGGATTTTATTTGTCATCTCATCCGCTATCGTAATTTTTCCGATTAAAATTTCCTTCATTCAAATTTTATTCGGCATTCACCCCTAGACACCAAAATCTTCTTAGCGACCCAAACCAGTAAATAATTTACTTTCTGAATAAATCAAGCCCCTTATTATTTGAAAGCAACTTTTAAACTTGAATACTTTTTCACGAATTTATTTTGTACCCTTATCCAATCGTTTAGTGCCTCAGGCGATTCACCCAAAACGCCGAGCAATCCGAAAATAATTTCTCGAAGAAAGGTTCCAAGATCAGATAGAGCAAAAGTGGCATCATTAGATCCGCTGAGAGTATTATGATTGGCTCATAAAAAAGGAATTTATCTGAAAAAGTTTTAAATTTTAATGACAAAAATCTCAAATTAACTAAATCATCTCTCAAGAACTTGAACACGCCAAATTCATTACTTTCTCGAGAGATTTTTTTTGGCCTTAGGCAGAATACTTTCCTTAAATGGTTATAACAAAGTTCATTTTTTGAACATTGGTTTGAGTCGGTTTTCCTCTTTAGACTGTATTTTATTAATTTGTGTTATTTTTAAAATAAATAATAACCAGAGAGTGGCGAATAAAATGTGAGAAATTATGAACATGAGACAATAACTGTTGATGAAATTATTTAACTGTTACCGAAGCCAAAGTTAAGTTAAAAATCACTTTAATTGATTTATTAACATTTTAAAAATACACTATAGTATGTAAAATGTTAAAATATAATTTGAAATTAACAGCATACGTTCATATGAATTTCAGTTATGACAAATTTTAATTACCCTTACGAGAAAATGTATTTATGTAAGTACCCCTTATTTCTTCCAAATGTTACGAGAATTTGTCTTTCCAATCGATCGCTTTATCTTCTAGTCGACCCCTTTCTTTACGTGTGTGATGCTATCAAAGTTACTTAACGTATATAATATATTGTACAACGAATGTCTCAAGGGAATAAACACGTATGCCGAAAAAGTACGAACAAGGGAAGTAAATACGACGACGAACATAGTTACGTGTGACCCAATTTACAAAGAAAATATTCAGTAACGATAAAAGGAAATCTGTTTTCTTAGAAGGTGCTTAGAAATTTGGTCTATTTTTAAAGAGTATTATACAAAAATAAAATGGTTGGTTTTAGCAAATTGATAATTGCGTAGAAAACATAGATTGCTATAGGAAAACAGTAGGGAAACAGTGGAGTTAACTTAATGTTTGAGATTGCTTTATGTTATTCAACGTGTTTTGGGAATGGCGGAAGTAAGAAGGTTGAAATATAAAATCAAAGTTAAGAAAAAGAAATGTGGTATTATTACAATAATTATGGCCCGGCTTACCGCATATCTACCGATTTATTTATTACGTATTTTTCAAACACAGCGTTACTAAAAACCTCGTGAAAATTTTATTCAATTGATAAACGACCGTGAATGTGAAAACATTACAAATTAAAAAAAGGCAAAAAATTATTCATGGAAAGATATGCACATTGTTTACAAAGCCAAAGAGAGTTGTTTATCTATTGTTTAAGCTTGTTTTATTTATGATTTATAAACGAATTTTGGAATTTTTCCAACGCATTTGAAATGTTGTGTATATTTTTTATTTTTTAGGATGTCGTTAAAATATAGAAAAATATAGAAAAAAGATAAATTAACTATTTAGATTTTTGTTTCTAAAATACAGTTTCTGTTAAAAAATTGCAGTATTTTAAGCTTCAAAAATTGAAAAAGTAAAAAAAAAGCTTACCTTAAACATATTCTAAAAAAACGTCGAAAAATTTTGGAAAAATCAAAATTTAAAAATACGCCAAAGAACACTTTTATTTATAGAATTTGAAACAAAACTGTTACTTCACTTGTTTTAACTCGTTCATGCAATTATTATGAGAATCCCTCAAGAATAACTGAAAAAAAGCTATTATTTTGAAATTATTTTTACTCAATTTAAGCTTTGATTTCTTAAATTTGTATTTATTTATCCACGCGTATATTAAAGGCATTTAAAATATTAGATAAAATTACTTTAATGGAAGTTTTATTAAACTCAATGGGAAAAGTCATAAAAAAATAACGGTTCAGAAATAAGCTTAAATCCACCGTTAGCAAAACTAAATTATCAATTAGAACTAAGACTGAAAAAAATAGCACCAGTAGTAGTTATTATGTTACATTATACTAATTTAATTGCGAATTGACCATTTAAATGGAAATTATGTTCAAAAACACTAAATTAACTGCGAGTAAAATCCTACATGTCCAAGAACTACGAGAAAATAGCGTCATTGGTTCCTTTGTCACCGGTGTACAATCCAGAAACACGCCAAAGGCGCGCCCAACTTTTGTATCCAGTTCAGAACAGTGAGAACGGGTCGTTTCTACGAGAGCTCGGCTGTGTGTTTCGTCTCTCCTACGACTTAGGTCTATTCAAGACCCAGGTTCATTCCTTTCTTTCAACAAAAATAGCGTCCACACAGCATTCCCAAAGATCACATAGGTCCTGAGAGAAATTATTTTTCCCAACTCCTGTGTGGAGTTAATGTAAGAAAAATCATTTTTCCTATCTCATACAATATCGATAAGCAGTATGAAATATTACTTGTATGTGTTTAACCTACACTTTATTATCTGACGGCCGGCGTAGTCCAGCGGTAAGGTTCTCGACTCGCATTCCGAAGGTCGCGGGATTGAATCCCGGCGTGGCAAATAAATTTTATTTGATGAATTTGTGTTATTTCACGATTAATTTATTTAAAATAATATACAGTATATTTGCGGCACGTTCCAGAGTGGAAGATAATCTCAGTATCACCCTGTTGTAAGACCACCGTTCATAATTGAAACGGTGCTTGAAATGGCTTTAGCCGTGTTTGGTGACCAGATCTGAAGAGCCAGGTACTTCCCACCTTCTTCAACATCTCCTTCCCCTCCCCACTACCTTCAGTCTCTCAATATACTCCAATTGGGGATGCCGTAGTCTCACTGGCTCCAGACGGGAGCAGTTGGTCTGGTGCGGTATTTATATAAAAAAAAAGAAAGAAAACCTACATATTACAGGTTCGGTCTTCTCAAAACAGATTTTAAATTTGTTTTTCTATCTTAAATATTTAATTTTAAATTCCAGGTTCACGATCAAAAAAGATGGCACCGTTGCAAGAAGACGTCAGCTTCCCCCACCTGGTGTACCCCTCGTTGAGGGACTCGGGCATCAAGGACGCCTACCAGTGGATGGCGGGGAAGGCCATGGATGACGGGGCGGAGGGCCTCTGGAGGGTTGGCGATAAGCTCTACGACCTGCAGGACTTCATCAGCAAACACCCGGGTGGGGAGAACTGGCTCACGTGGACCAAGGTAAAAACAAACTTAATTTATCTTTCATCTGGTGCGCCCTTCGCTGAGGGACTCGGGTATCAAAGACGCTCGGCAGAGGCAAGCGAGGAAGCCAACGGAAAATAATAATCACTACGAGAAACTTTTCTGAGATGTTATTATGCCGTCATAAATGAAAACACAGCGTCGTACTTGAGACTAACGACGAGGATACCATGGTTTCACCCATGATGACAATTTTTACCCAGAGTTGTTTATTAGGTTAGTAGCGGTGTAAGTAAATCATAATATTATAAAGACGCAATGAAGTAACAATTTAGTGAAAAGAACTGTAAAGATTTGCAAGAAATAAAAAAAAAGTTTAAAAAAACTGAAGTGATCAGTTAAGAAGAACATTGAAAAAATCAAATAAAAAAAGTATTACATACTTGAGTAAGTACTTAAAAAAGTAATGCTTTTCTTATTTTGATATGTTATTGTTGAACTGAGCCGGTCGCAAAATATTTGCATATATAGTGATGTTGTATCAAAATATTTAAAATTCTCTATTGTCAAGTTTTTTACTTGGCTAATAATTTTTTTGATTTTGAATAGTTTTATTTAAAAATGTAATTTTGATGGGGTATTCTAGTCTAAAAGTATGATTTGTAGGTATTTTTTCAGATGCAATAAAAAAAAAAAACAAAAATATTTTTACAAAACATTATTTTACCAAATATATATTAAACATTAAAGAATACATAAAAAAAAAATCAAACAAAAAAATTAAGTATTCAAAAAGTAACATGGTGTTGAAGTGGGCGGTCTCAAAAGAATGACGTGCCCTGGTTGACACGATTGCAACCCTCCTAGTAGTCTAAAAAAATTAATTCTTAATCCAAAAAAAAATGATGTTATAGCATGAACCTCGTACAAGTAAAAATTTTTTTTCGCAAAATGGCGGCTGTCTGAAATAAAAATACATTTTTTTACCAGTTTTTTGACTTTTCCAAATTTTTTAAAAATAGTAAAATTTTTATTTTTTTATGGTTTTAGCTCATGCAATAGAGTAATGTACAATGTGTGTTTAAGTAGAGCTTGAGATATCGTGTCAACCGTCTCGAAAAAAGGAGTTTTGAGTACGCGCGTTTAAAGTTTTGCTCTATTTGGATTCTAGTTAGATTACGTCTAAACCGGTCGATCTAAAATGGCTCTAATTTTTAAAATAATTCAAATTTTGAAAAATCCTTCAGGAGAGGATATATTCTTGAGTACTCAAACTATAAAAATACGAAGAAATTTTATTTTTATTTTTTATTTTTCTAGACTAGAAAACCCCCTGAATGTAATTGTAACATATTTTTTTAATACACTACCAGTTTTGATATGACCACCATTGCCTCCTTAGTTTTTGTATTTATGTCTTTTACATTTTCATTGAGAGTTGTTGTTGAAGTTATCTTCTTCAATGTTATAATGAGGTTTTATAAGCTTCAATAAGTTTATAACTCAACACATAAACAAGCCACAAGATTTACAGAAAACTTATTAACAAACAAGCAAACAAAACAAAATTTCAATGGACCTTGCTACAAGGCTATTAAAATGTCTTACAATCTTTCACGTAACATCAAACAAAGTCACTACCTTAAACGAATACCTACTTTACATTAATTAAATTTCTCTTCTTCTTCTTTATCCTTTCTCTGTCTTTCTGGTGGATATATTTACATCGTTAATGTCCTCAATTATTGTAATCTCTACCACACTTATTTTAATTGTGTAAGCGGTAAGACATATGATGTACCTACAAGTTAACTGTTTGTAAATTTTTTTATTTTCTACAAAAAGAAATGATTGAAAAAATATTAAGTTCTAACAAAATTAATAAAAATGATTACGTTGTAAGATTTTTATCTTATTAAAACAAAATGTCTAAAAGTTGTCACTTTAATAGGCAGAATTCAATTGGCATAATGCTGAAGAAATACAAAAAAACTGTTTATATCAAACCGGAGAGGTAACAACCAGACAAAACCAGAAATATGTCATTTTTAAATCAAATTTTAGACGTATTGATTCTTTTCCACAAAAAAATATTAATTGATTTCGAAAAACTGTTCTTTTATCCAGTAAAGTTATTTTTTAAATTTTAAGAAAATATGTTTATTTTCAGTACAATAAGATTTTAGGCAGATTTGTTAAATTTTCAAACCAAATTATGTATTATACAACATACGTTTCAAATCATATAATCAGTAAATAAATAAATAAATAAATTATTCGGGAAAGAACGGTACTTTTCAGATTTTTAATTTTAGTTCAAATAAAATCATAAAAAAGATCCGCGCCCTTGTTTTGTTTATTTATTTATTTAATATAAACGGTAAACATATACCATAAACACAAAATCATAGTTATATAGAAATCATAGTTAAATAAGAAATAATAAAAAAGGTCGCAAAAGCTTATTGTGGCTTTTGATTAAGAAATGACACCAGGGATACAATTACAAATAAAATTCTATAGTGCAAATAAAATTAATACTTCTTGAACATAGCTTCCGTGCAGTTTTAAAAAGATCTGCCACATCTGCATATCTATTAGTAGCTTTATGTAATCTAGGTACAAGCGATTATTTCGTACGATAAGTCCGGTTATTGTAGCAGGATTTTAGAACGAGTGGCTCTCGTGGGTAAATGAAATTCAACGAGCTTAGTTAAATCAGGACTGTCTATTCTACCATGTCGAAAATACTTCACTTTGTCTATTTATTTACGTTCTTACAAACTAATATGTTTCAAAAATATATACATTTTTATTTTTCTAAGACATTATTGAAAAATTATAAATAATTATGAAAAAAAATAATTACAAAAAATACATAATTTTAATTGTTTTATTATCACGAGTTTGAGCATTTTTGAATGTGGGTATTTATCAAAGCAAATTTTGAATGAAATAAAATCGACATTGAGTTATTATGTTAAAATGCTCGTATGGAGAATAATTCATTTTTCTCATCGGGACCGTCCTGTACCGTTACAAGGGTACGATCGCAATCATCAATCATCGTTCGAAGAAATTTAAATTCTCGGCCGCTGGTTAATGGCTCTGAAGACACTAGTTTTGTGAATCCGCTACAGGTCAACTTTTGGTAGCGTGGTGTTTGGCTTAGGTATACTTTCCGTTTCACGAAGTTCGAAGCAAAATAACACGAGACCATTATAAGTACTTACATTTTATTGCAACAGTTCAAAGCAAACATAATTTCACGCTTATTAGTACACAATCTGGAGTTTGGCATGATATAATAAATACAGCGATTCGTAGGTGGAGATTTTTAGAAGTTCGAAAAATAATTTTGATATGAGATTGGGATATTTTTCAGGGAACGGACATCACAGAAGCATTCGAAGTCCATCATTTATCCAATGCACCCGCAGCCATTCTAGCAAAATTCTACGTCAGAGACGCTAAAAACCAAAGAAACTCCCCATTCACGTTCAATGAAGACGGTTTTTACAAAATATTAAAATCAAGGGTAATAGAAGAGATGAAGAAGCTTCCCAAAAGCCACGGGAGTTCCAGTAAACGGCTTTTGGATTTGATGGTTTTCTGCACTTTCTTGTTTTCGGTTCTGGCCATCCGAGCAGACTGGGGTTTTGCTAAGATTGGGTGGGTTCTTTTGGGAGGACTAACCTTGGCATGGACAGGAGTTTGTGCCCATAACTTCTTTCACCAAAAGGATAACTGGAGGATGTATATGTTTAACCTCACACTGATGTCTTCTGAGTAAGTATAATCAAGTTCTATTAGCTATCAACGATTGATTTGTGGGATTACGAGTTATAAATAGGATAATAAAAGGGATCCAGTGCTATTGATTCTTTGTTGAATGGGATATAAACTGCTTCGCTGAACTTTTCTCAAGGACTCAACATCTCAACAAGTGCAATAACTTTGAGTATCGACGAATATCTTCTTTGGGGATGGTGTACGGAGGAATTTTCTGAGGATAAGAAGGAGCACTTTCCGGTCAATCCCTCCCGCTGCGGTGCAGGATGATGGGTCGAGAGAGAACATCTGGAGAGGTCAAAGGGTCTCCCCAAACTGGCTTCTAACTGCATTTTTATAATAGCTCCAGGAGGTTGATGGTACTTTTACATTCCTCTCATTATGAACATTTTGTTACATTACCCCGAGTAAAATAATTTCCCTCGGGGCCTATGTCATCTTTGGAATTGCTGTCGGGAGGATTTTTTTAAGGAAAGTAAAAAGAGGAAGTTGTGGGAAGGAAAAAGGTGTGAGGGGTGGTAGGAATATTGGGGTCAGTGTGACGAGGAGTGACGGATATATGAATCCATTGACATCTACGTGATCCAAATTTACAGGCGGTAATTTGTGCAGATTTTGAACCACAAAGGTTGATAGGGCTTTATTTTCTGTTTCTTTCAGTAATTCAATAATATCGTATAGGTTTTTGCACTTCTTACATTCACTTTTCCTCATAATTCTGCGGCCAACTATTTCATTGTACGCAATACCTTTCGCTGCCTCCACATCATCTTCTGAGAAATGTGTGGAGCATATTTGTATAGCAGTTAGTTCATCTAAGACATCAATTTTGTTTTGAAGAAACGTTAAAAGTTCGTTAATAATCAGTTTGCCACTTTTTTCATGTTATTCATATTGTTTTCGTAAGCTGCGGTGGCTGCAATTCAATCCTGCACCCAAGCAGCTGCATAATGCTACAAAAACTTGAATAAAAACATTGATTATTCGAGAGCAAAGCAAAAACTTGACAGCTGTCTTTGACAGATTATTATCACCTGATGTGTTACTCCTCTTCTTTTAACTCTTTTTTTTCTTTTACTCTTCTTCTGAAGAATAAAAATAAAGTCACAAATTATTGGAGAATATTTGTTTAACCTGAAATATTTTTCTTTCAGTGAATGGAGAGTCACACACATTTTGTCACACCATATTTTCCCAAATACTCTGATGGACTTCGAGATTAGCGTTTTCGAGCCCTTGTTCCAGTACTTGCCCAGCAGAGACAAGAAAATCTTCTTTGTTAATTACTTTTCTTACGCGAATACCTTTTATGTCTATGGCATATTTGTCTTAAGTCAGGCAGCGAAAAGGTAAGTTAAAGAAATACTTTATAATGGTATAACGCTTTTTTTTGCAAGGTTGTTTTATGGAAAAATCCCCGATTGGGGATGTCATAGTCTCATTTGCCTCAGACGGATCGGATCAGTTGTTATTTTTGTGCGGTAGTCAAGAAAGTAGAGTAGGATTGCTATGTTTCACGAATTGTTTCTTACAAAACAAAAGTAACTAATATTGATGATTTTGTTTCAGATTATTTCGAACGATGTCAGACAAAACGCAGAGGAAACGAGAAAATCTTATCCCCTTTTCCCTTCCCTTGGCGATGCTGCTTCTATCTGATGCCGGGCTGAAAGAAGTTATCGCCACCTGGTTGGCTGTCGTGCTTTTTTCGAGCTACGTGGTCGCCTTCATCGGACTCAATGCTGCTCATCACCACCCGTACATCTTCCACGATGGAGATGCACCCCCGTGAGTACTTATTTACGTTGAATTCAAATAACCTAACTATTTACAACCAGTTAGTAGCCAATCCTGTTCAAAATCTCGATTTATGTTGCTAAATTCGTATTTGTGATTGAAAATTGTTCAGAATCAAAGATTGCTTAAAAAAATTAATAATATAAGTTAAGCTCGATGATTTTTTTCATTGAGCTCGATGATATTAAGCTCGGTGGTATGCATTTGCAAATATAGTGAGGAATCAACCCGCATCTCGGAATTATTAAAAACTAGCTTTTCCCCGCGGCTTCGCTCGCATGGTATTTCGGGAATTACTGTAGCGCTTGCATTTATCAATTATCTCCCCCCCACCCCACCCCCATCCCCTCCGGCATTCCATATATTCATTCCCTTACATTCAGTTTTCAAACATCTCGCCTACCACCTAAATTTCATAATGCTATAGCTCAAAGAAAAAAAGAATTACTTATCCAATTTTGTTCATTCGTTCGGAATTTATGCGCTTACAAACATTTCGGATGTTTATTTTTATTTAAATATTTGGAAGTTCGTTAATATAATAAAAATAACTCTTTTTATCATTCAGTCTTTATAACCGTTACGAATTATATTTTTAATATAGGAACTCTCATCTGACATTTATTCCAAGCTTGTCAAAAAAAAAACGAATTCTAATATTTAAATTTTCTGCAGTAGTAGCTGACCAGTGGACTGAGTACCTACCAGCATAGAGCCCAAAAATATATGAACATTGTTTCCATGGAAAAGATTTTTTTCTGACGTTAGCAAAAACTCGCTTTTGTTAGCGACAGAAAACGTATGACAAATATAATATATTAATATTTATAATTTCATAACGCCAGAGCTTACCATCATATACAACCTGTAGTCTGCGCATATAATTTAGCTTTATATTGGTGAAAGAATTATTAAAGTCTTTATATTGTGTTATGCGTGAAAAGGTCATAAACAAACTCGAGCAGTTTCGCATTTATAATATTAGTGTGGATATGGATGATAATTTCTGTTGTGACTCCGTGTGTCTGTAACTCCGATTCAATGAACTGTAGAAATTTTGCTTTGAATTTAAGAGTCATTTTTCAATTTGGAAGTGCTTGTTTGGATGATCCGGACAATTGATAAAGTACCTAATGTAATTTAAATTTTGAAAAACTGAGAAATTCAAATTGTTGTCAATTTTCTTTTCGACTTTTTCTCATCGGGGTTGGGTTTTTAAAACAGTTCGTTACAACGGTTCTTTTTAATAATAACGGAGGATGCCACTTCCGTTTACAAAAATCCAGACTGTACAGTTATTACGATAATAATATTAACAGATTATGATACCTGTTATTGATGTTAGCAGCAGTCGCACTAAAAATAATTGTTTTATTTTTTTTTATTTTAAGTCATCACTTAAAATAAAAAAAAATTAAACAATTATTTTTAATTTAACACTAAGTTTATTGTTTTATTTAAAAAATAGTTGTTTTACAAAAGAACTGATTCGGTTTTGAATTTTGGCCTCTGTCAACTTTAAAATAAGACCCATGGTTTTTTTTGGTTTCCCCTAACAAAAAACAATCAAAGCAATGCAACGAGAAGTGACGCAAAATCACGTGATTTTGGTTTGAAAATATGACCGCTTTCACATTTTGCAGACGCTTTTGAAAAACTGCGAGTAAAAAACTTCTTGGCCTTTGATTTCATTGAGTACTTTTTTGATAAGACTTTTAATAAAAACTGAAAAAATTAAGTATTATATATATATATATAATTATTTTGTATGCATAATATATTGTGTATATAACAACACATGCTTAGAAGTGCGAATCCATTTTCGGATACAGGTTTGCTTTATAACGTAAATTTAGTTTTTTGGGTCATCGTTGAATTTTTTTGCGTAAATCAAAATGTCGGTGTTAAATCGGAATTTCCATCTTTTCTCAGGTAAAGCGGTTCGCCTTCAGGTTATTATTATTTTTTTGTACTGCCAAAGATTGTATTTATTTTAAAAGGAGATACAAACCGCTACGTCTAATAAAAACAGACGTTTTATTTTAGCCGACAAGGTAGTGGTATTGGCAGTTTTGATAGAGATCCTGAAAGAACGGGAATTGCTGTGCGACGAATCTCAAAGAAGAAATAATGTTGTAGTTAGAAGAATCAATTAACATTTTTCCGGCAGTAGAACAAAAAAAAGATGAGTTTGAATGTAACGATCGCCAAGTCAAGATAAAAATTATTTTTTGTATTTTTTTAACGCTCATTAAAAATAGTAAGTGCATAATTTAATTCAATGTACAAATTCAGTGAAGATTCTGTTTGACATTCGGCAGATATATATCTACCGGTCGTCAAGCAAATTCATAATATTAAAGATTAAGTTTGAGGTAGCCTAAGGATTAATTTTATTATAGTTTTTATCACTTTATGATTGGGACTAGTGCAGACGCAATGCCACCTCCCCATGATGTGATACCATACTTGATAATTGATTGACGGACTGCAAAATGAATCATTTTCGAGTGTTATAAATCGAGAAAGTTACGTATCTGTTCTGAAAAAGTGCATGGTTTTTCTTATTTTGTTTGCAATTATTTGAGTGTGAAGATTCCTTTTGAGATATGGATCAATGGTAAGACCGAAAGGTATTTCTTCTGTGTAGTGCGCTCAATGTAGGGACACTGGCAATATTCATCGGGATTAGTCCAGTCAATATAGGATTTCTCCTCGGAATGAAACGGAATAAACTGAAAATTTTAATGATCCTTTATTTTGGCATTCTTAAGTAGGACGTTTGCGCGGCCCTTTTCGGCCCGTTTCATACAAATCTTAAATTTGGATTTGAGATAAAAAATACCCAACCAAACTGAAAAATTATTTTTGTAATCAAAAGGTATATCAAATATATAGTACGGATGTGAGCTATTTTTATTTATTTTTGCTTTAAATTATAAGATATAGGCCATTAAAGATTTTAGTATTACATGATTTTAGGGGCAACTTGGGCAATTATTTGTGAGTAAAAGAAATACAGTAAAAAAATAATTTTACTATATTTATCATAAAAATATAATAAAGCATATTATAATAAAAAAAATTAGGAAAAAAATCATTTTGATAGGTTTAAATTTAGAATACAAATTATCTATTTTCGGCGGAATAATAATTTGTGGTTTATACATTAAAATTACTAGCCAAAAAATGCATTTCTAATATTTTTTGTTTTTTATTTTACTTTTCATTGTATTATTATTTTTCAGTTTGGTTGGGTATTTTGATCTCAAATCCAAATTTAAGATTTGTATGAAACTGGCTAAAATGGGCCGCGCAAACGTTCCTTTTAATGTTGTCTCAAAAGTCTTATAAGGTCACCTGTGAGCATTCTTAGATATTCAAGGTCAAAGGTCGCAAAATCAGTTTTTAGGAAATATCTCGTTTCCTTTACCTCAAATTGTATGTGCATTCGCAAAATTTGAAGAGTATAAAATTCTTGGACGTTGTGAAAGAAGGTGGTAATCGTCGGAATTAAAATTTGTGTGCAGGCCGCAAATGTTGGCGAAATTCAACAACAGTTAGGGCCGCACCGAGGATGCCTTCTAAACGATAGAGGGAGGGCCGAGGAAGACATGGCATCATCAAGTGAATCAAATACTTGAGTTGGGCCTTGTTGTCGAGCGTCAAAATAACAGGAGAATGTAAATGAGACGTTCATGAATGAGAATGAAGCAACGAGTGTGTGCGAGGACAGATTTGTGTGGCGGTCAGTCTTGTCTGCCTACCCCCTGTGTTGGTTAGTTGGCTGGTTAGCTTAGAGTTTTATTGTTTGATTTATTTATAGTTAGATTTGAAATTTTAGCATTTTCTGATTATCGTTTACGGTAAATACTAAATATTACATGCACTGTAGCAAAATAACTGCAAAAAATATTTTGAAAGAGAGAAATTAATTAACTTTCTAGCATTTTATTATTTTATAATGCACGATCCACCGAGCGAAAGACTTTTAAAATGGCGAGTTAAAAAAGAGAAATTAACTAAACAGTGCGGTTTCATAATTTGAACGCGAAATTAATCATAAAAAACTTTTAAAAAAAGCAAAAAACATTCCCAGAGAGGTAAATACGACGAAAGGCTGAAGAATTAATTCTCCTTGTTACCTGACTGAAAACTTGGGATGAAATTGATTTGCAGAACCTTTTCTACTCCACGTCAAGCGCTACAAGATTTGTCACACCAATTGGGTATTTTACCACTTATTATATCATTTCCAAGATTAAATTGATGCATTTATTACAACAAGCGCAGACCCGTGAAAAATCATCGAATAGTCAGTATCCTTGTTATAAATTAAATAATGTTTTCTTGAAAATGGAAAAGTGCAGAATTTACTTGCCAAAATTAACCCTTGCAAGCATGAACAAAAGATTTACTTTCAACACAGAATTAAATTATTTTAATATAAATTAAATACAATTTTTTTATTTTTATTATTAACATAATTTCGTTGTTAAAACACATAATATCGCGTTTGTACGTCTCACAAACTCTTTAAATTTAACTCCGGGGTTAAGAAAACACTTCAGATATTTATTTTGCGATATATTACAACGTGCTCGGATGGCTCTAATCAGCAGGTGGTAGAAATATTTCTGGACCTTGACCTTGAGGTTGCTATTATATTTATTATACAGGGTGGGGCAGAGAGGAGTTGCTAGTTTCAAAAAATCACCGAAGGCCCCCCAGACCGAGCAAAGGGGCGAGGCGGATGCCATTAGGTCGAAAAAATGATGCCGTTTTTGTTAATGACCATGCCGTGGTCAAGTAAGTACCGGGACTTTGTTGTAGAGACGTTCTTTAAAAACGGGGAAAGCGTTGTAGCTACGCATGGGGCTTTTCAGATCCGGTTCGAACTAAATCGTAATGACAGTGTTCCTGATCCTAAAACCATTCGGAAATGGATCAGTAATGTAAGGTGGACAGGAACTGCAAGATCCTAAAATATCAGTTGGGCGGTCTAAAAGTGTGCAAACACCTGAAAACATCGCGGTAGTAAAAGCGTCAATTGAAGTCTCCAACCCAATTAGCGCGAAAATGCCGCTGCGCTTGGAATATCGTCCAGAATTATAAAGCGAATCTTACACTCAGACGTTCACCTGTACCCCTACAAAAAGATGCGTTCACGGGAATTGGGCCCACAAGATTTTGTGAAACATAAAGATGTTTGCATTGCACTAGCGACAAAGGATTGATTATTACCGTGACTTTGTTTCGCTATTGTGAGATGTTGGAGAATCTTAAGCGTCCCAAAATGAAAGAGCATGGTTAGGAATACGACACAGAAGCCTTCTGGTTTCAACAAGATGAAGCCATGGCCCATACTGTCCATCGTTCACGCGAAATCTTGCAAGAGCTCTTTCCAGGTCACCTGATCTCTTTGCGGGGAGGATATTCCAAGGCCCCATCACTCCACCGATTTGATCCCGAGTGACTTTTTTTCTGTGGGGATACGTCAAAACTGAGGTAAAAAACTTCAACCACGAACCCTTGAAGCTCTGAAGGAGGCGATTGATGGCGTCATCACTGGAATTCCGCAAGATGTGCTAGGAAGAGTGGCTGTAAGGCTCAATATGTGTATTGCTCGCCAAGGCCGCTACGCCAGACGATATCATTTTCAAAACATCGTGAAAAAAACGACATCATTTCTCCGACCTAACGGCACCTGCCACGCCGCTTTGCTCGGTCTGGCGGGCCTTCGGTGATTTTTTGAAACTAGTAAGTCCTCTCTGCCCACCCTGTATTATATGCATTATCGACATCTGTGTGCCGTCTATGGATTACGTCTTAAACTACTACCTGGGATATCATAATGGAGTATTGTTGTTATTAGTAAAATGATTCGTGTGCGCGTATATTGTGCTGTTTTGACCCCCAATCGATCAATGTTAGATTGATTGGATTAGTAGACAGAAAAACTAAGTATCAGGTATACTTTTAGTTTTTCAATTAAAGTACCTCTCACTAGTATTTCGGTAAACAAGCATTGTTTTACAATCATTTGGTTTTGTTTTGTGACCTTTCTGCCAAAGAAAAAAAATAAGGTCAAACCCTGAAGGTAGCCCCTTTGTAACGTGATATTATTTCAACCTGGCTGGAAACTTCAGATAAAATCGTTCATGGATTATTTCTGCCTATTAAATAATAATACAATCTTTTAAGTTACTATCTACTGGACTTAAACACTTCACTTTCTTAGAAATTCTAGAATAAAATGTGAGCTCATGTTTGTATTCTTTTAATTAAATGTGAATAATTAACATTTATGCAAAGAGCTTATAGCTTCTTAAAGCCTTTGCAATTTTCAATTAATTTTAATGACTTTTAGGTGCTTTATTGTTTGCCTACTATATTCTAAGAAGGTTGATCCATTAGCTGAGTGGTGCATAACTTTGAACGGTTTTACGGAAAATAATATTAATTAAATTCATTTTCCCGGAGGGGAATGGAATTCAAATCCTACAGTGGGCCATAATCACACCACGCATTTGAAGGTTCCATGCAAAGTGAGAATAAAGTCAACTCAACATTTCCTTGAAAAGTCATTAAAAGCTATGAAAAAATAATTTTAATTTAGCCGATAACCCTAACCTAACGTAACCCATTTGACCAATTTTTTATCACTCTAAATGACTTATCTGAGATGTTTCTGAGTTGGTTTCATTCCGAGTTGGCCGGTCTTTTTAAGGAAGGGAAGGGTAGGAAGTTATGGGAAGGGTAGGAAGTTCTGGGACGAATAGGAAGTTCTGGGAAGGACAGGAAGTTCTGGGAAGGAAAAAGGTATGAGGGGTGGGTAGGAATCTGGAAGTCAGTGTGTCCAGGAGTGACGGACGTATGAATCCATCCTTCCGACTGCGGTGCAAGTACTGAAACTTAATAATAAGTTTCAAACTGCAGTTAACAATCAATGCATCTGTACGAGTACTATGTTAGTGTCAACCCTGGTAACAATACAGATACGCATTAAACGTCTTCCTTTACTGTGTGATTTTAAATATTGTAAAATATAAATTAAAATTGTTTTGGACATCAGGTGAATCGTGCTAGACCACACGGGGTCAGATTGACCCTGTGTGGTCAATCTGACCCCGTGCGGATAGTGCGATACAGCGCCCGCATGACGATTCGATAGTTTGTCTGATTCAACCAAATAAACACAGTACAAGACAAGTAATAGGTACTCACTGAAGGTATGTGTCTTCCTGGTATCGCTCATTCTTTTGAGAGATAGATACTGCGATTTTAACTGATATAATCCACAGGAACCCGATATTGTTAGTTGATTCACTAACGGCCATTAGTTACAAATCGATAAGAACATAGAGCAACGATAAGAAGGACGATAGTTTTGCTCCATGCGCGAATTACGATTAAATTTACGATAAATTGACACTGCCACGATGCGTGAGATGTCACGATAAGTTCGTTCTTCAATCGATTAACGATTATTTTCGGCGCTCGCCGGTGTGGGTACTCAGATTGTCGAAATTCTGTACGGAAGAATCTCTGCTGGTTACCTGGTAAAAAAACAGAACAAACATACGCCCCGGCACCCACGGCGTCACAAAACATCAGGTATGACAGCGAGTCGCTTCTGCGGTAACTAATAAGCCAATAATTTTTCAGTAAGGACACAGATTGGGGAATATTCCAAGTGGAGGCCGTCATAGATCGCACCGACATCAATGGAAACCACTTCTTGGTGATGACCAACTTCGGCGAACACACTCTGCACCATCTCTTTCCCAGTCTGGACCATGAAGTCCTGCCGCATCTGAAACACGTGTTCCACCGGACCTGCGAGGAATTCGACACCTTCCACAGGGTCACCACCCATAGGGACCTGGTACTAGGACAGTTCCAGCAGTTGTCGAGGACCCACACAAATGGGCCGGAGGAGAGAACCTCCTATTGGAGAAGCCTTCTTACTAAATAATAACAAAGGTTAAAGTTAAACCTTAATAACATATTTTTTTTTATAATGAATAAATTTTGCCGTTGTATGGATAATGATGGACTAATACATTACAAGTAATTTTGAGAAAAGTATTGAAATGTGATCAATTTTCCACACTCTTTAATATTTGATACATCACACTTCCTCAAAAAAATATTTTATTTCAGGTGCATTCTGTTCAAAAATGATAATTCTAATAAAGTTCTCTAAGAAGTCAGAGTGATCTGAGCAGAGCATTTTGGCATGATATCTGGTTATACATTGAAACAGCGACAATATTAAGGGGGCAGCCCACTATGCGTGGGCGGTAAAAGGGTGTAGTTTTCGTAACTATTTTTAGGCAAACAATGAATGGAATTTTATTTATTAAGACTCATAGTCAAAACCTACATATAGAATACTGCATACAAATGTTCGTACACGAATCAAAAGTATGGTTTGCGGTGTACGCCGCTTTCAACAGAACACTTGCTTTTTGGTGGTTGACAGCGATTAAGCCATACGTTCATCAGAAAAAAAAAAGTGTTTAGAAACTAGACATATATGTTTATGGGACCATGTAGAGGAATTTGGATACCTAGAAAGAAAAAAATGGTGGACCAGCGAATTTTATTTTGGAGTTTTTTGGAAATTTTTCATTGTTCGTAAAAATAAAAAAAAAATTGAAGGCAGCCCATTATAAATTTTTTTTCTTTTTATTATCCCTATGCATGCATAGAGACTGGATTTTCTAACAGTGAAAGATTTAGTGCATGTAATTCGGATATACAGTTTATTTTATATGCTGTCAACCAGGCTGAAAAAAGTAGTTTCGAGAAAAAACGCATTCAAAGTTTTGCTGAAGGTTAATTCAACGAAACCGTTTCGAAAGGTTTCATATAAAATGCTGCATCTCTGCCAATTTTATGAATTTCTTCAAAAGAAATTTGTGAGAGCATTTTCAACAAATGCATCTTTCAGAAAATGAAATTAAAAAAAATTGTAAAAAAAAATTTGTCGCAGAGGGGTGGTATCTTAAGTAGGCAGGCAAATACATTTTGGGAAGACCAAACTAATCGATAGCTGAAATTTGAAATGGTGTAAAGGACATTAAAACAAAAAATGTGTCGTTTTTTACAGAATTTTTTTTACGTTTTTTTCTACGATCGGCGTCATCGAAATACTTCCAGAAGAATATTTTTAAGAGGATTTTTTTCTGAAAAATTAAAAATAAATAAAATACTGTTATTAAAGAAATTAATAAAAATAAAGTATTCTGAAAGATATATTCAATGTTTTTTTATACCATAAATTCATTATTAGGGCAAAAAAAAAAACAGTAAATGATTTAATAAACTTTCCTTTCGCTGTAGCGAACAATTAACATTTCGTCCTTTAAAGCAATTCAAATTTCCGTGAACAAAATTGATTCTGTAATTTAGAATATTTGACGTGTTTTTATTTTACGCATTATGTAGAGGGTATTTATTGTAAATCTTTGCACACCAAAAACAATTATCGGGATATTTTTCAATAGGTTAAAAGATTTTATTATTTTTCAATGGGTTACCTTATGCATATTTATATTTTGAAAATATTGTATTTGAATACGAAATATTATTTTAAACCATTTAAGATATAATGCGCCTGAATGTAATCTTTGTTTTTATAAAAGGTAAAAATTAGTTTTGCAAGCCAAAAAAAACTTGAGTTTTTAACTTTCGACGGATGATGTTGTTAGTATTTTTTTGGTGAACAAAAAAATATTTTTTATGACCAGAAAAAAAGTTTTGTACAATTATATTATATTATTTTTACCAGTTATTGTAAAGACGTATCTTTATCATTATTTTTATAATGCTAATGCGAACTTTGTTTGTATTAAACTAAATTTAAACCAAAGAATTCTTAAGAAAAATATTTTGTTTTATAATAAAAACAAGCATGGTTAGATATCTGGACCTAACGATTTATGGAACATTCGTGGTAGAATTCATTTACTTAATATTATTTGAAAATATTTAAAATTTTAAATATCATTTGAAAATATTTATTAATTTTTAAATATTATTTGAAAATTTTTATTAACTTTTAAATATTATTTGAAAATATTTATTAACTTTTAAATACTATATGAAAATATTTATTAACTTTTAAATATTATTTGAAAATATTTATTGACTTTTTAACATTTTGCACCTTATGACATTTTATTTTTTATTTTACATAATAATATCACCGAATAATGTTTTGTATATGGACGTTATTTAAAGATATAATGATTGCCCTAGCAACAAAATAACATAAAAAAATATATAAATGTATTAGAGTTTGCCTGTATTAACTCGGAAACGATGTATAAATATTATATGATATATGCTTACTCAAATAAATACAACATGTTGAATTTAGCGACTTTTTTATTTATTTTTAATACCCATTAAACTACTAGAGCAGTTTGTGGGTAGGTTAATTTATTAAGCATAAATTAACGAATTACACTTACAACAATTACAATATAAACATAATAACAAAGACATACCTTCACATACTCATATAAAACAACTACCTACGACATAAATGTAATAATGCAACGTAGACAAGAATAATTACAATATAAATATAATATAAAATAGGCATAATTAATACAACATTATTTCGATTAGGTTGTATGAAAATACATCTAACATAAAGGTGAATGATCCCTGAGAATCAGTAGCGTAACAATATCATCTGAGGCCTGTGGCAAATTCATTGGATACCCCCCCCCCCCCCCAGTAAAAATCGTCACGTTGTAATTGGATTTTAATCAGCAAGTTCTTTTTTACACGAAGTCTTTTCTATTTCGTCTCTGATGGTGGACTGAGATAAACCGTGATTCATTAATGTCTTTTTTTATATATCAACCAATTCAATTCGGAAGCAATCTCCCGAACAGGCCTTCCATTGATATGCTTGGTGTAACTCTAAGTGACCAGCTCAGGTACGGGGGCTCCAACGAGGCTAGAGTTAAGTTAGCCTCTCAAAAACTGGGCGTACTTTGGAGGACCCACCCTCTTTCCCGCCCTGGTATAGGTAACAGATGGTTACCCGTTCAAGGCCTCAAAGGACTCTAATTTTGTAAACGGCTCTACTCAGATTCAAGACTCTAGACCTCCAAAGTCCCCGCATACGTTGTTAGTGAGCAGTATGCAAGTGCTCGCCACATGCAAGTGTTAGTAATAACGAAAGATCAGGTGACTTACCTTATGAACTTTGGAACAAGGGTAGAAAAGGAAAGAGAAAGAAAACAAGAAGTAGGCATTTTGCCTATCCTAGCGCATGTACATAACTGGGAGTACTGTACAGGGCCCGCAGATACTTTAATAGTACACAACTGCTAACCCTGTATAGATCACAAGTGCGCCCCACAGTTGAATTTGGTTGCCACCTCTGGTCAAAATACCTGAAAAAAAATCCTCGACTCTGTGCAGAAACGGGCGGTCCGTTTGATAGATTATCCTAACTTAACAAACGGTTTGCAATCTTTAGAGCACAGGCGTCAGGTGGGAATGCTGTCCTTGTTCTACCGGTATTACAATGGAAGATGCTCCGAGGAACTAGCGTCATTGATCCTCTCGGCACCGGTGCATAGTCGGGAAACACGCCAAACACGCGCTCAACATTTGTACACGGTTGACATTAGGCACATGAGAACGGGTCGTTTCTACGACTCGTTTTTGAGTTCAAAAGCTCGGCTGTGGAACGATTTGCCGGCTCCTGTGTTTCCTCCCTCCTACAACATGGGTCTCTTCAAAACCCATATACACTCCTTCCTCTCCTAAAAAACACCCTCCACACAGCATCTTCAAAGATGACATAGTGTGTGGAGTTATGTAAAAAAAAATTTAAAAAATTCCAGAGCTTTTTAAGAGATCAGTGTTATTTAAATTTAGCAAAGTGGTAGGTTGCAAAACACCGAAATAGGAAACAATTTCATTCATTGGAAGGAAACGCGATTTCAATTGATTAATAATGGTCCAATATTCGATAAAATATGTTCATTTTAAACAAAAGATTCCGGATCTTGGAGAAGCTCATCATCGCAAAGTTTGTCAAAATGGCGTTTCACTTTCCTCTGACGAGTTTTAGAAAATTCAGGGTTTCGAGGGTTCAGGGTGTTATTTTAAAATCATTTTTCTGCTATAATATTTGCTTCCTTTTTTAAATTTTCAAATTTATATCGATACCTTTCCAATTCTTCTAGACAAATTTTCAAATGTTTTAAGGCATTTGAAAGATCGGTGGCTTTAGACTGAAGTGCTTAGAGGCTGCATCGGTAGTTTGTAGAATTTTGCAATAGAAAACCAATAACATAATAAAATTGTAGTTCTCGCTTTTTTTTAGTGAAAAGACTTCATTTCGTTCATCCGATTTGCAATTTAACAGAATTGTTTTTGTAAGTGCTTTTTGGACTTCAACAAACGGAACTTTTAAAATAAAAATAGCATCATAACGTCCTGCCCATCTAGTAGGTTTTTGATGTTTTTAATGCTTTCGAAGTTGAAGGCTCCCTTTCTTTATCAAATATAAAACTTGATACGATATTCCATCTTTTGATACTATGCTCAAAAAAATTATAAATTTATTGAAGTATTTAAAAAAACGTTACTGCATCGTTAAAGTACTAGATTTAAGTTATGAGCAGCACAGTGAACACATACCGCATTTGGCTCGATATCTTTTATAAGTTTTTGAATTCCACCAGAAGTGCCTTTCACTGTGTTAGCACCTTTATATCATTTTCATCGACACCGCGACAAAAAATTAAGCAACCAATGGATGCGTTCCAAAATTGGTCGAATTGAATGCGTTTAGATCTTAATAATTTATTTGATTTGTATATGATCTTTAGTTCTGTCCATCTTTAATTGATTTTATGTGTTTATATAATTTAATAATAATAATTTACAATTTTTACAAAATTTTGTTTTATTTATTTATTTGAGGAACATAAACAGTCTTAGTAATATAATAAACATAAGAGGATGATAAAAAAAACAGACCAATTCACAGATAGGTACTTAGAAACAGACTAACTAAATTAAAACTAGAATATTAAAAAAAAATGAAGAAAAAAACAGAACTAATAATAGTACAAATCTGAATTCAACAAATGAAAAATCAATACACAACAATAAAATCAGTGTGATTATAACTGAAATAGACTGCAAAATAGGTATTTGGTTTGGGGAGGGTAAAGGGAGGAGAGGAATACGGAAAAGTTGCCACGCAAGTAATATAAAAATATTAGATACAATTAATTTAATAGTCATGAATATGTTATTCGCACCTAGAATGTTAAACATTGAAGTTCTGTAGCGACAGTATCTAGCAGTAAATACGTCAGCCTGTGTGTCTATATTTGCAAATTTGTTGTTATAGTAGTAACATGTCCTTTACATAAATTCATTTTGATTGGAATTGGTGTTGCATCCATCAATATAGAAAAGGGTATTTTGTCTACTATATCGAATCGACGTGTGGAAATTTATTTTGTTTAGCAAATCCGGGCAGTCAACTTTTGAGTTAAAAATGTTAGGTTACTACTGAGCTCCTGCCCCCCGCAGGGCCATGGTGTTTTGCCAGCCCTGCCACCCTACGTTACTATAGTTACGCCACTGCTGAGAACTAATTTGATCCCTGAATCTGATTTCGAAAAACTCTGCGTAGTGCCCGTAGTACCCTGCGTATCAAAATAAAAAAATTAGATCTGCTAAGCAGTTTTTCAGCATAATACAATCACATTCGTAGGTACCTACAATTTTAATTGCAATTTCAATTTAATCGACGACAATCAAGACATTGATTCCACAATGATTTGAATAATTAATTAATTGTTCTAATGGTTCCATTGTTAGCAGTTTGTAATTTACTAAAGTGGTTTACTAGATACGGCTTCCGTGGTTGTGAAATAAGGCTCTCGACTTGCAATCCAGAGAATTTCATTTGATTAATTTTCGTTATTTCACAATTTAACCAATTACATTAGTATAAGGCATATTTGCGGCACATTCCAACCGAAGATACTCTAAGATTCGCCCTGGTGTAAACCACCGTTCAGAAATGAAACGTTGCTTGAAATGGCTTTAACCGTGTTCGGTGACCAGATCCGAATAACCAGGTACTTCACCATCTCTCTTTTCCATCTTTAAAGGTCAAATTTGACGCCATCCCACCTATTTTGACGGCCGGCGTGGTCTAGTTTTTACTCGCCATCCAAAGGTCGCGGGATCGAATCCCGGCGTGGCAAATAAATTTTATTTGATTAATTTATGTTATTTCAAAATTTTAAATAATATAAAGTAAATTTGCGGCACGTAAGATTCTCTCAGTATCACCCTGGTGTAAAACCACCATTCAGAATTGAAACGATGCTTGAAATGGCTTTAGCCGTGTTTGGTGACCAAATCTGAATAGCCACATACTTCCCCACCTTTCTCTTTCACATCTCTTTCCCCTCCCCACTACATTCAGCCTCACAACAAACCCCAATTGGGAATGCCATTGTCTCACTGACTCCAGACGGGAGCAGTTGGGTATTCATAAAAAAAAATAAATAAAGAAAGGAAGATTTTTAGGCAGACCAGACTCCCCCCTTAAGTTCAGCTGGTTTTTACTATTGACTGCTGTTTTGAGTTCAAAGCCATTATTAAACCTTGAAGTTTCATAATATGAATGTGAAATATAGAGTATATTCATTTCTGCTTGTTGGCCACGTAAAAGTCTGTCGATTCTGGCATCAAAACCACGACGTTTGAAGCATGAAAAATAATAAAAAATATATGCATAAGATGAAACGAGTTTTGAAGACTTGGGAGATTTCCTTTTAATAGCAGCTATCTGGACCATTGAAGCGGGGGCTTAGCAAAACTACTTAGAAGACGAGCAGCTTTATCTTCTCAGAAGAACTACTTTCCTCTCGTTAGTGTTTTCATCGTACTCGACGGAACGGTTATACTTTTCATAGGGTTTGTTATTCGTATTTTTCAAAGTAGGAAAAACATAAAAAATTTGGAATAGTAGATGTTTTACTAATGGCGATCTACGGAAAATAGAAAAGTGTAATTTTTTTTTTTATAAAATAATGTTTATTTTTTCCATTAAATGAAGACACTATGAGCGAAACTCAATCGAAAATTTGGAAACAGAAAAATCAGAAAAAGATATTTGCACCTCTGGGACTCGAACCCAAGACCTCTCTAATTTCCGGGCGGGTGCTCTTGACCACTGAGCTAAGGTGTCGATATCAAATTCGGTCACTTTTAACTGTACCGTACTTCAGAACCACCCATATTATCTTCATTTTCTTAAAACATATTTTTATTGGCTGCCATCTTTATTATGTCTTCATTTAATTAAATATTACAATTGGAGGTTTTACTCGTAAAGTTAAATAACAAATAATAATGTTAATATTTTTCCCTGGAGGTGCTGGATAGAAGTGGAGGAAAGGTGTTAGGAGAACATATTCCCTTTTTTTAGCACAAAAAATAGTAGGTACTGTAAAAATCTTAAATACAAATATGAATGCGACCACTTTGCAATAATATAAAACAGAATTTTTTTCTCTATCAATGTGAGGCCTTGATTTTGTTAGTAAAACAAAAACAGACGTCGTTAAATGACGTGTTGTCTTCATATTATAACAAAAAAACATTGAAACCTGTAGAATATAGACAAATAAAACATAAAACATGATTCGCAAAGCGAAAACGAAAATCAAAACGCAAAAATAAAACGCTGAAGGAAGTAAGTGATTTGGAAAAAGGATACACCATTTGAGATGACGCGCTCGACCTTCCGGTTCATGGCGGCTCATATGCGTTTTAGCAGTGATTTCCAAAATGGGCTGTATCGTCCCCCTGGGGGGTGTTGTTGGTGTGATTCCTCCTCAGAGCAATGCAATGAAGGAAATACCCTTTCTATTCCTTTGCCCGTGACAACGAGGACATTAAAAAAATACCCATAAAAAGGCTTAGTATAATTAAGATTGATCATAAGAAAATTGCCTACTCTATTTGTAGAAATGAAGGAAAAATTCATGCAACAAATCATCCATTTTCATGCCCACATGACAGCCACGATTGCACTCTCGATTGTGTGGGATCATTATGTCATTATGTGTATTAGTCTGCAACATGGACGAACTACAGATATTTCCTCCAATGAAGGTGCGCACTAAAAAAACTATCTTTGGTTAAGGGGTTCAATTTGGGAGGCGGGAATGGGTACCGCCGCCCCGGGAACCTTTATTGGATAACCAACACCTCTGCCATAGGTCACCCCAAGTGGTTCGCTACGTTTGGTGATTTAGCAGGGGTGCCCGGGTTCATGGGGTGAAGTTTGTCTAGGTCTTGGAGGCGGATGACCAGGACACACTGAACCCCAGATTCCTACCCACCCCTTAAACCTTTTTCCTTCCCAGAACTCTCCTTCCCTTCCTTTCCTTAAAAAACCCTCCACACAGCATCCCCAAAGATGACATAGGCCCTGAGGGAAATTATTTTCCTCATCGCCTCCTGTGTGGAGCTCATGTAAAAAAAAAAGGGTAGTGAGTGGAAGATTTTGAAAAACGTTGATCTAAAGAATATCGTATTTGCTGAATATAACAATGTTATAATATGGATTTGTTGAAGCCATAGGTATATATCTAGAAAAATTAAATCGATTTGCCAAAACACTGCAGGAAATGAATTCGAGCATTTGCATTTGTAAGTTTTAATTTTCACAGGCAACAATTTGTAGACATTACAGAATTATGAATTTACATATTGCACTACACGAATACTGTCTACTTTTTTTCTGCACTCTATTTTATCCGTTTTAAATTCAAACGGGTTATCTATTCAGCCATTTATTCTCTAGCCAAGCCCCACAGTTGGCCAATCTGCAAAGTAGTTTTGGCTAAAAAGTAACATGTAAATGATAAAACATAAAATTAATTCGCATTGGTTTCTTAGTAAGAACTTACGTAAATGGCATCTAAGTTCCGTTGGACCCACTATTTTAAAAATTCATAATCATCGTTAAAAAAATAAATAAAACCATAGGCAAACAAAATTAAAAAAAAAATCAATCGTTTGTTATTATACTATAGGGAAAAATAATAAAAGTATTGAAAAATAACAATAGGTTAAGTTGCAGATATTTTACCTGACTCACTGAAGCAAATTCTGCGTACTTTGTCAGAGCAAGTGATGTAAATGGTATTTTTACACAAGATGAAAAATTGACATGATGCAGGACTGGATAGAGACACGTGCTGGAAGAACACACGTAGTATCGTTTTTTTATTGCGATCAAGGACTTCTTCGGGAAGATGTTGATGTACAGGTGGTGCTTTAAAGATGCCAGAGATTTTCATCAACAGGTATACTCCTATTCTTCACCCTTTCTTTCTTGTGTGGTTTATACAGAAGCTTTGTGAATCTTTTGAAGAAGTTCATTCTACACATTGTTACTGCATTTCTTGACTTTGTATGATGCAACAGACATTCAGTCCGCTCAAGTCCAGTAAAAAATAGTCACCTAACTGGCGTCGGAGCCCCGCTGGACACACCCAGCGGTTGAACATGCTACTTCATTCGGACCGATGGAGAGATGCTTTCGCTGGCAGATTTGAACCTCGATTTAAGAAAGGTACTGAGAGGGAGATGTCGCTGTGGCAAAAAGTACCTGAACAGGTGAACAGTGGAAGAAACAAAAAATGACATGGGTTCAATAGGGCAAGACACCAATTAATAGTTAAATCCTTAAAATAAAATGATTTTTTTTTCATTATTTCCACACGGGAGACCCTGAAACAATGATGTGCGTGAAGGATATTTTTAAAATAAAATGATTTTTTTTTCATCAATTCCACACGGGAGACCCTGAAACAATGATGTGCGTGAAGGATATTTTTAGGAAAGAAAGGAGAGGAAGTTTTGCGAAATAGGGTTTGGAAGGAACCTGGGGTCAATGTGCCCAAGCACTTCCTGACTTCCGAATCTATCCCTTCCACTGATGTGCAAGGCGATTAAGTTTAAGTTAAAGTTTCTTTATTCTTTGAATTGTTTGTTACATGAATCGGAGATTTTTCGACCACCATGCTAGGCACATGCCCGTGTTGTGGTGGTCGATTTTCATATACCTACAGTACATTAACATATGCAATATAAAGAATGTGCAAGAAATATATAAAAAAAATATATAAATAAATAATATAATAATAAAGAATATTGAAAAATACAAAAGAAAATAAAATAATGTAAATGACAGTAGAGTAATATAGTAGAATATAAAATAATATGAAAAGTATAGAACATAGAAAGCATATACATGAAAGAATATACGAGTAGAAAGTATGTAATTATAAAATTGAAGAAGTACTTTAGAGTATGCAAATATGAAAGGATTTCTATTATAATGAAAATCCGTATGTACGTAGTTATATTGGTAGGTTCATTATTTCACACCAATTTTTGTACATTAAATGTTAGAATAAATTCATGTTTCAAGTCCGGCGAATTACACTGGACACTGGAGTAAATTATTATTGTAACGGTGGATTTCTGGTGGTATTGGGCTCTTGGATGTTCCGATAGAGTCCTGCCGGAGAGGTCAAAAGGTCTTTCTCAACCACTCTCTCCTATCCGGCCTGCCACACAGTTGGTGGGCTGACGTATCCGCCGCCAAAAAAAACGTAGCGAACCACTTGGGGGTGACCTGGCAACGGCAGAGGTGTTGGTTATCCAATAAATGGTTCCCTGGTTGGCGATACCCATTCCCGCCTCCCAAATTACGAAGAAAGTTTTTGAAAGAAGTTGCTCTGGCCATGACTAGACCACATTTAGTAAGATGAAGATGCATGCACACTTTGGAGAAAAAGCTGAGAAACCAAATTGCCCGATTTGTGCCATCAGAACA
This sequence comes from Glyphotaelius pellucidus, assembly GCA_936435175.1. NCBI lineage: Eukaryota > Metazoa > Arthropoda > Insecta > Trichoptera > Limnephilidae > Glyphotaelius > Glyphotaelius pellucidus. The sequence goes on from OW386547.1 coordinate 27,581,593, forward strand.
TAAAAATTTACCCTCAGGTAGAGAAGATGTATGAAAATGTAAATTTGACGGACCAAAAAAGGGTGCAATAGATACGCAAAGTTACTGTGCAACGAGTATTGTATATACATGTGTCAGGACTGTTTTGCTGAAATACATGTTGTAGATGATAAACACGTTTAATTTTGTTATTAGGTTTAATTTTTCTTTTTTTATGTAGGTTAAGATGTTTTAAGATGTTTTTTATGTAGGTTAAGATTCAAGAAAATTTTACCTAAGATTTTCCAAGGTATTTTTTTTTCTAATAAAAGTACAAAACTTTAATAAATATTACTTTTTCTGATTTTGTTTTGTTTTATTCTATCCTTTTAAAATCATTGAAAATGTATTTGCATAAAAATAATCATTTTGTATGGGCGGCAAAATGCTCCCCACGCGATCACTCACGTTTCAGGGAAGGCGCGACTACTCTAGGGATACATATAGGAAATATTTGAAACTTTCAAAATACCCCTTTTCCACGCCAGCGAAAGCTTCTGGATTATTACAACAACGTGAAAATACATCTGAAAAGTTTTTTAATCATTAAAAAAACTCTTGCGAAACTGTCAAAAATGTAACAATTTGAGATGTAATGATTATTCAATCAAAATTTAATTTTCGAAACTCTTTCAATTATTGAATTTATTTGAAGTTCCCACTTTAAACTTTGAATCGAATCAAGAATTATAGATATTTTAAAAAGGTAGCAAATTTGATTGATCGATTTTCAGTATGAATAAACTCTTTATCAACTTTCAAATCACAACAGTGCCAAAGAAGTTTTCACTTCTTTGGCACTTTTCAGTTGTTCGAATAACACTGCAATGTATTAATTAAATGAAACACTTGTTTTGTGTAACACCACGAGTTTTAATTAGTTTATTTACCGACCGATTTCGCTTTGCCAGGCATCATCAGGGTACAAATTACACTGTATTGATTTGTACCCTGATAATGCTTGAGCAAAGCAAAATCGGTCAGTAAATAAATAAATTAAAATTAGTCGTTTTACACAAAATGCTTAATTTTTATTAAAAAATAATTTAATCGAAAAACCACATGTTTTGTTGCCACTGAGTTGAATGTAACATTACCCTACCCAGCCCAACTAGATTAAATCCCAAATTTATTGCAATTAATGATCAAAAGTACTCTATAATTAAATAATCTTTCACGTGAAAGCATCCATGAGCCGTAATGAATGGTAACTCGTTTACGCCGGGAATATCTGGCACGTATTATGAGTAGAAGATTTAATATCGTTGTTACCAAAGCATTCCAAATTTTCAAATCTCATCAAAGGCAACTAACCACACGCATTTTTTCGCATTTACATTCGCACCACCCCTACAAAATTGTGTATGTGGTAAAAGAATGACTTGATATTATTAAGCCGCGGCATATCACATTTCTACCGATTTATTACATATGTACCTTAAACACAGTTTTTAAGCTCTTAAAAAAATAAATGTTATTCTTAAAAATAATATCTAGACATTCCATGCGCCTAAACGCAAATTATATGAAATTCCCTTCGTAGAAAAAAATCGCAAAAGTATGCTCCGATAATTTTTTATAATTAGGTTTGTTTCAGTTTTATAAGTTATATGAATGAAAAAATTCAACATTTTTGCTCTATTTTAAACGAGTCGTGTTTTATTAAACATTTTCACAATTTTCGCTTCAATTTAATCGTTTTAAATATTCAAGCGCTTTCTTCAACATTCAGAATTACACATCTCTCCATCTTTTTCATTTCATACGGGGCGGCGCCTTAATATAATAAATAATTATAATTTACGTGCCACTTGAATATTGCACGTATTCAGGGTGTCCGGGGGTACACTAACTTTGGGAGGTGATTCGACATCGTAGAAGTAAAAAAGGTAATTACATTTTTTTGAAGTTCCTGTCTCTTTACCCTGTTCATTCCTTTATCTCCTCCAAAACTCTCAATTCAGCATCTTCAAAGATGAAATAAACCCCGAGGGAAATTATTTTTCCCTGGGCCTCCTGTGGAATTGATTTTAAAAAATAAATTAAAAAATAACAGATTGGGTGACCCATGGTTATCCAATAAATGGGACAGCGGTACCCATAACCGCCATAGCTCAACACAGGAGGCCCAGAGGAAAATAATTATCCTCAGGGCCTATGACATATTTGGGGATTTTCCCAAGGAAGGTATTTTTAGGAAAGGAAGTTCTGGGAAGAAAAAAGGTAGGAACCTGGGAGTCAGTGTGTCCAGGCACTCCCAGACGCACGAATCTGTCCCTTCCACTGCAGTAAATGGCGCTGAGAGAGTCCGGCTGAAGAGGTCAGATGTTCTCCCTCTAACAGTCTCTCCCGATCCGGCCCGCCACGCAGTAAATGGCAGACGCATCCGCCGCCAAGACCCATACAACCACACCCCATAAGCCCACGTACCCTAGCTAAGTCACCAAACGAACCAATTGGGGAGACCTAGGGCAGAGGTATAGTTTAAAGGCAAATCCGCCTCACAAATTGAAAACTCTGAAACTAATGTAGGTACTATAAAACGACAAAAATATTTTTTTATGGTTTTCAAACCGTGGAGACCTTCATGTATTAAAATAATAAATGAAAACCCATTATGCATTGTATCTTCCCCTGGCTTCGAATTGACCACCCTCGAATCCAAACCCGAAAATTGCAATGCTTATCCGCAGAGGCCGTCAAAAATACTTCGTTTATGTTTGTTGTTGGGATTTAAAATTTGTTTTAAATAAGTTTTTTTACATTTATGGTTAGTATGGTAGTGTACAACTTACTGTGGATAAATTTCTGAAATGAAAATATTTCTTTGACAAGACGATGAACCGCTTTCAAATATATTCTCATTGCAACCGCCCGCGTCCTGTGGCTATTAGATTTCTCTTTGATGAAGATGGAGACAATATCCCAAAATAGTCCCTCTAATGAAGTATTGAGACGGAATGTAATATTCAACGGTATTAAATTTAAAGGTAAGGTGAACCCAATTAAACGGCGGCTGATAAAATGAATAATTCAGGATGATCAATAAAATACTTTTCATAATTTAATTCACTGTGACGAAGTATTGAATTTAAACAGAAGGGTTATCGTCTCTTTTAAAAGGACTAAAAAAGAGGGTTTCTGTAGTAGGTAATTATGTATAATATTTATTACAAATCAATGTATTTATTTACTAAGAGCAGATTTCTTATAATTTTTTTCGTCCTAGCACCCAAATCTATCTATCTTTTAAAAAGGTTTTTGTAATTTTATTAGCTAAACATGTTCAAGATTCCGAACTGGCTGGAGCCAATGGCAATGTGGTATTATTGCCAATTTGAATATGTTATGTGGAAGAAGATGGAGAACCGTAAGATTGGGCAGAATTTGGCTAATCAGATCAATTTAAGCCATTCCTGGCTTAGTTGAGCTCAGTTTTTGAATGGTGGTCTTCACCAGATCAATACTGAGAGAATTTATGACTCTGCAACGAGGTGCAAGTGTACTTGGCACTTAAAATAACAGAATTGTATGTTTTATGCTACTTAAAAGCCGCGACTTCTGGAATATTTTTAATTTAAATCAAATGAAAACAAATCACTTTGTAAAACACCATTTTTTTAATCAAAATTACTAAATTAATTTTTAATTTAATTATAAATTCGATTTACAATAAAAATTTTAATCCAATTAAATTTTTTTTCTGAAAATTTAATAATTGATTTATTTTTAATCTAAATATGAACTAATTTATAATTTATCATTTAATTGAATGACACCACAAAGTGATTTTACAAATATTGAAGAAGTAGTTTGTATTTATTTATGTAATAATAATTCAAGATTTTTTTGAATGTAAGGGGTCCGGGAGTAAACAAAGGGAGTGCACAAACTTGGGCAAGTGATTCGTCGTGATAATTAAGATAGTTTTTGGGTAAAAAAGTTGAATTGTTTGTATGGAAAAAATTAAAAAAAATTATGGAAAAATATCTTTGTTTGGAAAATAAATAAATAAAAGAAAAGAATTTCGAAAAAACTTATTTATCTTTTTTATTTCTACCGTTATGCAGAATCATCTCCCGAAGTTTATGCACTTTACCCATGGACATCCTGTATATTATCTGCACACCCGATATCGAAAATATTTGTTGTTTTTTATAGGCATTGGATGAAAATTAGAAAAGGATCTACACTTTAAACACCACTTTCTGTGGTTACTCTAACCCATTTCTAGCTGATGAAAAAATCGTTTTTTGTTTAATCGTAAGTTCTTAAATTCTATTCTAGGCACTCCATGAATATATTTTCGTCCAGCAGCATAAATCATCTGACCTTTGTTTTTTTTTCGCTACCAAAAACGCCAATCAATAATGTTGGATTTCAAACTTCATCTATTTCATAGGGAAATATGTCCCCATCCGTCTAGTCTAGATCGTGGTGTGAGACGGATTTAGGAATGGTCTCATCCTTTACAACAGGACATAAAAAATGAAGAAGCATAGACGAAAGCGCGCTGGTAGCTCGTTTCAAATACGTGCCTTTATAAAAAAGAACGACTCGGAAAAAGTCATTCTCACGTTGCTGACATCAACTGTGAAGGGGTGTTCAGATCTTTTCCCACGAGTATCTCCAGGTTGCTGCGTACAGTGCATACGAGATAAAACAAAGGAAACTAGATAATAAACATATTTTTTTTATTGACGAGGCTAACTTTGAAATTTACAATTAGTAGGTAGGCTATCTTTAAGCATCATCTAAGTATTGAGTAATATTTATTAAATTAAATGAAAACTAATCACTTCGTACAACACTACTTATTTAGTCAAAATTATCTACAAAACTTATTTAGGTAGTCAAAATTATCTTCAAAACCAAAGGCTTAACCCTTTGTTTTTGAAAAATGTAGACAATTTTGATTAAATGAGAAGTGTTTTACAACGTGATTTATTTTCATTTAATTGAAAATGACGCCACAAAGTGAATTTGCAAAGATTTCAGAAGTAATTTTTATTATATCATGATGACACCATCAATGGCCCAAAGTGATTATACTAATTTCATAATGTGTGGTTTAATTACGGAGAACAATAACACGAACCTTTGTTCTATTCAATAGTGGGGCATTGTTGCCCTAATTGAGATAGAGGCAATTGAAAAGTTTAACATTGTATTACGCAGACCGAAACAACAAGTTCTTTTGTTATATGCTGAACTTTGTACCTAACCTGCAATACATTCAGCGCTCGTTGAGGTGACCCAGCGTTGAGGTGAATTTTCACAAAAACGGCGCTCTACAAATTATCCGATTTTTTCGACTTTATGTCCGGGTTAAATTTTCCCCACAGGAAAAACAAAACCCTTCCACACGCTTTTCCACAAACAATCATCTAGTCAATCCACGTATCATAAGTCATCATAAGTATAATAAATACAAAACAATACAAGAACAACATGTCAACCTACCAGAGACCAAATGGAAAAATAATTCACCGACTCCAGATATTTTCATATCAGAGGGTTCGGCTCGGTAGAACTCCTAACTGGATCGATAAATCCTAATAGTCCCTCAATATAAATATTTTAAAAAATGCTATCGTAATCCTACATGTACTTTATATATAAATTCTTTGACAAATCTAATAAGCTTAAATTTTGAATGAGAGAGCTAGTGTAATGCCAGTAGCCGAAATAACAAATGGTAATATTTTTATGGTCTGAAAATGCCAAATTCTTTTAATCTCATTTCCTAGGTCTGTATATTTTCTTATTTTTTCAGAAACAGATTTTGAATATTATAATTATTTTAAATCATTTTAAAGAGACCCTTGGATGGTTGGAAAAAATTATTTCATTTAGTAATATTTTTTTTTGTTTTAGTTAGGAAAGTGAAGAATGAAAGAAAAACGTAAAAATAATATCGTCGAATTGCACGCCAAGTCTAAAATTTAATTGATTTTGATAAACGTCGCCATGCACACAGTATCTTTGGGCATTTGCCTGAGTAAGAGGTGATTGTGAGTGGTCGTTCCAAACTTTTGAAAGTTTAGGTTCTGTCGGTGTGCACAAATATATTAAAACATGTTCTCTTTAAAAAGATTTGTCTGAACCTGAATGTAAAAAGCGATAAAATAAAATATAAAATAGATTGAACCCAATTGATGATCCAAGGGAAGATTACAATTTGGGAGGCAAGTACAGTTACCGCCATCCCGGGAACAATTTATTGGATAACCAACACCTCTGCCATAGGTCACTTCAAGTGGTTCGCTATGTTTGTTGATTTGGGGGGGTACCCGGGTTCATGTGCGAGGCTTTTCTAGGTCTTGGCGGCGGATGCGTCTGTCCGCTAATGTACGACTCTCTCGACACATCGCCTTACACCGCAGTGGGAGGGCTGGACTCTTACGCCCGTTACTCTTGAATTCCTACCCACTCCTCATACCTTTTTCCTTTCCATAACTTTCACTCATTCCCTCATGCTCTTCGCACAGAATCCTGAAAGATGTCATAACGATCGGATTGCAATCTTTAGAGCACAGGCGTCGGGTGGGAATGTTATCCATGTTCTACCGGTATTTCAATGGAAGATGCTCTGAGGAACTAGCGTCATTGATCCCTTCGGCACCGGTGCAGAGTCAGGAGTCACGCCAAAAGCGCCCAACATATGTACACGGTTGACATTTGTCACATAAAAACGGGTCGTTTTTTCGACTCGTTCTTGAGTTCAACAGCTCGGCTATGGAACGATTTGCTGGCATCTGTGTTTCCTCCCTCCTACAACATGGGTCTCTTCAAGACCAATGTTCATTTCTTCCTCTCCTCAAAAAGACCCTCCACACAACATCCCAGATGACATAGGCCCCGAGGGAAATTATTTTCCTCAGGGCCTCCTGTGTGGAGTTAACGTAAAAAAAGGCAATTATTTTCCTCAGGGCCTTCTGTGTGAAGCTAATGTAAAAAAAAAGATTAATGGAAGAAGTATCTGCTATTAGAAAGACCTCGAACTTGATGGCTTCAAAATGTACTTAACCGGTTTAAGTGCATTTCTACAGAGTGAAGATTGCCCTGAAAATGATGGCCAACTTTCCTAGGAGAGGGAACCAGAAGAAGATAAACTTACTAAAATTATTTGAGGTTTATATAAAACTAGGTGATTTCGAAGTCATAAAATTCCGCTTTAAGGCTTTTTTCACGTCTTTCATAATAATGGTCAAATTAAGATGACTTTAACGAGAAAAAAACTTCTTCGCCCACAGTGGCCGAGGAGGCAGGATTCCATTTGAGATCTGCCACATTAGAAATAAATGTTCAAAGTTATACGACCACATTAACTTATCATTTAAGTTATTAACGACACTTGATGGAAAGTTCCACGTCGTTCATTCTCCAGTTTCTCCACGCACACCTAGAAATGATTATCCTCCGGCAGATCACCATTAATTCCCGTCACTGGTCATTACTCAGTCCTTGGCTCACTTCTGTGACAGAACAGTGGAAACTAATTAAAGATATCGCGTTTTGCCGCATTTGACTGAGCTGTTTAATTACTTTATTTATCATCTACTCTCAAGTAGCTGTGAACATTCACAACGATCCGTTTTGACGTTCCAAAGGTATCATTTTGATGGTGCAATCTTTAATCTAAAGTCAGGTTCGTCGGCTCTGAGCAGTTGCACAATTTGAAAATTGCCCTTCCTCAACCGAGGAAACCAAAACCGAAACCGAAACTTTTTTAGACATGTTAAAAATCTATTTTTTACACTTATACAGACAGTTGACACGTCTTAAATGAAATAAAAAATTTGGTTGTCTGTAAAGTTAGCTTACAGACGATAATTTTACGTGATAACGTCATATAATAACGATGGAGTGGAAGAGAGATAGATGCGTCACAAGCCGAACGCTTAAGCCGATCGTGGCTCTCTATCGCTTGTTCGCACGCTCGGCTCAGGCGGAACGTGACAATGAGTCATATTTTTCGTGCATGCAGCCGGCGTTCATCGATTTATAAGACCTTATCACGTCAAAAACAATAATTGAAGTACGTGATATTTTAAAAACATATTACTGCTACGAAACAAGCCCAAAATATAAAATTAATGAAAACATAGTTTTCGAAACATGTTGATATTGTTAATTAAATAGCAGTGTACACAAAGTTATTTGTTTTAATTAAATTAAATAATGATGCCACAAAGTGAATTTGCGAATTTTGAAGAAACAAAATATAAAAATTAACAAAACGTATTTACTACTTCTTCGAACATAAATTTGTCATTAAAAAAGGACCTCATTAATTGAGCATTTTAATTTTAATGGCGTTCAGAATCACAACATTCGTATTACATATGTTAAATAAAATTAAAAAAAAAAACAATGTTATAAATATAAAAAATAATTGAAGAATGTGAACATATAAACTCGCAATACAATAGCTAGCACACAAAAAAAAAGTTTATTCAAATGCCGTTTTAAATAGTGTCCTCTCATCGGTATTTTTATGAGTGTCTCTTCCACGGTGGTTAAACCATTCCAAGCAACGCAACGTCTCAAATTATCCACGAGCTACAAATAATGATACAAAAATCTCCTGATCTAGCAACATCTAACCAACCATTTCGTCAAATGCATTTTTTGTTATTTTTAACATAAGAAAAATATTTTGACACCTTTTTATACTTAAACCCTTTAACATCATTTTTTTTCTTTTTTCCTCAATCTTAACAAATTCACTTTATGGAGTTTTTTTTAATTAAACAAAAACAAATATTTTTTTCTTCAAACATCGCAAATTCACTTCGTGGCGTCATTATTAATTTAATGAAAACAAATAACTTTGTGTGCACCATTATTTAATTAACAATATCAACATGTTTCGAAAACTATGTTTTCTTTGTCAGGATAATAAGTTAATAAAAAATAACAAAAGACAACTGAGTATAGACAAATTAGAACGTAGACAAAATATTACAAAGGAAAGGTGATTAGTTACTTAAAATATCATAAAAAAAAAACAATTATATAAAATAAAATATAAAAGTTATTTTAGGATGGATAAAAAATTACATTAACACAATAAAAAATCTTTTAATACAAAACAGGAAGTCTGAATAACAAAATAAATTATTATAAGTAACATAAGTATTAATACGAAAATAAATTTAAAAGATGGCTATTTTAAAAAAAAACGTTTGGTTATTTAAAATATTTAATTTACTTTAACACTTTTCCTTTTAACCTTTATGAATATCAAAAGAATGACCTGTTTCTAAAATGTGGTTGGCAAATTCTGAATAATTATTATTATTTCAACGTCTTAGAAGTTCCTTAACTCTAATGTTAAAATTTCTAGAGGTCTTCCCAATATAAAAAAAGTTACAATCATTACAAATTAATTTATAAACCCCAATTTGTTCAAAAAAACACCTTTGTCCTTGTTATTTAATATTTATTTTTTTAATTTGTTATTGGCGTAAAAAGCTGGTTTGATATTATCTGGCATGTTTTTAATTGTTAAATTTGAAGTTTTATTATTTAAAAATACAATTTTCTCCAATTATTATCCTTGTCAACTACGTGTGGATAAACAAAAGATCTAAAAAACTTTTTCTTATATTTTTAAACTTTTAATTAAAATAAAGAAAACAAATAAATTTTTAAAAACTGCACTATTTAATTAAAACTTATCAACATTTTTGGAAACTAAAGGTTTCTTCTTTGTCAGGATAAGAACATTAATAATGGTGGTGTTTTTACAAAGTTATTTGTTTTCATTTAATTTTCTTATCTTCCTCGTAAGCTTTGAAGTCAGAAGATTAATAACTACTTGGTCGTCGTGATCCCTAAATATTCAGAAACAGTCCGACTGAACCCCTAATAACCTTTACACTAAACTTCTAACTTAAGTAATTCTATTTGCTTTGCTAGCCGTTTACCGTACCGGAGTGACCAGCAAAAAGTCATTTTAACGAGGATAAAGGGATATTAAAATACGGTAAGCCCCTTTCATATATTATTTTTTATTATTTTGAGCCAATGCCGCAGATTAATGGAATGGTCAGTAAAATTTGGTGGGCGCGAATTTTTATTACTTTAGCGAAATAATATCTCCCATATTGCATTATTTTTTATTGGATTGTAAAAAAACCGTGATAACGCCACATTCAAAATGTGCTGCGAAAAATACTTGCGGATATTGAAATATTTTGACACTTTTTTATCTTTATTAGTAAAATGCAAAATGTGACGCCAATATTTTTGCAATGTCAAAAAGGCACGCCGAGTTTATCGACTCGGTTAAAAACAATAACATTCGCGTGATTTGATAGGATTTGAGAGGATAGAAAATGATAGATCCTTCAGTTATGTCGATTTGACTTGACTCGAATTAAATTCGTTTACTTGATCATAAAATTTTCTTCAGTGACGTCTTTGACATCTTCAATTACGTTTTTTAAAATGTGAAAGCATCTAAGCGTCCCTTCTGAATATTGTTCAATACGTTTTCTTCAGTCTTTCTGGATATACACTTTTGTAATTTATACATTCAAACGTGGAATTTCCCAGGAATCCCATATCTACAATGAGAATACGATACACGTACATCAATTACGTAATATAAAGCAAAATTGGTGATGACCACTTGGCGATATTGACTCTTTGGAACTTTTGTCGCTTAAATCAAGTCTCAACTGAATCACACTGACGCGATCCTTAACATCGATCTAAGGCTGTTATCCATAACTGGGTTAGGTTAATTTCCTTTATTGCTCTACTTCAGGGTGGTAACCAATGTAACATTCGGTCGGCATTATGGCAACATACTTTCAGCCTATAAATGTCTTCCGTCGTAAAGTTATATCACAACGATCACTTAATAAGGGTTGAATGGTTCATTTTAAGCATCTCAAGTTTGGTGAATTAGCCAAACTTAGTCAGAACAGGCTTGACAAGGTGCTCGTCCCATGCCTAATCCCTCGGCTCATGGCTACACAATGTTATTCCAACGCTAATCTGCATATGTCGATTGGAAGTGATTGCAACTGGCTTAAGCCCGTCTCATGGAATTTTAAAATTTATTGACTTTTTCATTTCTATTCTAGCACATACGCTTACATATTATTAAGTACCAGTAATACAAAACATTTTATAAATCAATAACTGCATGTTAAGGTGTGTCAATTATTACAACTTTTTAAATCAGAATCACCTGCGGTCTCAAAAGTTGCGACTTACGAAGAAAATGAGTACGGCATTATTTATATTTATTAAAAAAATGGTTATAAGCTAAAATGCATTGAAAATCAGAAAAAAACACCTAAAGCTTGTATTTTTAAATTACGGTAATTAATATTTTTTACAATAATTTACATTTTAACGATCGTTTATTATTAAAAACTGCGCATAGCTGACAAAAATTAAGACAAAATCAAATTTATGAATACATGTAAGTCTAAAAGAATACTGATTTTATCCAGAAAAAGTATTTTTTTTATATTTCATATTTTAAACAAACATATCGAATAAAAATTTAGTTTACTACAAAATATAAGATATGGACCCTTTGTTTTATCTTTTCCAAGCGAGCTAAAAGTGAAAACCAATTTCATTTATTTTAACATTTTCGAATAGCTACAGATCATATACAACTTTTAAAACCCCAGACGATAAAAAATAAGGCAATTTTTGTTTTTTCCATGGAGAGCGACACAAGCTACTGTATGGGTATCAAAAGTTTTATGAATACCTCATTAGGAGAACCTGTGCTGAGAGATGTCATTATTCCATCACAAGTAAAAAATACTATCCTATTTGAGATTCAAAATTTCAATTGATTTCAAAAACGCACATTTACAAAAAAAAATCTGTGTTCCGAGTTATGGGTTTTACCTTTCTGATAAAGTTTCTTTTAATCTTATCTATTCATAAGTAGATAATTATTTTTAGGATTTAAATTAATATTGTATAAATGTATATTAACAGCATATTAAGTATTTTATCTCACCTTACTCATGAAGAATTTATTTATACTTACATGTTATTTGGAAACACAAACCTAATATAGCCTTTCATGTGACTACCTTTCCCTTCTCTCGTGACCAGACAAATAACCTTTTTTTCTCTCTGGTCGAGCTACAATATTTGTCCTGCCCGCCTTACTGCAATAATAAAAAACACAGAGGTTCTTCGCTTAACAAAATACCCACGTGAAAAGAGTGTATTTAATTGGAGCCAACTCAATCTTCATCAAAAAATGTTTGGTTACAGTTTATGTTATAAAATTTGACATAAACTTACATTCAATTATTTTATTTTTCTCATACGCCGAAAATCAAATACGCTTAGAACATATGAAAAAGTGCAAAAAACTCGTATTTCGTATTTTGCTGCCGTAGGTTGATTATTTTTCTTCGACATAATTCAGTTCTAAACCAACTAATTTATACCAAAGCCGGCGGGGAAAATTGAATTAACTCTCCCACAAGACCAATTTATTCCTGGCTCATGTTAACACAGTGCTTTAGTTTGGTCTTTACTGCGGAATTGGAACATGGATGTTTAGTATAGCATGAAAAAAGAATGTGTGACTAAAATACCTGAGACTCCACCACAAAAAAGCCGTTGAGACTAAACTGTAAGTATTTTTAATTAAATCTACACGAAAGCACAATTTTCTCGATTATAGTTGGGTTATGTTTATTTTATGCTCCGTTTTATAAAAAAAATTGTTTTATAAATAATAGCTTTCTATTTAGTAGGGAAAAAATAACTGTGGGATGAATAGATGAACCTAGATCAAGGAAATCTGATACATAGATTCCGCTTGGTAATTCTTTAGCAACTATTTGGATTTCATGCTGTATTATACATTTTTTTCAAATGTTCATTTATTTCGTCCAAGATTGTACATTTATTTTACATTATTTATAAAATGCTTTGAATGTCTAACTAGAACGATTCCCGTTTTAGGACAGTCAAATTACGCTGAGTATTTTAACAATTCTCTTTACCCAGCAACTTTTATTTGCTTGTCTGTAGTTTCTAACCATACACTTCTGCCAAATATGCAAATTCCTACTTTTCACTCCCCTAAAGTTTTTGACTTGCTTTTTTCAATATAATAGTTAGCTAATTTTTCAATTGGTAAGGCAACATCTTTCCGAATTCTTCAATTTCGAACGTTGTTTGAAATGGCTTAAGCCGTGTTTGGTGAACAGTTCTGAATAGCCAGGCACTTTTCCACCTTCCCCCTTTCCCTTCTCTTTAGCCTCAACTACCTTCAGCCTCACAACATATCCCAATCGGGGATGTCATAGTCTCACTGACTGGAGACGGGAACAACTGGCGTTGCGAGGTATTCATATAAAAATAAAAGAAATAAATGTGGTACGCTATTAGGTTGAAGGAAGTGGGGAGAAAAGAAGATTGAATAATAGGGCGATACATAAGAATAATCTACTTAAATTGCGGATGAAGCTGATAAAATGAAAATAAAATTAACCAAACTCTCTGCTTACACCGAATCCATGACAGCCATGTTCGGTCGGTTCGGCATGAATATGTTTTATCTGCTAAGTCGTCTCAACACCACCGCTGAGCGTGTAAAGTCAGCGCGTTTAATTCACCACCGTTTCATACAGGGTGTTGAATTATTTATTAGCGGACGATGAACATGGATACAAGCCTGCATAAATCATAGCTCACCGAGTTACCACACACAGAATATTAAGATTTTTTTAATAAATTTTAATTATGTTTTAACCCCTATGCGTCGGAAGGACATTGCTAACCACAAACGCTCCTTTAATTTTAATTTTATTTTATTTTAAACGGAGATAGAAATGATCCAAACATTATTATTGCCACTACACATAATATTCCATTAGAGCTTCTGAAAGACAGATTTGGCCGGGGCGCGTATTTCCAAAACCTATACCAGTTCAGTCGCGGTAGCGACAATTTACATTTTAAATATCAAAATTAAAATATTTCAAAATAAAATTATTAATTTCTTATATACACAATGAAATAATCATTTTATCTTGATTTTAGAACAATTTTTATTTTTGCAAAGTGATAAAAAATAACCAATATAGAGGTATATTAGAATATATGGGAATAATATCAAAATTTTAAAATTTAGAAAAAAAAATATTTATTTCTAATATGCACATTGGAAAGATTATTTTTTCTGAATTTTAGAACAATTTTTGTTTTTGAAAAGTGATAAAAAGTAACCAATATAGAGGTGTATTTAAAATGTAAATTGTTGCTACCGCGACTGAACCGCTATAGGTTTTGGAAATACATACATCATAAAAGTATTTTTAATTTGTTTTTTTTTCTTCTTTTTTATGTGTTGCAGATATATGTGATTAGTTCGTCGTGAAAAGAGAAATTATTATTCTTCTCAGTCTGTCTCGAATACTTATTCATGATTCCGTGGATAAAATCGAAAAAAAAAACTCAATATGTACGTTTAAAATTTGGCGGGAAATTTTCGTTGACAGTTGAAAGTTAAAAAAAATTATTTATATTTTTTTATTGTATAAATGACATAAAAGTGTTGTGACCGTTTTTTACTGATTTGCTACACAAAAGGAACGTGGTTTCAAATTATCGATTTTTTAAAAATTTTGATGTTTCTGTCAAAATATTTCGATAAGTGTGTATTTTAATATTTTCACAATTTTTACTAAGCTTTTATTTTTTAAACATTTATCTAATTTAAAAGCAGTTGTCTACGAAGCCATGTTCTTTTCTCGTGCTTATATCTTGGAAAAAAAATATTAATTTTACAGAAACATGGAAGAATTCTCAGACTAATGAATCTTTTTAATTAGAATATGAAACGTTCAGATCACGAAAAAATATTAAATTTCAATCTACCTTTTTAAACAATAAATCAAAAAATTATTTCAGAGATACAAAAAAATCAATCAAATACATAAATTATTGGTACGCAAGTTCAAAATAGATGTGACGAAATAATCTGAAAATATATGTAAAACACGCATATTTACTGAAGAAACCGTACCAAATAACTTCGTTGACTATTTTGTTCACGAACAGTGTTTTACATTATATGATTATTTATCATCAACCGCCAGACCGATAGAAGTTCAACATAATATGTACCTACCAAGAACTGCATGCATAAAAATCAATATTATTGTTAGCAAAATAAACATTTCAAAGTCACCAGGGATTGACAGCATTCGAAGGTTTGTCATTAAGAAACATACTCATATCTAGGATTGGTTTTAATTCATCTGATCAGTATAAATTTAGTAAAGCAGTTATACCAGATGAACTTAAAAATATCATCATTGGACCAATTTACAAAGATGACAAAAATACAGATGTACAAAATAATAAGCCAATCGGCATATTGCCAGCCCTAGAAAAAATATAAAAGAAGGATAGTATTCATAAAATACTATCCTTCTTTTCTAACTACTGGAACGTCAGTGCAATTTAAAACTTTTAAAATTGAAATAACTTTGCTTGTAACCACGATTTATTTTATAAATAATTATTTTATGAATATTTTCCGCCCAAACTAAAAAAAAAATCATACCTCTAAATTTTAATATATAGACATACGAACTGAATATAGATCTATATAGCCAATGAATTTCCTCATCTTTTGTCGATTATCACATATTTGTAGAATTTATTAAAAAAAAATATAAAATCTTAAACTTCTACTTAATTATTTCTTCAAACTTCGAAAATTCAGTAATTAATGGTCACCATTATTTAATGCGTAAGAAAGAGCTGCAGCATTATTGTGATAAGGAACGTACGTCGATTGCCTTTTTTGTACCGTCGTCGTTCCGTAAACGTGGGAATATCAAAAGCATCTATTTCAGTACAATTACAAATTGACATACCAACTAACGTGTGTAGATTACGTAATACCACATGAAATTAGTTTTCACATGTTAGTGAATTCCCAATGACTGAGGTTATACGGCGTTCATGTATATTATGAAGGTAAAAATGGTTTAACATAATTTATTTGGTTAGAAAAATTAGTGATTAGCAAATTTCTATCGGATTCCTTGTGCAGGGAAAGAGTTTACCATAAACACAACACAAGATTCACTCAAAATGAAGGATTGGTGGTTCCGAAATGTACTAATAAATACGGTGAAAGAACCCTAAACTATATTGAACCCGAAATAATAGGTTAACTACCAATTAAATATGAACATGACTAACATTATAAGCGTTTCACACTAATCAAATTAATTTATAATAATAATAATAATAATAAGTTTTATTCCAGGATGTGGGGAGGATAGTGCAATCCCACACGTCCCATGTGATTGTACATATTTATATAATATATTTTATAACATATTTTAAAACAACAGATTTTTTTTTTAAACATAGAATAGGAAAAAAAACAAAATAAAAAAAAAAACATATAAAAATTAAATATAAAAAAATAATTAAGTAATCAATTCTATTCTTCAAGCTCGGGCCCAGCGCTCACTCAGGAGTGGGGTTTGGTGCTGGAACGCTGCGGTCACCACTGCATTGTCGGAACATTAGCCGCATCCTGGCTCCAGTGACCCGATGTCTCTTTATTAATATATAACACTCTTACTGCTATTGATATTAACGCTCTATATTTATGTTCTTCTATTGATTTAACATGTTGTTAAATAACATGTTGTCTTTATGTACCTGCTGATGAACTACGTAGTTTAGCAGTTTTGAATGAAAATGAAGAAAAAAAACATGGGTTGCCGTTCGTCCGCCGGCGTACCATCGGCGCAGGCCAAAATAATCACTAAACAATAATTTTGTTATGCGATTTTAACCCTTATGTATAAAGAAAACGTATGAAGAAGAAGGTCAGAATCACTTGGGGCATTCTTGTTCATAAGGTATAAGATACCGTGAACCCACCTAGAGCAGCGATATATTTTCTTTGAAATTGTTTATGACACGGCTTGGAACTTTTTCCCGCCGCTCGGCTGTCAGATGACACGGATGTCAAGTCTCGCGTCGCGGTCGATGAAATGATCGTAAAATGTATAAATTCATGAAATAAACGCAAGTAATGTTATATTTATGTAAAGTTTAGTATTCAAGGAATGTGTTTCAGTAAATATTACATAAGATAGCATACAATTAACCTGCAAAATATTACATAAAAGTCAAAACATGCGAAATGTTTTCGTTTTTTCCCGTGGCATTTGAAAAGTAGTAAAAGGTATAAATTCATTGAATAAACGCAAGTAATATTGTTTTTATGTATAGTTTAGTATTCAAGGAATGTGTTTCAGTAAATATTACATAAGATAGCATAAAATTAACCTGCAAAATATTACGTTAATGTTGACATTTTTTCGTTTTTTCCTGGCATTTTAAAATTTGTGAATAAACGTACGAGATGTTTTGTATGTTGGTATTTTTTTCCGCATCATTTTCCGCTTACTGTGATGATAGTCAGGTTATTCGTTATCCAGAAATGTTTGTTTTTCTTTAAAAATTTTTTTTTTTTTTTGGTTCGGTGACTTTAGAATGAATGTTTCGAACGATGATTTACAGTTTGTCAAATAAGAGTAGAAAACATGGGAGGGTGCCACTCTTGTTCAAATGGCAATACTAAAAATATAATCATGGTGGTAATCTAAAGCTTTGTAACCTACACTTTTATTAAAAATTAAAAAGGCATTAAAGTGAAAAAAAAATTTTTTTCATTGCAATATAGATACCCACTGATCTCAAAATTATAATTGTATATAGGTATATTATTATTATACCTTTGCAATTTTGTGTCAACATAATAAAGAATAACCATATTATAATAAAACTAGCTGACCCGGCAAACGTTGTTTTGCCATATACATTATTTCAAGGAAATATTTTTTTAGTTCCGGGGTTGAAAATGATTGAATTACTAATATCACTACTGAAAAATAGGGGTTAATGGTAGAAAAGTGAAAATTTAGGGCTGTATGTATTTTTAATGCTTCACTAAAAAAAATAAAAACAAAAAATTTTGTCCAAAAAATAAAAAAAACTAAAATCGGGGTGGACCACTCTTAACTTTTAGGGGTATGAAAAATAGATATTAGCCGATTCTCAGACCTACCCAATAAGCACACAAAATTTCATCAAAATCGGTTCAGCCGTTTCGGAGTAGTATGATAACTAACACCTTGACACGAGAATTTTATATATTAGAATATACGGCACACTTTAGCAATTGCTCACATTTACTTAATATTACCTTAAATACATGCGTTGCATTAAATCTAAAAGTAGTGTAACTAAACTCACCATTAGTAATTCTTCCTTTATACCTACTTTTAAATTAAAATTTATGTTAAAATAAATGAAAGCCATTAAGTAGGTACCTTAACAACAGTGCTTTGATTTAATTTTTTTTTAAGAACAAAAAATGTTTTTTTAAATGTGTATTCAGTGTTCTGTATTTTCAGTGTCATTGCACTTTAAAAGAAAAATGAACAGTTAAATTGGTGTTGCGAGCCTACAAATTTTGTAGTTCAATTTTTTATATTTTCTACTCTTATATGACAGACAATAAATCCGGCTAGCCCAGCCTGCAGCCCACTGCGGAGAAAATGAAGCTTTTAGCTTTCTCTGTTTTGGACATTTATATCATATTTTATGAAATTAGAACTTTCTTGTTATTAAACCTCGGACTCTCGGTGAAAGAATTAGATTTATTGCTTAAAAAGTGCCAGACGCATGGCCGCATTAGGAATTTATTTTAGCAAGCAATTCCAACCCAAACAATTTTTCCGCACATTTCTTGGAAGATCGAATGCAACTTTTTCTCTTTTTTTTACATGAGCTCCATACAGGAGGCCCTGAGGAAAAGAATTTCCTTCAGGGCCTTTGTCATCCTTGGGGATGCTGTGTGGAGGGTTTTTTTTAAGGAAAAGGAGGAGAGAAGATTTCTAGGAAGGAAAAGGTTTAAGGGGTGGGTAGGAATCTAGGGTTCGGTGTGTCCTGGTCATCCGCCTCCACGACCTAGATAAACCTCGCCTCATGAACCCGGGAACCCCTGATTTTAATTGGCACAACTGACCTGAATTTAATAAGTGGAGAGTGAGTACAAAGGACCCACATGAGCGCACGTATATTCAGATACGATTTTACATTTTCACGGCCAAAAGTATTTTCGCTATTTGTTTTCGGGGTGTTATGCCGGTTGCGCTACCTCCTTCCAGTGTCCATCACTAGGGCAGATGTGTGATGATGGACATTGTAACGCTGTCCGAAACGTTGGTTAAAGAAGGAAGTAGCGCAACACGGCATAAAACCCCCAAAAAATTACAAAATGGCATGTATATTCAGTTTATACGTTTTAGCATTGAACGTCGTTGTTTCACACTTATAGCAATTTTTCGACACCGAGTTACCAAACTATTTGAGTTGGGCGTCCCTGAATTAAGTTGTTTTGGATCGTATATTGTGTGGTAGATTAATATAATAAGAACGTACGTAATTTTAGAAATATTATTTTTTGGCTTGTGATAGACTTTCTGTTCACCTTGTTTTCTTTTGTGTACTGAGTGAAGTGCGAATAGAATTGAGGATTCCCTGAATCTTTCCCCTTTGATAAGGCTCTAACGTGTATCTACTGAGTGTCCCCTACTTATAATCACTGTGCGACACATAAACACAGTGACATATCGTATGGAGCATTAATGCAAATAATTTATTTAAGTTAACCCAGCCAGAGTGTAGTGGAAAAATGTAACAAGAAGTATGTGGCAGGGTATGACATACCCGTTTACAAATTTGACTGTAAAACTTGATTCTTAAGAAAAAGCATTATAAAAATTATTTTTTATTATAGCAAGACTATATTATAAAGCATTGGAAATAAAACATTTGCGCCTTTTTAACAATTTTTATATTTAACTTAAATGGAACAAGTCCCTATGAATTTTCAACAAAAAATTTCACTCTAAGAAAAAAAATACAAAGGAACTAAAGAAAACAAGTTTTATGATAAAAAAACTTGACGATATGATAAAACTAGATAGAAGTAACTATGTAAACTAAAAAAAATGACAAAAAATATTAGGAACATCTTAGGAACCGGAGTTCAAATCAGTGCAGTTTTTATTTAGAAAATACTTCCTATGACCTCGCCTCATCGGAAGTATTTTCTAATACTTCTTCCAGCATTGACCGAAGTCGGGTTTCTTCACTGTCAATGTCCATTTTCTATTAAAATCTACAATGCAACCAAGAAAGTAAGTAAAAATAGCAGAAAATGTAATGTTAGTTTTTGTCACGAAATATATACACTAGCTATGTGGCAGGGTTTCACATACCCAAACGCAGTTTGAAATATATATAATATTCGTATAACTTGAGCGCAGACTGCCGCGACACTGCGACCACTATCCCCTCCCGCACCCTTTTTACTCCAGCAACTCAAAGCAATAAGAGGTTCGAAGGTCACAAACAAAAAATACACGTAAGTAAGTAACATGGCGGGTAGTACATACCCTGTCACACTCTCGTCGGGTTAAGGAGATATAAAATAAATAAAGACGAAAATCCGACAAAATATAATCAAAAAGATACTCCTGTTAATCAAACCACAGGAACATTGATTGAGTAATGAAACACCCCAAATACTCATTCGCAAAATTTCACAATATTCAATACTCGCAACACCAAACTACCCCCAGACAATATAGGAAGATGTCCATTGTCAAGGGAATCTTTGCATCTACAACACTGTCACTCCTTTGAACTATTGTTTCAGTTTAGATGTACAGACTATCTTTCACTTACTTGTGCTACAAAGCTTTGGGTTGAGGGGAGAAAGAATTAAATGGTAAAATAAGGGGGGGTTTAGTAAATCGAACTGGTTCTCCCATCCCGCCACACAATTGTGTCTTTATCATGGTAATCTCACGATCGCACAATAGCTGTTATAGAAAACCTTGCCGGAAGATTGTAGCCTTCTTTGTAAAATGAAACGTAGGAAAATAAAGCCTGACGACATGATATTGAAAACGAACAATCGGTATTGTGATGAATGGGATATCTGACTATAGTTTTATAAACATAATTAAGTAGTTTTGTCAAACTCTAAAAAAGTATCATAAAATTATTATTTTTGGAGGGAAGCTAATTAATTTTTCTTTCTTTCCCCATCGTAATCTTGTAGAAGTCACGGTCACCTAATTAGGTTCCAGTCATTTATCGCAACTACGTCGCTTGTAGATGAGCATTAGGCCTTCGCTATGTCGTACTTCTACGTACAGGTAGGGGGATGTTGTTTTATTTAAATACATTCAAACTAACCTGGCCATTTTATTTGAATTTTCGATTCGGCTGTTGAATATGGATTATGCGATTTAATATTTTTTTCGTTTGTATTAACGTTTGGTTCTTTTAAGATGACGACGTATAGAAATTTTATATGACAATGATAAAATTTACTTATTGAATTTATGTAGCTATGTGTTCACTAATTTTCTCCCACTCTTCAAGGCTTTTTTCTAACATATGTTCTAGCGTTCGTTGACGGTAATATCACGCTGATCCATCTAGTATCTATCCTAAGACATTAATTGCTTGTACATAACACAGTACTGTTGTTGACAAAACCATACCTTTGATTATGTCTGGAGTCTCTCACCGCAATATGCCTGTACGCCGCAATCGATGGAATGCTAACATGACGAGACATTTGACGCACCCCTTCTATAAAAGTGAATTTCAAACATTGTTTGAAATTCACTTTATATCAACTCACTACAGGACGCACCCTTTCTATGACTACTGATTTAACTACTATATGTTAATATTGTATTTTTACGAACAGGTATTTTAAATTTGGCTCGAATCAAAAAAGTTTTCTTTTACAATTAGCCGCACCTCCAGAGATATTTTAAGTATCGCAAAGCAACAGCTGAAATCATGACATGTTCTGCCTCATGCCGGAGGGTGATTTATAGGTGACTCCGGTTGCTTTAGAGATTTGGATCCATTAATTTGGAAGATGATAATGGTGCTGATAATGATGATGTTTCCATTATGCGTTTCTGAGAGTAACTTCTACCAGCGCGTCGCACAAGAAATAAGTGTGCTGATGATGATGATGATATTTGATGAAAGGCCATCTAAAAAAGACAGGGAGTAGAACTCCACCTAAGACGCCAGATGATTTGAATATGCTGTGAGGAGGGTTGTTTGAGGAGGGGAAGAAGTGAATAAGGAAGAAGGAACATCGAAGGATTTTTTCAACATTAGCTCCATATAGGATACAAATTTTTAGTTTTTCCGTTCGGCTCGTGCACGAATACATCAAAGGGTGACATCTGATCAGGCCGCACACAACTTTTCGTGTGAGAAAGATGAATTTTCCAAATTTATCCCCTGATATCTCCTACCGCTATTATGTCTCTGCCCCTACTATTTACCCCTTGTTATACCCGCTCTTGCGTACAATAATCACCAAAATCGCAATCGGATGAATGGTATAGGATGTCACTGGAATATTCCACTGGATGCCACTGGAATGCCACTGGAATATTCCCAGAATTAGACAAATTTTAGTCCATGTTTTTTTTCTAGTTGATTCTAGCTGGTGGACGGAGTTCTAAAGTTTTTTCGTTTATGTCATAAATGAAAGCAGCAATTTAGTTTTCTCCCACGTTGACTCACTAACTGACGAACTTTGTCTCTCACGGTCATAAATCAAATTTGCGGGAGGTGCATTGTCTAATGGATTTTTTTTACACCCTGATCTACCAATATATTTTCTGGCCGTAGTCACGACAAAAAAATGTTTCCGCCTTTTCTCGATTTCAAGCTAGATGTCAGCTCTATTCACATTTTGATACTAAAAGATAAATTTTATTCATTCCTTAACCCGTGAGCACTCGTGCCATGAGCATTTCCCTCAAGGTGAATTTAAAATTCGTGCCATTCTTGCCTCGTTTGCCCAATAGCCGAGCTTTATACTTCCCCCGTCCCGTGCATAACGGCTTTTTCGTCTTAGGGTGTACCAGTCGCTCATTGGAGGTGGTTGGTTCAGCCGGGTCCTGTCGCGCGGCATTTTGCTCATCGCAAGTAACAACGTAAGTATTATTTTTTAGTTTATTCCAGAACGCTTTAGTATTAGTTATGTACAGAACATGCTTTTACTTTGTGTGACATATGTAAAGCTCGTTCATGTGATGAAGATTAATAATTTGTTATTCATTCGTAATTTTTTTTTAATTCAAGTTATTTTTTTTTAGTTTATTCCAAAAGTGCACTTGAGAAATGCCAATTTTGTTCATATATTTGTTATTAAAATATTATAGTTTTACAAATGTTATATATTAAAAATAAGTATATTATTTAAACTAAGATGATTGTTTTATTACATATTATTATTAATATAAATAAATATGCCTTATTTTTTGTACTTTTTGCCTATTTATAAAACGTGAGCAAGATGCTCTGTGCGCGAGTGCTCGTGTGAGTTTTAAAGGCGCGAGTGCTCGTGGGTAAAGTGCTAAAAAAAAGATTATTCCTTTGGTCCAAGGCAAAGTCATCACAGTTAGTAGCCGCCTGGAGCTAGTGATATTACATGAAACGGTATGCCCTATTTGAGGAATGTTATGAAACTGAAGAATTTGAAGGGAGGAGGAAATGGAAAAGCGGAAAGTTGGCAATTACTTGGCTCAGTATGGGCATTAATTTCAATCCTTTTCCCTAATAAAGGAGGAAATATTTTCCGACAAAATTTAATAACTATTTATAGAAAAACTTTCCCTTTTTTGGGATGGAAAACCAGAAGGAAACCCCTCCGGAGAAGTCGTGAAAGAAAATGGTTGAGAAGTACCTAGCTTTTCATATCTGATCACGGCATAAGCATTTCATCGTGACTTGTTTTGACTATTTGGTTTCTCGCAAGGGTGACAATACTCCTTTATTGCATCCTCTCAATTTCCTGTAATATTTATAGTTCTATCAACCACCATACTAGACTCATAGTCGTACAATGGTAGTAATATGTTTATATAATGTGTAGTACACTGAAATGTACCCGGTGTTGCGCAGAGATAGGAATGGTTTCGAGTAAAGTTGCGTGTTTCCGAATTCCAGTAAACCGGGTGAAATTATTGAATGTAAGGTGGATTTTTGAAGTGAAAACTTCTTTAGAACCGTTGTGATTTGAAACTTGATGAAACAGAAGCCAACGACACTAAAATGAGACAAAAAAATCAAAATGAGACAAAAATCTTTAAAATTTGGTCTGCGAGAGAATGAGATGGCAATAAAATATTTATTTATTTCACGGGTATTCGGTTCCAATATAATATAATAAATCCACTCTCCCACGTCTATCTCCTTTAGTCCAGTTGTATAAAGCACCTGACGAACCTTAGCAGCCAGACATACAACGAACTAAGGGTCGAATCCTATGAAATCCAAAAAAAATAAATTATAAAATCAATATCCAATCTTCAAACCAGTCTAAAATGAACAGGCAAAGAAAATACAAAAGAAAAGGACATCTAGCGCCTTTGAAGAAAAAAACACAAATACTAATAGATGAACAAATGTACAGGAAAAGGTGCACTGGGACTTGACAGCAAAAATATGGAAAAAGTCCGTCACAATAATAAAAAAGTGCTTCGTATTCTCACCACTTTTGTCTACTTAGGTTCTCTGAAGGTTTCAATTCTACCGCGTGATTTTTTTTTTTTTTTTACAGTTAATACCGCACAAGAGTCCCAACTGCTCCCGTCTGGAGTCAGTGAGACTATGGCATCCCCAATCGGGGTATGTTGTGAGGCTGAAGGTAGTGGGGAGGGGAAGGAGATAGGGAACAGGATGGTGGGGAAGTACCTGGCTATTCAGATCTGGTCACTAAACACGGCTAAAGCCATTTTCAAGCAACGTTTCAATTCTGAATGGTGGTCT
The DNA here is from genome assembly GCA_936435175.1 of Glyphotaelius pellucidus. Classification (NCBI taxonomy): domain Eukaryota; kingdom Metazoa; phylum Arthropoda; class Insecta; order Trichoptera; family Limnephilidae; genus Glyphotaelius; species Glyphotaelius pellucidus. The sequence continues at coordinate 27,606,550 of OW386547.1, forward strand.
TACACCAGGGCGATACTGATAGTATCTTCCACTCTGGAACGTGCCGCAAATATACTACATATTATTTTAAATGAATAAATTGTGAAATAACACAAATATCAAATAAAATTTATTTGCGCACGCCGGGTTCGAACCCGCGACCTCCGGATTGTGAGTCCAGAGTCTTACCTCGGGACCACGGAGGCCGTCAAATTATCGCGTACTCTTCGTATTTTTTAATTTTTTAATCGTATTTTTTTAAAGAAATAAAAGTTTCTCAAACTTCGCACAATCAAATAATTGTTTAAATAAAAGTTAGTTAATTTTTGATAACGTTAATTGCAAGAGCGGAGGTGATCGTGGTGGAAGTGCATGGTAGGTAACGGCTTCTTAAGAACCTTGACTGGAAAAACGATGTAGTGTATAATTTTACGGATCTAAAACTTTTTCATTCTTTATTTGCCCATATATTAATAAATGTATGTCTATTTACTAATACAAAGCCCGGGATCTTACCGTTATGCTACCGAGGTCGTTAAACGTACCGCAAGAAATCATCTGTAATAGCTAAAATTTTCACAAATTTTAAAATTAAGTTCATCCTCAAGTTTAACACACAAAAACTATCGTAAACTTAAATCTGGTTCTTTATTCACTGGCGAAGTTAACTGAACCAGCAAATTAAAGTTTTCTTAGCTTTATCGCGAAATTATTCAGATTGACAGGTAAATTAAAAAAGTGTATAAATCTTCATTAAACAATGGGAGTTTGGTGAGAATTCACGAAAATACCAATTTAAAACACTTCTAACGAACGTCAGCCGGAATTAACGTGATTCGTTAAGATATAGGAATAGAACATTTTTCAGATGGGACATCCAATTAGGAATAAATAATGTCAGCCTTGTGACCTTTTCAAACATTAATTTCCTGCGAGAATTGAGAAGTCAGTAAGCCAATTTGACATCAAAATAGCCTCTTATCTACTAACTAATTTTATTACCCGCATCCGCCCGGATTTTCTTCACTGAAATTTTGTAGGAAAACGTGTTATGCCAAGCTTTGGTAAGATTTTCGATAATTTTATTTATTTATTTGTGTACTTTTTTTTTACGCACGCTTGACTTGGGGAGTAAGCTGGTGAATGCGTGACGAGAGCGTTACAAAGTGTCGGGCGAGGCGAACGGAAGTTGAGAGGGAGATATAAGTTAGTGAAGATATAAAGAGAGAGAGTTACGTTTCGTATTAATGTAGGGGCAAGAGAGAGAGAGAGATGCGAGCACACATTTTCTTTCTGTCTTTCTCTCATTTCGGTTACGTTTCGTATATCTAAGACACAGTGCAGGCCTATTGTCTGTATCACACTGTAGGAGCAAGAGAGAGCAGTGCGCGTGCACATTTTCTTTCTCTCTTCCTCTCATAGAAGTTTTACTTCAGCCGTGTGGTCTAAAGCACACTCGTATTTTTTTCTGTACATTAGCTCCACACAATTTCCCTCAGAGCCTATGTCATCTTTGGGAATGCTGTATGGAGGGTCTTTTTCGGAAAGGAAGGAAAAAAAATTCTGGGAAGGAAAACAGTATGAGGAGTGGGTAGGAATCTGAGGGTCAGCGTCCAGGTGTGTCGGATATATGAATCCATCCCTCCCACTGATGTGCTGCAAGACGATGACGAGAGAGTAAGGCTGGAGAAGTCAAAAGGACTCCCTCAACCATTCTCTCCCGATCCGGCCTACCATGCAGCTGGTGGGCAGACGCATCCGCCGCCAAGACCCAGACAAATCTCAATGAATCCGGGCACCCCTGCTAAGTCGCCAAATGTAGCAAACCACTCGGGATGACCTACGGCAATTTTTTATGATAGCTGCACAATATTTTGGTAAAGTCTAAAGTGAAAGCAATTAACTTCGCAAAACCCTAATATTTTATTTATTACTTACGTCAAGAGTTGAGAGACAAATAATATTTATCATAAAAAATAATGAAACGTAAAATTTTGCGATTTAAGTCAATAATTCCCAACCTAGGCAATACCACCCAGCAGTAGGCAATTTAATCCCTAACCACTGGCATACGAATGTGGTACATCCCCAAAATTGTTTTTCGTTCGCAACTTTGATTTGCGCAGGAATTTGTCCCGGTCTATTTTGGTATTATCCTGGCCTCCAGTGATGCGGGCCCAGCAGGGGAGAGCGAATGCGAGCTGCACCTGACGTATGTGGTTCGCGTGATCAGTCTTAGTGTCACTTTTTCAGTTTATTTTGGTTTTTATTGTTTGTAGATAAAATAAATTGCGAGCGGTCTAATATCTCGGAAAAGACAGCAAATTCAAATTACTTGCGGTAAAGCAGAAAAAATAATAGATTCTTATTTTACAAATATCGGTATCAAACTTGCACGTAATTGTCACAAACAAAACAAACGAACCAGAGCAAAATTCAGTTTTTGAAGAAGGTTTTAACAAATTCGCTTCGATAACTGCTACAGAAATAATAAGAAGACGAAAAAAATAGACCAATATCATTCGTACGTCAGTAGTAGTGATATAAAAAAGACACGTCAAACTTATAAGGCGATAAAAGTGCTTTGGATTAGATTTTAATATTTCAAGACAATTTTTTTCTTTGGAATTTGACTTTTCAAACGATAATAATTAACAGCATTTTTTTATTGGTTCGTCTTTGGGGTTTAGTAAAATTTTGTCTGCGGCGTTTTCTTTGGGCGCGTTATGATTGACATACTCAAGAAAAATATACTTATAAAGTGGGCAACGAGCACTTAAAAGGTTGGGAATCTATGATTTAAATAAATAAGAGTGAATCGTGACGAATCACGGGGTCAAAATGACACTGGTCACTCTTGCAATTAAACGCTTATGGACCTCCATACGAGTCGTGCCCGATCACCAAACAAGATAAGGTATACACAATTAAGTTGTACTCACTGCTATTGTGTCTTCTGGCTTGTTTTCTGTTCGGTGATACAAACACTTGTAACTGTCCCAGATATAACCATAAGCGCGCGATATTGGTTTTGGGTTATTCTTAACCCTCGATAACACTTGTCTTGGGTCGTTTCACAAAAGAAGGTCACACAAAGCATACGATACACAACAATAGGGGTTATGCTTCATATTACACTTCCGATTGATTGACATTTCAATGTAGAGCGAAATATCACGCTACGATGGTTGCTAACTGACTAGCGATTATTACCGACCGTAATGCAGCGATGCATCGGGTAGGTACAACATAAAGTGCGGAATTCAAAAACTCTGAATCCTGCCGATCCTATTGGCTGAAACGGAACACAAACTCGCAGAAAACCAAATCAGCGTCACGAAACATTCCGCCCACCAAAATACAGCAATCGTATTTTAAAGAGAAGTTGAGCGAAGCGTGAAATGCTATGAAACGTTACGATACGAAGAGAAGACGAAGCAAAAAACTTTTAACTATATTTAGACGATAACTAGACATAGATAAACTTAACGATAAACTAAACGATACGAAACTAAGACGTAAACAAAGAATACAACAAACCGTGATGCGATGATGATTAGTCACATTGACTAGGCAATGGACACGATTTGGTGAATGGTCTTGTAAGAGAAGATCCATTCAAAGTACGGAACGTAGCGATAAGTGCAAGAATTTTAAGTTCGATTTTAACCATATCATCCGTAGAGAGTGATGCGCAATGTTTGGTTAAAGATAGAACACGAAATTCGATATTGTTGAGTGGAAAATCCAAAAGACGATAGGCTTTGTTATGAAAGTTTACTACAAAAATATAACAGTAACCGATAAGACGTTGGAGTTTCCGAAAACGATATGATTTATTTAATAAAAAATCCAGCAGAATTTCATTATACTGGAATAATGACGATTGAGCTCGTTCCTCAGAGTGGAGTTCAGTTGATAACACGGCCATCTAAGATAGGCCAAGAGTTGTTTGGCTGGGCTAGCCCGGAGGGCTCCGCCCACCATATTACGTTACGGTTTAGATCAGCCGGAGAGTGGCCATCTGAAGCGATATCCGAAGGATTATCAAACGATGATGCTTGTAGCGAACGGTTAGATGCGATAACTGTCAAAAGCGATAATTGTTCGGTATAACGATTCCCGTAACGAATTTCACCGGGTGGAGTGTCTGGTGGCCTCCACTTCCATCCCAATACCCTGAGAGTGGGAGAATGATCAACATTCTTTAAGCTTACATCAGCAAGATAGTAGTCCGGCGGTAGAAAGGCGCAAAATTTCGGTTTGTTATAATGCCACTTCTGCAGTTTAAGTTGACCTCGTTTGGTATATTCGATGACTTCGGATTGCGTTTGTTGAGCTTGTTCCAGACCGGAACAGCCGGTGACGATAGAGTCGATGTTCGTATCCGAAGTGAGCGCGTGGCGTGTGAGCGTTAATTCGTTACTCTCCTTTTCTGTCAACGGTTTGACAATACGATAAGACAGAATATAGGCAGAGAAACCATAAGTTACAAGGTGTAATGGGTAATCCGGGGTGGGTTCAGACGATTGGTGTCGCCAAAATATTCTTTGAATAGCGCGATTTGGCTCTTGAAGAAATGTTTGGCGATACATTTGCCGTACGTCAGCAATGAACACCACAGATGGTGAACGAAAGTTTTGCAGAAGTTCAGCAATGTTCGTTGGAAGCTTGAGAACGATAAGTAAGGCATCCTTTGACGATGATTCATTCACCTCCGTCACTGAGGCATCGAAGACCACTCGTAACTTAGTGGTAACGGTGCCCGGACGAAGAATGCAATGACGAAGTATGCAATGCATTTCCTTGAGTAAATCTTTCCCAGGAACACGTGTCATGTGACCACTGTGCAAGTAGTCAGTCATGAAAGCGGAGTACGATTCACGTAAACTGAGCATTGCTGTGTGTTTACGGTCGAGTAATAGGAAGTTGCGCGAAGAAGCTTCGCGCGAACCTGGGAAAGCGATATCCTTGTCCTTTTTTCCATAAGGTAAGGCTACGATGAGTTAGTTACTCCGAAGGGTCACGTGAGTGATCAGTGTGGTACACCTGGTCATCAAGTTGTTCTTTAAGGGTGAGCTGTGAAGACTGAGGAAATGTGTCCAACTCCCTCAGTCTCTTGACTTCTCTGGGGAGACGGTAATGGTTGGTTACGATGAAGGAGTTTGTTTGACGATCGGTAGCAAAACCAACCAAACCCAGAGGAAGCCAACCGAATTGTGAACTGACAGCTGAAAGCTGGTGAAGATTACCCGCTAATTGGGGTCTCAAAAGCAATGGCAAGATCTCAACATCTTGAAGTAAGTCAGTCGGTCCAGTGTCAGTTGTCAGTTTGTGATAGTCAGGGTCGGCATGAGGTATGTCTCGGAATTGATGACAGGATAACTGGTCGAATTGAAACATTGGCGATGGAAGTAACTTCGTGTAGACGATAATTTGTCTCATATCCTTGACATCTAAATTGAGGACATCTGACTCGATTGTAGAAGATTGGCCTAAGCCACGAATTCTCTGAGAGCTGACTGGACGCTTGGCAGTGCGATCGGTTGCGATATGTGCTTGATTGTCTGAATCGGTCAACGCACGAAATGCTTGAAATCTGCCGGATGGATCACGATTACTAATATGAGCAGTTGGCAAACGTACGACGGAGCTGTCAGCGAAATTATCGAGGAAAAGAGCTGTAGGATCAGAACTAGAAGCTCCTTGAACCGTTAACGTGGTGGGTCGTTGGTACTCCTCTTCAGTAGGAATGTTGTCTTCCATGTGAAGTAGAGTGTGATGTTTACGATGACATTTCTGACAATCAAACACAGATTTGCAATTTGTGAGCGAATGAGACGGCGTAAGACAATTCAAGCACCAACGTTGTGCCTTGGCAAATTGAGCGCGGTCCTGAACCGATTTGAGTGCAAATAATGTGCACTTAGAGATCGAATGAGTTCCCTCGCAAAACGAGCACTTTGAGTAAGTGAACGCAGTCAAGGACCCTTTGGTTTTGGTTTCAGGTTTTGCCTTCTTCGTGTCACAAAGAAGCGATGACGTTGTTTGTGTTGTGAAAGCTTGATCATGAAATGTTGAAACGTTTTGGTTCGATACGATAGTTTTTACGGGTTCCGATTGTGAAGATTTATTCGTTAATTCCTTGTGAATTGCGACGATTCGGAAATGCACGTTATCAAAAATTTCGCGAACTTGATTCTCCATTTCCGTGTTTGCCTCATCTGAGGCTAAAATGTCAGAATGAGCATTTTGAAAATCACTAACGATATGTTCCAACTTCGAAAAATACGCAAAAAATAATTTATGGTTGGTTGCATTTTGCATAACCGTTGTTCCGATTTCGTTAGGGTTGGTCGTTTCTTGCGAAACGGTTTCAGCGATTTGTAACATCTTGTTTATTCTCTTATTTGCCATTTCACGCAAACGCCGCAACACCGATATTTTTTTCTCCATTGTAACAACGTATACGATGTATAAATGTAATGAAATAGATTGATTATGGTACGCAGAACGTAATGAAAAACTAAAACGAATACGTTACGATTTTAAATGTACGGTAGGTCGCAAATAATTAACTAGTCTAATATTCACGTTGTCGATAAGTTGTAACATTTAAATTGACGGTTAAATTGACGGTTCATAGCATTCTACGTACGCATATATAACGATTTTAATTAAAGAGATACCTATCTAAAGGGATCTCCCTGCTGGTTCGGCACCAATGAATCGTGACGAATCATGGGGTCAAAATGACACTGGTCACTCTTGCAATTAAACGCTTATGGACCTCCATACGAGTCGTGCCCGATCACCAAACAAGATACGGTATACACAATTAAGTTGTACTCACTGCTATTGTGTCTTCTGGCTTGTTTTCTGTTCGGTGATACAAACACTTGTAACTGTCCCAGATATAACCATAAGCGCGCGATATTGGTTTTGGGTTATTCTTAACCCTCGATAACACTTGTCTTGAGTCGTTTCACAAAAGAAGGTCACACAAAGCATACGATACACAACAATAGGGGTTATGCTTCATATTACACTTCCGATTGATTGACATTTCAATGTAGAGCGAAATATCACGCTACGATGGTTGCTAACTGACTAGCGATTATTACCGACCGTAATGCAGCGATGCATCGGGTAGGTACAACATAAAGTGCGGAATTCAAAAACTCTGAATCCTGCCGATCCTATTGGCTGAAACGGAACACAAACTCGCAGAAAACCAAATCAGCGTCACGAAACAAAGAGATTAAATGAAAACAAATAATTCTGTAAAAACACAACTATATAATCGATATTACCAACATGTTTCGAAACTAAGTTTTTATTTTACAAAGTTTTATTGTTTTCATTTAATTAAAAATGACACTACAAAGTGTATGTGAAGAGTTTGAAGAAATAAGTGATTGATGAAAAGTAAAAACCTAGCAGAAAAATCTGTTTCGGCGGCGCAATAAGTAGAGCATCCTTCAGGCACGAGGGAGGTTCCGTGTTTGACACTCGCTCGTGTCACCTAATCAAGCAGCCGACCGACCCGAAGATAACACTGAACGAACCACGCACCCGGTTCTGCATCTAATCTGACGAACCAACTAATAAACCTTATCAGGTACCATGGACCCCGGACGTCTGCTCCCATAAAAGAGACAACCGACTGCTGACGAGTGCTAATCTTCAACTTATCATTAAAGGGACTACACGTCCCTATTGTTGCTAGATTCTCCAAACAAAATTGTAATAACTCACATGTACTGATTATTGTTCTTAAATAAATAAAATAAGTTCATCAATTATTATTTAACGTTTCTGGTGTAAGAAGAAATCCACCAAAAGTTAACTCTCGCGACCTAATCTAGTCTTACATGCATGATTATCTAATTCATATTGTTTCAATAAATAAATTAAAATATATCTTAGTTTTAAAGGAAAATTTCTTTTTAATTTTAATTCACCACTTTTCGCATTCATTCAATCATAGGAAGGTACCTGCTTATGTATAATAATTTATGTGTAAATTATATTTTAATGGTTTACTTTTATGGCGTTGTATTATGTTAAAACCAAATCAAGGGCATTAGCATAAAATTTTATGCATTATTTGATGATCCGAACCCAATATTTTATTACAAACTCTTTTAATGTAATTTGAACAAATGGATAAAAACTGTGAGGTCTTGTCTTTTTATTGACCGGCAAATTAATATTTTTTACGGTAGTTAGGTTACTTTAAAAATTCAGACACAGAAATGCAATTTTAATGAAGGTTTAGCTCTCCGGTAAAGAATTTTGGCCGTGTCAGTATATATACTTTCTGCTGTAGTAACATTTTTTAACGAATATTCGGTTCTGATAATGTTTCGAACAAAAAAATAGTAGTATTTAATTAGTTTTATTGTAAGAAAATGTACATTTCTTTAGTTATTTATTAATTAGTTTTATTTAAGCAAATTGTATATTAAAGTTTACAATTTCCTAATGAATTATAACATATCATATTGCAAACTATATTTTTTCTAATAAAATAAAATACTTTTTTGTTTAAAACCACGAGATTTATTAATTTTTGAACCGACCGGTTTCGCTTAACTTAAGCATCATCAGGGTACAAATTAATACTATACATTTTTGCTTTTTTGGCCGTACTCGCCAATTTAATATTATTGTAGAAAGCAATCACTTTGTGGTTTGACATATTTAATAAAATAAAATACTTTTTTGTTTAAAACCACGAGATTTATTAATTTTTGAACCGACCGGTTTCGCTTAACTTAAGCATCATCAGGGTACAAATTAATACTATACATTTTTGCTTTTTTGGCCGTACTCGCCAATTTAATATTATTGTAGAAAGCAATCACTTTGTGGTTTGACATATTTAATAAAATAAAATACTTTTTTGTTTAAAACCACGAGATTTATTAATTTTTGAACCGACCGGTTTCGCTTAACTTAAGCATCATCAGGGTACAAATTAATACTATACATTTTTGCTTTTTTGGCCGTACTCGCCAATTTAATATTATTGTAGAAAGCAATCACTTTGTGGTTTGACATATTTAATAAAATAAAATACTTTTTTGTTTAAAACCACGAGATTTATTAATTTTTGAACCGACCGGTTTCGCTTAACTTAAGCATCATCAGGGTACAAATTAATACTATACATTTTTGCTTTTTTGGCCGTACTCGCCAATTTAATATTATTGTAGAAAGCAATCACTTTGTGGTTTGACATATTTAATAAAATAAAATACTTTTTTGTTTAAAACCACGAGATTTATTAATTTTTGAACCGACCGGTTTCGCTTAACTTAAGCATCATCAGGGTACAAATTAATACTATACATTTTTGCTTTTTTGGCCGTACTCGCCAATTTAATATTATTGTAGAAAGCAATCACTTTGTGGTTTGACATATTTAATAAAATAAAATACTTTTTTGTTTAAAACCACGAGATTTATTAATTTTTGAACCGACCGGTTTCGCTTAACTTAAGCATCATCAGGGTACAAATTAATACTATACATTTTTGCTTTTTTGGCCGTACTCGCCAATTTAATATTATTGTAGAAAGCAATCACTTTGTGGTTTGACATATTTAATAAAATAAAATACTTTTTTGTTTAAAACCACGAGATTTATTAATTTTTGAACCGACCGGTTTCGCTTAACTTAAGCATCATCAGGGTACAAATTAATACTATACATTTTTGCTTTTTTGGCCGTACTCGCCAATTTAATATTATTGTAGAAAGCAATCACTTTGTGGTTTGACATATTTAATAAAATAAAATACTTTTTTGTTTAAAACCACGAGATTTATTAATTTTTGAACCGACCGGTTTCGCTTAACTTAAGCATCATCAGGGTACAAATTAATACTATACATTTTTGCTTTTTTGGCCGTACTCGCCAATTTAATATTATTGTAGAAAGCAATCACTTTGTGGTTTGACATATTTAATAAAATAAAATACTTTTTTGTTTAAAACCACGAGATTTATTAATTTTTGAACCGACCGGTTTCGCTTAACTTAAGCATCATCAGGGTACAAATTAATACTATACATTTTTGCTTTTTTGGCCGTACTCGCCAATTTAATATTATTGTAGAAAGCAATCACTTTGTGGTTTGACATATTTAATAAAATAAAATACTTTTTTGTTTAAAACCACGAGATTTATTAATTTTTGAACCGACCGGTTTCGCTTAACTTAAGCATCATCAGGGTACAAATTAATACTATACATTTTTGCTTTTTTGGCCGTACTCGCCAATTTAATATTATTGTAGAAAGCAATCACTTTGTGGTTTGACATATTTAATAAAATAAAATACTTTTTTGTTTAAAACCACGAGATTTATTAATTTTTGAACCGACCGGTTTCGCTTAACTTAAGCATCATCAGGGTACAAATTAATACTATACATTTTTGCTTTTTTGGCCGTACTCGCCAATTTAATATTATTGTAGAAAGCAATCACTTTGTGGTTTGACATATTTAATAAAATAAAATACTTTTTTGTTTAAAACCACGAGATTTATTAATTTTTGAACCGACCGGTTTCGCTTAACTTAAGCATCATCAGGGTACAAATTAATACTATACATTTTTGCTTTTTTGGCCGTACTCGCCAATTTAATATTATTGTAGAAAGCAATCACTTTGTGGTTTGACATATTTAATAAAATAAAATACTTTTTTGTTTAAAACCACGAGATTTATTAATTTTTGAACCGACCGGTTGTACCCTGATGATGCTTAAGTTAAGCGAAACCGGTCGGTTCAAAAATTAATAAATCTCGTGGTTTTAAACAAAAAAGTATTTTATTTTATTAAATATGTCAAACCACAAAGTGATTGCTTTCTACAATAATATTAAATTGGCGAGTACGGCCAAAAAAGCAAAAATGTATAGTATTAATTTGTACCCTGATGATGCTTAAGTTAAGCGAAACCGGTCGGTTCAAAAATTAATAAATCTCGTGGTTTTAAACAAAAAAGTATTTTATTTTATTAAATATGTCAAACCACAAAGTGATTGCTTTCTACAATAATATTAAATTGGCGAGTACGGCCAAAAAAGCAAAAATGTATAGTATTAATTTGTACCCTGATGATGCTTAAGTTAAGCGAAACCGGTCGGTTCAAAAATTAATAAATCTCGTGGTTTTAAACAAAAAAGTATTTTATTTTATTAAATATGTCAAACCACAAAGTGATTGCTTTCTACAATAATATTAAATTGGCGAGTACGGCCAAAAAAGCAAAAATGTATAGTATTAATTTGTACCCTGATGATGCTTAAGTTAAGCGAAACCGGTCGGTTCAAAAATTAATAAATCTCGTGGTTTTAAACAAAAAAGTATTTTATTTTATTAAATATGTCAAACCACAAAGTGATTGCTTTCTACAATAATATTAAATTGGCGAGTACGGCCAAAAAAGCAAAAATGTATAGTATTAATTTGTACCCTGATGATGCTTAAGTTAAGCGAAACCGGTCGGTTCAAAAATTAATAAATCTCGTGGTTTTAAACAAAAAAGTATTTTATTTTATTAAATATGTCAAACCACAAAGTGATTGCTTTCTACAATAATATTAAATTGGCGAGTACGGCCAAAAAAGCAAAAATGTATAGTATTAATTTGTACCCTGATGATGCTTAAGTTAAGCGAAACCGGTCGGTTCAAAAATTAATAAATCTCGTGGTTTTAAACAAAAAAGTATTTTATTTTATTAAATATGTCAAACCACAAAGTGATTGCTTTCTACAATAATATTAAATTGGCGAGTACGGCCAAAAAAGCAAAAATGTATAGTATTAATTTGTACCCTGATGATGCTTAAGTTAAGCGAAACCGGTCGGTTCAAAAATTAATAAATCTCGTGGTTTTAAACAAAAAAGTATTTTATTTTATTAAATATGTCAAACCACAAAGTGATTGCTTTCTACAATAATATTAAATTGGCGAGTACGGCCAAAAAAGCAAAAATGTATAGTATTAATTTGTACCCTGATGATGCTTAAGTTAAGCGAAACCGGTCGGTTCAAAAATTAATAAATCTCGTGGTTTTAAACAAAAAAGTATTTTATTTTATTAAATATGTCAAACCACAAAGTGATTGCTTTCTACAATAATATTAAATTGGCGAGTACGGCCAAAAAAGCAAAAATGTATAGTATTAATTTGTACCCTGATGATGCTTAAGTTAAGCGAAACCGGTCGGTTCAAAAATTAATAAATCTCGTGGTTTTAAACAAAAAAGTATTTTATTTTATTAAATATGTCAAACCACAAAGTGATTGCTTTCTACAATAATATTAAATTGGCGAGTACGGCCAAAAAAGCAAAAATGTATAGTATTAATTTGTACCCTGATGATGCTTAAGTTAAGCGAAACCGGTCGGTTCAAAAATTAATAAATCTCGTGGTTTTAAACAAAAAAGTATTTTATTTTATTAAATATGTCAAACCACAAAGTGATTGCTTTCTACAATAATATTAAATTGGCGAGTACGGCCAAAAAAGCAAAAATGTATAGTATTAATTTGTACCCTGATGATGCTTAAGTTAAGCGAAACCGGTCGGTTCAAAAATTAATAAATCTCGTGGTTTTAAACAAAAAAGTATTTTATTTTATTAAATATGTCAAACCACAAAGTGATTGCTTTCTACAATAATATTAAATTGGCGAGTACGGCCAAAAAAGCAAAAATGTATAGTATTAATTTGTACCCTGATGATGCTTAAGTTAAGCGAAACCGGTCGGTTCAAAAATTAATAAATCTCGTGGTTTTAAACAAAAAAGTATTTTATTTTATTAAATATGTCAAACCACAAAGTGATTGCTTTCTACAATAATATTAAATTGGCGAGTACGGCCAAAAAAGCAAAAATGTATAGTATTAATTTGTACCCTGATGATGCTTAAGTTAAGCGAAACCGGTCGGTTCAAAAATTAATAAATCTCGTGGTTTTAAACAAAAAAGTATTTTATTTTATTAAATATGTCAAACCACAAAGTGATTGCTTTCTACAATAATATATTTTTTCTTGTTTTATGTAGCTCCTACAATACATTTTGAACTTTCCAATTTCCTTTAAAGTTTCTGGTAGAGTGTTGTATAACTTCATCCCTTTGTATAGTAAACTGTTCTGCGTATTCGTTTTGTCCTTTTTTGTAGTCTGATTTCCTTGCACGTCCTTGTGTTATGTCTGTGAATGTCCTTGTTGTATATAATTTTGTTTGAGAAGTATTTTGGTAACACGTTGTTCACTATTTTATGGATAAATGTCATCGTGCGCAGGGTCAACATCTGTTTCACGATTAGCCAATTTAGTTACTTTAACATTTTATTTACTTTTGAAAATCTATTTCGCTGAAGTATTATTCTCATTGCCCTGTTATGGTTTTTCATCAAAATTTTATAAACCTATGTTTAGTTATTGGGACCGATCCTTTTAAAGGACATTTATACTTTTTTCGCAGTATACTCTGTATACCCACAGTTTTAAATGTCAGAGTAGAAAAATTTACTCCTGTGGATTGTATTTTTATATAAGATACTGTTAATATGTACGTAGGTACTATGAAGAGCACACGTAGATACTCGTACATCTTAAAAATACTGTATTTTTACGTGAAAGTCCATTCGAATCGTTTCTTTGAAGAATACCCCTCGTCCATCTAAACCAGTTCTGAAATAACCATTAAAAAATGTTCCGACATTGGAGGTTATCCACCACATGCTCGCCCCGGTATAAGTAACAGATGGTTACTCCTTCAGGGTTCTCACAAGGACTCTTATTTTTTTATAGAACGACTCTACATTTAATAAACGCAAATAGACCTCCATTTTCTCCGCATACGTTGTTAGGCAGCAGTACGCAAGTGTTTGCTATGTACAAGTGTTAAATTTTCCGGTTAAATGCTGACGTCTTTTAACGTTATATTAATCGCTATACCAATTTACTTAACATTGCATCTGCAATTTGAAAAGTTAGTGTCAAACAGTTTGACAGCCGCCTAGCGTTTTAAACAGACCAAACTTGTGAGTGATTAATAATAAACGCCGTCATTATCATTAGTATCTGTGCTCTGCTGGGTATGTGGCATATCTTGTCACGTGGTTATGGGATTGACTTTGAAATGACAATATTATCACTTGGCGTCCTTGGTTTAGAAAGAGAGGCAAATGGAGACAATTATTAAGGGAAACCTTTGTCCAAAGCTGGACGCCTGCAGGCTAATAAGGAAGAGAATATTGATGTAGGGTGGAATACAGATAAATATATATGGTGCTTTTTACATAAATGAAAGTGTGGAATTTAATTCCATCATCTAAATCTTTGGAAGATTTAAGTTTTCAAAATAAATGGTTCCATTCAGTCTGAGTAAGAACAAATGGTTAATGCTGTACCGAGCGACATTAGATACTCAAAGTTTAATGGAAGTTTAAACAAAAGTGAACACTTTCATTGTTTTCTTGTACCCACCCGTCCCGAGACAGGCTAATGCAGTAAGAAGGGGATCGTCAATATGAACTAACTTGGGGAAATAAAGGACTTTAAGATGGAAAGTAACGCTGATGAGTTTTAGTTTGAACGGAAGAAAGCAAGATGAATTAAAATAGTTGTATCTGTTACTCTCTTTGTTTGCAAATGATTTTTATAATTAACTAATACTGCAAAGATGGTGCACTCATGGTAATTTCAACACAATTGACGACCCCGACTTCTGTTGCATAAAGGTTAGCTCTTTGTCTCTGAATCCAAAGGTCACGGATCGAAAACGTACAAAATAAGTTTAGTTTCATTGAAAACCTTTTATTGTATTTTGCTACAAACTAGTATTTTTATTATACCACTGTAAATTTCTCAATATTATATTTTTTATTATACCACTGTAATTTTTATTATTACCCTAACTCAAAAGTTAAAATGCCACTAATTAAAAGAATCTGTTAAAATTCTGTTTTTTAATTGCTTTACATATGAAACACATTTTGTTTTGTTTTTCCGTCTGTTGCATACACGAATAAATCATCACATACAATTGTCAGTGTGAAAAACATAGTTTTTCCAAATTTACCCCTGCTATCCCTATTGCTACTATGTGTCCTTTGCAGTCCCACTGCCTTCCCCTCGCCCACCACCGCCACGTTTCGCCCAGTTCCCCACCCGCGTTCCCATTCCATTTTCCCCGCTTTCCTTACCCTACCGCGTTCGCCCGTCCTGTGACCGCCCCAATTCTGCGTCACCCTCCCCCTCTCGTGTTTCCATTTCACCTTCCTCCTTCCCCCTCCCTTTCCCATGCCTTCCGAACATATATTGAAACCTTCCCAGGCGTGCGCATAATTCACTTAAATTTTACCCCATTCGGAATAATAGTATAGGAAATAATAAACGACAAACAAAGAAACGTTCATTTTTATATCTTTATATTTAAAAATCAAAATATGCTTGCTTGGAGATATAAAGGTATGTATGTGAGTTACGAGTTGTCCAAATATTGCTTTATTAAGCATAAGAAATGTTTGAAACTTTCAAAATACCTTCTTTAAACCTCCGCGAAGGTTTCTGGATTATTAAAACCACATCTGAATTTTTTTAAATCATTACAAAAACTCTTGCGAAACTATCAAGAATGTAACGATTTGAGAATGAAATTTTCAAAACAATGATTATTCTATCGAAATTCAATTTTCGAAACTCTTTAAATTTATGAATTTATTTGAAGCACTCACCTAATACTTTGAATCAAATCAAGAATTATGAATATTTTAAATTTTAAATACGTTAGGTACCAAATTTAGTTGATTGTTCTAATAATATACAAAAATTAATATTTGTTATATATGACAAATGAAAATTTTAATAAAAAAATTGTAATAGGCGGCACGCAACTCTAAGTGACCAGCTCAGGTACGGGGGCTCCATCGAGGCCAGAGTTAAGTTAGCCTCTCAGAAACTGGGCGTACTGTACAGGGCCCGCAGATACTTTAATAGTACACAATTGCTAACCCTGTACAAATCGCAAGTGCGCCCCACGTTTGAATTTGGCAGCCACCTCTGGTCTGGAGTCCCAAAATACCTGAAAAAAACCCTCGACTCTGTGCAGAAACGGGCGGTCCGTTTGATAGATTCTCCTAACTTAACAAATGGACTGCAATCTTTAGAGCACAGGCGTCAGGTGGGAATGCTGTCCTTGTTCTACCGGTATTACAATGGAAGATGCTCCGAGGAACTAGCGTCACTGATCCCCTCGGCACCGGTGCATAGTCGGGAAACACGCCAAACACGCGCTCAACATTTGTACACGGTTGACATTAGTCACATGAGAACGGGTCGTTTCTACGACTCGTTCTTGAGTTCAACAGCCCGGCTGTGGAACGATTTGCCGGCTTCTGTGTTTCCTCCCTCCTACAATATGGGTCTCTTCAAGACCCATGTTCACTCCTTCCTCTCCTCAACAGCACCCTCCACACAGCATCTTCAAAGATGACATAGGCCCTGAGGGAAATTATTTCCCTCAGGGCCTCCTGTGTGGAGTTAATATAAAAAAAAAAAAAACGCAAGCTGCTTGAAAACTGAACGTACTGAGTATATGGAAAGGAGTACTTCTCAGAACAACAAAAAAAACTTGCTGTGAAAATAAATATTAATGGAAAAAAATATTGAAATCATTAGGACAAAGGACAAGTTACGAACTTTAGTGAACAATTATAAGTTCACTAAAAACATACTTTTTATTTTTAGGTTCATGAATTAAACCTCAACCTGTAATACTTAATTAAACGAAGACAATATTAGCGAACTCCATCGAAAATTTGAAAACAGAAAATCAGAAAAAGATTTTGCCACCTATGGGACTCGAACCCAGAACCCAGGCACACTCGGTGCCAATATCTTTTTCTGATTTTTCTGTTTCCAGATTTTCGATGGAGTTTCGCTAATATTGTTTTCATTTAATAAAAAAACATACTTCACCCAGTTTTATTTTCAATAATCTATGCTTAAATGCGAAACTGCGTGTGTTTATTTGTTACGCTTTCACTAATAAACCAGGAAACCGATTTAATTTTTTTTTCATCAATAGAAAGCTACATTATATGCGAGTAATAAAGGCTGTACATAATGGTAAGTTCTGGCATTATGAAATTATAAATATTAAAATACTATTTTTATTATACGTTTTCTTTCTGAGTTATTGCTTACTTCAGAAGAAAAGCAAAACAAATCGTTGCCGTGGAAAGGTATTACCAAACTGACAGTATACGTGAAAAAAAAACTATTTATTCATTTGATAAATGGATGTTTTAGCAAAACACAATCAGTAAACAAATAGTTTTGCAAGAATCGTCGAACTTTGCGCATTGTTTTAAGGTCTTTCAAGAGTATTAACAAAGTATTTCCTTTGAGTCCGCTTTGTTTTCTTTATTGGATTGTCGAGGAATCTGCAGAACAAATTTAATTGGTTTCTGATTACGTGGCCAAGTCAGTTGATGAATATTCCTCTTTAATTAATCTGCTTGCTGAAAATTAAGTTGAAATATAAAAATGCCCAGAGAGCCCTCGAAGAAAGGAAACTTCGTAGAACAGGTCGTTGTTAAGAAGCTTAATAAAGAATTTACATAATTGAGTACTTAAGCCCTGCCAATTAAAGTCACTTTGATAAGGTGACGTGAAAGGATTTATGCTGAATTAAAAATTTCTCCCTAAAATACCGAAGAAGTAAAAATAAAAAGTAAAAAATCAATTAGCAAAATTTATGAAAAAATTGTAGAAATTGTAAGCTTCGCCTTTTATTATTACCGTGACGACCACGTTTACGGTACCGTGACGGCAAAAAAGGCAATAAACATACGTTCCTTATCGCTATAATGCTACAGCTCTTTCTTACATATTTAATAATGGTGAGATAAAAAATTACGAATTCAAAATATATGTATCTGTTTCCTAAAAAGTACTACTTTTTCCCTTGGAGGAAACAGATAGGTATATCTTATTACGGCTCGGCCACGGTGACGGGAGTTGTGTATAATTTTCTTAATGCGTCTGAGGGAGATGTATGATAATGATTGTATGTTTCTTTTGAGGGGGTGCAGACATACGTTCACCGTTCGTCTCATTTTTGATGGTTGTTATTTAGTGTGTAAGAAAGAGCTGCAGCATTATATATTTACGAACAAAAGCAAAACGTTATGTTTAAAAGATAGATGTTTTAAAGTTTAGATCAAAGGAAAACTCAAAATTGTAATCATTTTTTTTTCGTTTAATAAATCAATGGTCGAGTGAAAAGTGCGGTTTTGTTGTATAGGGTGTTAATGTACGTATTTCTTATTTTACCTAACGTATTTGGAGTAAACTATTTAAATGAAATTTTGGTCTCCGGTGACTTTTTAAATGTCGTTTTTTTTTCAAAATTTTTTTTTTCAAGATCACATTTCTTCCACATGTCGTCCCTGGTCACTGAGCCGAGTAACAAACCAATCCATCAACCCTCCCCTAACTGTCCAATACCTTCATGTAAAAAAAAAAAATCGAAAATATCAACGGAGACCAAAATTTCATTTACATTTTTTTCTTCAAATAATGTTAGAAATCACTAGTTAAAATAAGTCAAGTACGTCCCTTAATAACCTGTGCATTAGGGTGGGCCGATTTTTTTTCTTCCGAATTTCTTTTGGCGCTAGTAATAAAAAGTTGTCTTTGCATCTAAAACATCAAAAAAATTTAGTTTAAAAAAAATCAAAAAAATATCCTAAGGTTCCGCAAGACCTCTGAAGTTTGAGAAAATATCGAAATATTTCCATTTTTTCAGCCTTCGCACAAAATATTCTGAAATAGTTTAAAGATTTTCAATTATGAGCTCTTGTTTAATAAAGTCTATAGCTTCGTTGTATAAAACCACCATTTATTATTTTTGTAGTGGTATGGCACTAAACCGCGTCCGCCCGCAGTCCCCAAACCCGCCCTCGCTTGAGCAGCGCGCCATATTGACCGTTCCTTAGTCGACCAAGGACCCTCCGTTTCGTGATATTTTTTTGTAGGTAACTAAAAGTACTTTAAAAATATGGGATTAAGCTTCTTTGCCAACCATTTCGAAAGAAAGAATTACAAAAATTATTAAGGCATATCAACATAAGTATATAAACTTGTTGAAGTCAGAAAAGGGTAGAAGAAATACATTTTCCTTCCAAAGAAGAGTCTCTCCATTTAAAATCTCAAGCTACCTACTGTTTGTTATTGATATTGTAAATGGAAAGACAGTGAATGCAATTTATTAATGCAAATTACAGACAATAAATGAAAGTTTCCCCTAAGGAAAAAAAGTTTTTGGAAGACCAAAGAGGTGAGAGAAAGATGTTCATCGGCAGTGTTGATATACCGACTACGAAACAATTGCTAAAGCCTATGAAGAGAAAATGATAAGATCTTACCAAACTAAATGAACAGGATGAGAAGAAAAAGCTTTAGAATTTGTGGATACTTTGAATCATTGTTTATCATTGCGTATCATTATCTTCCACCTTAAGATCAAAATTATCTTCTCCGGTCGCAAAATCAAGTCGGCTACTTAAGACTAATAACACCGCCTTTCCGACAACCAGCAATTCTTCGTCTTTTACAGTTCTCTCCAAGATCTTTGACAGGTTCAGGATATCGGATCGAGCTGGAGCAGCAATCGCTTCTGCCATTTAAATAATTTCAACATAATCACGCAGGATAATAAAGTTATAGACAAAAATAGACTGCGTCGCGGACGTCCGCGTACCAGATCTGGACTTATCAAAGCTATGTGCATAAAGTAAGTAGATTATTTTTTAATGGTCGAAAGGATAAGACCCTATCTAATATAAAAAAAGACACAAATACTATGAAATATACACAGTTCTCGAAGAACACGTATCGATAATCGAGGAACCAATTTTCTTGACGCGTATTATGCCTAGGTCAGCACTGCCGTAAACACAGCCAAACTAATAATGGAATATTTTGCTGGTCAAAAAATTTCACTCTACCATTTTAAAGCAATTGGGTGTGACGGCACAAATTTTAACACAGGAATAACTGTTGATGTGATTCAAACGATGGAGAAATACTTGAATGGACCGGCACAGTGGCTGATCTGCATTTTTCATTGCAACGAGCTGCTTCTACGCCATTTGATTATGAAGTCGGATGGTACAACCACTGGACTTCATGATTTTTCCGGCCCCGTAGGTTCGACTCTTCATAATTGGCATAATTTACCGGTACAATCTTTTTTTAAATTTATGTTGAGCATTCAACACCAAGATTTAAGTACCGATCAAAAATATTTGCTTGATAGTTTGAAAGTAGTTTCCAGCGGACGTTGTCATCCTGATATTGCCAGAAGAACCCAGGAGTGATTACTACAGCGAGTCAAATCCCACGATTATATATTGGAAGCGCAATGCCATCATATTTTTTCGTTATGTTAGCCACGTTTATCTTGAGGGCATACTCTCCTACGTAGTTTGATATAAAACAACATGGGTCGTGCAAAAAGGTGCAAGGCGTATTTTTAGCACGATTAAATATTCGCGCTTTCTTCCGGGTGAATTAAAAGCAATAGTTAATCCTGTACAGCAAAGGGCATACTTCGCTCATATTGAAAATTTACTCTTGTCAATGATAACCGATGAATCACCTACCACAAAAAAACTTGGAATAAAGCGTTTATCGAAAGCCAGAGAGTTATTCCGGAAAGAAAATCGAACATTTAAAGTACCCCCATTGAATTTTGATGCACAATCCTACTTTGATTTGATATCTTGGCAAGATACGCCAATCATGAATCCTCTCATTTTGGAAAATGTAACGGAAGAAGAATTAGAAGAACTTAACCTAACTTCAGAAGTCAGTTTCATTTACAAAGAAGCTTTTTTCCATATTTTAATAATACTTTTAGTTACCTACAAAAAAATATCACGAAACGGAGGGTCCTTGGTCGACTAAGGAACGGTCAATATGGCGCGCTGCTCAAGCGAGTGCGGGTTTGGGGACTGCGGGCGGACGTGGTTTAGTGCCATACTACTACAAAAATAATAAATGTTGGTTTTATACATCGTAGCTATAGACTTTATTTAATAAGATCTCATAAATTAATATCTTTAAACTATTTCAGAATATTTTGTGCAAAGGCTGAAAAAATGGAAATATTTCAATATTTTCTCAAGCTTTAGAGGTCTTGCGGAACTTAAGGATATTTTTTGATTTTTTTAAACTAAATTTTTTTGATGTTTTAGATGCAAAGACAACTTTTTATAACTAGCGCTTAAGGAAATAAGAACTTTTTTTTTCGCCATACAGTCGCGGCCCACACTACTGTTCAGACCTCACTATATAGCGATAAGTATTTTACCTGTTCCGATGTATAAATATTTACATTTCTCCAATGTTGATTTGAAGCACAACCACAAATATAAAAATGAACTGAGAGTAGATTTTAGGTAATACCTTATGTTAATTGTGTTGTGTTTATGTTTAGAGTGAATGTTATTATTTATTTTTTAGAAGTTATTTATGAAATCTCATCCAGTTTTATAAAGTTTTTTATATGTTTTTGGAAGCTAGATTGTTTGTTGCAAGAATAATGGAATGAAATAATAAATATTTTATATTATCTTTGGTTTATTCTGTGTTTGAAATAAAATCGGAGTAATAAAACGCAATTTTGGTCTTAAACTTGCAGTGTCCTTTATCCAAAAGCAGTATTATGCATCATTGCGGTGATAAACACATTATGTGAGTACATATTTGTTCTGTTTTGAAAGTGCATAGTAATGGTGTTTATTTTGGTGTGTGAGGTGATTTCTTACAAAAAACGGCGATCTACAAAACATCTTATTGTTATTTTTGTTATTTTATGTCAAGTACCTACGTCACAAAGATTTAGTTGGCACTTACTTGTATTGGTTTTGTTTATTGCTCGAAATGGCTTTAGCCGTGTTTTGTGACCGGATTTAAATAGCCAGGGACTTCCTACCTTCCTCTTGCCATCTCTTTCCCCTCCCCACCACATTCAGCCTCACAACATACTCCAATTAGGGGTGCCATAGTCTCACTGGCTCCAGACGGGAGCAGTTGGGACTCTTGTGCGGTATTCGTATAAAAAAAAAATAAAAAACATGAAAAACACCTCTTTTATAAAATTTATATTACTTCTAATCTACTGATCTTCAATAACACAACACACTCAATAAATTATACAAAAAAAAAATATTTCTCAGGTAATTATTCAAAAAAGCTAATTTAGAACCGTTGTCAAATATATTTATTACAAAAACTGAAATGAATATCTTTGGAGTGGAGTCTTACGTAGTGTTTCGCCCTACATATATAAATATATACGGGTATATTATTGTGAATTGGGCAAGAAAAAGGCATTCATCTTGTTTTCTTGTCACCATTGATACATTATGTCGCGTTGTCACGACAATGGGGGGGAATTTTTCTTTTGCGGTTTACTTTGTATTACGTGCGGAGTAAAAGCAATAGACTTTGTTATATCAGTGAATAAATGGCGCGGAAAAAGAAAAGTCTCAAAAAAATACTCGCCAAGTTTGAATGGCCGTAAATAAAAATAATAACAAGCGGTAAAAACTCTGTTTTGTATAACTTTTTGACGATTTTTTTTACTAGTTAAACCGTTACAATAGAAGAAAACGCTAGTTTTTAACAGTGACGTGGTGAACAATACTTACTTAACTAACGTCGTGGGTCCCTGGGACCTACATTTTTCAAAACCACTTCAAGTCAAGTTATAATTTAATTATCAAAAGCAGTAGTATTTTCACCAATATTAAGACGATAAAATTCCTTCCACAAAAAATATTCATAATTAATAATTAAAGTCTATAAAAATGACACCTTCATTACTGAAAATTATTATTCCTTATGATAAATGTCGAAATTTTAAACCTTGTATATATAACAACATCTTTGAACATAAAGATAATGACAATAGATAAAGTTACCTGTGTAAGAAGAATATACGACGCAAAAGTGAATGTCAGAAGAAGTCGGGGACGCCCGAGGCAGACATGACACTATCAAGTGAATCGGATACTCGAGTCGGGCCATGTCAAAAGAAGAGTCAGAATAATAAAAGAGTATGTATGAGACGATGTATGAATGTGAGTGAGGCACAGAGCGTGTTCTAAGACCGAATTGTTTGGAGGTTCAGCATCTTTGCCTTCCCCTGCGGGAAGGGCGTGATGGTTAGTTAGTAAAGTTACCTGAATTTTTGCACTAAATGCAAGACATCTTGACAGATGACAGATTTTACAGTTCCTCCAACAATGGCTAACGCTCGATCGGGTCTATTTTTGAGGCATATATGGCATTTAAAGTACTTTGTCTTAAACAAACTAAACTAGAATTGCGTTCCTCCTCCGCTTTCCTCCGGCTCGAATAAGTTTATAAAATCATAGTTCCTACATTACAGTTCCATGTATAAATTTCCGATAATATAGCGCGTGTGTGATAAAAAATGTTACAATAAAAGTAATCATCTTTGTGAATAATCGAACTTTTATTGAATGTTAAAAACATACAATTTCACTGCTGCCATCTATAAAATCATCGCCACACAAACTCCGCTATAATTGGTTAAATAACTAACACCCACTTTATAAAACATTATAAATTATTGTAACTGTTGGTTTTCCAAATAAAATAAAAGCAATTCATTATGTAGTGCCGACTACCTACAATATACTGCCATGACCTTTTAGAAGTATTTTTTACAGATCAAGTAAAGAAAGTACATATTTTGAACATCTCTTATATTATTTTGTCAGTGCCTTCCCCACATCAACAGACATCGAAATGTCCATGTTTTGTGTATTGATTTCTCGATGATGGTAATATTCGGATGAATGAACAGAGTTTACTTGCAAAACCAACATTGTGAACATGTCGCGAAAATATGAGGTAATAAGTTTTGGCTTCTTGTATGTAATGACGCGAGAACAAAAGATAACGCGGGCGCAAACCGTTGGAAGGAATACCTAAAAAACCTTGACTATTTGACTTAAATTGAATAGAAGTTATACTTAAATAAATAAAAACAACATTTTATTACAAAATACATGTCTGACTTTTTCATCAGCAATTGGTTCCTTAGAACAGGCAATCTGCCTAGCTAGGAACTAATGGCGACCTACAAGACATAATAACACTTGTCACATTTTTAATATTATATATTATTATGTTATTATGTTATTTTGCTTTTTAATTGTATATAATAAATAAATAAATAAATAAATAAATAAATAAATAAATAAATAAATAAATAAATAAATAAATAAATCAATAAATAAATAAATAAATAAATAAATAAATCAATAAATAAATAAATAAAAAAATAAATAAATAAATAAATAAATAAATAAATAAATAAATAAAGAAATAAATAAATAAATAAATAAATAAATAAATAAATAAATAAATAAATAAATAAATAAATAAATAAATAAATAAATAAATAAATAAATAAAAACTTGCTTTTTGCTTTTACGTAGATACCTACTTTCTAGTAGACTTTTTTTGAGAAAAAAAAGGATTTCCTAGCCCAAACCTAAACTTCATAACTATCTTTATATCCATATTAGTGATGAGCGTTGTCTGATGACAGGTGATCTCATGAGACCTTTGAAATGGTGTTTTTTAATTCTTAACAATTTGCAATTTATTTTTTTATGTAATATTATTCAAATTCTAATCTCGTACAGAGGTTTCTACTCTGTCTAGTAAAGTAAAGGAATAGTTTTAGATTTTAATAACTTTTTCAAACCATGGAATTGATTGGTGGGCTAAAGTATATTATAGCTCGTAAATATTAACAAAAGAGTCAAATATCCGCATAGTTCAGTTCGCAAATTCCTTTGTTATATTTCAATGGGGATATATTTTTTTACTCTATTTTTTTACCCATATAAAATGGATTGATATTTTGGAGTCAGTGAGACTGTGGCATCCCCGAATGGGGTATGTTGTGAGGTAGTGGAGGGGAAGGAGTTGTAGGTGAGGAAGATGGGGAAGTATCTGGCTATCCTGATCTGGTCACTAAAAAAGGCTAGAATCATTTTAAGCAAAGTAACAATTCTGAATGGTAGTCTTACACCAGGGCGATACTGAAAGTATCTTCCCATCTGGGACTTCCATAAAATATTCTAAGAAATGATTAAATTCTAAAATTATACAAATCCATCATATACAATTCATTTGCGCACGCCGAGATTTGAACCCGCCACATTCAGATTGCCTCCTTACCCAAAAACCTTACCCCTCGACTACGGTGGCCGTCACTTGCATTACTTTCACGAACGTCAGCAATTCTGCTAAAAAATTTAAAGTGAAAATTGTTATTTCACTTCACCGTAAAAAAAACAGGCCAAACACGTCACGGGTGTCAGCTAATGAAGGCACTTCAGTACTTTTAGAGAGCGGACGTTTATCCGTCCATTCGGTAAACTCGCGAGGCTCACGTGCAGGCTTTTATGTATTCAAACCCCGAGCATGCCAAAACCGTCACGAGTGTCAATGACTTGTAATTTGTCACAGATTTTGGGACAACATTATTTTTTCACGCTTAAAGCGTGTCAACTCGAACTTAAAGCGTGTACTCGAAATGCATAATGCCTGCAACATGTTTTAAAATTAGGAACATTGAATTTTTTTAAAACTTTTAACTTAATGAGTAAAACCTGAAATCGTAATATTTAATTTATCCTTAGCCACCTGACGTACTTTTCAGCTGCATTACCACCTGACGTTGGTCCTGGAGACCACTTGCGTATTTTTCGTGTTTGATTATCATATGTTAAATTTTTACAATAAATAAAAGTCATATCTATACCCTCGACTCTGTGCAGAAACGGGCGGTCCAATTGATACGACATTCTCCCACCTTAACGAAAGGATTGCAATCTTTAGAGCACAGGCGTCGGGTGGGATTTCTATCCCTCTTCTACCGGTATTTCAATGGAAGATGCTCTGAGGAACTAGCGTCATTGATCCCTTCGGCACCGGTGCATAGTCGGGAGACACGCCAAACGCGTGCCCAACATTTGTACACGGTTGACATTTGTCACATGAGAACGAGTCGCTTCTTCGACTCGTTCTTGTGTTCAACAGCTCGGCTGTGAAACGATTTGCCGGCCTCTGTGTTTCCTCCCTCCTACAACATGGGTCTCTTCAAGACCAATGTTCATTCCTTCCTATCCTCAAAAAGGCCCTCCACACTCCAAGCATCTCAGATGACATAGGCCCTGAGGGAAATTATTTTTTAATTTTGGAGTTAATGTAAACAAATATATATATATATTTATATATATCCGTATTTTCATTATATTTTTATACATAAAAAGTTATAAAAGTAAGCAAAAGCATAAATTAACTTATAAAAGCATATATAACTCAACATTTATCTATTAATGTACTTATTTTAGGAAAAAATCTAGGAACTTTGAAAATCTGAGGTCAGAGTAAAAATAATCACTATAACTTTGTAGTTTTACTTATTTACAATAAGTTTGTTATATAATCCATGCTACAAAATTATATAATGCCCTTCCAATCGAACTTAAAAACACCATGGAGATACTAAAGTTCAAAAAAGTTATCAAATTATGGCTAACTAAACACGAAGATGAGGAAATCATAAAGATTATAAAGTAACACCAACGCAACTGACAGATAAAAAACAAACACTTTTTACCTTGTCTATTTCTATTTTGTGGAAACAAACAAACTCGATGAGGAGGAATTTATGACCAACACCCGTACAACAACCTACAGTCCGCCTCGGGACAGGAAAACCTAGTGAGGAGGACTGAGAACAAACTACTTCACTCTATATATATATATTTTTTAATTTACCTTATATTGTATTATTACTTTACTTGATATTGTCATTAAATAAAAAAAATTAAAAAAAAAAATCTAAAACATGAAACAATTTTTGCACAAATAAGGCACGATTATTAGAAAATCACAACCCACAAACTTTTACAAGCTGTGGTGATAATCAAAGCACATTTTTTGACAGCGTTCAATGCAAATCGGATTTTTGCATGCAAAACATATATATACGTTTCTTTTTAGGATCGCAAGTGGAACATGACTTACGTTTTTGTAATTTTTCAGAATTTTTTTTCATTATAAGCCTACAAAATCAAAAAAGTACACATTAACAAAAGTAACGTAACTACCTGACGTCGGTCACAGGGACCGCACGCAAAATATACTTTCATATGATTTATAAACGGGCGCAGATTTGGAGCTGCCGACCGCACGTGAGTCGATGTACATTTCCCGCGGGGAGGGAAAAGTACATCGATTCACAGTTTACCTAGTCTACCTAGGAACGGAATAATTTGGAAAACAAAATCGCCGAAATCTCTGAGACGGACGTCAGGTGGTTGGGTTAACATTGAAATTTGTTAGAAATATGGCAGAAACTGAAAGTACCTACCTTGTGCAGATAGAGTGGCTAGTAATGAAGTTCAGAAATTTTTATGGTGATATGATTTTGGTCATTTAAACTAAACAGAGTGCTGAGAATAATATTAAAGCAAATAATGTAGAAGAAATTGGAGCAATGCTATTTTGGACCAAAACATCACAAAACAGCTACCATATTAACGTATTTATTCTTGAGTGTCATATTTTATTCACGCTTGATTCCTTTGAAGAAAGCGCTTCTAAAATATTCTGTGGATTTTGATTTAATATTATAAGGTCTGTAAATTATTAATTTTTAAAAATTTCAATTATGTCTATTATTATAATTTCCATTCTTTCTACAGAAAAATTGAGCCCATTTTGCATTAAAAATAAATGCTATATCAGAAATATTATTAAAGAAATATGTTTTTTTTTTGCATATGGTCTTGATACTCACTGAAGCTATACGTGAAATCCTATTTTGATACACTATTTAGATTAATCGTTACGACGAATCAGTTTACAGTATGGATATCAAAAAATATGCTATGGACAAATCAAAGCTTTTGATAGCTTTTCTATGTATTGAAATTACAAAAAAATATTATTTACATAACAAAAAATATAAGCGCAAATCAAAAAAACAAATGTTTTTGCATGATTTAACTATGAAGTAATACAAGAAACAATTAAAAAAATACCCCTTTATGGCTAAGACTACTTTTGATGTTTTGTATGTTCAAACTTTTTTTCATTCTTATAAAATTATGCAAAAAAATAAATAAAAAACACTTTTTCGCTTACTCGCCTCGTGCAAATAAGACGCTCGATTTCAAATTTCGAAGGCACGAGGAATATAAACGCTAAAAATATTTTTAGCATTTATATTCCTCTTTATAAAAGACATAATTTATATGCATTACGTTTGTATGTTCACATACATATATAAGATTGAGACTTCTTTGAGAAAAATATGTTTGGTAATTGATGGTGGGTTTCGGAAAATCTTATTTATTCATCATTCCTCACAAAAAAAGTTCTTGTAAAAGGCTACAGCTGTCCGCGTGGGTGAAAAAATGTATTTGTTCACCTAAAACAGCGTAGGAGGTGCAAAACAAAGACATTGGTCACATTCTTAATAATTTTTCAAGAGAATCTACAAGAGATTTTATTTAATTGGTTGTTCGTTGTAATGTAAAAGCTTCTAAAATAAAAAAAAAATATCACCATTGTTGAAGTCAACAATAGTTAGAAGATGCATAAAATACCTTTTCGAGGTACCGCAGTACTTTTTAAAATTTTTTTTTTTTACATGAATACCGCACAAGAGTCCCATCTGTTCCCGTCTGGAGCCAGTGAGACTATGGTATCCCCAATCGGGGTATGTTGTGAGGCTGAAGGTAGTGGGGAGGGGTAGAAGATCGGGAATAGGAAGGTGGGAAGTACTTGGCTATATAAATCTGGTCACCAAACAAGGGCTAAAGCCATTTCAAGCAACGTTTCAATTCTGAATGGTGGTCTTACACCAAGCTATACTGAGAGTATATTTCACTCTGGAACGTGCCGCAAATATACTTTGTATTATTTTAAATGAATTAATTGTGAAATAACACAAATTAATCAAATAAAATTTATTAGCAACACGACATTCGGAATGCGAGTCAAGAGCCTTACAGCTGGACTACGCCGGCCGTCCTTTCTCCAGTTAAAAGCTAAAACAATTCCGTCCTTTTAGCTTTTATTACAAATATTAGAAGAAATTGATCCTAATTACAGGTTAACCAATGTTCTTATTTAAAACTAAACACGAAATTGTAAAAACACTTAAACAAAACGTGTCACAAATTGTAATACATATTGTGTAAAAAAAATTATAACCTAATATGTTACTTTAAAATAGTAGGTTTGTAAAATTGATATTTTTTTGAAAAAACAAAAAAAATTATAAAGCGGTATTCTCTAAGCAAATTCACTTTCTTCTGACTGTAAAAGGATAAAAAATAATTTTCGTTATTTATTTTTGGGGTGTTATGCCGTGTTGTGCTACCTCCTACCTCCATTTTAGCCAATGTTTCAGATAGCGTTACAATGTCCATCATCAGGGCAGATGAGGCAAACCAAACAGATGTCCGAAACGTTGGCTAAAGAAGGAGGTAGCGCAACACGGCATGGCATAACACCACAAAAATAAATAACGAAAATACTTTTGGCCGTGGAAACCTAAAATCATACCAGATAAAAAGTTGTTTCACGTGATTTTATAAGTTTTTTACCTACTAAATAACTCAAATGCTAAGAAATTTTGTAAAGAGACAAGAGGTTCCCACATTACTATGGAAACACATTTTCCTACAAAACATTAAACACCCCACTGAAAGTGAAGCACACTGAAATGCTTATTTTTGCTCATGAATACTTATCACAAACCTAACATTAACGAATGCAAAATAACTAAAATGTTCTTTCAAGTATTTATGTTTCCATTTTTTTATAAGAAAAACTCTCCTTTTTATAACTTTTGAAGGTTATTCCCATCAACGTAATATATCATTGAAGAAGAAGATAACACATAATATGGAAAAAAGAACTAGTTGAAGATAGTATTGTTGATTCTAAAATATTTGAAATATGAGGTTGACAAATATGACGGTTTGACAGAAGGTGGCAATAGCGAAATTGGATAACGCGCACGTCCCGGTTGGACGAGAGGTCTGGGTTCGAGTCCCAGTTGCGACCATTGATTTTTTCTATTTTTCTGTGTCTTGTTTTCTTTCATATTTTCATTTAGATTATAAGTGTTATCTTCTTCTTCAATGATATACTTATGTTTCCACTTAAGTTCGTGTTTACTGGAAGGTTGTACCGTATTTTATGTTTTACATTATGTACATATAACTGCCAAAGGTCACCCCAAGTGGTTCGCTACGTTGGGCAACTTAGCAGAGATGTCCGGGTTCATGGGGTAATATTTGTCCAGGTCTTAGCGGCGGATGGGTCTGCCCAAGAAGGAGTTGACATTTCCAGCCGGACCCTCGACCCATCGCCTTGTACCGCAGTTGGAGGGATGGATTGATACGTTCATCCGTCACTTTTGGATACACTGACCCATTGATTCCTACCCAACCCAATACCTGTTTCCTTCCCAGAACTTTCTATCCTTCCCTTCCTTAAAAAGACCCTCCACACAGCATCTCCTAAGATCATATAGGCCCTAAGGGAAAGTATTTTATGTATCACGTGTAATATTTGCCTGAATTTATTTTTTTATCTATTTGTTTATATGCTTTTTTAAAATTCCAATTACAATAAGCTTTATAAAGCCTTAGTGTACAAAATATTTAATGTACATCATGTGGATAAATTTTTTGGATTCGCACAAATAATGAACCTGCACAAATGTGCAGACTACCAGGCCACGGAGGTAAAGCTTCTTAAAGTAATACTTCTTTTAAAGTCTCAATTTACAAGCTAATAGTCGGTAAGTTTAAAAGCGGGTGAATTGGCGAGTGAGATTGTCATGATGACACACAACTGTCTACTCACTCAGTAGCAACAGTAGCAGCTAAAATAACGACTCTCGCGCCATGCAACTCTGTCGACATTTTGTAGAAAACTTGAATTCGCAGCGCTAACCAGTAGCAAGAATAATGGCTGCCGCCCGAACTAATTCTCACAGACGAAATCAGCTGTTGGTGGACCGCCATCTTTAGGCAAACACTAGCGAGTAGCGAGTAAAGTTGACCACCTTTCAATTTTTTTCGTAGATTGTCCACAATCTGCTAGTTAGCAAGTAATACGATGACACTGCGCGAGTTTACTAACAGATAGTGAATTTCCCAGATAGTAGCTTGTAAACTCGCTCTATGTAATTGAGGCTTAAGTATGATGTTACAGAGGGGTTTTTACAGGGGAAAACTCCACTTTGTTCCTAACATACCTCCCTTTATACGCCGTACACGTATATGGTGGAGATTTGGTTCCGACTAATGGCACACGATTTACGTGAAAACTTGACCGTAGGTGGATTCGGACGTAACGTGCTGCGGGCTGTGATGTATCGAGTGATGAATGATATAATCCGTGACACGACGCGATGTATCACGCCTAAGGGTCACTCCATAAAGAGATACTTGATAAATTGGGCGTATCACAAACGCCGGGCAATTACGGGAGATAAACAACTTCAATTTTGATGGATTAAAGACCTGTCGACGATTTTAAGGGCGCAGATGAAATATTGCGCATTTCAGACATGTTTTGGTTTTGGTGGGAGCTTAAAATAAGGTATCAAAGAAATTACTGAATTTTCATGACCGGGTACTAATCGCAGATCATTAGAAACAACACTTTTTAATTGCACGAAACCAGTCCAGAAAGAATAGAGTTTAAGATCTGCTTAATGACATTCAAAACATTGCAAGGAATGGCGCCAGCCTATATATCAAAACTATGTGTCCGACAGAACTTAAGCAATAGATTACTTACTCTAAAGTCAGCAGATCTAGATGTTACTAATCGTTCAATCGATCTTTCTAGGTCAAATCGAGCATTTTACATGATCGATCTTTCCGTGTAACTGGCCCACTCATTTGGAATAAACTTCCCTCAGCTCTTACTAATATCCAGTACTTGGCTGAATTTAAACGGGCTTATTTAAAAATCATACCTTTCATGAATCTCAACTCCTTTTCAATATACTGTAATAAGCCATGTTCCTCAAGTTTCCGGTAATTGTTTGGTTTCGGTTACTTCCTTACTGTACTTTTATGTTTAATGTGCACTCAGAATTTTTCTAATTTCTTGCCTTCTGCTCTATACTATATTTAAGTTTTAATGATTCTTGTTTAATTTCACCATTATTGTTTATAATTTTCTAGTATGCCAAAACAGCACTGCTGTTGTTAATTTTGTTCTCTTGGCATTGCTTTGTATATAATGCATATTCTTTGTTTCATATTATTTAATCAATTTTTTTAACGACTCGTAAGAAACACCGCAAGATTACTCTTAAGTTTATTATAATTAAGCGCACTTGAAGTGAAATAACACAAAACTGCGCTATATAAATACTACGTTATTATTACTATTATTATCCTCTTCTTCTAAAAGTATAGGGGTTAGTAAATACCTACAATGAAAAGATTAATATCATTAAAGGTTCATAAAAATACAGTAATGACCCTTGCGTTCGCTTTGCCACAATACTGGCATGAAAATTAAGTTGCTTGTCAGAAGAAACGGACAATATTCTGCGCATCTTTAGATTTTGTGGCCGCTGCGGTTTTAAAGCCAGGCAACAGCTTCGCCCCAAGAATTTTTGCGGTTCTTTGTGCAAGAGCATGCAAACGCAGTCAAACCGCACTGGTTTTAAAACTAAACTAGACTAAACTTATTTATGAAAAATAAATATTTGTACCATGTTTCAAGAAAGTAGATACCTTGGTGAAGGACAATTTATTCTTAAGCATCCATATTTAGAGAAACAATATTGGTAGATTTTCTAAACAACGTTGATATAAAAATTGATTTAACTTAATAATAAAAAATTTAACTTATAAAAATGGTTCAATCCTGGCCAGTTGTAAGCAAAGCAAACAATTACCGTTTTATGAAAATGTTAATTAATAATTCTCTAGATTTTATGTCCGGGTTAAATCTTCCTCACAGGAAAAACTTAATCCTTCCACACACTTTTCCACAAATGCTAATCTAGTCAATTCACGCGATGTAATTGCATTGTATAAGTATACTAAATACAAAACTATACAAGAACAACACGTCAACCTACCAGAGACCATATGGGAAAATACTTCACCGACTCCAGATATTTTCATATCAGAGGGTTCCTCGATAGAACTCCTAACTGAACCGATAAATCCTACCGATCCCTCAATATAAATATTTAAAAAATCTTTCGTAATCCTACATGTATTTAATATGACTGATTTTTGCATTTTTATATAAAGATTCTTTGACAAATCTAATAAGCCTTAATTTTTAATAATTAATAATACTAATTAGTTAATTATTAATGTAAATAACTATTTAAATTCATTATTGACTTTAGATGTCGAATTAATATACCCGGAAGGCGAAATCTATAAAACACAATCACGAAATAACAACTTAATGACAGAAAAAGAGCTAAAAGTAAAACATAAAACATGTTTAATGTGAAAAGTTTTATTTTATTTTTAATAATGATAATTTTACATATAAGCTTTTTACTACTCTTCCATTGAAAGCATTTGCTTGTGTATAGAAGGGGAGTGTACAAAAATGCTGTTATTAGTTGCTACTTATTATGTGTGCTTATTATTTATTTTGATAAAAGTGATAATTTATAAAAAAAGAAAGAATGTTAGGGAAAACAAAGGATATTTGTTAAATTAATTAAGTGGCAGTCGTTTTTTTCTTAAGAATGTTTTAAAAATGTTTCTTGCAGAGAGCAATATTCGGGTTTTATCATTAATGTTTCTGATTTCTTCCGGTAGACGATTGAAAAAAGTTCTTCTCTGGTAAGTGTAATGATGTTGTGCAAAAGTAGTATTTAATTTTGGGCATAGAAAAACATATTTAAGTCGAGTTCGGTTTTCAGTTAAAAATTGATATTTGTCTTTTTCTTTTATAATTTGAATTAATGAAATGTAGGTACCCACTTGAAATTGGGTTGGGTAGTCCAAGGATTTAAAATTTTTTTTTTTTTAATTATTGTTCTTTGAACATTTTCTATTGGAAGAAGGTTACGTTTATATGCGGACCCCAACTAATAATAGTGTATTGGAGAGTGGATTGAACTAAGGCATATTAGATTAAATATAGATTTTTTATCGATAGAAAATTTCTAATTTAAAAAAAATATATGTATATTAATTTTCTAATTTTTTTTACTACTTTACATATTTGTTCTTTTCATTTCAGATTTTTATCGATAATTACTGCTAAATATTTAATTTTATTTGCTGTTTTTTGACAATGGAGTCAGGTTCTCTTTTTATCAGAAGAGTCCACTGACGAAGAAAACGAGCTCTGTCGTTCTGGAAATAAAAAAAGGTAATGTAGCACAGAACTTACAAAAGAAGTTACAGTGGGGTTAGATTTCTTGATGATATTATGTCTTTTACACCAGATTATCGTATTTCGGTTTTCGACGATGGAAATTTGAGTCTCGAGCTTATGACCCAGATTCACGCGTATTACTACGCAAACTTTTGACGTTGATATCCCTTGTCCCGATACATGATAGGGCACATGATAAATTTACATCCCGTGAACGCTGAACAAGTCACGTCAGCTGCGCAATGTTGCATAAATTTGTATTTGATACGAAACAAAGGAAGAATACTGATGTAAAACTCAGTTTCAAATAAACGTATTATTACGATCAACATGATTCTTGAACTATAAGATGAATCCTAGCAAATAATTGTATTGTCTGGGATATAGTATTAAAGAGACCGCCTAAAGAAGTAGTTATAATAGACTTGAGCGGTTGTTCGTGATCGCGCTTCCAACCCAACCAGTAAAACTAATATATTGTACTAAGATTATTAATAGTCGCATATTAATAATTAAATTACGAAAATCAACAACGGATGAAACTTGATGCATTTATTAAATCTCTAACAAATAACCAAAAAGTTTCAAATAAAACCCAAGGCCGCCTCTCAAATCAGTTTGGGAGGCAGATACGGTTAGCGCCGCCCTGGGAACCATTTATTGGATAACTAACACCTCTGCCGTAGGTTACCCCAAGTGGTTCGTTCACAACGCTTGGCAGGAAACCGACTTAGAGGGGTGCCCGGGTTCATAGGGGTGAGGTTCAGGTGTCCTATAAATGGCTCTCGGGGCAGCGGTGCACATCCAGCCTTCCAAATGAACTCCTGTGACAAGGATGACAATTTTGATGTATTTTAATATTTTTCGTTATATTACCCACAAATATGCAGTCCCTTAGTGGGTTCCCATTACTTACTTGTTTTATATTTATTTACTTACTTTTACATTACTAATGTCTTATTTTTTTAAATGAATACCGCACAAGAGTCCCAACTGCTCCCGTCTGGAGCCAGTGGGACTATGGCATCCCCAATCGGGGTATGTTGTGAGGCTGAAGATAGTGGGGAGGGGAAGGAGATGGGGAAGAGGAAGGTGGAGAAGTACCTGGCTATTCAGATCTGGTCACTAAACACGGCTAAAGCCATTTCAAGCGACGTTTCAATTCTGAATGGTGGTCTTACACCAGGGCGATATTAATAGTATCTTCCACTCTGGAACGTGCCGCAAATAAACTATATATTATTTTAAATTAATAAATTGTGAAATAACACAAATTAATCAAATAAAATTTATTTTCCACGCCGGGATTCTATCCCGCGACCTTCGGAATGCTAGTCAAGAGCCTTACCGCTGGACTGCGCCGGTCGTTATGTTTGTTTATTAAAGTATTTTTAACGTCCGTACATTTTATTTAATTGTTTGTAGAAACATCGGAAAGATACAAGATTAAAAAAAAAATAGATGAAGTAATAAATTTTTCTTGCCGATATAACAAATTGCATCTCGTATGTTTATGATCTCGATAAATATCTTGAGTAAATAAGATCAACACACTGATGAAGTCCTGGCAAGTAATTGTAAATGGTGGGAGAAGTCGCGGACGCCCGAGGAAGACATGGAGTCAGAATAAAAGACAAAGGTACTCATATATATGAGACGATGTAAAATGAGAATGAAGCAAGGAGTATTTTTTTTTTTTTACAGTTAATACCGCACAAGAGTCCCAACTGCTCCCGTCTGGAGCCAGTGAGACTATGGCATCCCCAATCGGGGTATGTTGTGAGGCTGAAGGTAGCGGGGAGGGGAAGGAGATAGGGAAGAGGAAGGTAAGGAAGTACCTGGCTATTCAGATCTGGTCACTAAACACGGCTAAAGCCATTTCAAGCGACGTTTCAATTCTGAATGGTGGTCTTACACCAGGGCGATACTGATAGTATCTTCCACTCTGGAACGTGCCGCAAATATACTATATATTATTTTAAATTAATAAATTGTGAAATAACACAAATTAATCAAATAAAATTTATTTGCCACGCCGGGATTCGATCCCGCGACCTTCGGATTGTGAGTCGAGAGTCTTGCCTCGGGACCACGGAGGCCGTCAAGTATGTGCGGAGACCAGAGTTGGTGGCGGTTTATCCATTCTGCCCACCCCTGAGGGGAAAAGACGTCATGGTTAACCCTTAGTTAGTTAGTTTTGTTATGTTCCAAGAAGTTCTTAATAATTAGTTGAAGTCGTATTGTCAAAAGTATTTTCTCCCAAATTTCAGGCAATAATCCGAAATGCCATTGAAACACCATTTTGTCTGTTTATAACTTTGGTAAGACTATTCTAACAAATTATGAACTTCTAGAAAATCAATTACGCATATCGGTAAAACTTAATGAAGGTAGCTCTAAGAAGTACCGTTGGTGTATTCCGGTCCCAGGAGAGCAGGAAATGTAGAAATAAACAATTGCCTCTGGTTGATTGCTAAAACTTTCCACTTCTGGCAAAGTGATTATGTGTGGTTTTATTTTACGTTTAAAAATAATTTTAAATGTGTCATGTTTTTCATTTCACGAAACATTTTGTTTTTCATGTCCTACAAAATTTTTTTTAAATTTGTAAAATTATTTTCGATGAAATGAAGTTAAATACCTGGGTTAGGTACGAATAACTTAAGAATGTTTAAAAAAACTGCTACTCCCATAACAATAAGCGGAAATGTTGATGGTGTCATGAGGAAGGTCTTACCAGCCGAGGAACTAATTTCGCTACGCCAGGGTGGGAACCCGAATTTGCCGATTCAGCCACTGACCTGTTTTTATTAAATTAAAATATATTTTTATTATCTAATTTGTACTTACTCCCCCACATTATACCTAAAAATAATATCTTCATGTATACAAATTAATGTTTCTTTGTTTGTCGCTTATGCGCAACCTAAACCGTTCATCCGATTGCGATAAAACTTCGGTGTTTTGATGAGCGCATACCCGCGATGGTTTCTATTTATGTAATAGTGAGCTCTAGCGCTATGAAATTGTTTTCTGTACTGTTCATCCGATTGCGATGAAACTTTTTTGAGTCGTTGTGTACACGCCCGCAAAGGTTTCTACGTATATTGGTGAACTCTGGCATTATTTTAAATACTACAAATTTTGCAGAGGGAGAGGAATCCATAAAGAGGAGGGGCCGGAGGGGGGTGGTTCGCGGGAGGGAGAACGAAGGCAGGAGGAATAGAAAGTGGAAGGGGAGATTTGCGGGATGGGGGGTCACGTAAGGGGGGTGTGTCGGGGTGAGGGAAATGGAGACACGGGTGTGGTAGAGGACGCGGTAGGGGAATGGGGGGCAAAAACGGGAAAAGACACAAAATTATCACCAAACCAGTGAAACTTATGACTTATGACTAATAATCCTTTGAATACTGTTCTGGTGATCAAAGGGCACTTCGAAGACCGATTGACAAATTTTATTAAAATAGTCAACTGGTAAAAAACTCAGTTTTTAACTATAATACATCTATTTTCAATTTAAGACCTAATTGCGCCGTATTTTGGGCCAATTTCAATGAATTTTGTTTTTTGGTCTGACTGAGGATTGAAACTTCCTTCTCAGGGACTGGTTTTTAATTGCTTGGACCTTTAAAATGTCTTTTTAAACTTAAAAAAATAGTTTGACTGAGGGTTCGACTTTCCTACCCAGGGAGTCAACACCGCTTACATCTGAGCCAAATCCTAATTGGATAGTACCGATATTTATTTCGTATTTTACTGCTGCAAACTTTTAAATATATTGTCATCGACAATGAGCTCTCTGCCGAGGTTTAGCTCGATTGGATATTGGGAAGTAGGTTAATTTCCCCCACCAAGATTCCATTTAGTAATATTGGTTTAATCAAGAGTTTCTTCATTTTCAATTTGGAAGGCGGGTATGGGTACCGCCGTCCCGGGAACCATTTATTGGATAACCAACACCTCTGCCATAGGTCATAAAATCTATAATTTGTGAAAAATATAATTATTGAATTTAAATAATATACTCGTATTTTGATGTTTACAAAGTTCCTGCATCTAATAAACTTTAAAACTACTCGGCAAAATGTTCTGTTCAATAACCAATCCGTATGAAGAAAATGTTTTTTACACTCAGATAAATTATTGTCCTTCCAACCGCTAAGCATCGGGTTGGAGCTTTTTCTCTGGGACTGAGGATTATTTTCAACAATAATTTTATAAATATGTAGGCGTGTGTATTTCAGTGCGAATGTTGTGCTTGTCACACGCAGTTATCAGGGAGGGAGGACAGGGTGAAGGATGACGCCCAATTGTCATAGCCAACAAGGTAAACTAAATCCATCTAATTCCTTCTACCAGTATTGGATCGAGTTTGGTGTAAATAGTAATAATATCTGATATAGTTTTATATTGCTGTCTTCTAAATTCAACGCATTTTAGATGCATCTTTTAAACCAGTTTGATAATAAATAAACATCGTTTTTTTTTTTTCATACAAAAACTCTTAGATAATTCGTGAAATATTTTACTTAATGTTTTTTTTTTTTTTTTTTAAGTTTTTTAAGTTTTCTTTATTCATTGAAATGTTGGTTACATAAATTTTAGAATTTTTCGACCACCATGCTAGGCACATGCCCGTGTTGTGGTGGTCGATTTTCTATATATTACATTAACATATAAGCAATAAAAAAATGTGCGAGAAAATAAAAAATATAAAATAAAATAATAATAAAGAAATATTATAGAATACAAAAGAATATAAAATGATGTAAATTGCTATAGAGTAATTATAAAAGAGTTAGGAAGAATATAGTAGAATATAAAATAATATAGTACTAAAAGTGTAGAACATAAAAAACTTATATATACTAGAAGAATATATAAAAGTAGGTGATCATAAAATATATAAGATAAAATAAATATAGAAGATTTTTTGTTACGATGGAAATCTATAAGTGCGTGGTTATATTGGTAGATAAATTATATTACACCAATTTTTTGTACAAATAAATTTTAGAATTCATGTTTCAAGTCCGGCGAAATTACACTGGACACAAGAGTAAATTATTATTGCTACATTATTGGACACAGTGTGTGTAGGCAGTGGGCTCATTGGACAGAGTACACGGTACTTGTAGGCACCGTAGAATCTGTTTCTTTAAGGACACATAGTGGTAGTAGACAGTGGTGCCAAACAGTTTTAAGTAAATAGTTTGAGAAGTATTTAAACTTTTTGTTATTAATATTATAGTAATTACGTATAGTTCTTTACAAACAAAAACTTTTATTTGTGGTGTTTAAACATACGTTCTTTAAAGAAATTCTTCAAAGAAATTCTTCAAAGAAATTCTTCGAAGAAATTCTTCAAAGAAATTCTCTAAAGAAACTCTTTAAAGAACTTTCGACCCTTTCCGGATATCCATACTTGGACACCTGTTGCAAATTGAGTAAGTGTACTAGATCTCTTGATGTTGTAATTTAGTGTGTTGTATATTTTAGGTGCGATGTATGTGTATTGCCTTTGTGAAAAAGTGGTTTTTGTTATAGGGACTGTGCATTTTGCATGCGTTGAATAGCGTGTATGTATGTCTTTTTGTGTGGATTTTATTAAACCATTTTCCAGATATGGATGAGAACTATCTTAATATATAGTTGGCGAATGTCTAGAACTGCTAATTTCTTGAAAAGTGGCTCTGATGGATGAGAAGGGGAACATTTGAAGATGATCCTTAGTAAAAGTTTTTGAACAGTTACTAGTGGGTAAAGAATGGATGCTGCACAACCTCCCCATCCTATAGTTTGGCTTACTGTTTTATTTTATTAGACTTCTTATATCATTATGGAAATGTCATTTTAGAATTTACTGACAGAGTGCAAATTACATGAAGCCAGAGCTCACCCTTAGAAAGTTTTTATACAATCAGTGCTCGAGCTAATTATTATTGCGTTATTGCATTTTAGCAACAACAGAGACTGCTTACCGTTGACCTCAACAGTTCAGTTGAATTTATCTCGCCACAAAGGACATAAGTTCTTAAGTGGAAAGTTTGCGCGGCCCTTTTCGGCCTGTTTCATACAAATCTTAAATTTGGATTTGAGATCAAAATACCCAACCAAACTGAAAAATTATTTTTGTAATCAAAAGGTTTATCAAATGTCTAGTACGTATGTGAGTTACTTTATTTATTTTTGCTTTAAATTATAAGATATAGGCAATAAAAATTTAGTGTTTCATGATTTTAGAGGAAACTTGGGCAATTATTTGTGAGTAAATGAAAAAAAAAATCATTTTACTATATTTATTATGTAAATTTAATATATATAAAATAAAAAAAAAATTAATTTAAAAAAAAATCATTTTGATAGATGTAAATTTAAAAAAAAAATACCTATTTACGGCGGAACAAAAATTTGTCGTTTATACATTAAAATTACTACCCAAAAAATACATTTTTAACTATGTTTTATTTTTTTTTTATTTGTAAAATAAACATAATAAATTTTTTTTTTTAATGTTTTTCATTTACTCATTTATATTCGTTGCCTCTAAAATCATGAACACTAAAATCTTTAATGGCCTATATCTTATAATTTAAAGCAAATATAAATAAAGTAGTTCACATTCGCACTAGATATTTGATATACTTTTTGATTAAAAAAAAATTTTCAGTTTGGTTGTGTATTTTGACCTCAAATACAAATATAAGATTTTTATGAAACTGGCCGAAATGGGACGCGCATAAGCCTCTGAAAAACCTCTCCGCTAACGTGTGAATCACGCTGCTCGTGCCCTTGCGCTACTCCGCTAATTGTCCAATTCGCAAATATCGCTATAATTGCCATTACGCACAGTCATAAAGCAAATTTCACCACACTCCCTTCCTTACCTTTTCCAAACTAACATTGACCTTCCTGGTGACATAACTCAGTGTATGATGGATGGAGAATACACAGTAGCAGTTTGGAGATATAAGTAAGTCTCTTCAATTGTTTATTTAACCCTTCAGAATTTTGGCGTATTTTTCAGCTGGTCAAAATATTTTCAATTTACAATAAAATGCAAATAAATGGAATATTTCTGAACAAATCCCAAAACTAAAAACTGTTTCTGAAAAGTGATGAAATACGCTTTAAAATTTTATAATTCAAAATAAACGTATAATTTTTGAAATATAAAAAATTTGCATGGATACATAAAAAAGTTTTAAAAATGGCTCACCTCACGCTTTTTCTAACTAATATTACTACTAACAAAAAAAAAAGAGATACATATTTTATTCGACAATTGTATTATAAACATTACTGTCAACTCATTTTTTGTCTTTTCCTAAAAAAATAATTAATAAAATATTCTCAAAGTTTCAATTTTTTTTATCAAATTGCGATTCAAAACTTTGGTTTCATAAAGGTGTACGTTTTACTTTTTTCGTCGTTATTTTTTAGATTAGAATACAAAGCGTGGTGTTTTGCCTTTTTAACACTGTTTAGAAAATAGTTCTCACTCTGATAGTAATGGAGTAACAGCTATTTATACGAGACGCATGTGAGCTGGGACAAATATGGCCTCCTGCCATTCAAAGGGAAATACATAACCGCAAATATTAATTTACAGTGCACTAAATCACCTTCTTGCTTTTTAATTTATTCAATCTTCATAACTTATTTGACTGCTCTTAAAAAGTATGTGTTGATCTTTTTGGTTTATTTTCGCTTTAAAAATAGCCCTCCGGAATGAAATTTTAAGCCTGCATTTTTTCATGGATATAATTTTCACTTTGTAGCTTGCCACTTAAAAGGGTGCCTGCGGGGCGTGAAGTCACCCAGGGCCATAAATCATTGGTTTAAACATGTTTATGTTTAAGTGCGCCTTTTATGTAATGGTGTTTGTTTTATTATTATTTTTATTTTTTCATAAAAACATAAGCCGCACATCTCATTAGGGCATTTCTGTATCGAGATGTACAGATTAAAAAATATAAAAGTTAAAAAAAATATACAAATGAACAAAATACAATAATAATAATATTGCCACGATCATATAGTCGTGGTAAGTTCAAGTAGTAGGTAACATACTTTGGAGAGTAGGGAGTTTATATATCCACGATCGTAGTAAATGAACAAAATCTCTTAATATGGTATTGCCAGGATGGTGATGGTAAAAATTTAAAAGCAGCACACTTTAAAGTTGAAGTAATGACTCCGTTAGATTTTGGGGAGAGATAATTTTTTTTAAATAATGCCTACTCATTATACTTGATAACAATAAATAATTACCTAACACACTAGGGAACGAATGTGTGGAACAAATATAATATTATTAAAAAGTAGGCTCAGATAGGAGATACAGAATGAGATACAGATTGAAAAAAAAACTAAAAACCACAATCAAAATCCAAACTAAATCGTTTCCCAAAAGAAATAAGAGAAAATAATATATAGGTAACATAACAAATTATAAAGGATT
Organism: Glyphotaelius pellucidus; assembly: GCA_936435175.1. Taxonomy (NCBI): domain Eukaryota; kingdom Metazoa; phylum Arthropoda; class Insecta; order Trichoptera; family Limnephilidae; genus Glyphotaelius; species Glyphotaelius pellucidus. The sequence goes on from OW386547.1 coordinate 27,649,554, forward strand.
CTTGGTGTTGTTCTTCACATGTTTATTTTTAATTAAAAAATACTTTATTTCCCTAAATATCTAAATCTATCAACGGGTAATTTAACAAATCTGAGAGTATTTCATACGAGGCTACATTATATCAAATTATATTTTTTCTCCACAGAAGAGTTTTCTGCTAAAAAAAATATATTGGTTTGGCAATGAACTTTAAACAAGACGCAAAGTTGTTAGTTCCATATTTTACAATATTCATCCATAAGAAAAAGAGATTTCTAAAACAAGTGTTGAAACTCGGCAGATTGAAAGTGTTTAAACTTAAAAACCAGGTAGCATCTAACTATTAGTAGAAAAAATGCAGATACAATAATTATGAATGTTGTTAAATTATTAAAAAATATTATTATAATATAAAGCATATATAAAATCTTTACAAATAACTCAAAATTATCAAAGTTATCTATAATAGAAAACATTTTTTTAGATGCATATTACAGAAAGAATCTGAACTTTTCAGAAGGACAAGTTCTGTGCTTAAAACCACTTTATTTTATTTTATATTCGTCGACCGGTTTCGGTTAAATGCAACCTTCTTCAGAACAATATGTATGAAAAAAGATTTTTATTTAAATGTTTGTTGTCCTGAAGAAGGACAATAAACATGAGTTCAACCGAAACCGGTCGACGAATATAAATTTAAAAAAACCGGTTTTAAACAAAGAACTTCTTTCATTCTGTATAATGTCATCCCATAAAGTGTTTGCTTTCTTCGATTATCTAAACTTTTCAGTTTCTGTAAACTATTTTTACTGTAAATTATGAAATACATCTTTAAAAACAAAAAAAAAATCGCAAACAATGAAAACAAAATCAGCATTAGAAATAATAATGTATTTTCTACCCTCCAAACGAATACCAAGGTCTCGTACTTTCAAATTCAAGTGACAACTAAACTACTTCAATACTTATAAAATATAATACAGTGTCAATTACAAATCTAAAATAAATAAAATGTGATAATATATTGAGTAGGTAGGTACCTAATAAAAACATACAATGAAAATAAAATTCACCACATAAATAAAAAAAAAAATAAGCATAAAAGAGTTAAAATTTTGGCTTTAGGTGATTGTCGAAATTAATAAATATTCGTCGAAAATAATATAATTAATATTCTACTCTTTCGTAGATGGCGCTCGTAAAATTGTTTAACGGAAAAATGCTTTTACAAGTTGTGCTTTAAAATATTAAGAATAATTAATTATTTGCATGTGTACATACGCAATACGAATATGAATAATCAGTTTTTTCAATAAAAAAACTCAAACCTTTCAAGAAAGGCTGACAAATACAATATTGGATTGAATCACGCACCGATGCAATATATTGTATTTGTCAGCCTTATATATTGCATCGGTGCGTGATTCAATCCAATATTGTATTTGTCAGCCTTTCTTGAAAGGTTTGAGTTTTTTTATTGAAAAAACTGATTATTCATATTCATATTGCGTACATACAGGCGCGAACAAATAATTATTCTAACATATTAAAGCACAACTAGTAAAATAATTATACGCGCGCCATCTAAAAGAGTAGATTATGAATTCTTTTGACAATCACCTTCACAATGCAGATGTTGAAACTTTATTTATTTTACTTTATGCTTCTCATAAACTCTACACTTATTATTACACAATGCACTATACACTTATTATTACACTATTATATACACTTTTTGTACAAACTGTTCAGACAATTTTTTTTTTGCTTTACATGTATGCCCAGTGTCTGTTCTTTCTAGGTACATTAATAAATGTAAATAACTGTATTACCCACACCCATTACTCTTATGATTTTCATAATTCTGTATTTATCAAATGTAAAAATTGGGAAAGATAAAGGAAAATAAGTACCTACGTTTCTTTTAGCTCCCGTTTAAATTCTGAGGGAATCCATTGACGTAACAACATATGAATAATGTGGACACGTTACTCACGTTCAACCCTATAATATAGGACTAGGCAGAATATTTAGCGAGAACTCTTTGATCCACTAAATGTATTTAGCAACTTCCAAGCGGATAGAATTTATTCGCCCCCGCTTGAGAAAATCATAATAAAATTACAGAGCATGCCTGTTTGCCTTGTTTTAGAAACGATTAACATATATTTGAGGGTGCTAATCGTGTAATACAGGAAGGCTTTGCGAGGTAACAAGGATTCTACACCCCTCAGATTAGCGTCCTCTTGGGAGACCTACTAACAAAATGTACCTATAGCCTACACCCCACATCACATATTATCCTACAAGAGACCGAAAATATGTAAGCTTTGTAAAAGTCCGAGGAAGAATGGAAACCATTTACGAATAAAATATTGACAAAATGCTAAATGCAAATTTACCTAAATGTTCAGAATGATTTATCATCAAATGTAACAAATAAAGTGAGCTGCCTTCTGATCCCTTAGCATGGTCATCGATCACCTTCTGTAAGTTCTCATTATTCCCTAGGACAACTGCAGATCGCTATCGTCGAATATATATTAAGAACAGCGGTCTTTGAACTCATTTTACCGGTCAATGGTCGAGTGGGCATCGCGTGTGGGTGCCACCTGGGCGTCTCGTGTTCGATTCCTCGGCTGGCTAAGTCCTCCATCACAACTCAAGCAACATTTTCGGCTTTCTGTGGTGGTAGTAGGAGATTTTTAAATATTGTTGGGTTATTCGTAACCAAGGAATGTTTGTCTTTCTTTTTTTAAAATTAGTATAATTAGTATAACAGTCATTGCGAACTGCTATTTATTCGTTGGTGATCTGCAGTCATGAGAACTTACCGAAAGTTGACGATGCTATCCTTATCGATCCACTGTTCTAGAAATCCTGGTTGAACTTTTAGTTAGAAAGGTTGTTTTATGATTGTTCAGGAAGTGGCATACCGACATTTGTCAATTTCGAGATTAACATTTTTGATGGTTCATGTTTTCAAATGAAACTGTATGCAAATAACAATCTACTTTGAAAATATTATGTTTTAATCATTATCGTAATTATTTAGGATGTTGGGGTACTTTCCAGATAAACTTTAAATTTAACCGGAGACTCCTGACAACATGGAGTTAAAAAATATAAATGAAATGTCTCCAGTGAATTTTTCAATTCTTTTTAGAACCTTTTTTGAACTCAATCAACAAAAATCATTCGCACGTCGTCACGCTCGGCGGAGTTACCGCCTAACCCCCCCCCCCCCTCGACCCCTTGCCCTGACCACGACTGTCCAATACCTATGGTATTTTTAGGTGAAGAAAAAAAAATCATCGGAGACCAAAATGCCACTGTATTATTTTTTTATAATACCTACTGTGTAATCTTTTATAAGTATTTATGATATTTGTAAATATATTTTTCTTTATAAGAAATATTAAAATGTTAAAATACGTAACACATTTATTTTTCGCCCAGTATAAGTGCGTAAAAACATGTATATATATTTTTTTATGGATTGCAACTTCAAATTTAAAGATACAAATATTTTTAAGCAATTTCATACAGATTTTCGGCTAGGAATATTATTTTCCTTCCCTCTTCCGATTCAACGACCTTTTTAATATTTAATTAAAAGAACACAGTATTAGTGGAACTCCATAAAAAAACTGAAAACAAAAATCAAAAAAAGATATGGTCACATCTGGGACTCGAACCCACAATCTTCGCCTTGCCGGGGCCCTATTCTACCAACTGATGTAGTTGCGCTTGCCCAACTACTGCGTGGCGGACCGGATCCGGAGGTACTGGTGGAGGAAGATCTTTTCACCTCTCAAGAAGGAATCGCACCGTAGTGGGAAGGATAAATTCATACGCTCGTCATTCCTGGACATGCTGACCCCCAGATTCCTTCCCAGAACATCCCCTCCTTCTTTTCTTAAAAAGACCCCCCACACAGCATTTCCAAAGATGAAATTGGCCCTGAAGGAAATTATTTGGCTTGAGGGATTCCTGTGTGGAGCTGATGTAAAAAAATGAAAACGCTCTGATTTTGACGTCTAAAGATTTCAACAATGGTAGGTGTCGATTCGGCTCACTCAGTTGAAATTTTAGTAGCAAAGTGAACGAACTTTGCGAAAAGATATTTGTGATGTGAGTATTGTATTATTGCTTAACCCCTTGAAGAAGTGAATAATATTATATTTGGTAATCTGCATATAATCGTACAGAATGCAAAATTCGAATTTTAAAAAATTTTTGAAAGCGCAAAAAATGTTTAATTTATGTAGCTCAATATTTCTAAACAAAACTCACCCGGTCAGGGCTGTTACAACCCTTCATCCGGTGCTGAACGGAGAGGGAATACACTGTCAGCAGTTGTGAGTAGCGTGGCAGGCCTTGCAAAGAATTCTAAAGAGTCGGGACGTGTGGGCGAATGAATGCATCATTAAAAAAATGTATCGGCGGACTAAAATATTCATTTAAATGTACAGGTTGTTACATGTTACATTTTGACTTTAGATTCAACATGATTTACCGTTCCATCTCACTTTTACCAATTTTTAATGGAATTGAAAATAATAAGAATACCAAAAGGGAAAACAATAATTCCTTCATAGAACATGTTGACTACACATCACTGAATTTCCGTGTTGAAATTGAACAGAATTTTATCAGAATGTATGCAAACTAATACCTTCCACATTTTATTTGTGCCAAATGCCAAGTTATTGTAAGAAAACTGTATTAAATTTAAGTTTGTAGGTATATACAATTAAAAATGTACGCATGTCATACTTGGTTTTACCGGTATACCATGAGAGCTCGAAATTTAAAACGTGTCTCCACTATGAAAGACCTTGGTATTGTGTTTGATAGTAGGTTAACTTTTCATGATCATAACGTAATGACGTGTAGTACTTCACTGTGGATGCTGGGTTTAGTCCTACCTGCGACAAATTTCAGAGTCACCTGGGTTCCCACAGTACTATACAATGCTTTGGTAAGAAGTAGGCTTGAAAGTGATTCGGTGGTTTGGAGCCCACACCAAGTGAAGTATTCCCTCATGTTGGAGAAGGTTCAGAAGAAATTTCTGAGTTTTTTTTACCTGAGGGAGTACGGCTACTACCCGTGGCTCTACTCTACCGACTTTCTCTTGGGCGTGCTCGGTATGAACCATCTACGGGTCAAAAGGGATGTGCTCATTGTAACTTATTTCTTCAGACTGATTCGTGGACGATTCGAAAACTCAGCTATTATGGAGAGCATTGGTTTCTATGTTCCCGATGGTTATCTCCGTCACCGACAGCATATACTGTTTTATCTCCCGGCTTGCAGAACTAACTTGCCAACGATTATGCCAGTCGGGAGAGCAGTCTTGTTGTTAAAAAGAATCTCTTTGAATATCGACATGTTCAGCATCAATGTAGCACAATTTAGAAATCAAGCTTTATTGCTGTTAGTCTGATTGTGCTTCATTGATTTTTAAATTGTTCATTGATGTTTCAATTGTTTAATTTGTTTAAATTGTATATATTATTTAATTGCTTAAATATGCTTTTTTAATATTTTTTCTATTTTATAAACGATTTGAAATTTTAAATTTGTTATGTTGAATAAATTGAATTGAAACAAATTGAAAAATACTATCAACAGCACGTAAAATGTATGTTCACGTGAATATGGAATAATTTGAATTGATACTTCGCGTTTCGAAATGTATTGCTTATTTCACTGCATCTCCCGAGAAAATCCAATCCAGTAAGGTGGGTTACTTACTGTATCTATTGTAGAAGCGAGAAATAATCTGTGAACTGCTTTAACTCTTGAGAATGTATTCATGCTCCACTGACAACTCCCTTCCCCCCATCTTCCTACTGTGCTGGAACAAAACGCAGAGGCGCGCAATATGCAAATATTACGCACCTACTGTTGTTACTAAAAAATAAAACAAAATTTTAATTGAGCATTTTCCCAACCTTCCTCTTCCCAACATCTTCTCTTCTCTACTTCTTCACCTTACAACACACACACACCCCAAAAAGGATGCCATAGCCCCACTGACTCGGACGTTGGGGACCATTATTGTGCGGTATTCATATAAAATAAAAATAGAACAGACTTTTGTATTAATACACCTACTACCTACCCATGTCAGGTAAGCAGGATTGACCAATAATCATTTCGATTTGATGGTCCAAATCCAACTATACTTTTTACCTAGTAGTTCTGTGAATAGTAGACTTCGCTTAATGTTGATTACCACGACTTCGAGACTCCGAGCTCTCGCAACGGTTTGGTGGAATAAAAAGGTACTATCAAACACGGCTACCATCTTGACAGAGTTGACCGGATACGGTACACATAAGACCTCAATTTTAATTGCAGTATGGTGTTGAGACACACGCCACATTAAGCAAAAGGATCTGGAATGATTTTAAGCCAAACGCCACATCTTTAGGCAAAATAATCTGGTATGGTGTTGAGACAAATGCCACATATTTAGGCAGTAGTATCTGGTTTGGTATTGGGACAAACGCCACATATAATATAATATAATTATAATATATATATAATTTGCCCCGGTCGTATTAGGCTGGGCGCATACATCCGATTTTGCTTTTCGGTTGTCTGATCAGACAATCGAATCGGATTAACACCGCACACATCTGATTCGAAAACCGAATAGGTAATACGACCGGGGCCACGCCCTTTTTCAGACCGGATTGGACGGCCGGCGTGGAAGGGCGTGGCCTATTTTTATTACCGATCAGGTTTTCGAATCGGATGTGTGCGGGCTTTCATAAGAAATGTACGACGCGAAGACCTTCCAGTTGTCTGATAAGACAATCGGATGGAAAAATCGAATATATGCGCCCAGCTTTACCTACCAGGTTTTGGGATTGGATGTGTGCGATGTTAATCCAATCCGATTGTCTGATTAGACAACCGGAAAGAGAAATCGGATATTTGCGCCCAGCCTAAGACAAATGTTCCAATTATACCCAATAGTTCAGCGCTCTGTCTCACTAAAATCGTAACGCCGATCGTGGTAATGATTTTACAATATTCATTTGTCATTTTGACCGCGTGCAAGACCAACCGATGGGTTTGCCGATGCCGGCACATTGATAACATTACATACATAGATAAAAATCTAGATACCTCCATTTTTGTCATTAAGTTTAATTTGTGAAACTACCGACTAATGCCCTTTTTTGTGGCTTTCGCATATTACGAATAGTAAAAAATATACAGTATTTATTGCTGTTGTACTGCCTCAGTAAAAACATTTAATTTTTGTTTAAGGCTAAATTTGACAAGCGATTACGTATGAAATCGATTCCGTATCGACAAAAGATCCACAGAATTCCGTATGCACAAAATCGCATGGCAGATACTAAGTGCGACGAGCGTACACTAGTGGTGTCAGGACCTAAAGCCTGAGAGCTAAACTTAAAACCCATAATTTCAGGCAATCATATTCGTAAATGGCAGAGTGGCACACCAAATTGCATAGCTAGGCTAAACGGTTAATACTTTCCATTGACATCTGAGGTCCTACCCTAAAGTCACTTAGAGAACAATTAAACTATTTCATACAGTAGTGCGTAAATTTTTTTTAAAAAAAGAAAGACAAACATTCCCGGGTTAGGAATAACCCAACAATGTTTGAAAATCTCCTACTACCACCACAGAAAGCCGAAAATGTTGCTTGTGTTGCGATGGAGGACTTGGCCAGCCGAGGAATCGAACACGGGACGCCCGGGTGGGACCCAAACGCGATGCCCACTCAACCACTGACCAGTTAAAACCACCACACGTGTGTGTCGAGTTGCCACACAAAAAGTCAACAATCTTTCAGTAACTATTGTTAATTTCGTGAGCAAAATTTTTTAACCTCTCAGCCCTCGACCATAATTTGTCAGTGCTGCAAAATATTTCCGGTGTGCAACAAAATACAAATAAATGGAATACTTCTGAGCATATACGAAAACTAAAAACTGTTTTTGAAAGGTAATAAAATACGCTTTAAAATTTAAAAAATCGCAATAAACATAAATTTGAAGCTTAAAAATTTTGCGTGCTAGCATAAAAAAGTTTTGAAAATGGCTCACTTTACGTTTTTTCTATCTAAAATTACTTGTGACAAAAAATAAAATAAAAACTTTTACTTACATATTTTATAAAACAAATAAACATTGTTGTTACCTCACTTTTTTGTCGTTGCATTTAAAAGTAATTGATAAAAAAAATCCCAAAGTTTCATAATTAAAAAAAATACTGTTATACGAAACCTTGATTTCATAAAAATGTACATTTGACTTCTTTTGTGGTTAATTTTTAATTTTGAATACAAGCCGTGATATTTTTTCTTTCCAACACCGTGTATATTATATTTCTCACTTTGATTGTAAGGATTGATTATAATGATTTCTATGAGACCTTAATGAGTTGTTCCGAAAAGCCAATAAATTAGCCTAGGAGTAAAGCTTTTTAAGGTAATTTTCTAAAGTAAAGCTTTTTAAGGTAATTTTCTAAATAATTGGAAAGAGCCTAGGAAGTCATATTTGAACATCGTCTTTGAGGTGATTTTTCATAAAAAACGGCGTTCCACAAATTATCAAAAAATATTATTATCATTTCTCGTTGTTTTATTTTACATGAAATACGTATCAAAGATTATCGTGTACTCTTTTTTTATTCAATATGTTTTATTCATAAGAAAATGTCACAAAAATTATTTTTATGGACTTTCTCGCATTCAAACTCACCCCAAGACGCCACTGTTGACACAATGCTCCCAAGTTTATGTTATATTTATAAAATGAACATTACATTTACAAATTGCGCCTATTCATGAGCCGACGAGTACAAATAATGCCAGGAGCACCGTAAAAACCTTCTCAGGTCTCAATTTGTAAGCTTTTAGCTAATGATAGTCGATTCTTTCTAACAAATTCCAGAGTATAATACTGAAAGTGTGTGTTTTTATAAGCACTCGGAAGCCTTTTCACGTTCTTACATACTTTTGTACAATATGCAATGTGAATGTTGGGAAAATGTGAGGCAAGGTAAGACAATAATAAGGTTGGTAGTATCACGATACTGTAATATTACATTAACTCCAGTAATTAGTAAATAAGTAAATAGATAGTTAGGACTAGTTAAGAACCTTGGTTAGAAGTTAGTTAGAAGGGTTACCTTTACGCTTTACTGAGTCTTTCCTGACCCGGTGCGTCATGAGGGAGGCGAAGATATGGATGCGGCATTCCGCAAACATCGCCAAAACGCCGCAGTGACGCGGTAGCACCAACATTAATTAGTCTGTATTGTAGTCGCAATTATAAGAAGTTTGCTTGTAATTGGACCATAAATAATAAATTATTTATTTGAAAACAAATAACTTTGTATACCTACAACACTTGTTTAATCTTTATTATCAACATGTTTCAAAACCAAGTTTCTTCGTCAGAATAAATTTTATCCATTGGTTTTGAATCATGTTGATAATTTTGATTAAGTTAGTGGCGTATACAAAGCAATCATATCAGACATACTGAATCCTTGACAAAATTCAAACAAGACGTAAAGAAATGGATTGTTAGTATTGGACGCCACACTACTGCAAACATCTGTAAAGTAAATCATTAATAGACAGTGAACAATTTGCATACGACCTAATCCATGTAAAATAACTTAAAAATAGAATCATGTCAAATTAATTAATCAATCCCATAAATAGATTTGACAGAATTTACTATACATCATCATTTACTGTACATCATCTCTTCCTACATTTACATAACTTTCTTTAAAGTGAACCCACACTTCCAATCACCTTTCCATTTTTATAGTATTCAATTGAATTTGTATGTTACTTAAAATATTCTTGTAATTTTAAATATGTACCTCTAAGCCTGTCTCAACACAGGTAAATCCTAGTGAGACAGGCATCAAATAAACCCTATGTATAACCCTATGTTTATAGATTAATAAAAAAAAAAAAAAAAAATCTGTTTTCATATAACTAAAAATGCCGCCACAGAGATAATTTGTGAATATTGAAGAATAAAATATTTATTTTATCCAGAATATGTTGATGTGGGTGCCATCCCACACACGCCAATATTACATTTATACACAAAACATAGTTGTCATTATGAAAAGATTAAAAAATAGTAAGTTACGCGTACGATACAGTTTAACTTCTCAAAGCTAAAGATTGGAATAATATTTATTATATAGCTAGTGAAAACATAGTTATTAGACACGAACATTCAATTCAAACTAAACGTTTATTGTAAATTGCACGGGACAGCCAAACATTATATCCACAATAAAAATTCTCGAATGTATAGACACCAACATCTGCGATTGCCCTACTAAAAAAACAGAGCAAATAAAATATCTAAGTATATCATTGAAGAAGAAGATAACACTTTTCAATCTAAATGAAAATATGAAAGAAAACAAGACACAGAAAAACAGAGAAAGACAATGGTCGCAACTGGGACTCGAACCCAGACCTCTCGTCTAACCGGGACGTGCGCGTTTTCCAATTTCGCTATTGCCACCTTCTGTCAAACCGTCATATTTGTCAATCTCATATTTCAAATATTTAGAATCAACAATATTATTTTCAACTAGTTCTTTTTCCATATAGACGAGAGGTCTGGGTTCGAGTCCCAGTTGCGACCATTGTCTTTTTCTGTTTTTCTGTGTCTTGTTTTCTTTCATATTTTCATTTAGATTTAAAAGTGTTATCTTCTTCTTCAATGATATATTACGTTGATGGGAATAACCTTCAAAAGTTATAAAAAGAGAGTTTTTCTCGTAAAAAATTAAAATATCTAAGGTTCATAATTATTGACCATAGCCTCAGATCAGTTGGACACATCATAAAATTATTATCAACACATAACAAATAAACTCCCCAAAGCCAAACACATTTTACTAAACATGAGAAACATAATATGTAGCGATGTATTGTATCACAAAGAGGTATTGTAATTCAAAAGCATGTGCAAAAATTGCGATTTTCAGTTAAAAATAAAATATCCATGCATTCACCAACTTTCTTGTGTAAAAAGACCTCCATCTTTTTTTTCGTATTTTTCTACCGTTAGTATTAGATAACGCATCTAATACTAACGGTAAAAAAATACGATAAAGTAGATGCGGTAAAGGTAACGCACCTTGCAATAATTATTGCTAATATATTATATTTTGAATGCAAAACAAATTTTTCATATTTTTTTTTAACTTACATTATTTAAAAATATTTAATTACGGAAAAAATAGATGAATATTGCGGCTGTTTGGTTTTTAACAAATATTTGAAATTTCATGAAATTTATAAATGTTTTCTGAAAATATGAGAAATTCAGATATATTTTTTTCGCATTACAAGAGAAGAAGTACGTGGTTTTCTAAAAACAATAATATGTTGCATTTTGTCAATCCATAATACAGGTGAAAATACAGTAGAATAAGGAGATAATGTTTTGGAAAATGAAAATTTTTAGTTGTCCAAATTTTTTAATAGCATCGTTTAGAAGAGCATAAAATTTATTTACATTTTTGTTAATATCTGTTTTTTCTAGAGAGGACCAGTCTGTTGTATTTAAGTAAACAGAAGTTTTGGAAAATTTGATTTACAGAAGTTTTAAGATGACTTGATATTTTAAAGATAGTTGATATTAACAAAGGGAATAATTATATCCAGAGGAGGGTGGTAAACATCTACAGCTAATAATTTTGCTGAAGACTTATATAAATACGGTAGCAGTTGGCTCGCCGCAAAAAATTAAATCTAGAATACGACTACATTAGTGACAGTATTTAGTTGTGGCATTGATAAGTAATTCTACATACCCAGAATCTCTCTCTCTCTCTTCAGTAATATATTGCCTATTTTTTTTATATTCATTTTGACTATTTTATCTTATTTAATTATTTTCTCCGTTTTATTTCATTTTAACACTAAATTTAATAAAATTGTAAAACGGGTTTCCTGGACGGGCGGGCATTACACATCATCAAATAATTTCGGAAAATAAAGTCATCATTTAAAAAACGTCGTCGTACCCACGTAGTGAGAAAAATTATTAAAAATAATAATGGTTACATACAAACCGAAGTTTACGCAGAGCATGTTTGGATGAAATCAATGAATTTCCAAACGAATATACTGTCATAATGACTGTTCCAGATTTGAACGATTTTAAATGCAAGCATTTCAACAAACATCTTTAATTCTTCCTAGCAGCGTTTCCTGATTTGTGTACATTATGTAAATACGGGAACGTATTCATTGATATCCCGATAAAATAAATGTTTGAATTTAATCTAATCCCGCGTAACCGCATTCTGGAGGAAACGAGATTGGATTTGTAAAAAAGAAAATGACAGATGGTTTGATAGATAAGTCGAAGCGGCGCGCAGCGGGCGAAGGAAAGGTGTGAGAAGCTGCCTGAAATTGCTTAATCTTTATCAATTTTATAAGGAAAAACCAGCGAGGGCTTTAATATAATATTTTAAATCCTGACAACGATGATGGAGTACGAAGTTTGAATCTCCCCCCAAAAAAATATTTGGCAACGATATATTATTTTTCACGCAAATTATGTGAATTATGGTGTTTGTTCCTAGAATGCGATTTAATACATTTAGTCTGTAAAATAATATCATTTATAATATTCATTTTATTTTAGTCATTTAAGTTACGCGTAGTTTCTCCTTGCAAAATGTGCAAACAAGATATTATCTCACGGTTTCATGAATAAGGTCCAAACCTTGAATAATATGGCTGGTATCATATAAATGCATTCCCTTGCAAATTTGGGACAAATTCTTTTATTATTTGTAAAGTCGGTACTTTGAATAAGTACCCTCAAATAACACCTACTTATGTTTATGACACTCCCTAGGAGAAGTGTCACCCTCAAGGATAAATGCGCCGTCGGCTTTAGCCAAGTAAAAAAAGTAATAAAATTTTGCAATATTTGTTAATCCCTGTAATATTAAGATGTATTTTTATTGGTAGGCCTCTAGGGCCGACTTTTAGGTAATTGTTTTATTATTGTCTGTAAGTTAGATTTTAAAATTAGTGTGGGAACTGCTATAATATCATTTTCTCACCAATTTTTTATGTACCATGTTTACTTTAAATAATAGCGATGTTGATATGGAGAGTTAGTATTGTTTTGACGGTGAAACGGGAAGGTACATGTTGTACCTTCGGAGTTATTTAATCAAACTCGAGCAAGGGGGGTACATATAGGTGCCTATCTCCAGTAGAGTGTTGTAATCAATCTCTGATCTGAGGGGTACATGGGTGCCTGTCTTCAGTAGAGTGTTGAGATATCGAGGGAAATAAAGCCTTCGATATTTGTCGGTGTGGTGGGATCTTGGAGATCACTATTGTCACCAGTATTGTATTTTTATTTAATAAATTGTGTTGAAGAATAACAAGAAGTGTTTTCCTGCAAATTCCATCGAGTTGTGCTTTCGTACCACGATAGTAAGAAGTAAAGAGCAAGAGTATTCACACTATTGAGCCATAGATAGTAACGGGCAGGTATCTTCAATCGTAACACTTACACATTTCATCACTTCAGTTGGACAGTGTTCTAACTGACATGAACTTTGAATACAAAACCATTACTTTTGCTCATTTCTATAACCAAAATAATTTTCAGAAACATTTCAGAACAAATTCTAAAATCAAGTTCACTTTGGTTCGATAGGGTGCTAACTTTGCCCTACCGTGTTTTGAGGTTTCAAAGTTTGCAAAGACAAATTTTCGTACAATCTATTTGAGGAACGCTGCGGCGAGAGATCAGTGAAAGATGGAGCAGTTGGTTGAGTCAAGGTCTTTATTAATGCTACGTAGCGGACAATACAGTAGTGTACGATGATATGTCAGTTTAGCGGAGTCGTGAGGTCGTCGTGCGGTGGCGGTGAAGATCACGGGTCTTCAATTGCCAGCAAATTGATTGATACCGTGGTTGGTGTTGAAGTCATTTGCGATGCAGGAAACCTTGAGAAGCGAGAGGATCTCGAAAGCTGTTCCCTAAAGCTGAAGGTGCGGCGGACCTTGTAAGCAGAGTAGAAGTTGATTAAACACACTACCCATCTTTGACGGTTATAACATGTGTTATATTTGCTTTACCACGGGCAAACACTAATTTTTATGTTGGGACTATTCAATAATAAATTGGTCCTTGTCACTATTAGGTTTATTATTGTTTTTATGTGTTTACAATAAATTATACTTCTGGGTCACACGACCGATCTTAACTGGCTATGAATTGTATCTAAGGCTGGCTGGCGAGTGTTGACCGCTCTCAGTGGCCGTGGCTGGTGGGGCAACCCCGGCGATATCTGTCGGAACTTGAGAGAAGCTCTAACCCTAACTACATCTATTGATATCAGCAAAACTAAGCGTCTTTTCAAAACACTACAACACGTTACATACGTGTGAAAAGAATACCCACATGATATCTTAATATATATATATTTCTTCTGACCGTGTGTATGTCACTGAACTCCTTCTAAACGGCTGGACCGATTTTGATGATTTTTTTTTGTGTGGGTTTAAGGGGATTCGAGAATGGTTTAAATTCACAATTTGGTCCACTGGAAAATGTTCTTTTAATTATTTTTTTTTTTATTTCTAAGGAGTTTGATTGTTTGAGTTGATTTTGGAATGTTTTACACTGGATCCGGCAGACTGCGCTACCATCGCAGTATAGAATATTCAATATTATTCTATTTTAATTTTAGTTTGTCCCGACAGTTGTGTACAGGACAACGTCTGTCGGGTCCGCTATAAATAAACAAACAAAAAAAAAAAAAGTGGAACATTCAAGAACACTCTCGAATGTTGTCCTGAGCAAAGCCGGGTAACCCAGCTAGTTTTTTTATATAAACCACGGGTATAAATGTTCCTTGTGACCAACGGATGAAGTAAGAAAATCGTCAAACATTTTAAGGTAAGGCTTTTCTTTATCCTTTTTCCTAGTGATAAAAAACGCGATCAAATGTTCTTTGTTAAGTGTTTTACTGTCCAAATAAGTTGCTAATCGGGAACTAGATAGACATCAGGACCTCTCGCTTTCCGGGCGAACGCGTTAACCACTGCGCCACGGTGTCGATATCCAATTCGGTCATTTTTAACTGTATCATACTTCGAGTAAGAACCACCCATACTATCTTCATTTTTCTAAGCATATTCTATTGGCAGCTACCTTTATGTATGATTGCAAGATTCAAACCCGAACTAAATGCAATCTAGATAGTGTCTGAAAAGTCAATAGGTGTCGCATATTAAATAAAATGGATAAAGACTTATCCAGTATAACATATTTTTTTAATAATTTTTGGCCGAGCCACCGAAAATTCCTTAGTTTGTAAAACTACCCATATATAATGGTGAGCGCTGGATTTATGAAATTATTTCCTTTACCATTCGTTCAATTGTAATGAAACTTTGGTGATTTGTTGTGGGCACCTTTGCAAAGGTTTCTATATATAATAGTGAGCTCTGGCTTTATTAAATTCGTATTAAAAATTACAATAGGTGGCATGCGAGTTGTTTGAAAAAAGTGTGTGTTTCAAATAGTTTGGCGGAAGGGTGGTAAGAAGAAAGGCAGAGGAGAACGGTAGTGAGAACGGGGACGCATAAAAAGTGGGGAAAAGAGGGGAACAGAGAGGAATTTCGAAGGAGATTATATATTAGCGATACTGGATAGCAAAGGGATAATTTGTAAAATAATTGCGATGAAAACTTTGGTGAGTTTTTGAGCGCACGCCCGAGAGTCTGTAATGGAGTCTGAAGTGTGAAGAGTCTGGACTGCGCAGAGTAGACGCAGACGCAGAGCAGACGCAGAGCAGACGCAAACGCAGAAATCGGTAACCAGCATAGCTGCGACACAGTTAGACGCACGTGTCATATAGAATCTGCGCCGCGGCCGACAAAGTGCTGTGCAGACGCATTTCTGTGCGGCCCGTGTCTGCCCCTCAGTGTACGCCATTTCATACACATTAATACATTACAATATCTACCATGCTCTGCTCTGATCTAATCTGCGCGGCCTGCGTGTCTGCATATGCCCAGCTTTATACACCGATTGGAAAATAAAATTGTTGAGTGACTAAGAAGGAGTGCTCGGGTTCATGGTGGTTTGTCTAGTTCTTGACGAAAGATGCGTCTGCCCTGCGTGGTGGGCTGGATTGGGAAAAACTGATTGAGAGAGGCCTATTGGTCTCTCCAGCAGGACTCTCTCGATCCATCGCCTTGCACCACAGTGGGAGGGATGGTTCATATGTTCGTCACTCTTAGACTCACTGAACTTAAAATTGGACTCACAGATTCCTCCCCATTACACGGTAGATGCATCTGCCCACATACTGCGTGGCCTATTGGACTCTCCAGCAAGACTCTCTCGATCCACCGCCTTGCACCACAGTGGGAAGGAGGGTTCATACGTTCGTCACTCTTGGACTCACTGACCTTGGACTTGGACTCACAGACCCATGCTTCAAACCTTTTCCTTCCCAGATCTTCCTCTCCACACAGCATCCCCAAAAATTATTGAGGCCCTAAGGGAAATTATTTTATTCTGGACCTCCTGTGTGGAGCTATTATAAAACAGAGTATGCAATTCACACGCGTAGAAGTGAATCGTTCAGAAAACTAAAGTAGACAAGACTGGGGAGGCTACGAAGCATCGCATAAAAGGAGAGAAGAGACCGATTTTACTATCTCATTCTCTCGCAGGCTAAATCCTTTAGATGTATGTGTTTGTCTCTTTTTAGTGTCATTGCTATTTTTTGTTTCATCGAGTTTCAAATCACAACGGTGCTGAAAAAGTTTTCACTTCAAAAAACGGTACCATTTTGACGCACCAGCAATTTTGTTTCGGATAATAGTAAAAGTTTTAACGTAAAGCGCAAAGCTGCCCCGAGTGAGCGATCAGCCGGAATCGACAAGGAAAATATCTTTTCCTGAACACTAAATAAGCTGGGGTACGTGGAAGCTGGGAGATATCACAGGTGAAGTATTGGATCACTCTGGTTGCTTTAGTATCCAAAGTATCAACTTTTTCAAAATTTTTATTTATAATTTTTTTATTTATTAATCATCAATGCCCTTATGGGTTTTTACATGTTCTTTTATTTTTTATAATTTAGTGCATACAGGTCTCACAAACAGTGTTAACCACTCCGGTCTATCGCCTGTGTGCAAATTTTTTGTCTTAAACAAACTGTCAGATTTATAAAAGTTTTTTGGTAGAAAGCAGTAACTTTGTGGTTTGACACATTATAAATTGAAATAACACAATAATTTTGTTTGTAACCACGATTTATTTAATTTTTCCACTACCGACCGGTTTCACCTTACATAAGCATCTTCAGGGTATATATTTAAACATTTTAATTTTTATACCCTAAAGATGCTTCTGTTACATATTTTTCTATAACCTATTACAAAAAGAGGAAAATAATTTCCCTCAGGATCTATGTCATCATTGAAGATGCTGATGAAGACGTGGAGGGCTTTTTTGGGGAGAGAAAGGAGTGAGCATTGGTTTTGAAGAGACCCATGTTGTAGGGAGGAAACATAGAGACCGGCAAATCGTTCCAGACTAGAATGAGTCATAGAAGCGATCCGTTCTCATGTGACAAATGTCAACCGTGTATATATGTTGGCCGCGTTTTTGCGTTTTTCCCAGCTAAGCACCGGTGCCGAGGGGATCAATGACGATTTGGGAACATTTTTCATTGAAATACCGGTAGAACAATGTAGTGTTCTGTTATTTTGTAAACACACTAACAGATTCTCCAACACCCTTGGATGGAGATAACTTCTAAAATAATAAACTCTGGTTCGTTATCTGCGATTTATTTATACTTCGCGTATACAATTGGGACTACGGTAGTCAACCTATCTAGGAGCTGGCTAAAATGGTTCTGTCGAGTCAACATTCAAACACCGCCTCTGAGCTGTCCTGACCCCCTGTCGGAGAGCTTAAACACTACGGCTTGTCATCTAGCGGATTCTACCGAAAGCCACGAAACACCACAAACAAGGACAGTATTCTCATCCGACGGCTGTGCAGAGATCGCAATCCGTTTGTTAAGATAGGAGAATCTATCAAATAGACCGCCCATTTCTTCGCAGTGTCGAGGGGTTTTTTCAGATATTTTGGGGCTCCAGACCAGAAGTGGCTGCCAAATTCAACCTTGAGTTGCACTTAAAGTATCTACGAGTCCATGTATAGTACACCCAGCTTCTGAGAGGCTAACTTAACTCCGGCTTCGATGGGGCCGTACCTGAGCTGGTCACTTAGAGTTACACCAGGCATATCAACAGAAAGCCTGTTTGGAAGATTGCTTCCGTTGAAGAAGACTAGATTCTCATATCGATCCCTTTTAGACGTAATCAGACATGATTGGGTCTTTAAAACATTAAATTCGACGAGGTTATTCTTACACCAACAGAAAACACTCTTGAAGTAACCGACCATTCCTTACTTCAAAGCCCTCTGAGCCGTTGGAGTTTAGTGTTAGTTAGTTCTTTATAAAATATTGTAGGCGTTACATGTTGAAGATTTGTAGATTTGATTTGAAAAATATCAAAACTTGATCAAACAGGATTTAATATCTCCAAAAAAATTATCAAACACAGTAAAATAAAAAAAAAGATTTTCTTCATTGTAAGCATTTCTCTGGTTACACATACACATGTCAGATAATGAATTTAATGCAAAATGATTAACTTGAAATATATCCCGCTTTCAGAATAAATTAAAGGAGACCAAGTAGAAACCAATAAAACCAAATGAAGTTAACTGTAATCTGCCCGCTGCGACTAGCTACTACTAACTGGCCACCGAACACAAAATCCCTAGAGGTGTGATCTAGGGATTGAACTTACCTTTCAACTCCTAGTATTACTTGTACAATGTATGCTGTACAACAAAATGAAAATGCATTTAGGAAGCAGTGCATGCACTGAACAGAAAATGTACCTTAAATGTATGTTCGAAACCGATTTAACCTTCCTCGGTTCCTCAAATACTATGAACCCTTTAAACCTTTGGGTCATGTTGGCCCGATTTCAAAAATATGAAGCAATGATTTTAAATTAAATACAATATCTAATTATTTGTAGTATATCTTTAACAAATAAAAATGTTTCCAGTTTGTATTAGTGTCACAGTATAAGACGTAAGCATTGAAACTTGAAATATTATGATAATATTATGAAATATGGCTTTATGCCATCTTTTTGTCATTCATTTGTAACTTTAGGCCGAAACCATTTATTTTGTCTAGAAAATCAACAACACCCTTTGTTGTATTAAAGTCCATAATCATTTCAGGTTTCTTCTGCTCTGAATCATGT
Organism: Glyphotaelius pellucidus; assembly: GCA_936435175.1. Taxonomy (NCBI): domain Eukaryota; kingdom Metazoa; phylum Arthropoda; class Insecta; order Trichoptera; family Limnephilidae; genus Glyphotaelius; species Glyphotaelius pellucidus. Next base: position 27,668,932 of record OW386547.1, read on the forward strand.
TTTTCGATTTTGTTGTAGTTTGTGGTCAACAAAATGACCTTTTGTTTTTTTTTCAGAATGTATGAGAGAAGAGCCGTCTTTGAATTGAATGGACCTTTTTCAAAATTGGGTATTATTGACTCGAGACTCGAGATTATAAGATAGAAAAAACTTAATTTTCTTAACTGAGAGACTTATCTATAATTTAACAATGCTGATAATAAGTGAATTGATAATTTATAATAATTGTCATGAAGTCTTTATAAATTCTTACATCACATTAATTTTAAATTGGGAATATTCATCGAAAATATTAATTACTTCTCTCTGTTACAACTACTGGGACTCGATACATTAAAAGAAAGAAGAATTTGTTCCGACTTATTTTATTTATTTAAAATTGTTAATAATTTGTCGAACTCCCCTGAACTTCTTTCGTTGATATGTTTTCATGTACCAAGTAGATCAGTTCTTCTCAAATTACCTTATCATTGTAACAATACAGGATATATTGCTGAATTATATTCCATAGTAAATCGCCTGGATGTGCTTGGTAATAAATATGTTGTTGATGTCATAAATATTGAAATATTATCAACATACAAACATTATTTAATTAAAGCTGTTTGTCAGCGCTTCTAAGTTGGATTATCTATACTAATATTATAAAGAGGAAGGATTTGATTGTTTGTTTGTTTGTTTGTTTGTTTGTTTGTTTGTTTGTTTGCATCGAATAGGCTCCGAAACTACTGAACCGATTTGAAAAATTCTTTCACTGTTGGGAAGCTACACTATTCCCGGGTAACATAGGCTATATTATATTTTAAAAAAAATTAGGGATCCTTACTAAAACTCCAATAATGTAACCCAAGGTGTAAAAAAATTACCTAAAATATTCTTTACATCGCGTGCGCTGCGAAAACTATTGATGATAGAATAAAATAATGTACTACGACTTTGCAGAACACATTATTATCTACAAAAAGTGTCGCGACAGCATATGTCTAACTATTATAGTTATGCCACAATAAGTGTTCTTTTATTTTAAAAATTTAATTGAAATGCCGCCGCTAGAAAAGACTCTTTATTTGTATCTTGGTATTAATTCTTATCAAAATAAATTATTTTATATTCGAGACTGCTTCAATGCCTTTATATAACTTTTTGAATTATTCAATTCGGACATCCCATTTTAAAGATATCACGAGTTTAAAAATGTAAGTATTATACGATGTAAGCATCACTGGGGAACGGACCGTACGGGAGGACACCAACAAACAATCAAATCTTTCCTATCTTATATATAAAAATCAAAATTTGTTTGTTCGTATTTTATGCGCTGCCATACCGTTCATCCGATTGCGATGAAACTTTGGTGATTTGTTGTGCGCACGCCCGCAAAGGATAAAGGCAAATTCTGGCGTTATTAAATTTGAATGAATGAAAATGTGCGTATTTCATATATTTTAGCGGCAAGGAGGAAAGGCAGAGGGGAGGGGAACGGGAGAGGTGGGGTATGTGGGTGGGAAAACGAGGGATGTGAAGGCGGGGAAGGTAGAAGGGAAACGCGAAAGGGGAAGGGGACTCGGGAGGTGAACGGGGACGCACGGGAAAGGACATTCAAGGAGAATCAATTGATTTCTTTGCATTGCAACGCAAGCCGTGCTTTGTGCTTTGAGTTTTGGCTTTAAGCTTTGAACTTTAAGCTTTGAGCTTTGATTTTTGAGCTTAAAGCTTTAAACTTTATGCATTAAATGTTAAGCTTTACGTGTTGAGCTTTAAGCTTTGAACTTTGAGCTTTATTTTTAAGCTTTGTGCTATGAGTTTTAAGCTTTGAACTTAAGTTTAGAGCTTTGATATTAAGCTTAAACTTTGGCCTTTAAACTTAAAACCTTGCCTAAAGCTTGAGCTTTAAACTTTAAGTTTAATGTTTGAGCGTTACGCTTTCGGCTTTAATCTCGGAGCTTTAAGCTTTGAGCTTTGCGCAAAGCACAAGGCTTAGTGCTAAAAGCTTAAAGCTTAAAACTCAAAGCTTAAAGCTCAAAGCTCAAAGCTTGAAACTCAACGCTTTAATCTTAAAGCTCAAAGCTAAAAGCTCAAAGCTCAAAGCTTGAAGCTCAAAGCTTAAAGCTCAAAACTTACAGTTCAATGCCAAAATATCAAAGCTTCAAGCTCCTAGCTTTAAGCTCAAGGCTTTAAGCTCAAAGCTTTAAGCTCAAGGCTTTAATCACAAAACTTAAAGCTCAAAGCTTTAAGCTCAAGGCTTTAATCACAAAACTTAAAGCTCAAAGCTTTAATCTCAAAGCTTAAAGCTCTAAACTTAAAGCTCAAGCATAGTGCCCAAAGCTTATGGCTCAAAGCTTAAAGCTCAAAGTTTTAAGCTCAAAGCTTGAAGCTCAAGGCTTTAATCTCAAAGCTTAAAGCTCAAAGCTTAAAGCTCAAAACTTAAATTCAAAACTTAAAGCTCAAAGCTTGAAGCTTAAAGCTCAAGGCTTAAATCTCAAAGCTTAAAGCTCAAAACTTAAAGCTCAAAACTTAAATATCAAAGTTTGAACTTCAAAGCTTAAAGCTCAAAGCTTAAGGTTGAAGCTCAAAGCTTAACCCTTCAAAAATTTTAAAGCACAAAGCTTGAATCTCAAAGCTTAAAGCTCAAAGCTTAACCCCTCAAAAATTTGGCGTATTTTGTCAAAAGGTATAAATGTTTCGATATATATCGACTTTGCAATAAAAATTCAAATAAATGGAATATTTGTAAACGTATCCAAAAACTAAATACTGGTTTTGAAAGGTGATGAAATACGCTCAAATAAATGGTATTATTAGAAATTACGAAAACATTTTTTAAATTCAAAATTTTTTAATGTTAACTTTAAAAAAATTTTAAAATGCTCAACTGACATTTTTGATATTAAAATTACTGATCTATAGAAAATGTGTTTGTTTCTGTCTATGTGTGTGAGATGTTTTGCGTTGCTAAACCGTTCATCCGATTGCGATGAAACTTTGGGGTTTTGATGTGCGCATGCCCGCGATGGTTTCTATGTACGATTGTGAGTTTTGGCATCGCTATCATACATTGCTAACCGTTCATCCGATTGCGATAAAACTTTGGGGATTCGATGTGTTTAAGTCCGCGATGGTTTCTATACGTGCATAGTGAATTCTGGCATCATCTGGGACGAACGGGAAAGGGTTAGTAGAGCGAATTTTTTTCTTTATTAAGTGGCATAGCATATGCCGGGAACCCGCTATTGTATTTAAATGCCTGTGTCAGAATTTGGTAAATTGAATTATGTAATAGAAAGTACCTACCTTAAAATTCTAAATCTATACTAATATTATGAATTATATTTATTTTACGTTTTCTGTCGAAAATGGCGAGTTATTGCTAACGTCAGAAGAAAAGCAAAACAAATCGTTGCCGTGAAAACCATGTTGATATAGATTTTTTTAATTCGGGCATTGTATGTAATACTTATCTCTAAAAAATGAATCGCCGAAATGTATTTACGCGCATGACTTCCGAACGACTGCACCAAATTGGATTTTACTACTGGTGAGCTCTGGCATTATGAAATATGCAAAAGGTGGCAAGCGAGCTGTTTGAAAACTGAATGTACCGGGAAAGAATGTATGAAATGCGGGAGGGGGACTCGGGTAGGGGGTTCGCGGGAGGGGGAGGAGGGAAACCCGGGAGGGGGAGGGGAATCTGGGAGGGGGAACCTGGGAGGGGGGAGGGGAGCTTGGAAGGGGGGTTCGCGGGACGGGGAAAGGAGTAGTGGAGTGGGGGGAGGGAAGGTGGAAGAGGCGGAGTGGGAACGCGAGAGGGGAAGAGGACGCGGGAGAGGAAGGGGAGGCGGAAGAGGAACGGGACGAATGGGAAAGAACACGCAGGAGAAAACAATTTATTTATTAAATGGCATGGCAACGCATGCCGGGTACCAGCTATAATCAAATATACTTTGAATGTTTATATTCTTCATCAATATTTACTTCTTTTTTAAAAATTCATATTGTTTTAGATATGGATTTCTAAATTTATTTTTGTTACCTACTTTAACCTACTTATTTTTTTAGTTCAAACATCACGAAAACGAGTTGTTTTTTTTTCTTCATATTTGTATTTATAATAGCTTAATATTTTTACTTTATGCTGTCACTTCAATATGTACTTTTAAATTTTTTCTCAACTATGTTTATTCTGTATCCAATTCAAATTTATGTAATTCCTATGTAAAAGCCGTTAATCGGCGGTATTTCATAATAAATAAATAAATTATATTAATTATTACGACTTTTGTGACCAGATACATTTCAATTTCATAATGAATTTCATTTTTCAATTTCCGAAGAACCGAGGAAGTTTAAAAGAAAACTACGCCAATAAGTACCTGAAATCCCCGACCCCTAGGCCCAAATTGTTTAACTGTTCAAAAAGCATTTCGAAGTTTGAAATTTTTTTTAAATTTCCTTTAGAAATTAATATATATTGATCGTCCTTTGGGCATGCCGACACGCACACAACGCACTTCCATACCGTATTCCTTCAGTGCTACCAGCGCTGAGTGGGAAAACGTTCGTTCTGCATTTTACGATGCCCTATTGGAAGGCGAGCTCGCCGATGCATTCCGTAGGGAAGTGTGTTGTAAGGAAGGCATTATTCAAATGGTATTTTATTGGATGCACTTACAAAGCAGTCTGATCTACATATATTATTTTAATTTAGATAATAAATTTAGCGCGCTGCAAGCCAGGGTAAATAATTAATGCATGACATGAGAAACAACCATACATTTTAAAAAATTTTGTTAAAAGATGTAGAAACTTAATTAAAAATTAAAAAAACAAAACAGTATTTAAAATGTTAGAAAGTGAATGAATATACTCCAATCGTTTCCAATAAATATGCAACACCAATTTTTGTGACTATTGTAAAAAGGGATGGTTCGATAAGAAACACACGGAGATTACAAAAACAACATTGAAATTAATTATTGAAAAATACCCACCCATAAATAGATTATTTGCAATCACAGATGTCAGGAAGGGTCCCACCTGGGCCTCGCGGGTTTGATTCCTCGGCTGGCGAAGTCCTCCATCACGACTCTAGTAACATTTTCGGCTTACTGTGGTGGTTGTAGGAGATTTTCAAACATTGTTGGATTATTCGTAGGCCGGAAATGTTTGTCTTTCTTAAAAAAAAAAAAAGTCAATCTAATAAATTTAATAAACTCGTCAAAGATTACAAGAGTGCGGTACTTTCGCGTAAATATGGAAAACTGCTTATTTTTGTGTCAATGATTTTGAATGTTTTGAATTTCTAAAGATAGAATCCGACCTACGGGTAATAAAACAGAAGGTATTTAGTTATCTTCGCAACCAAATAACATTTATGAGTAAATTTTTTTATAGGTGTGATAAATTTTTATCGAACGTTTATTCCGAAAATTTTAATATTCTTAGAACCATAACACCGATGGCTAAAAAAAGACACGAAATTTGATTTCAATCAAGATTGTATTGTAAAATAAAGCGTACGTTGTGTAGGAGCAACGTGTTAGCACAAGATGATCTAAAAATAATATTCAAAGTAGTTATGACGGGAGTTTTCAAGGAATCGGCGGAGTTTTAGTAGTTCACTTGTATGGAAGAGTTCAAAGACCGATAGCATTTATTTCATGAAATCTGTCAGAAGCAGACGAAATATTCGTTTTTAGACCAGAGGCAACTACAATTATTTTTGCATGTAATATATTTTTTTAAATATCTACGCTAGAGACTTTTTATTAGAGGTTGATAATCAACCATCACATTTTTAGAAATTAAAGAAATATCAGCGGTAGCATTTTTTTTTTTTTTTTTACATGAAATACCGCACAAGAGGCCCAACTGCTCCCGTCTGGAGCCAGTGAGACTATGGCATCCCCAATTGGGGTATGTTGTGAGGCTGAAGGTAGTGGGGGGGGAAGGAGATAGGGAAGAGGTAGGTGGGGAAGTACCTGGCTATTCAGATCTGGTCACTAAACACGGCTAAAGCCATTTCAAGCAACGTTTCAATTCTGAATGGTGGTCTTACACCAGGGCGATACTATTAGTATCTTCCACTCTGGAACGTGCCGCAAATATATCATATATTATTTTAAATGAATAAATTGTGAAATAACACAAATTAATCAAATAAAATTTATTTGCGCACGCCGGGTTCGAACCCGCGACCTTCGGATTGTGAGTCGAGAGTCTTGCCTCGGGACCACGGAGGCCGTCAAAATGAAAAGTTGCAACATATTCAACGGAAATAATGTCATATTTTTTTAGGTACTTATAAGATTCAATATGTTTAATCTGATCAAAACCGTTCGTGAAATTCACGCCCTTATAATTTTGTTCCGATAACATCTGAAACATAGTTTACAAAAGGCGTTTTGGTCAATATTTGTATCTATTTTTTTAGGTTACTGAAAGTCCACTTATCGTTAACAATTTATAATACTATTTTATAACTATAAGCTAATTTACTGTGTCCATAACTTCTTGAAATAAATTCTAGTGTATCTTTCCTAAACCTAAAATAGCCGTAAACATTAAGCTGCAAACGAGAACAGGCTCCTGTTTTGTGCATTAAATGGGTTCATAAAACTGAAAATGTTGGCTTAGAACTATGCATTCCAAACATGGTAACAGGGAGCTAATTTGGAAAGACAAACATATATAGGGTAAATTATTTCAAGCATGATCCCCGAGCCTTAGCCACTTTCAGGAAAAAAGTATTAGTTCACATCAGTTCACCCCGGTTAGACTTCTTAAAGTACAGTATAAGTATAGCAGGTAGCTGGACAGTGAAGAATATATTCCTTGACTCGGTTTAGTTCTGTTTATCAGCAACAAAAGACCAAGTTCCATTTCATCACGTTTCATGATACTCTTAGTGGGGCACGGTCAGGGGCCCGACCGATTCGTCAAAGTTTGGATTTTTCTAATAACAGTAAAATGTAATGACAGACGGCCGGCGTAGTCCAGCGGTAAGGCTCTTGACTCGCATTCCGAAATTTTATTTGATTAATTTGTGTTATTTCACAATTTATTCATTTAAAATAATATATAGTATATTTGTGGCACGTTCCAGAGTGGAAGATACTCTCAGTATCGCTCTGGTGTAAGACCAGATAGTGTAGATTCAGAATTGAAACGTTGATAGAAATGGCTTTAGCTGTGTTTGGTGACCAGATCTGAATAGCCAGGTACTTCCCACCTTCCTCTTCCCCATCTCCTTCCCCTCCCCACTACTTTCAGCCTCACAACATACCCCGATTGGGGATGCCATAGTCTCACTGGCTCCAGACGGCAGCAGTTGGGACTCTTGTGCGGTATTCATAAAAAAAAAACAGTAAAATTTCCGATCTCGAATAATTTCCCTCAGGGCTCATGTCATCTTTGGGGATGCTGCTGATATATTATTTTCTGTTGTTAACTTTTTGTAATTGTAACCCGTTGTAAACTGCACTGAACGCGTAAGTTTTTTAGTTATAAATGTTGCAAAATTTCGTTCACAAAAGATATACATAATAATTATTAAACAAGTTTGAAACGATAATGTTCATGTCTAAAGGTGAGAACTTTACTTACTTAACTTGTTTCATTTATATGTAACAAGCCTTCCAAGGGATAACGTTGACATTTGGGACATACCGTATTAGGCTGGGCGTACACATCCGATTTTACTTTCCGGTTGTCTGATCAGACAATCGGATCGGATTAACACCGCACACATCCGATTCGAGTATCGGATAGGTAATACGACCGGAGCCACGCCCTTTGGACGGCTGGATTGAACGGCCGGCGTGGTAGGGCGTGGCCTATTTTTATTACCGATCAGGTTTTTGAATCGGATGTATGCGGGCTTTCATAAGAAATGTATGGCGCGAAGGCTTTCAGGTTGTCTGGTCAGACAATCTGATGGAAAAATCGGATGTATGCGCCCAGCCTTAATGTTGTGCGAGATCAGAGGTTTCCAAACTTTTTTCTCGTAGACCACTTTCAAAATTTTACTGGTCACGGTGGACCCCCTGCTGGTACATTTCTACCATATTCCTAAAACTCGACACGCGTTGTAATGAATATTGAATGGCGAGGTGTGGTCTGTCACAACAAAGCAGTACCGGATCAACGACCAAACGGGGGCAAAATGGACCAGTATTCGAGATTATATTTGCCACGACGGAGGAGGCGTAATGGGATATGGGACGGGGGGGGGGGGGGTCCCAGTACAGTTCATCCATATCCCATTATGCCCCCTTGCCTTGCTGGGCGTTTTAAGATCTCACGCATAACTGGTACAATAACGTGCGCTGTACGCCAGTCGCTCTGTTATGGAGGGGGCGTAATAGGATATGAGACGGGGGGATAGAACTAGGGGTCCACCTGGACCACTTTGGGAATCACTGTGCTAGATAAACAGACTGTTTATGGTCAAAAGTCGAATTCAAAATTATTTTTCAACCAGATATGAACATACTAATTAAAAGATTTAATTAAAAGATAAGACATCTACGAAACGTTATTGTAAAATCGACATGCGATTCTTTGGGTTGATAAGATATGGACATTTTAATAATATCTTAATCTGAATCACGCATTGGTCATTGGGATAAACACAATTTCTTTGAAGTGAAACTTCATTAGCCCCGTTTTGATTTGATATTCGGATGAAACGGAACATTGCAGTACCTACGAAGCGTCAAACTGCGCTCATTGGCCGCTTTGATTACGACATCACTTTTCATGGCTCCTATTGGTTGAGATATGAAACGGAAATGACGCATAGGTACTGTGCTACGAAGCGTCAAACTGCGCTCGTTGGCCGCTTTTATTATGACCTCACTTTTCAAGGTTCCTATTGGCTGATAATGTGTGGGCGAAAGTTTCACTTCAACCGCGTGTGAACTACACTCGATTTTTTTCCACAGCACTGTCAAGCCAAGAACATTTAATGATTATGAAATCTCGAATGAGGTCAGGTAGTAATGGTGGATTTATTTGCAAGATGATGATCTTAAAATCTAAAATTCTTTCATAAAATATTTCATAACATTTTTTTTATTATAAGGGGCATTTTTATGCAAATCCAATAAAACCTGATGATCTAGCCAAGGTTCTCCGTGGGAGGTAGTTTTGAGCTGCTATTACTATAAATTACAAAATTACTCTTACTAGTTTTGGAAAGTTTGACCTTATGTTGAAAAAGAGTTCATGAGTTCCACAATATCATGTAATAAAAAAACTCCAAGAGTTTTTTTATTACATGATATTGTGGTTTTTATTGATTTCGTGAAAATTATTAGATTCTTACATCTCTCTTGAAACTAATAACCCTAAACTACACATTTAAACATTATTTTTAATACAGGGAAATGGATATGAAGGTGGCAGTTTGGGAGGCCGGTATGGGTACCGCCTACCCGGGAACCATTTATTGGATAACCAACACCTCTACCGTAGGTCACCTAAAGTGGTTCGCTTGATGGCTTAGCAGGGATGCCCGGGTTCACGTCTCTAATTTTATATCTAAATATGTTTAACTCTTTCAGATCTAAAAGTAGTGTAACTAAACTCACCAAGAGTGATTCTTCTTTTCTACCTACTGTTAAATTAAAATTTATGTTAAATCAAATGAAAGCAAACACTTAAAAACACCATGAAAAAAATTAAATGTATGTAATTATGAAGGTACCTTAACAACAGTGCTTCTTCGACTTTATTTTATATTTTGTAACATATCTATTTTGCCAGTAGGTACTGGCGACTTTTTTCTTAATTTAATTCGATTTTAAATTTTATCTTGGTGTGGTTGGTCAAACTGTCAACCGGAGATAGAAAAGAACGGAAATTCGGGAATGATGGCGGCAGGTGTGAGTTTGCGTCTTTGACCGAGGAGGTCAATTTTTTTTGAGCCTTGAAGGCGAGTTTGATTTTTGTTAAGTGCTGGAGCCTTAAATATTTTAATTTTGGATCACGAGTTGGTGATGCCGTGTAGTGGCGAAGGAGCCAGTGATTTTGCATCGAGCTGTCGGCAGATGCCTGGAGATTTTGTTGTTGCGTTCTGCTAATGGCGCGTGGTTTTCGGCTGTTGAAGCCGTGAAATTTTAACAATCTGCCGACCGATAATAGTTGTGTGACTGCCGACCGATATAAGAGAGGTGGCTTTATCGTATTCTGGGCACGCCAGGCTGATGGAGCCTCTTTCCTGTTGATGAAGGAAGACCGCTTGGACACGCGGATGGCATGCCGAGATTCCTGCTTTTTGGCCTCCTGGTTGGGAGCCTCGAGCCTCTTTCCTGTTGATGAAGGAAGACCGCTTGGACACGCGGATGGCATGCCGAGATTCCTGCTTTTTGGCCTCCTGGTTCGAGCCTCGAGCCTCGAGCCTCTTCTCTGGTGGCCATTCTACCCGCGACGACATTCCGTAACGGCGTATCTTTAATTAACGGCCTAATAAACAATCTCTCTCTCTCTTTCCGTATCTCAACCTCTGTGAATAATGCAGGTATTTATATTTTATACAACTATTGGTTTGCCAATTTCAAGTAATAAATTAAGTTGTTCTTATATCTCTAACTACTCTTTTACTTAAACATTCGATTTGGACCTCAGCCTTTTCCCCACTATCTTGAGATGGTAGTCGATTGCTCTTGTTTATTGGTTTCTGACAAGAATATATGTTACAATTTTTTAAAAGATCAAAATATTTTTTTTATTGTGTAAATAGTACCTACCATGTTTTCGTTTTTTTGCAGTTTTACATACAATTTCATTATTACATACAAATTCATTACATTATATACATACAGCAATTACAAATTTCAGAACAAAACTATAAATAAAGTAGTTCATAACTTGCTTTAATAACTTTAACACGTTGTTCGTGGTACGTTGATTGTTGAAATATATTTCTATTGATAATCAGAATCAGAATAAAAAAAACGCAACAGGGTTGTTTTTCTTTTTAACCTACATAAAGTTGTCTCCACCAGTTAGTGGAGAAAAATTCAACAGATATTATTATATTATTAATATAACCAATATTATTATTTTATAATAACTTTAAAATCTAATGTACCAAAGAGGTAAAGACGTTTAAAAAGAATATGTGTTTTTATTTTTGTAGTAAAAATTCGCTGCAGAGTTGTAACTCCTCGTGATAGAAGTGTATTTCTATCCCTTTCAAGTAACAGCGATTTTTATTTTTAATGATGTTCAATAAAATATTTTAAAAAAATATCAAAAACTTGTCACCTACAACTTTTATGTCGTAAGTTAATTCGGTCACGTGGGTTGTCATTCGAATTATGTATACACGCAGCTCGTGTTTGTCACCCCCAAGAGGCATTTTAGGCCTCATTCTCCCCATGCTAAAATTTCCCCTCTGAGATCCAGAGAGATTTCATTTATAGTAAAAACAAAATTTGACAGAGTGGTGAAAATGTGACAATGGTAAAAGTAATGTAGGTTAAAAAGAAGAACAACCCAAAATCCAAAAATGGATTCTCTTCTGTGTACCCTCTGACAAATAGCAAATTGACTGGTCGGTGGTTGAGCGGGCATCGCGTTTGGGTCCCACCCGGGCGTCCCGTGTTCGATTCCTCGGCCGGCTAAGTCCTCCATCACAACACAAGCAACATTTTCGGCTTTCTGTGGTGGTAGTAGGAGATTTTCAAACATTGTTGGGTTATTCGTAACCCGGGAATGTTTGTCTTTCTTTAAAAAAAAAATATATATATATATTAGAAAATAAGTAATTTTGGTGTTTTCAAATAACAGTTCTCAATAAAATATGTTCTTACCATTTCAAAGTATAAATAAATAAATATAGCACCGCTAGATACCATTTTTCTCATAAGTTTGGCTGTAAATGTCCATTGTATCAATTGATAATCTTTCGGTTTTGGATTCTTTCGAACAACGTTGAATATCGTTAAAAATTACCCCCTTGTTCCATTTTTTGTTTTATTCATGCTGATGATGGTTTTTAGTTAAAACTTGAAAATAATGTCATTTTTAACGCAATATCACTTGAAAACTCATGCGCCAACGCTTATCAAAACATTATACCAAAATACGATTAACATTTGACAATTCCTGTATCTTATCATAGAGTGTTAACTCTGTTCCAAGAAGGATCATTCAATATTAGTCGAATGACCTTGTTTTGTAGGGTGTGTAAGGATTTTATGACGACGAATTCGCGACGAGTCATGAATTTGCGACGATTCCCCAACCAGGTCCAGCGTATGAAAAGGTGATTCTGTATGGTGGTATGGGATTTTTTAGTGTCTGTAGATAATTTACCATTCTTCTTACCAAGCACATGGTAGAAAAGGCTTATCGCGCGATTTGCGGATTTAACTTTACTGGGATAGGTTTATGACATCTAGTTTTTTCGATTTAAACCTGGCTTAATGAAAAATCTTAATACTCTATCAATCTACCTAGAACACATTTTTGCATTAGTTTTATTTGGTAATAACAAAATATTTATTTAAAGTTAAACGTTAAATCATTTAAAATTTTGAGAGTTTCAATGAATATGTAATTTTTTTTGGTACTAACACATTGTAATTATATGACGAAATATATTATCCGTGTGTATAAGCACTTAGCTTGGTTGAGATTTTATTGCAAATTTTCCTTTGTTGGGCGTTGAAAGCGCACCTCTCCGCTTGACAGATAGTTGCATAAATGCGTCGGATCAATCCGAATGGGGCTCTTCGGTGTGGCAGGGTAGTCTCGGAACAGAAACGTTTTCTAATTTCGAGTGCAAACTTGTATAGCAAACCTGTTAGGTTTTTTTTTAGAGATTTTGATCGCCCAAATGTGTTTTATTCCTTTATTATTTATTTATCACTTTCGCCTAGGGAAATCTGTACAAGGTACATTAAATAGTTTTATATAGCTTTGGGTGGTAAGTATTGTGGCATTTTTTCATGTTATATTTCGAGTTCGATACAACTGTGTTTTTAATATTTCGACTTCATGAATCTTTTTTTTTACATTAGCTCCACACAGGAAAAGAAATCTCTTAAGGGCCTATATCATCTATGGGATGCAATAGACGTTAAGAAATAACAGGAGGGTCCTGTTAGGAATAAAAGGAGAGGAAGTTCTGAAAAAGAAAAATGTAAGAAGGATGTATAGGAATCTGGGAGTCAGTATGTCCAGGAGTAACGGATACACGAATCCATCTCACCCACTGCGATAAGGCGATGTTTCGAGAGAGTCCAGCTGGAGAGATTAAAATGTCTCCCTCAACAAGTTTCTCCCGATATGCCCTACCACACAGTTGGCAGACGCATCCGCCACCAAGATCGGGACAAACCTCACCTCATGAACCCGGGCATAAGTCACCAAACGTAATGAATCACTTGGTGTGATCTATGGCAGAGGTGTTGGTTATCCAATAAACGGTTATCGGGACGGAGGAACCCACTTCTGCCTCCCAAATTAGAAAATAATAAATAAAGGGTTATTGTGTTCTTCGTAATTCCACGATCCATGAATTAATCCATGATCCATTCCATAATCAAATGAATTTGTTCTTTATTTTGTCTTAATTTCTTCGTTGCTTCATCCTTCCGCTCCTTATCCGAACATTTTTAGAACTAATTTTTTCGATAACTAACATAAAACAAAAGGCATATATGTGTTCATCATCCAAAGTCAAAAATGTGGGAAAATAACCAAAGCAGTAATGGGAATGTGCAGTAACGTAGAGAGTGAACCGGTATTAGAAGTGTGGAGGATCTATTCCGGCAGCGCAAGATAGAGACACATTTTTCAGAGAGATCGCCAATGTCGCGTCGGGGGGACCTGATAGGGCACACGAAGAAGAAGAAGTAATAGGAAGAGACATACATAGTTCTCTCACATAATTAATTAGATACTGTTAAATACGGATCAGAAGGCCGAAATATTATAAGAAGATAATCAAATTCGGAAGAAATTTGGTTGATAATCATAATCATTTTATTGCGCCAAATTTTGCAATAATTTCCTAAAAAAAGGTGACTAAAATCATTTAATCGCTATCAAACACCTCAATAAATGGACTATAAAACTTCTTGATGCGGTATCTTTTATGATTATCTCGCAAAATGGTCAAATAGACACATGAAGTTTTGTAAAAAACGTTTGATAAATCAGTTCTCACCAAAAAATCAAATAGTTTTTACGTGAACAGCCTTAAAGATATGGCTTTTACAATATTCCGGGTCCTAAACAACAGTTTAATTTTAATTTGTGTTTTTTCATTGTTTACGAAATGTGAAGCCAATGAGTTTACCGATTATGAAGAAAAAGGGTTTAACGAATTTGTTCAGGGTGGACTTTTGAGACATATTTAAAAAAGCATCGCCGGTTGGGATAATGGGAATTTGGTCAACTGTGTGCAGGATTTGGCGGCGTGGTCTCAAGGCTTCACATCTGTCGAAGCATGGGCCTTGAAAAGTAAGCAAGTATTTCATTATTTCTTGCAAAGATATTATGTTGATACCTTTTTGGTTTTTAAATTCACTCTAACGATTAAAAAAAAAATATTAACTATCTTTTATAAATAAATTGACATGTGATTCTTCGAAAATAATTCCGATTTTTGGAGATCTGTTGATGATTGATCAGCTCATTATGTATTTCAATTAATGTTTTTAGCTGATAAATTATATTAATATATTTGATGGGCATTAAAATATTCCATTTCCACTGTTAATCCGTGGGAAAGTAAATTTTCAACAAACAGCATTTTGAGTGTTTTTTTTTAATCATGACTTGTATTTATAGTGTGATAAACGGCAATTTAAAAAAAAATGCCGGATATATATTATAATAAATAATTGAACTTACTAACAAGAGGACGGACCGCCAAACTATTCGGTTTTCACACACACTCCTTACCTCATCATTCATATTCATTATTCTCACATCTTCTCATATTATTCTATACAAACTCTTACATTATTCTGACTCTTGACATAGCCCGACTCAAATATCCGATTCATTTGATCATCCCATGTTTTCCTCGAACTTCCCAGACTTATTCTACCATTCACATTTGCGTCATGTATTCTCCTTACCCACCTTTCTTCGTTGATTCGCTCTACAACCCCACAACATCTGAGCTTCCCTGTCTTAATTTACACATTACCCTGAAATCTTTGCATTTGCCAGATCTCCGCATTTCTCACACGACCATTACTGGTTTATAACCCATACGCCTCAGGGATCTCACTTTTACAGCATTCAGTATATTTTTTTCTTGACTGCCAGTTTCATGTCTCACTTCCATAAATAATTGAAGATATCAGCATTCCATTCTGGATTGCTAGCTTTGCTTCTTTGGACAATTTAAAAAATAAAAATGATAATTAAAAGCGATTTAATGTTTCGAAAAAAAAAATGAAAATATTATTTTGAATTACAGAATTTTTTTGACAATTTAAAAAAAATATATATAACAAAAATATTTCTTCATTTGAAGACGTTACTTTGTGATGCGACATTATATTTTAAAATAAAACAATAACTTTGTGAACATCAATTTAATTTTTATGCCTAATGCCGATCAGGTTTCGTTATATACCGTTGGGCAGTATAAAACCTATTGTACTTGTACAAAACCTATTCTAGTAGAGTGCTCTTTATACCTGTTGTATTAGTGTGGTGTATTTTTTGGTCCAATTTAAATCCAGAAAACCATTATTATAAAAATAAACGTGTTTTAATACCCTTAAGGGATGGTATTAGTACAGGGTTCCATGCCAACTGAGAATAAAGTCAACTCAATACCTCCTTGAAAAATCATTAAAAGCTATGAAAAAAAATAATTTTAAATTTGCCGATAACCCTAACCTAACATAACCTATTTAATCAAATTCTTATAAATATTTTTGTATCACTCTTAATGACTTATCTGAAATGGTTCTGAGTTAGTTTCATTTCGAGTTGTCCGGTCACCATTAGTACAGTACTCTATTCTGGTCGTTATTAGATATACGAAAGTGGTGTTCACAAAGTTATTGTTTTATTTTAAACTAAATTATTCTGAACAAGTACATAACTTTTTTAATACCATCATCTTTTATACGACCACATAGTTTCAACAGAAAACATCGGTGCATAATTATAGTAAGGTAATAAAAATAATGTCCTTTTTATGTGAATACCGCAAAAGACTCTCAACTGATCCCAGTGAGGCTAAAACTGAAGATAGTGGGAGGGGAAGGAGACGGGAATAGGAAGGTGGGAAAGGCTGTTCAGATCTGGTCACCAAACACGGTTAAAGCCGTTTCAATCAACGTTTCAATTCTGAATGGTGATCTAACACCAGAACAATTCTTCATGAGTAATTTCTACTCTAAATCTTAGCCTACTCTATGAGCCTTACCCCTCGATCACCTTTTAGAAGGCCTTTTAAAAAGTTTGTGGGGAAAACCGATTTATACGAGGTATCAATGATCTTTTTTAGGCCTATTGCCCATTTCAAACAGGTCCAAAGACAATAATGCTGTTTATTGACCACATAACTCAGGAAGGCAATCACTGTTTTAGTGTCTCGATATAAAAAATACGTACTCAACAGTGAAATTTAAGACTTGATAAGATAATTGGAGGTTGGAGCCAAATCAGTAAAAATGCACTTTATGATGGATTAACTCGAAGAAGCGTCCTTTCTCCGCTTTTATTTTATTACATTCCATTTTTTAAGAACTAAATACCGTGTGTGCCAAGATCGAGTTGTTTGGCGGTCCGTCCTCTCTGCCTACCCCTGAGGGGAAACGAAGTGATAGTTAGTTAGTTAGTTAGTTAAGGACATCTTCAGACTGGCTGTTTGATATTTCCAGTGTTGGACGCGGGAGGAAGGCCACCGCACGGCCTGCTGGAAGGAAACATCAACAGCGTGGGAATGTTTGAGGAATGCCTTGGAATCAGCCACCAGATGAATAATTCCAGGATTATCAAGGGGAAGTACTGCCTGGCCAGGTTACCACTTCCTCTTTCGATCCTTGGAAGGAACGAGATGCTTTCAATGTCCCCCAAGGCAGTGATGGGAGGCACTCTCCAAAACAATCAAAGGTATTAAAACCAGTTATATGTTTATTATACATATGGTGTAATTTTAAAACCTCTCAAAATAGTTCGAAGATTGATAATTAAGGTTATGTTGAAAAAAAAAACCCATCTACATTTTCCACTGAAAAAATCTTTACAATATTCAATGTACCTACAATAGACAAAACATATAAAAACATTAAATTCAAAAACTTTCAAAGAAATACAGCTAATAACTTACAGTTAGATGAATAGAAAGATATCTCAATAATATTAAAGTCCCAAAATTTAATACCAAAAACATTCAAAATACCTATTTCCCTATCTAGGTTTAATTCTTTTCAACAACCCCCCGTTTAATCTAAAAATTACCGAAAATAATCACAAATTCCAAGTTAAACTGTAAAATTATGTGAAATTTAAGAGTTCGTATCTATTACTATTATTTTTTTAAATCTTGAAATATATTTTTGAAAAATCTTGAGTTTTTCTTTCTTATCTTTTTGTTGTTATTTACAATATTTTATTGATTACTTTCTTGATTTCATATAAGTGAGAATGAATTCCCCAACCAAACACAAGAGCCTAATCTCTTTATAGTGTGGAAAGGCTTTTTTATAACGTATAAAAAATGTATGCTTATTTTGAAAAACATAAAAATATTTAATTAAAAAAAGGTTTTTAACTTTTAAAATTTTTTTAACTTTAGTATACTTTTATTCCTGAAGAAGTGAACACAGTTCACGAAACATGTTGAAAGTATAAAATAAATAAAGTGATGTAAACTAAGTTATTTTCTTTTAATAAAAAAAAAAAGGTTTTTAAAATTTCAAACTTTTGAGTAAAATCTAAATTTATTAGAAGTATATCATCTATATGATTATAAATACTTAATTTATCAGAGAGAAATTATCAAATTATCATACAGTTCTCTGAATGTGAGAGGATTATTATTGTATTGTATTGAAAATTTACATGTTTATTGTCTGATTCCTTGTATAGAGAAAAAGTTTACCATAAATAATAATAAATATTAAAAATAAATTAAACAGAGCAGGGGCTCTAGCTTTGAGAAATCGATAACTTTACAATATCGGATCGAAAGGAGTAACTTCCGATGATTTTACATCGATATCCCTAGCACAGTTTCACTGTTGATAGCTGAACCGATATTGGTGGGGAATAAATTAGACATTGATATACGCTGGCAGCACTGACGGATCTGTCCATAAATTCACATTCAAAAACGTCAAATACATAAAAATATTAATAATTTGGCAATGATGAATTGAAACACAAACGTAAATATGCATTGGCAGTCTGCATTTACTTTTTAACACTACACGGGAGTTAATTAGTTAATCATTTCTTTAGTTATACTTCAGCCAGTTTATCAACATTCGAACGGAATAATTTGGTCGCGTCTTAGTTAAATTATAAAGTCTATGGATCGCGTATGTCACTTCTTTCAAAACAAAAATCTTTGTTAGTTCATACGTTCATTAAATATGCCAGTAATTTTGATTTACGAACGACATAATTCAAATAAATGCTATATTGACAGCTAACCGAAACTTTTCTGATACTATGGAATCCGGGCTAAAATTTGTCAATCGTCGGTTGGAATTTTTCTTAGCAATTGTTGACCATGATCGCAAATATTGCTAACTGACCATAGATGACGGATTTAGGCAATATCGTAATGATATAGGGTTATATCGATCGACCATGCTTGGTACCTGGGTATAATTGTAAGTGACGCGGAAACCAAATTAAACACCCGGGCCTTCGACTTCAAATTATGCTGCTACGCAAGAGGCCGAAGACCAAAAGGAATCACTAAATATCGGGGAAGAGATTCACTTTTAATGAAGAATACTAAAAAAAAAAAAAATTAGTTAATCATCACGCTTTTCACCGGAATTCCCAACCGTTATTGGAAGACATATACCCGGAGAAATAACAAGGGCCGCTAACATCTGTCAAGAGAGTGAGTCATGTTTTGTGATGATTGATGTTGTCTGTTATTATTGGAGATTATAACCCAAAGCTGTGATATGTATCTGTTTTATAATGATAATCTCTAATGTCGAAATCACAAGATAATAAATGCTGTTGTTGCTATCTCAAAAATTGTAATTATTATTAACAAGCAGGAGATAATTGAGATGTAAAAATGAGATAATTTGTCCAAGAAAATATTGGATTCATCATACGGATAGAATAAACCTGATAGCATTATCGTTTTAATGACTGTACAATTTGGATTATTGTAAACGGAAGTGGCAATCTCTGATATTTTCAAAAAGGATCGTTGAATTTTCAAACAGCATCCCCGATGAGAAAATGTCAAAAAGAAAATGAACAAACACAACATGAACAGCTTTATATAGTTTTCAAGGCTATCAAATCAGCATATTTATAAGAAGAAAAAAGATTTTATTTTATAATTTTTGTTGAGAAATAATTTACGAAAAAATTTCAAGGTTTTATGCCGTCTCCTGATTTTTTTTTTTACATTAATTCCACACAGGAGGCCCTGAGGAAAATAATTTCCCTATAGGCCCCGGGTCTATGTCACCTAAGATGCTGTGTGGAGGGTCTTTTTGAGGAGAGGAAGGAATCAACATTGGTCTTGAAGAGACCCATGTTGTAGGAGGGAGGAAACACAGAAGCCGGCAAATCGTTTCATAACCGAGCTCGTGTCGTAGAAACGACCCGTTCTCATGTGACAAATGTCAACCGTGTACATATGTTGGGCGCGCGTTTGGCGTGTCTCCCGACTATGCACCGGTGCCGAAGGGATCAATGACGCTAGTTCCTCAGAACATCTTCCATTGAAATACCGGTTGATGGATAAAATTCCCACCCGACGCCTGTGCACAGAATCGAGGGTATTTTTCAAGTATTTTGGAGCTCCAGACCAGAGGTGGCTGCCAAATTCAACCGTGGGGCGCACTTGGGATTTGTACAGGGTTAGCAGCTGTGTTCTATTAAAGTATCTGCGGGCCCTGTACAGTACGCCCAGTTTTTGAGGGGCTAACTTTACTCTGGCTACGAATATTCCTGTAATGCCATTGAAATTTATACTATTTGAATGCAAATCAGTTGGTAGTTCAACTAACATAACGCCTTCTGCATTTGGTTCCCCGACATTGTCTGAAGCAAAAAAAAAATTTTTTTTGCAGAATTATGAACTCAGGACCAAAAGGCTACTACTTCAACTTGGCAGTGTGTTTTCCGGCATCCTGTAAGGCAAGCTTTGTGGAAACAACCCTGGCCGCCGCATTTGCAGCTTCTAACATATCCTTATCTATTGAATTGCCAGCGGAATATTGCTATGCAGACGATCCTAAGCCTTGGGATGCAGGAGAAATAGTTGCATTGTAAGTGTTCTTTTATCTGCTTCTCTAATAGATAGATCAAATTGTTACTTACGATATCATGAAATATTTGTACTATTTAAATATTTGTATTATTGTAGAAAGCAATCACTTTGTGGTTTGACATATTTAATAAAATAAAATACTTTTTTGTTTAAAACCACGAGATTTATTAATTTTTGAACCGACCGGTTTCGCTTAACTTAAGCATCATCAGGGTACAAATTAATACTAAACAAGAAGTACATAATGTGTGCTTATATATAACAAAATATAGAGGGAGACAACGTGATACAAATATTACAAACAAATAAACGGTCATAAAATACATTAACATAAGTACTCAAGTAATGGGAAAAACAGAAAGATAATTATGTAGACTAATGGGTTATAATAATAAATTTGGAGAAACAAAGCATTAACTGGCATGGTGATAAGGAGCGCTGGGAATTTTTATTTTTAAGGGTTTATTGGAAACAGACCTAATATAGGACTGCTTGATATGTCTAATTGATTATTAAGTATATGACTTTTGGTTTTTACAGCTTTTTTTATTTCTAGCGCCTCTAGATTGTTTAGACTAAACAATCTAGAGGCGCTAGAAATAAAAAAAGCTGTAAAAACCAAAAGTCATATACTTAATAATCAATTAGACATATCAAGCAGTCCTATATTAGGTCTGTTTCCAATAAACCCTTAAAAATAAAAATTCCCAGCGCTCCTTATCACCATGCCAGTTAATGCTTTGTTTCTCCAAATTTATTATTATAACCCATTAGTCTACATAATTATCTTTCTGTTTTTCCCATTACTTGAGTACTTATGTTAATGTATTTTATGACCGTTTATTTGTTTGTAATATTTGTATCACGTTGTCTCCCTCTATATTTTGTTATATATAAGCACACATTATGTACTTCTTGTTTAGTATTAATTTGTACCCTGATGATGCTTAAGTTAAGCGAAACCGGTCGGTTCAAAAATTAATAAATCTCGTGGTTTTAAACAAAAAAGTATTTTATTTTATTAAATATTTGTATTTATTTATATTGATTTAATTTATTTATTTGTAAAATGACATGTCTTGAATGATGTGTGAAAGAGAAACGGATGGACGTTTATTATGGTTCGCAGCAAAGGTGTTGTAGGGTTTTATATCTGTATCTACAAACCTAAATATTGGAGTATTTAAATGATGAAAACAGACTTAATTGAACTTTACCTATAATAGGTGATTTCAAACTAAAATTTAATTTATGTGTTAAAAAATACGAAATGTAAACAACGATCAACATAACAATACCAAGAGAGTGAAGGTAAGAACACACTGGGCCAACCTACGCAACGTAAGCAAAGCATTTTTGTATTTATTTATATTGATTTAATTTATTTATTTGTAAAATGACATGTGTTGAATGATGTGTGAAAGAGAAACGGATGGACGTTTATTATGGTTTGCAGCAAAGGTGTTGTAGGGTTTTATATCTGTATCTACATACCTAAATATTGGAGTATTTAAATGATGAAAATAGACTTAATTGAACACCTATAATAGGTGAATTCAAACTTAAATTTAATTTATGTGTTAAAAAATACGAAATGTAAACAACGATCAACACAACAACACCAAGAGAGTGAAGGTAAGAACACACTGGGCCAACCTATGCAACGTAAGCAAAGCATTTTTGTATTTATTTATATTGATTTAATTTATTTATTTGTAAAATGACATGTGTTGAATGATGTGTGAAAGAGAAACGGATGGACTTTTATTATGGTTTGCAGCAAAGGTCTTGTAGGGTTTTATATCTGTATTTCATACCTAAATATTGGAGTATTTAAATGATGAAAACAGACTTAATTGAACTTTACCTATAATAGGTGAGTTCAAACTTAAATTTAATTTATGTGTTAAAAAATACGAAATGTAAACAACGATCAACACAACAACACCAAGAGAGTGAAGGTAAGAACACACTGGGCCAACCTACGCAACGTAAGCAAAGCATTAAGAAGAACATATGCGGGGCCTATTTCGGCCAGTTGCATACAAATCTTAAATTTGGATTTAAGATCAAAATATCCAATAAAACTGAAAAATTATGTTTGTATTCAAAAGGTTTATCAAATATCTAGTGCGGATGTGAGCTACTTTATTTATTTTTGCTTTAAATTATAAGATATAAGCCAATAAAGATTTTGGTGTTTCATGATTTTGAGGCAATTTTGACAATTATTTGTGAGTAAATGAAAGACAGTAAAAAACTATTTACATGTGTAAAATATAATAAAAAATAAAATAAAAAATTGTTAAAAATGAATTTCTTTGGTGGTGATTTAAATATACTAGTGGTCGCCCAATGGTCGAAATTCGACCATAATTGTAATGTTGTTTTTATGTATTTTTAATGCATAATTTAAAAAAAATATTAGCATTCTGCACTCCTTCTCTATATAAACTTTAAGTGTGCGAAATTTCACACTCCTCTGTCCGAGCAATTTTCGTAAAAAGGGGTACAAAGTTTTCGCCTCACGTATTAATATACTTTGTTCCGCCGTAAAAAGGTAATTTGTATTTTAAATTTACACCCATCAAAATGAATTTTTTTTGGTAATTTTTTTATTTTATATTTCATTACATTTCTTTGATAAATAAAGTAAAATTATTTTTTCATTGTTTTTCATTTACTCACAAATAATTGCCCAAATTGCCTCTAAAATCGTAAAGCATTAAAATCTTTAATGGTCTTTATCTTATAATTTAAAGCAAAAATAAATAGAATAACTCACACCCGTACATATTTGATAAAACTTTTGATAAATAATTTTTTAGTTTGGTTGGGTATTTTGATCTTAAATCCTAATTTAAGATTTGTATGAAACTGGCCGAAATGGACCGCGCATACGTTCCTCTTAAGACATCTGGACGGCTAGCAATCCATACATTTTCTATTAAAATGCTTTAAGGCCGGTATTCTGCGACCGTTTCCACATGCAATACCTCAAACATTTCGTTTTTGGGGTTTTATTTCGGACATTGATTTGCAGACACAATGTTCTTGCTTCCTGTGGCCGGTGGAAAACATTCGCAGCGCGGGTAAGGAGAGGAAGGCAGAGAAGGGGATCGTTTCGTTTTTTGACAAACACCGCCCGGTGCGGTCAGTCACGGATAGGGAATGCAATCCCGATCTCGCGGGATCTCGATCTCGTGACATTTTTCGGGATCGATCCCGAAGCATAATATGACGAGATCCCGTTCGAGATCGACGGGATTGGGCGGCAGTAGTCAGCGACGTCCACGAGTTTAGATAAATTAAGAGTCAGCCATAAAAAATAAATGGACCTATTTGAGTGTGGAGGAACAAGAGAGAGATTTTTCATATAATTTGCATATAATTGCTTAGTCACGCTGCTGCTAACCAGTGTTGAGTCGCAGAGGGCATTTTCAGCAGCTGGATACATTGCAACGGACATTAGATGCCGTTTAGGAGATATCACCCTTAATACACTTTGTTTTTTAAGAAGTTATTAATTACTTAAGCTATATTTTTTCTTTTGATTATTTTAATAAAAAAACCTGTTAATTATTTAGTTACTAATATTAAAGAATAAAAGTTTTTGTTTTCTTTCAAATAATATTGTATTTTAATTAACGAGATCCCGAAAATTCCGATATCTTGCGAAATCGTAATTTCTAATCTCGCGAGATCTCGAATTTGCGATCTCGAGTCGAGATTGAATTCCCTAGTCACGGAGTATGTACGGAGCATAAATTGCATGAGTTTTTGATTTTAAAGAATTGAGTATTATGAATTGTAAATAAATAATATTTTAATGGATGATTATTTCTATCATGAACTCAATTAATTAATTAAAAACAGTGTGTAATATACTTGCGGCACTGGAAGATACGTAATAGAAGATGGTGTAAGACCACCATTAAGAATCGAAACGTTGCTTGAAATGGCTTAAGCCGTGTTTGGTGACCAGATCTCAATAGCCAGATACTTCCCCAGCATTTTCCTCTCTCCACTACCTTCAGTCTCACAATGTACTTTGGGGATGCCATAGTCTCAATGGCTCCAGACGGGAGCAGACCTACGTTCTCGACCTGGGCTGTCCAGATTGGCTTGGTACGTGTGAAAAGCGGAAGGAGTGTCTAGTTGATTTGGCATCTTGGATTGGTATTTTTCTACGCATCTAAGGTTATGTTTTGTTAACGTTTTGATATGACAGTTGATTGAATTATTTATAGTTGGTTTGACATTTTTACATGCAATTATTATACGTAAAAATGAGAGACCACTTGTTAGAGCTTGTTCACAATACTACAGTGCGATGACGCGTCGCAAGAATTCACATAAGTGTGTGATCGCAAAAATGTACAATAGTCACCATCATATATGTACCACACTGAAGTGCTGTGTACAGGTATACAAGTCCTTATCGCATGGTCACATGCGTTGCATACGTAGGACAAGTATGCACGTGAATCTGGCAACATAGCGTAGAATTTTTAACTTGCGAAGAACTGGCGTACAGTGCGTACGTGGGTCCAGTGTTTTCTTACCTTAATGCTTACATCTATACCAATATTAAAAATGCGAAACGTGTGTGTTTGTTTATTACCCTTTCACGCATAAACCAATAAACCGATTTTAAAAATTCTTTCACCAATAGAAAGCTACATTATATGCGAGTAATACAAGCTGTATATAATGGTAAGTTCTGGCGAAATGAAATTTTAAATATTCATATCTATATTATAAATGCAAAACTGCCTGTGTTTGTTTGTTGCGCTTTCACGTATAAACCAATAAACCGATTTTAAAAATTATTTTACCAACAGAACGCTACATTATTTGCGAGTGATATAGGTTGTATAATGGTAATGGTAAGCTTTGGCGTTATGAAATTATGAATATTCATATATTATATTTATTATACGTTTTCTGTCGCCAACAAAAGCGAGTTATTGCTAACATCAGAAAACAAATCGTTGCCGTGGAAACTATGTTGATATATTTGCGGGAAATCATAGTCAATAAAATATATCTATCTTTATAAACGAAAATTAATCTCCGAAATGTTTGTACGCGCATAACTTGCGAACAATTGCACAAAATTGGATAATTATTTTTTTTACTGCTAGTGAACTCTGGCATTATGAAATTTAGGTGGCACGCAAGTTGTTTGAAAAATGATTGTACCGGGAATGAATGTATGGAATGCGGTGGGGGGTGGGGGAGGGGTTAGGGATGGATGGTGAAGGTGGGAGAAGGGAATAATTGATAAGTGCAAGCGCTATAGTAATTTACCCCTAATACCATGCGAGCGAAGCCGCGGGTAAAAGGTAGTCTAATATAATTTGAAATTAATAAAATGTTAAAAAATATAACATATCAGATATATTTTCAACTGATGCATATTTTTTAATACTTCAGGGTTGTTTTGGTGCTAATTGGAGTTTTGCTGGTATGGGGCACAATATACGACGTTTATTACCAGGTGAAGAAAACTGGTAAATACTCCTTCTATAACAATTACAAATATTAGATCTCTTCTAACTTCAAGAACTTAAAATAATAATAATGTGTTTCCTGTACATTTTCAGTGGACCACCAATATCAAAACAACCCACTAATGGCATTCTCTGTGTACACCAACTCCAAGAGACTGACCACCCTTAGTAAGGACCCCGGGCCGCTGGCGTGTATCCATGGAATAAGGGTTTTA
The DNA here is from genome assembly GCA_936435175.1 of Glyphotaelius pellucidus. Lineage (NCBI taxonomy): Eukaryota > Metazoa > Arthropoda > Insecta > Trichoptera > Limnephilidae > Glyphotaelius > Glyphotaelius pellucidus. The sequence goes on from OW386547.1 coordinate 27,695,124, forward strand.
TCCATATGCTGGATCATTTTGGGACATCGATATGTCGAAAGCATTTCATTTCCCGTTGAGAATCTTTCCGATATGATTTCGGTAAGAAATTTTACAATGCGGTCACAAGGCGGTTGGTTGGCGACTGCCCAACCAAATTTGCCGAAAGCTTAGTGTTAGTTACACGTAGGCGCGATCCGCCTACAGTCTACAAACACAGACCTGCCATAATCCTTATGCCCAAGAGCATAATTTGGTTTAGGGTTAAGCTGTGTTCCGTCTCCTTCTTGATCCAATGTTTAATGACCTCTCTTCCTTGTGTTTAGATAAAGTCTTCTCGGTAACGTTTATTCAACTAGAAGCAGTAACGGCAGGCAACAAACCTACAGGGTTTCAAAATAATGCCTTTGTTGTTAAGCATCCATACTGCATACAAAGTTTTCACTGCTTTTTAAATTATTCTTTTTTTTATTTTGAAACAATATTTCACATTTTATAAATTAATTTAATATTGTTGGCCTCACTGGGTGCTGAGACACGGATAAGTCACAAAATAAATAGAAAAGGAGAAACCAATCAAAAAATTTAGAATTTTTAAATGATAAACTTACATTATTAGAGCTTATCAAGGGGGCAACTCGCGTTCCTTTGGACGCTTGTTCCTTTGGCAAAAAGTGGTGTTTTGTCCTAAACCATTCATTATAATATTCATTTCAGAACTCTTTGAAATACAGGTTTTAAAATCAGCGAACACTGACGAGATACCCAATCTCTCCAAAATGAAAATTTATTCGTCGACTTAGAATTGATTTTTCTGTGATATTTTCGTTAATATTTTGTAATTTTTTGTTTAGATATCTAACTATTTTAGAATGTATAATATTTAAATTCCATATTAGCATAAGCATCATTCTAAGATACCATGGATCTAGTTGTATCTCTGATAACCTCAAAAAATGACCAATAATATAATAGAAGAGATGTCAAAGGAACATTACCCGTATCCAGAGGAACATGCATATTTATATTGTTCTTCTGGACACGAAACGTATTTTTTTGTACTTTATATCATTTACTGTGATAATTTATCTGAGCACCGAAAAATAAACTAATGTACTAAATAGTTTGTAACAAAAACACGCTTAAAGAAGTGGTATTTACAAAGTTAGTTACTTTATTAATTTTGTTTAAAATATATCTTTTCCAAAAACTGCAGTCGTCAAAGTAACACGAGTTCTCTCTAAATGTTTCAGTGGTCGACCTCATATGCCGCTATGACAATAGTAGCATCAACTGTGTCTGTTGATACATTCTTCCTATTGAGTGGAATACTTCTATCTTACATTTTCTTCCGGAGAACTGATAATAGTAAGTCAATTCTCTTAAAAAAATAAAAGATTGTCATTTCTATGGTAACAAATATTTGACAACCTATATTTATTTTCTTTTAGAATCCCTTCGAGATATTCCCATGATGTATCTCCATCGCTTTCTACGACTTACTCCAGTGATGGTCATAGTTATGTTAATCCAAATAACCTTTACTGCTAAACTTGGACGAGGACCATTTTGGAGACAGCTCAACGTTGGTATAAACGACTGTAAGGACTATTGGTGGAGCATGATCCTATACGTGCAAAACTACGTCAACCCTGAAAACATGGCAAGTCATTTAAAATTATGGGCATTTCTACACTGAAATGAAATCATTTTCTTCACGGCAAATATGAAAAAAAAACAGATATAATTGTGGAATTTGTTACATCATATCCTAGGAGAGAACTGGCTTATTGTGCTTCTGTATATCTAACTATCATAATTATTACTGAACTATTGCAATTCCTAGATCTAAAGAAGGATCCCTACTCAAATTTGTTAAATGGATTATTTTGGTCCAAAGCTGTAATACAACAACGTTGCATAGTGACTTTTATGTTCAATTTATGCGTATCCTCTGAACGTCATCATTAGTCTTGCTGCACCCTTTTCTAGATAAGGTTCTCCTCTATTTACATTTCATCGTAGCTACACTATTATATTCTGTGTTCATTTTTGTTTTCATTGCAGTGTTTAGCTCAAACGTGGTATCTGTCTGTAGATATGCAACTGTACATTCTGTCCCCACTTCTACTGTTTCCAATCTTGAAACATGTTAAGATTGGTATGGCCTGGATTGGCACTTGGATATTGGCTGCTCTTATAACAGTGTTCACCCTAAGTTATATTAAAGAATGGGCAGCAGCTAACAACTCGTTAGTTTATTATTTATTTGAATGATGATAACCATATGCGTGTTGAAATTGTGGAAGATAATGGAAAAAAACTTTTACCTAGGGATCCGAGTGTAATGGACCGCACTATAAACTACTATTATGCAACTCACACGAGAGCTTCTCCATGGCTCATAGGACTATTGGCTGGATACTACCTGCGGATCTTCAACCTCAAGGAAATCAAGATTAACAAGGTAAGTTACGGCTTAGGCACTAAATTAAAAAAAAAACTTAACTATAGTACACATATTGTACATAACCATATCAAATATTGACTAATTTTTTTATTACTTACCGCCTTTATAGTTTTATATCTCATTTTTCATTCAGTTTCTTTTATTTGATTTAAGTTCGCTAGTTTAATTTTAATACATTGTATATTCATATATGTTTTGAAACTCATCTAATTGTACAATGGAGTCTCAACACGGGTAAGCAGCACCCAGTGAGACTCACACTACGAAATAATGTTTTATAAAAGTGCTGCCAATGTATCAATAAAACGTAATAATTCTTTCCAGATATTAGTAGGTGTCTTGTGGATAGCAAGTTTAGCAGTGATGGCAGCTGTCCTTTACGGAATGAAACCGTTATCAGAATCAACACACGTGTTCACTTACCTGGAGGATACCACTTACCTGGCCTTCAGCAGGCCTGCTTGGGCTTTGGCCGTTCTTTGGGTTATCGTCGCTTGTGCTCTTGGATACGGAGGTAAGAATGATTAAATCGATGCTTTTATAATTCAATCACCTGAATATATTGTGGCATATGTTTTTACATCATCTCCGGTCCTTAATTAAATTTCTTCAGTTGTTAAATCCGCTCCAACCAACCAAAAATTATTATCTCGATCCTTCTTTCTTATCTTCTTTCGAGGTATCCGTTTAGTTATTGTTTTACATGTCCTGTGATTTGGTATTCTTCCGGGATCTACAGGATATTGCAATGGTTTCTCGCTCAATAAAATTCTTGAGGTCACGGTTCATTTTGTTTCGATAGGGTCCTTTTTCTGTTTTCTGCTAGTGAAATGGTATAAAAAATAAAAATTCATTTCCAAAATTCAGTAAACCTTGTGCTCTAATCTTATAACGCTTTATTCACAGGTCCTGTCAATTGGTTCCTCAGTTTGAGGCTCTGGGAGTTCCTGGCTCGTCTCTCCTACTCTATGTATTTGATACATATTATAATTATCAACTTTTTTGTATCGTCCACAAAAACCATTCCATATTTTTCACACGAGACTCTGGTAAGTAAACATAATTTGTACAATTTTTTATGAGAAAAACTCTCTTTTTATAACTTTTGAAGGTTATTCCCATCGACGTAATATATCATTGAAGAAGAAGATAACACTTATAATCTAAATGAAAATATGAAAGAAAACAAGACACAATAGCGAAATTGGATAACGCGCACGTCCCGGTTAGACGAGAGGTCTGGGTTTGAGTCCCAGCTGCGACCATTGTCTTTTTCTATTTTTCTGTGTCTTGTTTTCTTTCATATTTTCATTTAGATTATAAGTGCTATCTTCTTCTTCAATGATACATTACGTTGATGGGAATAACCTTCAAAAATTATAAAAATAGACTTTTTCTCATAAAAAATTGAATATTCATGTAGACTTTCATAAAGTCAATAGTTCCATATGAATAAATTCGGATACATTTATCCGAGGCGCTATTCAGGTTACAAACCAATTCTTAGAATGATTATTTCCAATAAAAAGAGTAGTTGCCTATGGAAAAAAGAACTAGTTGAAGATAATATTGTTGATTCTAAATATTTGAAATATGAGATTGACAAATATGACGGTTTGACAGAAGGTGGCAATAGCGAAATTGGTTAACGCGCACGTCCCGGTTAGACGAGAGGTCTGGGTTTGAGTCCTAGTTGCGACCATTGTCTTTTTCTTTTTTTCTGTGTCTTGTTTTCTTTCATATTTTCATTTTGATTATAAGTGTTATCTTCTTCTTCAATGATATAATTTGTACACTTTAGAAGTTTTGAGTAAACAAACAAGCAGTTACAATGGATCATTTCTGTAAAAAATTTTACTTAAAATCAAAATATTTTTTTTACAGGTTCATCATTTCTTCGGTGATCTCTTGATTACAATTGTGGTGTCCTATTTCATGGTTTTGGCTTTTGAATCTCCCGTCACAGTTTTGGAAAAGTATATTTTTGGTAAAGGTAAGCCAGAATTTAATTACAATGCATAAATTACAGAGTAAATCTTATATCGCTTCGTAATTTTAAACTTGTATCTATTTTTATTAGTTTTTTGAAAACTATGTTTGATTAATATTTTTGAAAGCAAATAATTGAATTATCTTATTTTTAGACACAAAAAAGCCGACCTCTCAGGAAAATTTGGTTCTTGATCCAGAACAAATGAAACGAACGCAAGAAAATCCAAACGTTTAAATGCGTTTATGGAAGAAGAATATTGCTATGATATTATGTAAAAATAATTAATCTCGATTAGAATTAGTATAAAGAGTTATTGATACAGTGATTGATAATATTTAAGTTATTTTTGTCTTAAATAAAATAAAAATGTAAGAAACTGAAATAATTACACTAAAAAATGAATGATGTTTTAGAATAATCCTTGAACTCATGAATTTGTATTATTATATAAAAATATGATATTTTTGTAAAAAATTTATTTAAAATTATATTATGTTCAGTTATTAATTATTATTATTATTGTTATTAATTAACTATTATTATATATTATAATTATATATCTCCCGATTGAGCTAACGGGAATACGTAAGTAAAATTGGATTTCATCAGCTAAATTAAATTTGTGAACAATAATAATTACTTGATATGTTTGGACACCAATGCAGCAAAGACAACTGAATGTAGTGACAAATCGACACACTTTCGAGCAAAGTAGCAACCGGACAACTGAATGTAGTGACAAATCGACACACTTTCGAGCAAAGTAGCAACCGGACAACTGAATGTAGTGACAAATCGACACACTTTCGAGCAAAGTAGCAACCGGACAACTGAATGTAGTGACAAATCGACACACTTTCGAGCAAAGTAGCAACCGGACAACTGAATGTAGTGACAAATCGACACACTTTTGAGCAAAGTAGCAACCGGACAACTGAATGTAGTGACAAATCTACACACTTTTGAAAAGCGATAAAATGTCTAGAAACGTAGTGAAAAAGAAACTTGATTAAGTCATTGATACTTCAATGAGTTTAATAGGTTCGACAAGTTAGGCTAGGTTTTCAAACCTTGTTTTTCATTAGATTTTAATGAATTTTCACAGTTGTTTTGATTTGCCACTATGTTGAATTGTCATTGAACCGCTGTGCAGTATACAAGTGCAAACTGATTTTAGCATGAGTAAGTCGCTTACACAATAAAAAGCAAACTAAAGATCATAAAACATAATCTTCGATCAAGGGATTGAGCAAATTATTATATATATTGTATGTGAAGAAAATGCAAAGCAATAATAAGGAACACCAGTGAAAAATATTATGGCCTTAAATTATATGTTCAAATAGACCAACGAACGATATTTCGGAATATATAAATTTTAAAATAATATTAAACGTAGAGTTTTAAAAAAATGTTTAAAAAGTCCATTTTTAATCATGTCATTAAAACGCACTGTCAAGTTGATGTTATTGAATTGTTAGTGCTGACGTCACTGCTCTCCATAATTCTCAGAACACGTACTGTTCTTCAGCTCCGAACTACGAACTCGAAAATGGCGGACGTCCAACAGCTGATTCGGCGCTTTGTCTTTTCAGTTGCCTATATACCTATAATATTAATAATGAAGATCGTGGAACACTAATAAACTATTTATCAGGTGCGGTTACAAATGTATTATTGCACTTTGGTACAATACAATAACAGTTGCGATGAGATGTTAACATTTTGCCTAATGTTTTTCTATATTAAAAGCAGTTGAAAATCTTGAATAAAAAACGCCTCGACTTCTGACACCTCCATTGATTCTTCCATAAAAAATGACAACATCTGTTGAAAATAATTAAAACATTTGGAGAGTGATAACGTCACACGATTCACACTAGATACGGTGGTTTTCGGGGATCTTGAAAAATTAAAACCTTGACATTTATTTTAACTATTAAAACTAACTATAAAAAAAAATAAGCCGTTATTTAAGTTAGAAGGTCATTATTCATTAAAGAAAAAAAATGACTGCATTGTTGCATTGACTGCATTGCTGCACTTATTGCATCCTACAATGGTCAAAATTCCAAGAAAATGTTTCCCGTAGTTACACCTTAAAGAATATAAACATCTAAGAATCTCAAATAATTGTGGTACATCATTAACGAAAATCTCCGACAAGGATAATATTGAAGAAAATTTGCAGCATTCGACAGATGCAGCATCAATGTAAAAAAACATGATTCAGTACATTATGTACGTGCAACATAGTGTCTTGAAAACTTCTTCATCACCGTTGTGATTTGAAACTCGATGAAACTAAAAATAGCGACACTAAAAAGACACAAACACATACATTTATTGGATTTAGTCTGCAATAGAATGAAGTAGCAATAAAATATTTATTTATTTACGGGGTACTCGGTTCCAATATAATATGACAAATCCCCGGTCCCACATAAGTCTTCTTTAGTCCAGTGATTTAAAGTGCCTTAAGAACTTTAGCGGACTAAGACATTCAGCGGACCGAGGATCGAAACTTACGAAATCCAAAAAAAAACAAATATAAAAAAAAAATCAATATCCAATCTTCAAACCACACTAAAATAAACAGGCAAAGAAAGCACAAAAGAAAGCGATATCGGCCAAACATTCAGCGGACCAAGAATTGAATCTTAGGAAATCTAAAAAAGCAAATATTTTTATTTTCGTCATTGTTTTTGGGGTGTTATGCCGTGTTGCGTTACTTCCTTCTTTAGCCAACGTTTCGGACAGCGTTTCAGTGTCCACCATCAGGACAGATGTGTCACAACACAAAGGCTAAAGAAGGAGGTAGCGCAACATGGCGTAATACGAAAATACTTTTGTCTGTGAAAAATCTAAAATCGTTACCAAATATTTTCATTTTTGTAAAATCAATATCCAATCTTCAAACCAAACAAAACACAAAAAGTGACATCTAACAACTTTGAAGAAGAAAACACAAATTCTAATTAGATGACCAAATGTGTAGGAAAAGGTGCAATGAAATTCAACAACAAATTATGGAAAAAAATCATCTTTCTCATTGATAAAAAAGTGATTCGTAGTCTCTCCACTCTTACCTATCTTAATTTTCTGAAGGTTTCACTTTTACCGCATGTGAATTGCATACTGTGATTTATTTTATTTATTTAGATGAACACAATACTGTACCTTAAAGTATAAATTATACCTAGTAAAAGAACGTATTTTTTTTACAATAACACACAGAAACCCTGAGGAAAAAATTCCCTCTGGGTCCATGACATCTTCGAGAATGCTGAGTGGAGGATCATTTTTGGGAAAGGGAGGAAGTTCTGGGAAGGAAAAGTATAAGAAGAAGGTAGGAATCTGAGGGTCCAGGAGTGACGAACGTATGAATCCATCCCTCCCACTGCTGTCCAAGACGACGGGTTGAGAAAGTCCGGCTAGAGAAGACAAAAGGACTCCCTCAACCATGTTGCCCCGAACCGACCCGCCACGCAGAAGGTGGACAAAAGCATCCGCCGCCAAGACCAAGATAAACTTCACCCCATGAACCCGAATCACTTGGAGAGACCTATGGCAGGGGTGTTATTATCCAATAAACGGTTCCCACATTAATTATCTCCCAAATTAAGTATGTCCATATGGTATTTTAGTAATTTCTTCCGGGATTAAAATTGTTCTAGCACTGTAGTTATGAGCAATATTCGTAATAACCAAAAATGCAAAATAGGAAGAAAGTATATGGAAAGATGAGGAGGATAATTTTATACCACGAATAGCATGCTCACAAATTGTGACTAATAAAAGATTAATGAAAAATTAAATGCAAATAGTAAATATAAATAATTTATGTCAGCAAAGAATTATGAATATTGTCTAAGGAATTTTTCGCAATGAGGCAAAGGTAGGCATCCACATACTATAATATGTAGGTATCCCATTTAAATGGGAATCGTGAGTTAGCACCAATCTCTCCACATCTTGGAATAATAAAAAAAAACTGAAATACAGGAAAAAATAAATCGTTTTTCACATTATGTCGGATAGCTTGAAAGTGTTTTGCTCATTATGGTAATTTCTAATCAAATACTTGAGTTCGGTTATCTCGGAAGAGGATGAGACGATGTATGAATGAGAATGAAGCAAGGAGTGTGGGCCGAGACAGTGTTGTGTGTCGGTCTATCATCTCCACTATCGCTGCGAGAAATGGAGTATTGATTAGGGAATTAGTTATTTCTGTAAAAAAGATGATTTTCATGAATTTCGCTTTATTGACAATGTTCACCAGCACAAAGATTTGATTGTTTTTCAGCTACGTCTTCCTAGGGCATACCTGATATTACTTTTTTACATTCCTATTTGAATCTACACGCAAAAACGTTTAAACCGACCTTCCCATTCTATCTCATTCATAACGCTTACATAGTTCAGCTTTGCAATCTTTTTGGATTCGACCACACGTGGTTCAACAAACATACCTCAGGGATCCCGTTTCAAGAGCATTCGTTCCCTGACACTGTGGTCTGTACTCTGGCAGTGCTATTGCAAACTGGTTCCATGACCGTTGATCCCCAGGCAGTTGGCCCCTCGCATACTTATATTTATTTATTTTTAATTTTTAATCGTTTATTCCAGGTCTCGGGGAGGGTGGTGCAGTCCCACCAGTTTCATATTATACATATATAATATATCAAGAAAAAATAAAAATATTGCAAGATGAAAAGAAAAAAAAAACATGGTAAAAGAAAATAATAATAAAAAAATGAACGAAAAGAATTTGAAAAAAGTTAACTTTTTGTTTTAAATCTATGTCATAATGAAGTGGCTCTATCGTTTGTAGATGGGACCCTGCCAGAAGTGGAATGCTGTCATCACAAGACTGTTTTCGCTCGAGGCTATTGGCATTCTGTAGTTGGTGATCCGTTTTTTTCATTAGGGCTCGGAATCCGGGAACGCGCTCTTCTTCAAACATCTCGGTGGCACTGCAGTACCAGGACAACCCAAAAAGCGTTCGATGTGAATTGTAATACAATATACAATATGCAGTCGGTTTAGGAAAAATAAGATATACCTACTTACACAAAAAATAATCAAGAGCAGAGAGGATGAACAAACTAATAAGCATAAAATATATTTTCATTCAAATGCACCAAGAAAAACTACTTGTTTGTGTAGTGTACTCGTATTTACCAGCGTATGAGAACAAAAAATCGACACTGTGAATAAATTCGTTTCATATCCATACCAACTTATTATTAAATGCTTTTTTCAAGTCTATTTTAAGTATGAAATGAATTAATAATTATTAATAATTATAATTTCGGGAGCCAACTGTCAGAGAATCACCAACTGTCGACACACCATTGCAACTCAAAGTAAACTGATCAGTGCTCCCCTCATTTCTTATAACATGCAATGTCTATGAGCGTCACTGTAATACTGACTATTGATAATAAATTTATAGACATATCGACAATACGAATTTAAATGGATTGTGATAATAAGTTGACAAGATTAACTGATTTATTACATTTTCTGACATCTTAATCACGAACGGAAAAATATCTAGTCATCTTTTAAAATATAACATATATATATCAGTGTCTTTTCAAATACCTGCCGCAGTTTTTAAATCACGCATCAGCCATGGCCAAAGTTAGGTTAAGGGCACACAGTATCAGTTTATTACTTATATTAACAGTTTTGTTGTGTTCAAAATGTGCCGCGATTGGATATTTCGATAGTGAATTGGAAAAATTCAATAGAATCGTTCAGGGTGGACTCTTAAAACACATTTCCAAAGGCATCGCGACTGAGGATAATGGAAATGCATTGGAATGCGTAGAAGATTTGCAAAAGTGGTCAGAAGGATTGAAGTCTTTGGAAATGTGGGCATTAAAAAGTAAGAAGGTGCTTTTAAATAATTTTTTTATACTGTACATAAATACCTTAAGAACTATTTACTGCTCTTAAGTTCGCCCACATCTTAAATATGCTTGTGTTATATGGTTTCTTTTTTATGCTGTCCATATTCGTCATATTGAGTCCGTTCAACATCGGTTCCTCATCAAAAAGGATTGCTAGGAGGCTAGGATTAGAACGAGGCAATAAGGAACTACAGCCCAATTTTTTTATTTTTTTTAAAGAATAATAACCTTCTAACTTAAGTAACTGCATATTTATTTTTAGTTTTAATAATTAAAATAATTGTCAAAATTTTAATATTTCAAGATCGCGAAAACCACCGTATTAAGTGTGAATTGTGTGACGTCATCATGACCAAAAGCATTATTTATTTTCAACATTCATTGGTGTTGTCATTTTGTATGAAAGAAGCTATGAAACTATTAATTAAGTAAAACATTATTTAGGTGGAATTATATTGATTATATATTGATTATCCATACAAATATTATAAATGCGAAACTGCTCGAGTTCGTTTATGACCTTTTCACGCATAACACAATATAAAGACTTTAATAATTCTTTCACCAATATAAAGCTAAATTATATGCGCAGACTACAGGTTGTATATGATGGTAAGCTCTGGCGTTATGAAATTATAAATATTAATATATTATATTTGTTATACGTTTTCTGTCGCTAACAAAAGCGAGTTTTTGCTAACGTCAGAAAAAAATCTTTTCTATGGAAATAATGTTGATATATTTTTGGGCTCTATGCTGGTAGATACTCATTCTACTGGTCAGCTACTACTGCAGAAAATTCAAATATCAGAATTCGTTTTTTTTTTGGACAAGCTTCTGTTTTGCAATAAATGTCAGATAAGAGTTCCTACATTAAAAATATGATTCGTAACGATTATAAAGACTGAATAATAAATAGTGTAATTTTTTAATTATATTAACAAACTTCCAAATATTTAATTAAAAATAAACATCCGAAATGTTTGTGAGCGCATAAATTCCGAACGAATTAACAAAATTGGATAATTCTTTTTTTCTTTGAGCTATAGCTTTATGAAATTTAGGTGGCAGGCGAGATGTTTGAAAACTGAATGTAAGGGAATGAATGTATGGAATGCGGGAGGGGGTGGGGGTGAGGAGAAGGGGGATAATTGATAAGTTCAACCGCTACAGTAATTTCCCGTAATACCATGCGAGCGAAGCCGCGGGGAAAAGCTAGTATTATTATATTTTTAATATTATTACGGGAGAGTGGTAAAAAAATTGTTTGAAATTATTATTTTTTTAACTTTACGAATCGAAATCAATATTATGGAAACCGGAGCATCAATTTTGTAGGCAACTGGAATCAGCTGTTAGACGCCCGCCATTTTGAATTTCGGAATTGGAGCGTTGCGACAGGCATCACAAGATGTTTTTGAACAGTTAAAGTTTTTGAGTATTTTAAACAATATATATAAACTAATAGAGATACTCTATTTTTGATACTGAATTATTTAGGCCTAAATAATGTTTCAATAAAAACAGTAACTATTATATGTCCAAATCTTTATAAACTAATAACACGGAATGTTGAATGGCTTGTCATAATTTTCAATACAAATATGATGGTGACTGGAGAAGTATACGTAGTATTGTACTAGTATTTATTTGGGAGCTGCTTGTTGCAAAAGAGACAAATACAAACACGCATCACCTTGTATAGCCTTCGTGCAAGTATACTATTTTGCTTGCACTCATACTCTTTCATACATACACCACAAAAATAATCAACAACGTTGTTGACAACAACTATCTTCGAGAAAACATTAATTTCCACTGTCCACTACGAAACACAAGATCAAACCAACTATTCCACATCCCGCATTCAAAAACAAATTACATACAACATTCAATTCTCAGAAGGACGTGCAAAAAATACAATAACATCTTTTCAGATGCTGATATTTTCCATTTGTCTTCGGACCAAATTACCAAACACGTAATAGAAAAAATAAAATCAAATTGATAATTACGAACCCTTTACCCCTGTTGTGTGTTATTTTCTCAATATCAATATGTAATTTTTTCTTCTTTCTGTAGTAATAATATTTGGATGATTTGTGTAGCACCGTTTTTGGTAAAAATCACCTCAATGGCGCCGGAAAATGGCTAATCATGTTTATTCTTATTTTTATTAAGAAAAAATAACGTTTTCTTATGGTGCGAAAATGTATTATTTTTATATACTCGTAGGTTAACATTTTAATTTTCAGTTTTTCTATCCTACATGCTTTTATCTTTATTTAAAAAAAAATTATTTTGTATATATTGTTTCCTCCTTTTCTACAACTTTATGTTTTTTTAATGTTTTAATCTATGTTTTTATAAATATATCATACATTTTTGCGGTTACTTCGCTGGTTCATGCAACCGTGTAATATGTAATTACTATAATAAAATATGAACAACTGTTTGTTTCCCAAACAAACTGAAATAAAAAAATCGACGCATTAATTAGCTTTGTAGCACTTTATTCGATTTACGTGTCTCCGTATTAAAATTTGGAGGTGTGATTTTTTTAAAGTGGGCGGAAAATATTCAAAATGGTCACCATAAAATCACGAGCAATCCGAGGAAAAGGTTTTAAATTTGCCTGTCTGTTTAAGATTTTTTTTCGTTATTTGGCCATTAGAAGTAGACGTAATTATCTCGGATTTGTAGATTACGATAGTTTTATTTATAGATTACGATGGTTTTACAGATTTAGAGTAATTTATAAACGCGAGATAATTATGCCTACTGCTAATAACCAAATAACTAGAAATCCAATCGTCAAAGATGACATGGCAACAAATATGGAAAAACCATACAAATTGAATAAAATCCTTGTAGACAGCCCCTCCCTCTCCCCCATTTGTTGTATATAAACTGGTTGCGCAAATCAATTCGTTCACAAGCGGGTGCGGTGCGAATCTAAAACAACAATTACTGAAAAACTACTCAAAGGAAAGGAAAGGATAGGTATTGCCAAAATTTACCGAGTTTACTAGACATTTGCCGCTGGTTCTTCGCCCTTTTAACAATTCTCCCTTTGTCTTTATAATAGTTCACTTATAGTAGTAAAAACGGTTACTTCTGCAGCCGCGGCGGGTGATCCAATAAGTTCCCAAATTGAACTTATGGCGTTACTTTAAATTAAGTAAGATGCACAAATTTTTACGAACACTCGGATGCGTTTTCAACAAGTCAATAAAAACAAGTGAATGCGGAAATCGAACGTTTTATTTCGTTTTGTCTTGGCGTGGGATGGGTAGGTACTTGGTGGAAAGGTAGAAAGGTAGGTACTTGTGTAAAGGAACTAGGCAAAGAAATAAGCAGTTTTCCAGTACTAAATCAAACAAAAAAGAACATTGATTGGCGCAAACATAAACTGCAGATTAAGAAACATTACGTTACGCTAAAAAATAAATTAAGTGGAAATAAGTTTTATTGTATTATTGCAACACATTATCTATTTACTATGTAGTTGTATTTTTCATGAACATGTTGTTTTTTTTTCTAGTGCTAGATGCAAGCGGGCGGCCACCTCATGGCATATTGCATGGCAACATCAACAGTTTGGGGATGTTTGAGGAATGTCTTGGGATCAATCACCACAGGGATGATTCCTCCCGGGCAATCAAGGGGAAGTACTGCCTGGCCAGGTTCCCGATTCCCATCACAATACGTGGAAGGAAAGAGGATAATATTATTTCATCATCCCTTGAGGCAATTACGAGAAGTGTCGATGAAAGCAATCAAAGGTAAACATTAAATTGTGTGGAGATATTGAAGTTAATACATGTGTCTACTCGACACACAAATGGAGGCAGCTGATTTTTATAAATTATAAAATAAATTATTTTTGTGATTTTTTTTTTAACCTAAAAATATGGGATAAACGGTGAAATCTACGTGCATTCGTTAGCTTTAAGCTACACTTAGCAATCTGTTTTACTGTAAAACGCACATAACGCTAGGAAGACCGGGTTCAGCTCAATACCTATAAAGACCACGACCGTCATTTTGACGGCTGATAACTTTTTTCAAATTGGGAGGCAAGTACGGGTACCGTTGCCCCGGGAGCCATTTCACGGTTAAGTCATACAAAAACATTTTTTTAGTGGTTTACTAAAAAAATGTTTTTGTATGACTTAACCGTGAAGTAAAATAAGAATTAATTAAAAAAATATATTATATTTATGGCTTAGTTGAGGTTTTGTATGTTCTAACATTTTTCATTCTTATAAAATTATGCACAAAATAAAAAAAAAACCTTTTTCGCTTACTTGCCTCTTGCAAATAATTCGCTCGATTTTTAATTTTGAAGGCATGAGAATCGAAATATTTCTAGCGTCTTTATTCCTCTTAAACCCAATAACTGTGATGTTTATTGATTAAAAGAAAAGTAATGTCACCAATTTACATAATATGAGCCGTTTTTATTTCTAGGCCCCTTGGCATTGTAATTGATCATTATCTGTTGTAGAAAAAATTTGGGTACCTATTGGAAAATGTTTTTGATAAAAATAGTGAAAAACAATACATAAAAATAAAAATAATAAAAACAATACATACTTAGGATTGAATGTATTGGTGCATTAACTTTATTTACATTTCCAAAAGCCATGTCCTTGCAAAAAGTCACCGAGAAATATCCCTTTTAGCTTGTTTGCATTGGGCAAGTAGTTAGTCGAACAACGAGTATATCCGCTACTTGACTGACCAAAATGCTACTACTAACTACGAAATTTACACGTTCAGTTACTAAAACACTCGCTACTCGATTAAAATACTAGCCTATTCTGTACGGGTCATTAGTCTTGCCACAATATCGCTCCAGTTTGCAGATGATCAGATTTTTAAACTTGTATTTAGCGGCGAAAAGTAGAATAAAAAATAAATAAGGGGACCAATACGGGATCAAAATACCAGATATAATTTTTATTTGCATCGGTAGCCCCCAATATCTACCAAAGTAACGCTCTAACCACACAGAAAATTTTGAACATCTGGAATGATTATTTGACAGATTTACGTGATACATAACTTAATTTTAATTTAATAATTTTTATAAACCTCTTTAGAGCACAGGCGCCAGGTGGGAATGCTGTCCTTGTTCTACCGGTATTACAATGGAAGATGCTCCGAGGAACTAGCGTCATTGATCCCCTCGGCACCGGTGCATAGTCGGGAAACACGCCAAACGCGCGCTCAACATTTGTACACGGTTGACATTAGTCACATGAGAACGGGTCGTTTCTACGACTCGTTCTTGAGTTCAACAGCTCGGCTGTGGAACGATTTGCCGGCCTCTGTGTTTCCTCCCTCCTACAATATGGGTCTCTTCAAGACCCATGTTCACTCCTTCCTCTCCTCAAAAACACCCTCCACACAGCATCCTCAAAGATGACATAGGCCCTGAGGGAAATTATTTTTTCCTCAGGGCCTCCTGTGTGGAGTTAATGTAAAAAAAAAAAAAAATTTTACTTGATTTTTAATCCAGATAACCACATGAAATCAAAAAATCATTTCAGCGATTGATGTTATCCAGGTATTATTGTATTATGTAGGTATTATTAAAAACTATGAATCAACATGGTGATTAAAAAAAGTCATGCATCGACGTGATAATCATATATAATATTTACATGCTCATTATTGGTGTATCACACTGCAATGTTGTGAATTCGACACCTGTTTAAACATACTAATCGATCATAGTAGTCACTAATACTAAACCACTTATGAGAAAATATTATATCAATCGGCTTAGTGAGCTTGTGAGTAATGGAAAGATTGGTGCAATTAGGGATTGCAATCCCGCAGCTCATTCAATCCCGCGGGATTTATATGCGGGATTATTTAATCCCGCGCGGGATCACGCGGGATCCCGCATCTTTGAAATTATGTTATTAAATTTTTTTTTTTATATGAAATACCTCACAAGAGTCCCAACTGCTCCCGTCTGGAGACAGTGAGACTATGGCATCCCCAATTGGGGTATGTTGTGAGGCTGAAGGTAGTGGGGAGGGGAAGGAGATGAGGAAGAGGAAGGTGGGGAAGTACCTGGCTATTCAGATCTGGTCACTAAACACGGCTAAAGCCATTTCAAGCAACGTTTCAATTCTGAATGGTGGTCTTACACCAGGGATACTGATAGTATCTTTCACTCTGGAACGTGCCGCAAATATACTAAATCAAATTGAAACAACAGATTTTTGTGTATAAATCAACTTTTATCAAACATTTCTAAGATTAAGCAACAAAAATTATTTCTTTTCTATTAATTTAGTATAAGTAATTGGTAATCTGTTTTCTTAGATTCATATTTAAATGTTTGACACAGTTGAATGGTTTTATTTAATTTTACCCTTACTCCTAACAACAGTTTTATATTTTTAATTCAGTCTTATTCATATAATGACTAATAATCAAATCAAAACTTTCTCTTAGATGCTATTACTATGATATAAACCTATGGTGATCACTTTGGAAAATACACTCTTAAGAAGTAAATGGCATTTATTGTAACATCTCCGAGCCTGCTTCTGAGTGACTGCAAATATATTCTGATGCTGAAAACGCTCTCTCGGCTTCTACGCTAGTAGGCTGAACCGTCAGGATATTCATAGGCTAGCGTCAGGTACTCTCCTCTGATACCATCGGACTCAAATAACGTAATTTTTTTCTTCAAATTTTTAATTTGCGGGATCCGCGGATCCGCGCTTTGAAGGTGCGGGATCCCGCAGATTAATAAAAGCAGCGGGATCCCGCGGGAATGCGTGATCCCGTTTTGTGGGATTGCAATCCCTAGGTGCAATAAGTCAGTAGCTCTGTTCGGCAGGGACACTTTGGTTCGTACACTATTATGATTACTGATAATAAAATAATACGTAGTATATTTGCGACACGTTGCAGAGCGGAAGATACTCTTAGTATCACCCTGCTGTAAGATCACCACTCAGAATTGAAACGTTGCTTGATATGGCTTTAGCCGTGTGTGGTCTGATATTAAGATACTTCCCATCTTTCCTTTCATAGGGAAGACCTTATCTCCTACTCTTACCCATTACCTTCAGTCACACAACATACCCCAATTGGGGATGCTCACTGGCTCTTGAAGGGAGCAGCTGGAACTCTTCTGAGGTATCCACATAAAATAGGTCTGGAGCATATTGCCTAGACGTGATGCATCTAGATGTCTTTATTATCTGCAACCACTTCGATTGTTGTTTTCCATTGCAGACCCAGTTTCTTCTGGCAAAGCTTTTACTCTAAACTCCCACTGCATTATTCGTGTATATCCAACTAAACGTCTTCCCTCTAGAATTACTGATGATGGTAGGTACCTACTAACAATAGTTAAAGAATAATAAATTATGTACGTACTAATTCATTTAACTTCAACAGAACTCAGAACGCAGGACCAAAAGGCACGTATTACAACCTGGCAGTGTGCATGCCAGCTTCCTGTAAGGCAAGCGATGTAGAACTTGTTTTAAAAGCAGTGTTGGTCAATTCCGATATTAACTTATCTGTTGAACTACCGGGGGAATATTGCAGCATAGACGAGCCTAAAAAATGGAATACAGAAGACATATGTGGACTGTGAGTATTTGTTATAATCGTCTTCCAAAATATACTCAGATGACCTTCCCTTAGCGTCGCATAGAATGATGCGTCTAACAACTATATTAGTACGGTAGTGCAGTGTTTTAGAATGAAACAGTTTCGAACCGCATTGGTAGAAAATCATTGTTGATTAATGAATACATCCATACTAATACTAATACTAATACTAATATATACTAATTACTAATTACTAATATTACTAATATTACTAATTACTAATTTACTAATTTTACTAATCCATACTAATATTATAAATGCGAAACTGCTCGAGTTTGTTTATGACCTTTTCAGGCATTAACCAATAAAAAGACTTTAAAAATTCATTCACCAATAGAAAGCTAAATTATATGCGCAGACTATATGTTGTATATGATGGTAAGCTCTGGCGTTATGAAATTATAAATATTAATATATTATATTTGTTATACGTTTTCTGTCGCTAACAAAAGCGAGTTAATTGCAAATGTCAGAAAAAAATCATTCCCATGGAAACAATGTTGATATATTTGTGGGCTCTAAGCCGGTAGGTATTCAGCCCCCTGGTCAGCTACTGCTCCAGAAAATTCAAATATTAGAATATGTTTTGTTTTTTTTTGGACAAGCTGTAATAAATGTCAGATAAGAGTTCCTACATTAAAAATATAATTCGTAACGATTATAAAGTCTGAATAATAAATAGTGTAATTTTGTATTATATTAACAAACTTCCAAATATTTAATTAAAAATAAACATCCAAAATGTTTGTTAGCGCATAAATTCCGAACGAATGAACAAAATTGGATAATTCTTTTTTTCTTTGTGAAATTTAGGTGGCAGGCTAGATGTTTGAAAACTGAATGTAAGGGAATGAATGTATGGAATGCGGGAGGGGGTGGGGTGGGGAGGAGGGGTGATAATTGATAAGTTCAACCGCTACAGTAATTTCCCGTAATACCATGCGAGCGAAGCCGCGGGGAAAAGCTAGTAATATTATAAATGCGAAACTGCTCGAGTTTGTTTATGACCTTTTCAGGCATTAACCAATAAAAAGATTTTAAAAACTCATTCACCAATAGAAAGCTTAAATTATCTGCGCAGACTATATGTTGGATATGATGGTAAGCTCTGGCGTTATGAAATTATAAATATGAATATATTATATTTGTTATACGTTTTCTGTCGCTAACAAAAGCAAGTTAATTGCAAATGTCAGAAAAAAATCATTCCCATGGAAACAATGTTGATATATTTGTGGGCTCTAAGCTGGTAGGTACTCAGCCCCCTGGTCAGCTACTGCCCCAGAAAATTCAATTATTAGAATATGTTTTGTTTTTTTTGGACAAGCTGGAATAAATGTCAGATAAGAGTTCCTACATTAAAAATATAATTCGTTACGATTATAAAGACTGAATAATAAATAGTGTAATTGTGTATTATATTAACAAATTTCCAAATATTTAATTAAAAATAAACATCCAAAATGTTTGTAAGCGCATAAATTCCGAACGAATGAACAAAATTGGATAATTCTTTTTTTCTTTGTGAAATTTAGATGACAGGCTAGATGTTTGAAAACTGAATGTAAGGGAATGAATGTATGGAATGCGGGAGGGGGTGGGGTGGGGAGGAGGGGGGATGATTGATAAGTTCAACCACTACAGTAATTTCCCGTAATACCATGCGAGCGAAGCCGCGGGGAAAAGCTAGTGTAATAATAAATTGACATCTACAAGGTCTTTCAATTTGGAGGCTCGAACTCTGAAAGGTTATAGCAGCCATGTTTTTAAAGTAACGTCTGTAAAATTTGTTGTCAATTGAAATAAAATACGGTAAATTATCAAGGAAGATTAATTGAACAATGTGTGCAAATCATTAAATTTTATTATCAATGTCACTGTTATGTTCGAAAAATTCAATTTTAGCCAAAAAAATCATCTTCATCATTTTTGGATGGATAAATATGCAAACAAACAAAACTGTCTATCTCTGTCTGTCAAAACTGAATATGGGGTAATACCAATTTACAAAAGTTTCACCAGCTCCAAATGCATTCTGAGAAAGTCACTATTTGATGCGTATTTTGATCTGGCAAATCATCGGTCCGTACTTCTTCCAAAACGAAACTGGCATTGCCTTAACCGTTAACAGCGAGCGCTACAGATCGATGTTAAACAACTTCTTGTGGATTACGCGAATACCGACAACATGTGGTTCCATCAGGATGGTGCTACTGCCACTCAGCATATGCCTCAATGGATATTCTGCACGAGCGATTTTAGGGCATGGTTATATCGCGCGGCGGTGACGTGAACTGCCCACCGAGATCGTGCGATTAAACTCTTTTCGACTTCTTCCTTTGGGGCTATCTTAAATTGTAGGTCTATGCAAATAAATCACAAGCAATTGACGCCCTCAAAGTCATTAAAACAAATGCCATCCAGGGAATTCAGACAGATTTATGTGACAAAGTCATCGAAAATTGGACCTCCCGAATACGTGCCAACACGCAAAGCCGCGGCGGACATTTGAACGACGTTGTATTTTACAAGTAATTTCACAAAATATCCTTTCAAAAAAAATATATGATTGGATATCTCACACACAACTTGTTTTACTAACATTTTAAAACCGAGCGCCCTTATTAAAAGACCCTTCTCCCACGTTGTCGCTCAATCAGCAATCTCGTGTTTGCAGTTACTACACCAGAGGGGTTAGGAAATTATAGGTTCATAAGATAGAGGAATATTTATAAATAAAATTCCTCTTTTGCTCTTCAAACGTCTCGTGGAATGTATTTTAGAAAATGATTCTACGCTTCTAGGAAAAGCTTGTAATCTCTCATTGGACGCTGATTTCAAATCGATTTCAAGTAAGGCAGATAGGATAATAAATATATAACAAGAAATACATTTACATTTTCCGTCACACGGTTGCATCTCATTTTGGATGGGAGACGTCAATACTACTGAGTTGATTTCCAACCAACTTAACTTTGTTCGATTCAAAGTGTTGCGAATGTTGCGATTCGAACTCAAAAACTCAGGAGAGCTCATGGGTCATGATCGACAATGTTGACAGCAAAAATCAAGCAGACCGCGGGAAATAAAACTAGATCTAGAAATCCCGGCTGACTGCTCTAATCCCCCGTCCTCTAAAATCTTTACCATTAAAAATGCACGTTGGTGTTGCCATCTTTGGAGGAAAAAATATTAAATATTCAGCACTGACGCAATCTATTTCACTGGGCTAAATGTTTGACTTTCAGAAAACTCTTTTTATAACAGCAGTGAAAAATGCATCACGTAAATATCAACATGATTTTAACCAAACATAACAACAGGAAGTTTGAAAAACTGGAGTAAAAACAAACTTTATTCTTGCAGAGACGCCTAAAATCTTATGAGAGTAAACACAACACCATTTATGATTATTTCTCGTAATCCATGTAAAATTTGACTGTTTTTCAGGGTCATTTTGGCAATAGTTGGAGTTTTGCTCATATGGGGTACAATATACGATCTTTGGTTCCGGGCGAACAAAAATGGTAAAGAACAATTCATTATTGAGGTCTACGTTTAATTTAAAAATGCCATACTTGTTAACGCTTAATTCCAATTCTTAGGGGACCATGAATCACCGAATACCCTGCTGATGGCATTCTCCGTGTACACCAACTCGATGAGACTGACCACCCTTAGTAAGGACCCCGGGCCGCTGGCAAGTATCCACGGAATCAGAGTCATCTCCTTGGGTTGGATTATTCTAGGACATAGATATGTTGAAGGAGTTTCATTTCCTGCGGAGAACTTTCTTGATCTTGTCGAAGTAAGAATTAAAAATAAATTACGGTTTATATACACGGTTTTAAAAATTTTGTAATGTACTCACGAGTAAGCTCGAAGTAAACACATAATCAATAGTTATCCGTTGAAGACTGATATTGTAATGATTTTATTTTTATTTTTTTATTAGTCATAAAAAGATACAGGCATTACAAGTAAGAGTTTTATACAGTAATCATTTACATAATGGATGTATTTGATGTAACCCCATAAATAAGCAGGGCTTGTGTGTATGGAGGGGTGTTATCACATTGGTTGTATTTGACATAATTCAATTCAAGTTTTCAGTATAATTTTTAAGGTGAGTTTTAAATTCTTTTATACTAGTATTCATGTTTCTATTTTTTTTTTGGCTGAAATTGAAAACTTCAACTCCAAAAAATTTATGATTTATCTGTCCTATTATTTTTTTTTTACTTTTTGGGGTAGGAAGTATTGACGTTTGTCTAAAATTTCTGTTATTTTTAAACTTTATTTTGAACATTATCTTTATAAATGATAAAGTGTTCATTCAATATTTTTTTTAAAATATATTTGGATAATATGATATTATTATCCAATTTTTTTTCTACTTGGTGTATAAGTATGTTGTTTCTAGCATGTGAGCCGAATGTCAAAATTGTAATTCCTGTCATCATCCACGTCATTATTACAACCATTGTGTATCCATTATCCATATATACATTATATACTAAGTATCTAAACATTTATATTATTACTACTCGAAAATCAATGGACTTTTTTTGTTCCAGTGGATGCAAACATACCCCGCCATGTTGATAACAGTTTCAACTGTATCTGTTGATACTTTCTTACTCCTTAGCGGAATACTAATATCTTATATTTTCTTCCGCCGAAATGATAACAGTAAGCCATTTTTATATTTAAAAAATACACTATTTCCCTACTGAAATAAAACTAACCAAATTTTTTCGTACTTTCAGAGTCCCTTAGAGATATTCCCTTGATGTATCTCCATCGTTTCCTGCGCCTTACTCCAGTCCTGATTATGGTTATTCTATTACAATTTGCGTTTTTCGATAAAATTGGACGAGGACCATTTTGGAAACAGTTAAATGCCAGATCAGATTTCTGCAGAGAATATTGGTGGAGTACAATTCTGTATGTGCAGAACTATGTCAACCGTGACGATAAGGTAAGCTTAGAACAAGGCGTCTAATTTGAACCTAACAAAAATTGAAAAAATATTTATTTCTTCTTCATTATGCTATAACATTTGCTTCAACAATTGGTTAGTCCTAAACTAAACTAAATTTTTCCTCAAGTTTTCTACATCTATCGCAGTGATCGCCTTCACACCATCAATCACCCACGTTTAGCACTCCCAACATCCAACACTAGTTTTTTTTATTATTTTTTATTTAATATAGATATGCAGTGGTGTTAATATAAATTACATATTGGTACAGACATTATTTAAATTTTCAATCTCACCAAAGAAGAAGCTAGTTTTTATGCTTGATGAGCGGGTTACACTAATTATAACATAAAAATTTGGATAAAACATAATGATAGATTATGCAAAAGGTAAGTATATAATGGGAACAATTGAAACTTCTGGATCATCTAAATGTGAAGGTGTACATACATAGGATATGGTTACATACTAAAATATTGTGCACTTTAGAGAAATTCGGAAAATCTAAATAAAATGACTCCACTGACTCGTCGCGTCCGCTTTCTAAATTGACAAACTAACAAGCCAACGACACTTTTATGCCACGTCTCATAGTCGAGAACCTTACTTATACCAGAGGACCTTATCTGTGGCATTTGATTTTTGGCTATGTGTCCTGCCGTTTCTGCCTCGTAAACTAGCCGGCGACTAACTCTTACGCTGCTGATATCTCTTAGCCCAACTTGTGGCGGGCGGCGTTATTCGTTTCTTGAAAAACAGTCTAATTTTTGACCTAAGCCCGTCTTATAATATGAAATATTATTATGCATATTTAATTTACTGTTAATAAATCTCTTTTGTGGTCAGCAGTCTTCCTTCAATGAGGTCAAAATTATCTTAATCATGCAGAATTTCGTAAAATATGAATTTGTTCAAATTAATTTTACACTATTTGATTCATAAACCAAATTGTCACATAACTTTGAAATTCTATGCTCTTGGCGCCATTGCAATAAGTTGGTTGGATGTTGGAAGACCTTGCTTCCTGATTATAAGATTACCTTCAAACTACTACAAAATTTAATAAGAATAAAGTCAAAGAGCAAAATAAATTTCAAAATCTGAAAAACTAAGACTGTAATGTTTGTCAATGTAAATTTTTTTTGTTGTCAATGTTTTTTGTTTAATGTTTGTCAACCAAAAAACCTATTTTCACCATGTAGCACTTTGTCAACCAGAAGATCTAATTTCCACGTTTTAATTATAATTTTATTTTACTTAACGCAGTTTTACAAAAGACATTAATATACGGTGATAATTAATTTGATTCCAGTGCATATCCCAAACGTGGTACTTGTCTGTTGACATGCAACTGTACATACTGTCTCCATTGCTACTGTTTCCTGTCTTGAAACACGTCAAGATTGGAGTGATCTGGATTTGCGCGTGGATATTGGCTGCACTTATAACCGTGTTCACGGTATGTTACATCAACGAATGGGTAGCAGCAAACAATGCGTAAGATTTCCTTTTTGAATAATAATACTCCAATTATCCTTTTCAGAATTTCTTCTCTTTTCTTTTCATAAAAAGACCCTTCACAGAGCATTCCCAAACATTAAATAGACCCGGAGGGTTTTTTTTCACATGTGCAGCTAATGTAAAAAAAAACTTATCATGAATTGACTGTTGATAAAAATATCAAACCATTTTTTAGGGATCCATCTTCAAGCGACCGCACGTATTACTACTATTACGCAACTCACATGAGGGCCGCCCCGTGGCTGATTGGACTTTTGGGTGGATATTATTTACGAGTCTATAACCTCAAGGAAATCAAGATCAATAAGGCAAGTAACAGATATACTAGACCCAGTGAGAGATCGTACTTAAAGTCGTAATTCTAGAATCTTTTCATTTTCAAACAAGACGCGTGATAAGGAAGAGGATGAAAGTCGATGACATCCGTACGCGCTCAGTTGCGAGTGAAGGGCTCTCTGTTTTAATGATTCTGGAGTAAAATTAAGAGTTAAAGAAATTGCTAAAGTTAAATTTCATCAAAATGTGTTTTACGTCACTTTAAGCTTTTTCTTCAACTTTCCCCAAAAAAGTTTTTTGAGAGTTACTCCGCTATTTCGACATAATATTATTTGATATTTGGTTAGAGGTAAATAAAGTACGAAATTTTGTGCTTCTACGTTGATTATTAATCACTATTAATATTAAGAATGGCGTAGATAATGACGATGAATTCTTCATTCAATATGTCTTGCAGCGAAAATCAAAAAAATTTCAACCCCGCGTTAATAATGCATTTAGGACGCTCCCGAATTTTTGGCCCAGTATCGTATGTTGAAAGATCTCGTAAAATTTGTTAACTATCAAATCCAAGAATATATTACACCTACTGGAAAGTAAAATAGATTTTTTCCATGCAATAGCTTGTAGATTATAAAAGGTCGTCATTTATTTTTAAAAACTCACACAAATATTTTAAAGTAACAAATCTCAGTCAGATTCTATGATGACGTGAAACAAAATACAGCGGGATGTTTTAATGTGGTTTTCAAATTAAATTTTTTGTGGGGTCGCACCAAAAAAACATTGCGATGCGTTTTTTCAGATAATTTTGAGAAATATTTTTCTTTTTAGACCGGCTACGATAGTAAATATTAGTTTTGCAAAAGCACACTGGAAACAGCGCATGATCCTATTTAGGATCATTGTTACTTTAACTGACGGTTAGTACTTAAATTTAGTTCACGATTTAGCTTTCAGTTGAAAAAAAACTTAGCTAGAAAACAATGGTTTTTGCAGATGGATTTATTATGTAAATACCACCACGATGTGATTATTTAAATAACACCTTTTAAGATAATGTCTTAGGTTGTACTTTGAACATTAATTTATTACATTTTTTATAAGAAAAAATCTCTTTTTATAACTTTTGAAGGTTATCCCCATCAACAATATGGAAAAAAGAACTAGTTGAAGATAATATTGTTGATTCTAATTATTTGAAATATGAGATTGACATATATGACGGTTTGACAGGAAGGTGGCAATAGCGAAATTGGATAACGCGCACGTCCCGGTTAGACAAGAGGTCTGGGTTCGAGTCCCAGTTGCGACCATTGTCTTTTTCTATTTGTCGGTGTCTTGTTCTCTTTCATATTTTCATTTAGATTTTAAGTGTTATCTTCTTCTTCAATGATTAATTTATTACTCCAACACATTTCATAGAGCAATTAAAAGGTATTTAAAAAAGATAGTTCACTCTAGTTGAAGACAAGGTTAATTAATTAAAGTTACTGCCAACTGGCTGTTTATACTATGACTAATCTCTATCATTGAAATCACAGTGAACTAATTCTATTATTTGAAAAATTCTTCGTATGAAACGCGTTCGGTGCCATCAACATCTTTATCGCTTGTACATATTTCCTGAATCTTCCATGTCTTGGAACTAAAAATTAAAAAAAAAAAATTCTGTTAACTTTTTTGCATTGAGATAAGTTTGATAGAAAAAAATATGAAATGCTTCATTTACATTTGGACTTTGTTTAATTTTACTGACTATTTAAAAAAAATATACTTACGTTTGTACAGGTACCTACCCGGATATTGGAAAGATTTTTTTTATGTGAATTTTTATTGCAATAATATTAAATTTAATATTTTATCAATAAACATTTGTTTTGCGTCATTTCAGTGTAAAATCACTTCAAAGAAGCTATTATTCTTAAAAAAAACATTACCAGGAGAACAGCAACTAGCAGAAACAAAATATTATAGATTACCTTTTCCCCGCGGCTTCGCCTAGCGCGACTTACGGGAAATTACTGTAGCGCTTGCACTTATCAATTATCTCCCCCCCCACCCCACCCCCATCCCCTCCCGCATTCCATATATTCATTCCCTTACATTCAGTTTTCAAACATCTCGCCTACCACCTAAATTTCATAATGCTATAGCTCAAAGAAAAAAATTACTTATCCGATTTTGTTCATTCGTTCGGAATAAACATTTCGGATGTTTATTTTTATTTAAATATTTGGAAGTTCGTTAATATAATAAAAAATACTCTACTTATCATTCATTCTTTATAATCCTTTATGTAACAAATAATTCAAAGAATAAAGAAACATAAAAAAAAAATCGTTACGAATTATATTTTTAATATAGGAACTCTCATCTGACGTTTATTCCAAGCTTGTCCAAAAAAAAAACGAATTCTAATATTTGAATTTTCTGCAGTAGTAGCTGACCAGTAGACTGAGTACCTACCAGCATAGAGCCCAAAAATATATCAACACTGTTTCCATGGAAAAGATTTTTTTCTGACGTTAGCAAAAACTCGCTTTTGTTAGCAACAGAAAACGTATAACAAATATAATATATTAATATTTATAATTTCATAACGCCAGAGCTTACCATCATATACAACCTGTAGTCTGCGCATATAATTTAGCTTTATATTGGTGAAAGAATTATTAAAGTCTTTATATTGTGTTATGCGTGAAAAGGTCATAAACGAACTCGAGCAGTTTCGCATTTATAATATTAGTATGGATTTGCGTTTATTTAAATACGTGGTTACTACAAAATTTTGCCCACACTCTTTGCTTCATTCATATTCAAACATCAAATAGCTTAGTACATCCCATTTATATACCTACTAATAAATTTCATTAATCTCACATCTTCATATATAGTACAATTTTGGCAATATTGACTTTTATTTGCGGAACTCCAAATTTAGTATGACAATTTATTTTTCAATTGTATTTTAATTCTATTTGTTTTATAATGCCTTCGTATTTTGTACGTTTCCAGTTTCAATGACAACAAATAATTCGTTTAATTAAAAGTTTTCATGCCACTCATAAACAAAAAGAAAACATTTCGACAAATCATTCTGGTTCTAAAATTTATTTTAGTTTAGTTTACGTTTAGTTTTAAAATGGTTCTAATTTTATTTGAAGGTTACAAAATATTTGTCTTACCATGAAAATTGTCCAAGCCGCCAAATACGAACACATACTTCATAATTGTGTTGTTTGTCTTTGCTTTCATATACCATCCTTTATTCTTGTAATGTTCATTTCCAAAATTTCGTGTTACTTGATTGTAAATTGGACGTTAGTCCGTTAATAAATAATAAATAAATAATATTATGGTTTACTAAAAACCTAGGTTCCTAAGCATTTATCGTAAAATGCGCCCATAATGCCATTTGTTACCGACGATTAATGTTTAATTTAATGATTATCTATAATAGAGTCATTTTATCCACCTTGGAAGAATAACAAATAAAACTTTTATTCTTTTATTTTTTGCAGATATTGGTTTGTGTCTTATGGATAGCAAGTTTGGCAGTGATGGCAGCTGTTCTATTCGGCACGAAGCCTTTGTCAGATCAAACGCATAAGTTCTCTTACATCGAAGACACCACCTACCTGGCCTTCAGCAAGCCCGCTTGGTCCATTGCCATCCTTTGGGTCATCTTCGCCTGTGCTTTTGGATATGGAGGTATGTAATAAACAATATAATGTAATCAAACATTACTAGATACCCATTGCGCTAAAACATAATGATTACTGATTCTTAGCCAAGAGTGCTTTGAAAAG
Source organism: Glyphotaelius pellucidus (assembly GCA_936435175.1). Lineage (NCBI taxonomy): Eukaryota > Metazoa > Arthropoda > Insecta > Trichoptera > Limnephilidae > Glyphotaelius > Glyphotaelius pellucidus. The sequence goes on from OW386547.1 coordinate 27,723,733, forward strand.
AGTGGACTGTAATAATTGAAGGTCTTAGTCGGAACTCGTTCGGTTATCCACAGATTGGGCCGTAAAAATGGTCTTCGGCCTGCAGTAACCATTGCATATTTGAATTTAGCAGATAAAAGGAGACTACATTGACTCTTAGCATGGTCGATTGATAAGAATTGTCTCGATAACTTTCGGTAACTTTTCATCGTTCTCAACGAATTAATAACAGCTCACAACCTCCAAATCAATTGTTATTTATTGTTGGCGATCTGAACTTGTCCAAGGGAACAAAGAGAAGTTATCGATACAATCCTTATCGATTGACCGTGGTAGGGGTCCTTATATGCGTTGGATAAGAATATAAATTGTAGTAAGGTTTACAGAATTTTTATTTGTGTAACCTGTTCAAATAACGTCTTTGTTTTATCTTCAGGTCCTGTCAATTGGTTCCTTAGTCTAAGACTATGGGAGTTCCTGGCTCGTCTCACGTACTCCATGTATCTGATACACGTTTCACTAATAAATTTATTTCATTCTTCTTCAAAAACTGTTCCGTATTTTTCACACATGACAATGGTAAGCAAAGATTTATCATTTTCATTACTAGTCCACAGAAACAAACTATGCAAACCTTTTATTTTGTATCATTGTTGTACGTTTTATTTTTTATTTTTCAGGCACATCTTTTTATTGGTGACCTCCTTTTGACGATTATGGTATCATATTTTATGGTGTTGGCTTTTGAATCTCCCGTCACAGTTTTGGAAAAGCTTATTTTTGGATCAGGTTAGTAAAAAAAATCGGAAAACATGTTATATTTTGCAGGCAACTTTTAAAACTGCACGGATCAATCATTCGAATACAAACATATAAACATCGTGACATATACTATATTAATGAATATAACATAAACGCATACTATAACCATCGTATATGCGGCACCGTCAGACCTACGCCTATAATATTATAGAGACAAAGTCGGAAGCATTTTTAAGATTGCTGACGTCACCAAATCTAAGATCTAGACTGCATATTCAATGGGTCCAGTGGTAAACCGTTGTTTATTTTTACAAATAATAGATAAAAGCGTACCTCCACGATCGAGGGGTAAGGCTCTCGTCTAGCACTCCGAAGGTTCAATTACCGGTGTGGGCGAGTATATTTTATTCTATTAATTTGTGTTTTTTCACAATTTGTTCATAAAATAAAATAAAGTTTAGTTGTAGCACGTTGCAGAGTGGAAGATACTTGCAGTATCGCCTTGATCTAAGAACACTACTTAGAATTGAAACTTTACTTGAAATGAATTCCGTAACGTTTTTGGTGACCTTAACTTTGGTGACCAGATCGGAATAGCCAAGTACTTTTACCAATTCCTCTTCCCGATCTCCCTCCCCTCCGCTCTATCTTCAGCCTTACAGCATAGGATGCCATAGTCTCACTGGCTGCAGGCTGTTGGGAGCAGTTGGGAGTCTTGTGCGTTATTAATGTAAAATATATAAATATATTTTTTAAATACACTGTAATTGTATTATAAAGGACGGGAAAGGTTTTTATGTGGAGTAAGAGTTTTGGTCTCCGATAATTTTTTTTTTCAATTTTTTTTCTTCAAAATCAAACAAAAAAATTCTTCCCCTGTCGTTACTAGTCACTCAGCCGAGTAACCGACCAACCCCTTCCCCCCCTCCAACATTCCAACAACTACCAAATTTTTTTTGTTTTGTAAAAAAAAAATAAACATCAAAAATCTCACCCGAGACCAAAATTTCTTTTACATATTTTACTCCAAATAATACCAGGAACCACTGGTAATAGTAAATCTAATACGTCCCTTAACACCCTGTAAAATAAATCTTTTTTTTCAGGCAACAAAAAACCCATCGCCCATGGAAACGTGGTACTTGAGACGGAACAAATGAAGCGGTCGCTGGAAGATCCAGAGGTTTTGCCAACGAAGACTGAATAGTTACCAGGATTTTTTATTACTGGCTGGTCCCCGGCATGCGTTGCAATGCCATTTAAAGAAATAAATTGATTCTCCCTGCACGTTCTTTCCCCCGCATCCCCGTTACCTTTCACCTTCCCCGCCTTCCCCTCCCTCGTCTCTTCCCTCTCAGCAAAACCCACCTACCCCTTTCCCCTTCCCCCTGCCTTTCCTCTTTTCCGCTAAAATATATCAAATACACTCATTTTCGTTTATACAAATTTCATAACGCCAGAACTTACTATTATATATAGCCTTTATGTTATTAATTTACCATTATATATCGCCTATTTCTGATGTATGAACTATATTATTGTAAAATTTCATAAAAATTCATTTAGTAGTTTTTGCGTGAAAGAGTAACAAATACACATATATACATACACATTTTCGCGTTTATAATAATATAAGGAAGATTGTTTCTGTGACATAATTGCAAAATACAGGACTTCATTTTGCTATGAAAAATAAATGGAAAATAATTAACACGTCTACCTATCTTTATTTTATTGTGTGTAAAAGTTATCATCGGCAATAAGTATGAAAGATGGAAGTGTAAAAATTATCATATTGTCAAAATCATCAAATTATCATTAAGTCAAAGCATCTGCTTCACTTAAAATATATTTTTAAAATAACTGTATTATTTCTAAAATTAAAACACAGTACCTACCTAACAAGCGTTATTAAAAATATTTTTTATTAAATTACTGCGAAAGAAGAAAAATAAAATTTTTTAGGACAATAAGCAAACTGCTTGTTTAATAATGTACTAAGTAAAAATGTTGTAAAATATATGATATATGAATATCTAATTGAGACTCATTTTTTTATTTAAATAAATAATAAACATAATAAAGATCTATCAAACAATAACCTTAGTTTACAAGAAACATATTATATTAACATATTTTCATTTTTTTTACACTTTTTGTCTTTCTCGCCACTGACAAGAATAGCATCGTTCCCACAGCATTGGACATTGGACAGTGCGGATGATATCACGTGGTACAAGCAAGCTGGCAATAGATTCTTGTCAATGGCGACATCTCAAAGAAATAAAGTTTTTTGTTTCACAATTTCATATCAAAAAAAAATTTTACCGACATTGCAAGTTGATAAACACCTCGGTTTGCAAATATGTCGCAAATTCATTTTATTTTCTCAAATTTAACTCCGCTGTTCTTCCACCCGCCCTTTGACACTATATTGCACTTCCACAGATGCAGTCAGTTACAAACAGATATGTGTGATAACATCTAAAACGGATCGAAATGAAAATCTAGTCTCCTTCTACGGAAGCAATCTTCCGAACAGGCCCTCCATTGATATGCTGTTTTAGCTCCTATTGTTTTATTTAATTTTATTTTATTGAAATTTTTTGATGAATGAAAAATATATAAAAAAAGCTTAATAAATGTATGAACTAAAACACCCACAAAGACAATACCTATGTGTGGGGATAATGTTCTTTTTTTTATTTTTATTTTTATTTCTTTAGTTAAAGTGAAGATTTTAAGTGTATATAAATTAGGGATTTAAAAAGAATAACTGAAAAAAATTCAATTTTTTATGAAAAAAACTCTCCTTTAATAACTTTTGAAGGTTATTCCCATCAACGTAATATATCATTGAAAAAGAAGATAACACTTATAATCTAAATGAAAATATGAAAGAAAACAAGACACAGAAAAACAGAAAAAAACAATGGTCGCAACTGGGACTCGAACCCAGACCTCTCGTCTTACCGGGACGACGCGTTTTGCGACCATTGTTTTTTTCTGTTTTTCTGTGTCTTGTTTTCTTTCATATTTTCATTTAGATTATAAGTGTTATCTTCTTCTTCAATGATATATTACGTTGATGGGAATAACCTTCAAAAGTTATTAAAAGAGAGTTTTTCTCATAAAAAATTGAATATTCATTTAGACTTTCATAAAGTCAATAGTTCCATATGAATAAATTCGGATACATTTATCCGAGACGCTATTCAGGTTACAAACCAATTCTTTGAATTATTGTTTCCAATAAAAAGAGTAGTTGCCTATAATATGGAAAAAGAACTAGTTGAAGATAATATTAATGATTCTAAATATTTGAAATATGAGATTGACAAATATGACGGTTTGACAGAAGGTGGCAATAGCGAAATTGGAAAATGCGCCGTCCCGGTAAGACGAGAGGTCTGGGTTCGAGTCCCAGTTGCGACCATTGTTTTTTTTTTCTGTTTTTCTGTGTCTTGTTTTCTTTCATATTTTCATTTAGATTATAAGTGTTATCTTCTTCTTCAATGATATATTACGTTGATGGGAATAACCTTCAAAAGTTATTAAAAGAGAGTTTTTCTCATAAAAAATTGAATATTCATTTAGACTTTCATAAAGTCAATAGTTCCATATGAATAAATTCGGATACATTTATCCGAGACGCTATTCAGGTTACAAACCAATTCTTTGAATGATTGTTTCCAATAAAAAGAGTAGTTGCCTATAATATGGAAAAAGAACTAGTTGAAGATAGTATTAATGATTCTAAATATTTGAAATATGAGATTGACAAATATGACGGTTTGACAGAAGGTGGCAATAGCGAAATTGGAAAACGCGCCGTCCCGGTAAGACGAAAGGTCTGGGTTCGAGTCCCAATTGCGACCATTGTGTTTTTTTCTGTTTTTCTGTGTCTTGTTTTCTTTCATATTTTCATTTAGATTATAAGTGTTATCTTCTTCTTCAATGATATATTACGTTGATGGGAATAACCTTCAAAAGTTATTAAAAGAGAGTTTTTCTCATAAAAAATTGAATATTCATTTAGACTTTCATAAAGTCAATAGTTCCATATGAATAAATTCGGATACATTTATCCGAGACGCTATTCAGGTTACAAACCAATTCTTTGAATGATTGTTTCCAATAAAAAGAGTAGTTGCCTATAATATGGAAAAAGAACTAGTTGAAGATAATATTAATGATTCTAAATATTTGAAATATGAGATTGACAAATATGACGGTTTGACAGAAGGTGGCAATAGCGAAATTGGAAAACGCGCCGTCCCGGTAAGACGGGAGGTCTGGGTTCGAGTCCCAGTTGCGACCATTGTTTTTTTTCTGTTTTTCTGTGTCTTGTTTTCTTTCATATTTTCATTTAGATTATAAGTGTTATCTTCTTCTTCAATGAAAAAAATTCAATTTAAAACTACTAAACTACCAGTCTGCACTGTTATTATCGTATTATGAAAGTTTAATAAGAATGAATGTTAAAAGTAAAAAAAAGACAGAGTCTAATGATACTTATAATTAATGGCTTTGTTAAAACTTATAAGAAAAAATATCTGTTTCGGTGTTTTTAGCCAAGTTTTGATATATTTTGACATGTGTTCTCTTCAAAGGTTGTACATAGTAAATTATACATTTTTGGAGCAATAAAACTAATATGCCTTTGGGCCAACCTAGTTTTGAAGTGGGGTACAGCATACTCACACTGGTACAGCTGGGGTATAGCATACTCTTTGGCTGGTACGTCTTGAATTTTTTTTTAAATTTAAGACATTGAAAACTAAAGGTCCGTCTTAGGTAAAAAATATCGGTTTCCTTAAATAATTGTTTGGAGGGATAGGATTTAGTTTTCTTTTACATAATCTTAAAAATTGATTTGTGGGCAATTTCTATAGGTTTTACATGATTGTTGACTCTAGTAACGTTTGGCTTTACTTAAAAAAATTGAGTTGGCAACAATGGTCGAAACGGTAAACGGATGACATTTTCACCTAATCAATTCTTGGTAGGTAGCACATTAATTTCTGATGTTGTTGATTTTTAGTGATTTGACTAGAGATTTGAGTACCTTCTCGAAAATAAAAATAAAGCGACGCGGTGATGTCCTTCGAAGACATAAATGAAAATTTTCAAAGTCAAACAATGCTTCCTCGCTGGTTTTTGTGAAATATTACCCTTCTTGTTAAGCCCCATAGCCTCGCAAAGTACTTACATCTCTTAAGAGAACTGTCATTATATAGATTCCTGATAAATTCGCTGTTCTTGAAAGTAGGTAGGTATTTTAAAATAAAATACTGTTCTTGAAAGCAGATGAAAGATGATGATAAAAATAAAAATGACTTTTAGATGTTTATATTTTCGGAAGGGTTTGGGGTTATTTTTTTAATGCAAACTGAGAACACGGTATTTTTCATTTTAGGTTAATTTCTTCAATTATATATCCCTTGATCTTAATTCAAAAACTGCTACTAAGGATTATATTAAAATGTCACCCATCAGAGCCACTTTTTAAAAAATTCGCAATCCTAGACATTAGACAATTATACGTTAAGACAATTCTCATACACATAAGGAAAAATGATTTAACACTCAAAACTCAACAAAATATTTACACCCGCTATTCATCACACCAAAAATGCAAAATTCCTCCAACAAAAACAGCTTTCGCCCAACGACAGTTCTCTTACATCGCGCCTAAAATGTTCAACTTACTGAGTATTGATATTAAGACACCGAAAACTGATGATCTTTATGCCATTAATATACAGAACTGGTTATTTACTCAGGGAAGGAAATATTATAAAGAATGCCTTACATCTTAAAAACTGTTCTTATTTTTTTCATATTTCTCGAGTAAAAAATCTTATCTCTAAATTAATTTTCAACCAAAACTTTATATTACGCTGATGCTTTTTTTTCATATTTTTTGACATTGTTCGTCCATTTCATATGCTGCCTAGGAATACTTGCTTTTGTTTTTTGGGGTCTAAGACTATCATTGTTCATCTGTATAGATGATTTATTCTTATTTTTTATTTCTATTATCCTTAAAATATTATTATTTGTTACTTTTATTCTTATTTGTTATTTTATTTTATTATTATTTATACAAGATTCACCTAGTTTAACTCCTTTCCTGTCTGTGATCATGTACTTAATACTAGTATGAATATTTTCCTTTCATCTACATATATATGGATGATTATTAATATTATATACTTAATATCTTATGAATCTCGACTACCATAATACGGGCATTTGCCTAGCTTGGTAGTCGAAATACCATATAAAACAATCCTGTAATAAACAAAATGAATAAAGAAATTTAAAAAAAAAAAAAAATTACTTCCAGAAAACACGAATGCCATAGAGAAAAAAAAATGCCAACAAGTAAAAATTGAATCTTATAATTAAATTTGCATCGCAGATACCTTGTTTATATTCACGCAGAAAACCTATTTTCTGTTGCCGTTTTCTTCAGTATTTTTTCATCTGAAACGTAGGAGAGTATTTTCAGTGATTAATAATTTTATTTCAGTGCAATGGCAATCCAATCAGACTACAAAACTGTTCGCTTATCATTTGTCCAACCAATGTAGTGAATAAAGTCAGCTTGTGCTTTCATAGTTTTAAAAACTATTGATTGGAATGACTGTATCTCTAAAGTATGTACTACAGTCCATAGACCCCTGGTTTGTTACAACTCTTCCAGTTCAACATCCCTTCCCGTGGACTCCAAAATAATGAATTGCTGTTCCTCAATCAACATTCTGCTAATTATGGATATCATTCTCCTTTATCCAGAATGTTGAGACTTGCAAATCAAAGCATTGAATTTTTTGGTGAAAGCCTAAATGACTTTCGGCAGTCGATACGCAATGTGTAATTTTTAAAGCCTTTTAAATCCGCCTTCAAGCTACTTATCTTCGTTATGTACTTTTATTTAATATGTATATTGTCAATGCTCTTCATTTATATGTACTCTCCTTTCATTAGCATCTCTTTTTTTATTTGTCTTATTGTTATATTGTTAATGGACTATTTGTCCGTAAACAAAAAAAAATAAATATAGACAGTCACTTAGAGCCAGCAAAACAAAGCGGATAGACGCCCTCGAAATGTGGTGCTGGAGAAAAATGCTCTGGATTCCATGGACAGCCAGACGCACAAATGTGTCCATTCTGGAAGACCTAGGCACCCGCTATATGCTTTCAACTATAACGTATTTTAGGATACTTTGGATACGTTGCTCGCCAAACTGCGGACTCTAGCTCGGTAATTCGTAGTCAATGGTAAAGTGGAAGACAGAAGAAGTAGTGCGCTGGAGTTTCACCGGCGCCTGGTACGTCGGTGACCGCTGTGTATACAGCACAGAACTGTGAGGAGTGGAGGAGTCTTGTCCACCATAGAAATTGGAGTAGGGTTAACGATCTTCAGCAGTGAGGAACCGACTTAAGAAAAAGAATTACTACTGTAATACTGCAGTATGATATTGAAGCAGCAGAGGTACTTACTCGATGACATTACAAATTGCGACATTGCAGGACAGCCCAAATTATAAAAACCCTCTTTTGGGAGCCAGATCCTGATGGACGTAAATGTATACTGGACGAAGGGCGTCCAATAGGCTCCGAGCATTCTTTGAAGAACCGACATGATACAGTTGCACTTGACGGCGGATATAACACTTTTGCAAAGTACCGCGAGGTCAATAATTTTTGGTTCGGCGTTTTTCCTGAAAACAATCACATTCATTGTATTAATGGTGTTTGTACGTACATTGCTTATAGCTGGAAAATGTTGGTATAATAAAATAATTGTATAATAATATATCGCAATATTTAAAAAAGGTGATGAGACCGATATTTCAAACTATCGACCGATATGCATACAATCTGTATTACACAAAATTTTTGAATCTCTAGTTCTTGATGAAATATATCCCACATTAACAGAGGTAATAAATGACAAACAACACGGCTTCATTAGAGGTAGATCAACTACGACAAATTTATTAATCTTTCAAAATTATATATTGGAGTCTTTTGCTAAAAATAAACAAGTTGACTGTATGTATACTGATTTCTCGAAGGCTTTCGATAAAGTGTCTCACAAAATATTGATCCGAAAACTTCATGCTCTGGGAATCAGAGCAAATATGTTAAGCTGGCTAAATAGTTACATATCTGGTAGAACCTTATTTGTTAAAATAAAATCTTTTATATCTAAACCATTTTCCGCCACTAGTGGCGTACCGCAAGGCCCAATTTTATTTCTTGTTTTTATAAACGATATAGTCAACTGCTTCAAAGACGTTTATGTATTGTTTTTCGCTGATGATATTAAATTATATAAAGAAATATCCCTCTTAAACCATTGTCAAGTTCTTCAATTTAATATAGACATGCTAAATAACTGGTGCTCACAAAACAATTTATATTTAAATGTAGATAAATGCAAAACATTGACCTTTTCCAGAAAAAAAAATTATTGCTTTTTGACTATTCAATAAATGAAATAAATTTAGAAAGTATCCGAAATGCGAGATCTTGGCATAATAATGGATGAAAAACTAGACTTCACGGTCCACATTCAACAAACTGGAAATAAGGGTATGAAAACATTAGGTTTTGTTTTAAGAACAATTAAAAACTTTGAATCGTTACAAATCATTAAACTGTTATACATATCCCTTGTTAGAAGCCTAATGGAACATAACTCTATAGTCTGGTGGCCCTTCTACAAAATTCATATTCATAATGTTGAAAGAATTCAAAGAAAATTTCTACGTTACGTAAATTTTAAACTTAACATCCCTTTAGAGAACGTAAATTACCCGTCTTTAATGAATCTGTTAAATATTCCAACTTTAGAAAACAGACGAAAAATTAACGACCTAACCTTTTTATTAAAATTATTAAATTCTAAATTCAACTGTTGTGAACTCTTGCAATTGATAAATCTACACGTACCTACACGATCGACTAGGCAAATATTAACATTTCATATACACACATCTCATTCCACTATAGTTTGCATTCTCCAATACAGCGTTTACATAGCCTTGGTAATCAATATTTAAACAATATGGATGTATTTGATAATAAATTAAATTTATCACTTTAAACGACGTATGTGCCAACTATTTATTCCTACTTCTTAAACCATCTTTATCTCTATTTTTACTTACCATATATTCTATGTTACCTGCTTTGTGTCAACTCTTATATTTGGTGTTATCTATATTTTCTTTTTTATATTTTATGTTATCTTTAGTTTGTTTCTTATATTTTATGTTATTTCCTATATTTTATCAAAAACATGTACTGAACTATATGTAAAAGCCCTATGGGCGTTTAAATAAATAAATACATAAATAATATTGTGTGGGAATACAAAATAATATTACAAACAGTATCTAATGTCACTGAGTGTAAAACTATAATAATACTTTATCCTATGGATAGTGCTTTTGAAAGCTTATAAACAAATTATGAAATACCCCCTTAATCTCAATAGAATTTTTTTGTAAACTAGCGAGTACCCTGAATGCGTTGCAATGCCACTCGAAGAAAGTGTTCGATGCATAAATTTTCAAAATTTACTCCCCGGTTTGTGTCTCCTTTGCAATTCTTCCAGTTGCTTCTTCCTTGTCACCCACCTCTCCGTCACTCCTCCTCAGCGTATACATACTTTCGCATGCGCCCCCGTCCCCCTCCCGCGTTCCTTTCCCCTCTCGTATTCCCATTCCAACTTCCCCCGTGTTTCCCTTCCTCATCTGCGTTCCCCTTCCACCTTACCTTCCCTCGTCCCCCTTCCCCCTACCTCCTTTCCGCCATGCAGCTAAATTATATGAAATACATACATTTTTCGAACAGCTCACGCGTCTTGTGAATTTTAATACACATTTCATTACGCTATAGCTCACTGTTACATATAGAAACATTTGAGGGTGTGCGCATAATAACTCACCAAAGTTTTGTCGCAATCGCAAGGATGGTAAAGAAAACAGAAATAACTTTATAACGCTACGGCTCACCATTATATGGGGTGAGGTTTGTCTAGGTCTTGGAGGTGGATGACCAGGACACACTGAACCCCAGATTCCTATCTACCCCTTAAACCCTTTAACTTCCCAGAACTCTCTTCCCCTTCCTTTTCTTTAAAAATACCCCCCACACAGCATCCCCAAAGATGACATAGGCCCCGTGGGAAATTATTTTCTTTAGGGCCTCCTGCGTGGAGCTCATGTAAAAAAAAATATATATATATATATATATATGTATATATATACAGAAACCTTTGCGGGAATACGCATGATAAATAACCAAAGTCTCATCGCAATCGGACGAATGATTTAGGTACCTACCGCAAAAGATAAACTAAAGACGGGTTGTTTCAAAAAATTTTATGAGTTCATCAAATATTTGAAGTTAATTTTCAGGTTCTGTGTAAGTTCTTTTCGAGTTCTGTTTTTTTATCATCATAGGCCAGCTGCTTCACAAAACTGAAATCATCACAGAACTTGAATAGAACTTACACAGAACGTGAAAATTAACGTCAAATATTTGACGAATTCGTCAAATTTTTTGAAACAACCCATCCTTACAAATGAGTTACTCAGACTGTCACACACACAAAAAGTAAAGGAAATGTCAAGTCAATCACAATAATATTACGTAATATAGTAGTGAAGAAAGGGAATTTTCAAAAGGTCAAATATTATGTGAACCACACATTTATCGTATCCGATTAAAACACGTGCTAGCGTCCTTTCAATGTAGATACAAACGTATTTAAGTGGCTCATACTTAAGTTCGGTTAATCAGATGATAAGAAGAGTGTGCATGAACGTAAATGAAGCAAATCTCTACTGCAGGGAGTCAGCGCGATTATGTCATCCCCAGATTGAGTAATGCGTAAGGAAAGGTGATTCCCGCCAAACCAATCAGTGTTATCTCTCAAACATATTAATTAACTTATTATCTTGATATTCACTTGTCTTATCTTTCTGATTAACCTGTAGAAGTACAGATAAAAGAAACACAATTGAATTAAATAAATAAAAGATAAAATTAACAAAATTGGTTTAAATAAATAACAGAGTCTTCCAAACTAAAAAGCAGTTGACAAAATTAAAACTTCAAACCATGACTAAAATGAAGCTCGAGCTGTTCAACATATTTTTACTGATATTAACAGTTTCGTGGTGTTCGAAATGTTTCGCGGTCGAGTTTATTGATGGTGAATTGAAGGAATTTAACGATTTTATCCAGGTTGGACTGTTGAATCGATTGGCTGACATCATCACACCGATGGCATCAGAGGATAGTGGAAATATATTGAACTGTGTGCTGGATTTAAGAAATTGGTCACAAGATTTTGTTTCTCCTAAAATTTGGGCTTTGAAAAGTAAGTAGCTTTTTACAAGATATTTTTCTGTTCTTTCTATGTAAACATTTGATTTTTTATTTATTTTATAAATTGCTTAAAAACTCGGGGTGGATTTCGCAGGGCAGTTTATTTGAATTCTTTGTTTTAACCTTTCAATTTTTTATTTTTACATGAGCTCCACACAGGAGGCCCTGAGGAAAATAATTCCCCTCAGGGCCTAAATCATCCTTGAGGATGCTGTGTAGAGGGTTTTTTTAGGAAAAGGAGGAGGGGAGAGTTCTGGGAAGGAAAAGGGTTAAAGGGGTGGGTAGGAATCTGAGGTTCAGTGTGTCCTGGTCATCCGCCTCCAAGATCTAGACCAAACTCACCCCTTGAACCCGGGCACACCTGTTATATCACCAAACGTAGCGAACCACTTGGGGTGACCTTTGGCAGAAGTGTTGGTTATCCAATAAAGGTTCTCGGGGCGGCGGTACCCTTTCCCACCTCCCATATTTCAATATTGATATTAATTTTCCAATAATTGAATTACAAAAATTGTATATTGGAAAAATTTATTTTTCCAAAACACATAAATGTTTTTTATAAAAATATCAACTGACAAAAAATTGCAAGAGTTGCCTCTAAAAATCAAGAAAAATCATATTCTATGACGGCATGTATTTTATTATTTCGAACGTAGGTGGAAGTAGATCATATGATCGACTTAGACTTCAAGGGAGCCAAAATAATAAAAAAAAACTGAGAAAAGTATTTGGGCTTCATATGGTATCATGGAAAGATCTAGATGTAAACTTCGACATATAATATTTTTTTTAATAAGAATATTGAACAAAGTATATCAAAATCCTACAATATGCTAGTTTCTCATTAAGAATATGTAAAGTTTTCAAAACTGCTCAGACTCTACATAGATATGTTGTTTTGTTCATTGGTCAGAAGTCCACTGGAGTATGCTTTCATAATATGGAATCTTCAACATAACTTAATATAAGGTATACATAGATTTAGTAGAAAGTTTACAATTCTGTATAACCTGCTAAATAATAAAATAGATAGTCCTGAATTGCTATCTGTCTTCGGTAACGTCCCAATGAGGCGTACTAGGCATACTTCCCTTTTTATATAGAAACTTGTAACTAATGCAGCAAGTAACTCACCAATTACTAATTATACCAACTAGAAAAAATTACTACAATAACACATTTTCATGATTCCTTGTAAACATAAATCAACAGGTAGTAACGAAGAGTTTTTTTTTACCATTTTTTAATAACAAATTCATCGAAAATTTTAGCAAAAATCGCATTTGTTTTCAACATGCTGCAAAAAAAATTATATTCACTACCCGGGAAAACATCTCGCCTTTTAAACACATTTTAACTTTTTTGTTTAAATGATCTGTTAACGAGTTATGATGTTCACCGCATTTTCAAGGCGCCTCTGGAGATTCGCTCTCATTGACTTATTTATTATTATTATTATTTTTTTACATTAACTCCACAAAGGAGGCCCTGAGGAAAATAATTTCCCTCAGGGTCTATGTCATCTTTGAAGATGCTGTGTGGAGGGTGTTTTTGAGGAGAGGACGGAGTGGAAGTTTCCTCCCTCCTACAACATGGGTCTTGAAGAGACCCAAGTTGTAGGAGGGAGAAAACACAGAGGCCAGCAAATCGTTCCACAGCCGAGCTGTTGAACTCAAGAACGAGTCTTAGAAACGACCTGTTCTCATGTGACTAATGTCAACAGTGTACAAATGTGTGGGCGCGTGTTTGACGTGTTTTCCGACTATGCACCGGTGCCGAGGGGATCAATGACGCTAGTTACTCGGAGCATCTTCCATTGTAATACCGGTAGAACAAGGACAACATTCCCACCTAACGCCTGTTCTCTAAGGATTGCAATCCCTTTGTTAAGTTTAAAAAAAATTTCAAAAAATTTCACAGATACTTCTGATTTTATACTATAACGTGTATATAAAATAAATAAACCACCATTATTCATATTTCCAAAAAAAATCATGAAAGCATACCTTTTTTGGTCTTTAAAACCTTACCCCCCCCCCCCTTAATTGGTATTTTTTGTTTCATGCAAGGATTTTACATTTTATTTTTTAGAAGGTTACTAATAACATAATTGAATTTTTCTGTTGGCCACACTGGACTTAGCAGGATCTGCGCCTGCGCAGCCGCTATGTTTTTCATTAACTCGCGGCAAAATTTAAGTTGTGACATGTGCCCACTTTATTTAATGTTTTTGAACCTGATTTCCAATATAATGACCAATTTACTATTATAATAGTATAATTGAACATTATGACTATTATTTGTGTACTTTTAGTCAGCTTTAGTGCTTTTATACCTAATGTCATGTTATTAATTTAATTTTGTTTATATGAAAATATTGGTTATTTAGGATTAATTATTTTTATCCGCTTGAGTTTAATAAAACTTTCATAATAATAATGTTATTTAATAATATTGTGTAATTAATGTATTTTATATAATTTTATTATACCTAATGTTATTTATGAATATATTGTGCGTGTGCAAATAAATACAAAATTCGAGAAATCAATGTTTAAATTCTACAAAAATGATGTCAGCTTTTTTCAATTGAATAAAATTTTCACTACGTTTTTTAGTAAAGCTAATTATGTTCAAAATATGTATAATATCTTATTAAGCAGGTTAAATCAGAGCATACCTCAGACTTTTAACCAACGATTGTTGAGAAGCGAAAATTAATACGGGTGTCACTTTGGTCTCTGGTGACATATTTTTCAATTTAAAACATCTTTCTTTCATATTTTTTTTAGCAATACGAACTACAGAAATCACACATCTGCTTCATTGGATGTTGACAAAACTTTTCAAAATCTACTTCAGTTTCAGGTCAAAAAGACCAAGTTTTTCCATTTTTATATAAATTCCCACATGAAATCGGGGTATGTTGTGAGGCTGAGGAGAGTAAAGACGGAATATATGAGGATGGCCAAGGTTGAGAAGTACCTTGCTCTTCAAATCTGGTCACTTTAAATTTTAAATCAACATTATTATTTCAAGTGTTCGATGCAGGAGGGAAGCCACCACATGGTTTATTGGAAGGCAACATCAACAGCGTGGGGATGTTTGAGGAGTGTCTTGGAATCAGCTACCAGAAGAATGCATCCACCAGGACCATCAAGGGGAAGTACTGCATTGCTAGGATACCACTTCCTCTGTCCTTAATAACAGGGCGAAAGAACATGTATAAATCAATGTTGCAAGGGTTTCCTGAAGGCAGGTAAAAACGGCATTTAGTTTCGCAATTGTTTTAACATTATTTTTCTCCTGTAATTTTGTGATCTGCGTGATGCTCTTGCGATACAATAAAAAATTATTCTTTCATCTCACTTTTTCACAGTTTGCCCTTTTAAAGGCAAGGTCTTGATCATCGCTTTTCGGTCAGCAACATAGCTTCAAAAAGGCATCTCCGGGCTCGGTATCTCCTCAAACAGCATATCAAGATGTTTTCCCCAATTTTGCCGAAGGCAGTTGAATTTCGTGGTATTTGATCAATGAAAGACGCGTAATTTAATAATAGTTACGTACGTACCTACCTACTAATAATTACTATGTATCTACCTAACTTGGCTACATTTTTCCCAGAATACTTGATGTGAACAAATATGTTCATGCTTGTAGGTAAATTTTAAACTTTTGCAAGAATTTTTGCTTGATCTTTAGCAGTGGTAAAACTATTATTATTTATTATTTTAACTTTATGAGTAAAACCTCAAACTGTAATATTTAATTAAATGAAGACATTATGAGCGAAACTCAATCGAAAATCTGGAAACAGAAAAATCAGAAAAAGATATTGGCACCTCTGGGACTCGAACCCAGGATATAAAACTATTACTTCTTCAAACACAACAAATTTACTCTGGGGCAACATTATAAATTTAAGAAATAAGTCATTGTAAAATTATTTTTTCATTAAAGGATAAAGATATGCTTTTAATAGAATATAATATGTTCTTCGTTACTTCGGTCCATCTTAATCAGATATAATGTATACAAATATTTCAGGCTTAATATGTAGGTACTGGTCTGAAAATGCTCTTTACATCATTATACAAAATCGGAAATGTGATCCAGATCCGAAGTCGCTCAATATACTTTTGGCAAAAAATGTGACAGTGGCTTTAGTCATATTGACCTGAATTCTTGAATGGAAGAGTCGACATACCGGCGGATTTTGAAAAGTATTTACAATTTGTCTAATTTTGAATTTTATATGTCAGACGGATTTCAGTTTAACAGTAAAAACATCGTTTTGTTCTGATTTAGTCCCACCCAGAGGGTTTTTACATGATTGGTAGTACAATTAATTCGTGAAAAATAATTTTGAAACTAATAAAAGAATAATAACTTAATAACACAAAAAATACAAAAATTCAGCGATTTGATAGGTTTACAAAAGTACAGGGTGTGTTTAGGAATAGTGTTGGAATAAACGGTTTAAAATATCCATCATCTTATAACTTATCTATGAAAACTGTCGAAAGTCACCCGTTTGCACAAATTTGGCTGATCGACCACTACAAATTTAATGGTATTTACAGATTATATGGCGAGAGCACTCGATAACAATGGGCAAGTTGACACCATGACTTTGCGAAGGCTTTCGATAAAATTGATCGCTTAGTGCTCCTAAATAGGCTGGTAGGAATTGGTTTATAACACCTTATTGAAACTTTTTGGTAACTATATGAACGAAAGGAACAATTCGTGTCCTATGGTGAGTGTAACTCAAGCGCATACCCTACTCAATCTGGTGTGCCGCAGGGATCCAATTTTGGGTGTCTAAGAGACCCAGGTTCTGCCTTTACTAAAAAAGACCTTCCACTCGGCATCCCCAAAGATGACCCATGGGCCATATTTCAGGGCCTATGTCATTGTAGAAAAGGGTAATTATTTCCCTCAGAGGCTCCTGTGTGGAGTTAATATAAAATACGACCTTTATTGTTTTTAACTTTTATAAACATCATTCGGAAAAAAATCAAATTCTTCCATTTTGTCGCTGATGACTAGCATTAATTTAATCAAAATCGTCTGTTTTTCACTTTTCGCCGATGACTGTTATTTAATCAATATTTTTTTTATTATTATAAAAATAACACTATGATTTATCTATGCTTTCTTATATAGGATTTTCTGTGCTTCATAACCTCTTCTGTCATCACAGCTTGTTAATAGATTTCCAAACCGAGTGGCTCAATTAATACTTTTCCAATTATAATCGTGTTCTGTTTAAACACCACAATATAACATGGTGCAATACGTGTCTTTATAAATATTATTGCGAGTGAAGAAGAACAGTTAACAAATCAACAGTCAATACTTTGTTGTGAGAAACAAATTGTCACAAGGAAAGTGTCGAGACATATTGAGGGTAAATTTTTAATTCATTTGTACAATTGAAAAAAGTACGCTTTAAGTAATCATATTGCTCTACGATAAATGTTTCGTAACCGTAACAAGCGAAAGATTTAAGTTCTTTACCAGAAATCAAGACGCAAACGAAACCGTAAAAGAATTTGTTGCTATAAGATCTGATTCAAAGTTGCGAATTCAGGAATCTATAGTCATCTTTAATAAAATACATATACGTAACCTTAACCAAAATCTCTATTACCCGGAAAGATTTTTGCAGGAACCACCTTTAAACTTGGAAAACAAAAGAAGTATCGAAGAGAATAATATATAATAACTTTAAAGAAGCTCTTCAACATCTTCGTTATCAGCCAGAAGCCTAAAACTCAAAATCAAAGACTTTCTATATGGAATAAATTCCGCTCCCAATTTTTTCTCTCGAATAATGATGGAAATATTTGCTGACCTGGAAGGAGTAATAGTCTTCCTCAAAAATATTTTGGTATGGGAGGATCTTGAATCTTATGACAGGGGTAAAAATTGTTTTAGTTTTAAAACAATTTTTGCTGTTTAGCAAGAAAAGTAAATTTAAAATTCAATCGAAATAAATATCACTTTGGTTTACAGGAAGTTACATTTCTTGGTAACTTTTTTGTAGTCAAGGAATCAGACCAGACGATTTAAAGATTAGAGCTATACGCGAACTTCCACTTGTAAGAAAGACTAACAAAGGTTTTTAGGTATGATACATTATTTAGGATAGAGACAGATCACAAACCATTAGTCACACTATTTAAAAAATGTATGTATCTGAAGTACCTGCAAGGTTACAATGAATGATGTCGTCGTTTCAATATTATCTTCTAGATGTCAAGTATGTACCTGAAAATTGTGTGTATATTTTCGATACGTTATCAAGAGCACCACTGTCTGAAACCGAATTAACTGAAATCAATAAATGAGGTGACGAAAAAAGATCAGTCTTTATTAACCCTAATGAAATATTATAAAACCGGTTTGCCGTTCAATAAAAATAAAGTTAAGTCTTGAGAATCGGAAATTCGATTTTTTGGCCAAATATGAACTCTCAATAACTCAAATTATCTCATTGTTACTGATTTTTATTCAAAATATAGGTATAGAAAATTTTATGTTGTATAATTATAACGCGGCAACTGTCTTAACATATTTGAAATCAATTAGTCAAAAGTTCAATGTAATCTTTTTGTAAGAGTTTAATATATAATTGCAAATCACTGCGTGAAATTACCAATGCAGTATCATCCGCGTATACGAAGTGTTTTACATGTTTAAAAATGTACTTAATAAAAGATACATAAATGATATTTAAAAAAGGACCTAATATGGGCCCTTGTGAAACGCCTGTTAAAATTCTTCTTTTTTTATTTAGGTGTTTAATAGCTTTATTTCATGCACTGGTTGTTTAAGTAATTTTCAAAGAGTTTTAGAAGTCTTCCTCTTATTCCTATGATTTTTAGTATTTGCAATAATTTTCTATGATAAATAGTGTCAAATGCCTTGGAATAATCTATAAAAAAACTAAAATATGATTTTTACTATTTAATTATTTTTTTATTAAGCTGGAAAATTTTTGAAGAAGCATTTCAGTGCCTTTTTGTGGAAGCTATATTGATTGGTTTCAATAATAGAAAATTTTTCTAAATATTTTATTAATTTCAGCTGAATGTATTTTTCAATATTTTTTTAAAGTGAAGGCAAAATACTAATCGGCATATAATTACCCAGTAGAGTGAGATCACCTCCTTTATAAATAGGTCTGATAATGCTACATTTTAAGTCATCTGGAATTTTTGCTTCAAGTAAGACTCTACTTACAAAATGGACTATAATTGGAGCTAAGATTATTATGTATTTTTAAGACATTTTCACCCCGTTTAAAACACAGCCAGGTCCTACTCCTATTGATATGAAAAGCAATGAGACAAGCATTCGAACCCGTTCGGGTAGAACTGTTAATAAGCCTGGTAGATATGATAATAATTGTTCACTTTATTTCAATAATTGTCATAAATAATGGTAGATTTTAAGTTTTCACGGCCAAAAGTATTTTTGTTTTTATTTTTGGGGTGTTATGCCGTGTTGCGCTACCTTCTTTTTTAGCCAGCGTTTCGAACAGCGTTGGACACTTTAACGCTGATGGGCACTGTAACGGTGTCCGAAACGTTGGCTAAAGTAGGAGGTAGCGCAACACGGCATAACACCCCAAAAATAAATAACAAAAAAAGAAAACGTCATGAATAATGTTTAAAAAAGTTAAAATTGTTATGTAGTCCGAAACGTTGGCTAAAGAAGGAGGTAGCGCACGCAAAACGGCACAACACCCAAAAAATAAATAACAAAAGAAAAAGTCATGAATAATGTTTAAAAAAAGTTAAATTTGTTATGTTTATGTTGTTTCGACTTTTTTATGGGTTCCATTATTCTAGGGTTATGAATTCAGGAGTCAAGGGTCTTTATTACAACTTGGCATTCTGTATGCCAGCTTCCTGTAAGGCTAGCTTCGTGGATGAAACTCTAAAGGCCGCATTAGCAGCTTCTAAAATACCTCTAACAGTGGACATTGAAGGAGAATATTGCTATGTCGACGAGCCCGGACCGTGGGATGCTGGAGAAATAGCTGCGGTGTGAGTCATTTTTTTTTAAATCCAAGTCTTTAACTGAGCTTTATTTACATAGATGAGAATTTTGAGTTACTATGAAGAGCAATATTACCGCTGCAGACGATTTTTAAAGCACATTTTCACAGAAACTTATTATATACTCTTTAGGAGTGGCGCCAGATACGTATTTAAAGATACATTCATTATTTGCACGAATGGCGTGGTGGCACAAGTGGCGCTTTAAAAAAGTTCAATTTGAAAAAAAAAACTAACCTGAATCGTCGTTTATCATTTTACGAGTACATAATATGTAATGTCTCTTTACAACAAAATTTAAGAAATTTTTCACTTCAACAAATACTCTTGTCCCAGTCTAGTAGCATATTTTATAGAATTGAACACACTTTAATACAATATATTGCCTTAAGAATTTAAGCTTACTTTTTTGCTTTCTATGGTAGTATTGGGGCTAACATAAAATTATTTATATTTACTATCACTTTGTAGTGAAATATTTTCTAATCACACCAGATAATAATTAAATTAATAATTTTGAATATTCGAAGAGTGGCTCATCCATCGAAAATTCGAATTTAATCAGGGAAAATAACAATTTCTTTAACATGTTTTCATATTGTCTCTAAAGCCACAATCTTAGTATCTGTGAATTAAAATGATGGATATGCATTATTGAGAGACAAACATTATAATTGTTATTGTTTTTTTTTATTATTTTTCATTGTTATGTTTTTATTTACTTTCATATCTATATTGCAGCATTACCTATCGTATCTCGTATGCATATTGATAAAAACGTTAAATACGCGCTTACAAATCTGAATTTGGAGATAAATAAATAAATAATTAGAGTTATAATATTTTAATTAAATGAAGACAATAATATCAAAACTCATTTCGAATGAATCAAGAATGAGTTGAGTCTCGGTAATGTCTTCATTTAATTAACAATTTGAGGTTTTAAGTTAAAAATAAATAATTTAAGGCGTCTAATTTATTTTTAATTTTTCAGGGCGGTCTTAGCGATAGTCGTGTGCTTAGTTGTATTAGGCACGCTTTACGACCTTTGGTACAAGAAGATTAATAAAGGTAAGAAAGGTTGTGATCCATTACGGAATAATATTGGTGTTATTTCAAACACACTTGCTTCTTGTCATGACATGGTTTTTCAGGAGACCCCAAAGAGCAGAACTTCACGCTGACAGCATTCTCTGCGTACACAAACTCCCTGAGACTGACCACTCTGAGTAAGGACCCCGGACCGCTGGCAAGTATCCACGGAATAAGGGTCCTGTCCATTTGTTGGATCATAATGGCACATCGTTACAGCGGCAGTGGATCATTTCCCGTAGAGAATACACGCGATTTTTTTGAAGTGAGAACAATACGTAGTTTTACAAATCATTTTTAAAATGTATGCTAACTTGACGATGCCATTATTTTGACATCTTTTTTTATATTTACCGTTTTAAATAATGGTCCTCGTTAACCGTCGATGTTCTCGGTTCACCGCACACCGGAGCCACACTCTACATGCACGCTACATTTACGTCGCCACAATACGCATGTTAGATTTTTGCTTGGAGTAAATGTGTCGTGTACACGCACACCGAACGCACAGTTGTGGCTTATACAAAATGTCGACATCATCTGATGACACGGATTTCTTGATGTGGCAATTAATGATAAAAAAGAAGTTATTGGGTTCACACGTTTAATCAAGATTCTGCAATTTACGGTGATTTCAAAATTTAGCAAGAGTTACAATTTGACGAAGAAAAGTTTTCATTGAATTTTTCGCTGATTTTGGTCCAGATGATTTCTGCAATCCGTCTATTGCTATAAACAGTGAGTCCATGGTTATATAATATAGGGTTTGCAACCTCTGCAATAAACTCCACATAAAATTCAAAATTGTCTTTCTTTTTTGCAAACCAGAGCGCCACAAAAAATGAACGCGTTCGATCTTGAATACATGTGGCGCGGCCAAAGTCTCGCCACAAACTGCACCCGCTACAAACGTGTCCTTGGTGTGCGTGCTTGCGCGCAAATACAGGGGGGCGTTAAATGTGTCGCGTTTCAAATGTGGCGCCACAGTTATTGTCACACAAATGTATGTCTGGTGTGCGGCCTCGCTAAGCGTTTGATAAAATTATATGACGGTTATGTTTTAACGGATTAAAGCGGTGGTTAAGTAGGTTCGTTATTTTAACGGCGACTCATGGAAAAGGACACGCAATGAGAAACAATTTCTTTCTTCACGGCATTGCCAGACTAGTCACATCCGGTGTTTCTCAAGGATCCCCTTTAGGACCACTACTCTTTGTTGTTATATGATTTAGTTGAAAGTCCGGTATAACGTAATACCAGAAGTCAGGATTTATTTCAGTGCAGAAATTTACCATATGTTTTCTTTTTTCCCCAGAATACTAATGGGGGAAATAATTATACCAAGTCAGTGGACATTTAAACAAATATATAAGCCCAAAAAACGGATTTATTTAATTGAAAATAAAAATTATAATTTTAGTAAAACAAATTTTAGTAACATTTTCGTAATCTAAACAGAAAAATCTATCCACACAATTTTTTCCAAGTATTTGTGAAATCCATGCAAGTAGCCTATCGTTGTCATTTCACAAGCAGCCGTGGCTTCAGGAAACCAGACGATCAGCTAATTTGTATGGATGTAACACTGGCAGGAAGCAATGGTTCCTCCTAATCTTCCCAATCCTGGCTTACGGCAATAAAAATAATAAAGGTACTCAGTATCGCCCATCACGAGAGTCCGATTGTAAAAAAGATACAATTTTATCAATAAGTGCATTAACCGGTTTGTGTGTTTCAGTGGAGGTCATCGTATGCTGGTATGAACATAGTAGCTTCCACCGTCACTGTAGACACCTTCTTCCTGCTCAGTGGACTTCTACTCTCATACATATTTTTCCGTCGTACTGATAACAGTAAGTCGATTCATCTCTTGACTGAACTGCTTGACATTAATAATCCACTAGCCCATCGAAAAAAGTTTTTTGGCGAATATCATCACAAGTTAATTGTTAGTCTGCTAAGATATTAATTTATTTGTTTATTGACGTCCTATTGGGCAAATACAAATTTAATTTATGACAACTGTATAATGTATATAAAAAATTTCAAAATATATAAATATAGCTCAAACTCAATAAAATAAATAAGAATATATCTAATGCTTAATCCACATGGATGACTTTAGAAAGCTCATAGGTACAATTCATTCATCTACGAGCAACAAAAACATAATAAAAATCAAATTTTTACTTATTTACTCGTTGTTTGCATCTTGAATAAAAACAAACAAAAGAAAATCGAAATAAATAAAACAAAATGATTTCTCATTCATTTTTTACATCTTAAAAGTGGTGGACCAATTTCGCTTTAAATGTGTCGAAGTTTAAATTAAATATGTCAGCAACATCAGTTAGTTTATTGCCCAACCTATGTATTCTTTCTAATACAAAATTCACAGCGAAGTTATTGTTGTAAAATAAAATATTCCGCCTTACATATTTTAGAGGTATATGTATAGATAACAAATTTATAGCGTCAGGGCAGTCCAACCTTGAATGAACAATTTTATATAATAACATGAGATCAAATATTATTCGCTTTTCAGATAATTTCGATAAGTTAAGTTTACTGCGTAAATTGACATATTTATAAACCTAAATATAAAACAACTATGTTAGTGCACAGCTTCGAAGGGTGTATTTTGTATAAAACATTGAATATCAAGGTTTTAAAGCATACGCACAAAGGATAAAGTAATCCAACTATGTCTACTTAAGGACACAATGTACGAGTATCTTTAGTGCTGTTCACAATATTACAAATAATAAGTTCAAGGGCATGAGTGTAATTGAAATAGTTTGAAGCTACTTTATTGTGCTCCCGTTGTTTGATATGTTAATGTAGTAAAACACATAAATGTATAACTTTCTTACCTCTTTTTATTTACGACCTGATTGGTTTTATAACCGGACGATACAACGCGTATCTTTGGACTTGTACGTTAAATACGTAGCATGTGTATCAAGTTACCTGATATTTTAAAGACAATGAATATATTTATGTGCAAAGAATAACTATTTTTTCTTAACTTTCAGAATCAATTAGAGATATTCCAATGATGTATCTCCATCGCTATCTGCGACTCACCCCTATTCTGATCATGGTGATGCTCATCGAAATCGGTATATTCTCTAAACTTGGCCGGGGACCATTTTGGAATCAGCTAAATCTCGACCAAGGTTACTGCAGGGAATATTGGTGGAGCTTGCTCCTGTATGTGCAAAACTACGTTAACCCAGATAATGTTGTAAGTAAATACGTTTTTTTCTGATTAAATCGAATTTTGCCTATCTTAATCCGAAACATCTATGCAATACTGCACTCGTTCAATCACGTACGATACAAAGCCACGAATTAGGCGGTGTCTACCTCCCCCACCATGATCAGTTGATTTCCATTTAAAAACTCTTCAAAAATCATCCAAATTCAAATATTTGATTTGAATTTTTTTTATTTTCACTCTAAGGACCTTTGGTTTTTAGAAATGCCTTAAAATAATGTCGGTTGAACGTCGCTGGATGGAGAATATGTATCTGGCAACCTATCCTTATTCCTCGTTCGAACCCAGCTACCCTAGCATTTTACACGTAGGGTCTAGGGTCTCTCAACCCCCCACTTTGTCTCTCTTTGTTTCACATCGACCCCACACATATGTTCATAACCTAGTTTTATGTCTACCAACTAATTACAAATTGATGCATAAAGACGCGAGTACCACTTTTTGAAACAAACAACAGGTTTTTTTAAATTAATTTTGTTGACTAAAGATGATTCGTCAAAACCCAAGTAAGACATTATGTGGTATAAATCGATGACTTTCTTTCACTTATCACTTTCTAGGTATTTAAAAAGGAAGATGATGATGCTGGTTTCCCACTGTTTTCATCTAAATAGCTTTTTAAAATTTTTAACCGATTGCTTTGGTCCAAAGCAAAAAGTCGGAAAACTTTAATCCCGCTTACCTGCCACATCTAGGGTTTTGGTGGACCCTCTGCTATTTCGATCATATTCCCAAAACTCGACACGCATTGTACTGAAAATTGAATATGCAAGTTTTTACAAGTAACAGCTGCCAAAAGGGGTGGGGTTTAATGGGTATGAGTTGGGGGGCGGTATATGGGATATGGGTACGGGATGGGTCTTCATCGAAATACAGTCAAAATTCTATTTTTGCTACTATGACAGGTAAAGCTAAGCCGACATTTTTGTTCTTTACTATTAAAACCAGTTAAATTTTCGCGGACCCCCACTTAACTTGTGAACCCCCATTTTTTTAACACGCCTACGTAGAACCCTTTTGAGTTTCCCGTGAACCCCTGGGGGACCACCTGGACCAGTTGGGAATCACTGCTTTAGAATAATAAAAAAGGTTATGTCTTCAATAATCACAAATTCGCTTTGTGGCGTAATTTAAATTTAATGAAAATAAATCACGCTATATTATAATAATAATGGCATATTTTGTAATACTTTTAAACATTTAATATAATTGTTTTATTTTTATCAAAATTACTAATTAATCAAAGCTTACTGTAGTGTTTTCATCCGTAGGTATTTATTTATCTATGCTTGTTTGACTATTCTGACTTTTATCCTGACGATGACACCATTGGTTTCGAAACGCATCGATTATTTTAATTAATTAAGGTTACATATTAGGTCCTATTCTATATATCATTTATGTATCTTTTATTAAGTACATTTTTAAACATGTAAAATATTTCGTATACGCGGATGATACTGCATTGGTAATTTCACGCAGTGATTTGCAATTATGTATTGAACTCTTACAAAAAAATTACATTGAACTTTTGAAATGATCTCATGACTCTGGTTTACTCATAAATGCAAAAAAACTAAATTGTTACATATAAGATCACCCAATACTAAGGCAAATATTATAACACCTGAAATAAAAACACATACTCCAGATTGCTTACACGTCGGTTTCTCTGCTTTGTGTACATGTGAAAATATTGAACTAGTCAAAGAATGTGTTTATTTAGGTTTAATTATTGATTGCTTTTTCAAATGGGATTTACAAATAAATAAAGTCTGTGAACGACTCAGATCTGTTGTTAGTAGATTATATAAATTAAAATTGTATGTTCCAATTTGCACACTTCGAATAATTTATTTATCATTAGCTGAATCTATTATAAGATATGGAATTACAGCTTGGGGACTTTCCTGTAAAACAAATGTAAATCGTGTTCAATCAGTTCAAAATTCATTAGTTTAATTATTAGCTCATAAAAGTTTTTATGAACAAAGGCATAATGTTCCGTGCTTTTACCAAAATCTCAAAATTCTCTCAGTAAGAGCAATTCTGTGGTATAAAATTATATTTCCGCATATGAATAGCCCCACATACATAAATAAACTGGACCACACTTACAATACTCGTTTTACGTTAATTGAAGGACTAATTGTAATTTTAAACAGCATATACAAGGTATTAAAGACAAAATCATCCCCTTAATTAGTGTATTCAGCCGGCTATCACATTTGTTGCCAAATAGATTAAAAAAAGGTTTATATTATAGTCTCGTACATTCACACTTAATTTATTTGATTGAAATCTGGGGAAACACATGTGAAACATATATAAATGAACTACAAGTAATACTTAACATGTTAATCAAAAAACTATTTCACTACAAGCCTAGAACATCCACAAAAAAAGTATATACAGAAACAAAACAAAACTATTAACATTAAAAAAAACTGTATGAATACAATACATGTCTCCTTATATACAAAATAAACAATAAACTCATACATACAAACACAGAATTCATTAAAACATCCCAAGTACACAAACACTTTACACGACAACACGATAACATACATTTAAACACCATCCACACTAACTATGGTAAACAATCCATTAGATACGAGGGGGGCAACTTATATAATTGCCTACCAAACGACATTAAAAAAGAAAAAAAGGTGAGTAAATTTAAAAAAAAATTGTTAATGTATATTCTTGATAAACAGAGTAATGAAATGGAGTAGCGATGTATTATGGTGTTTTAGTTTGATTTAATGTATTTATTATTTCTGGTTAATATGAGTGAAAATGTAATTTTTTTTTTACTACAATAAAAAAAAAAAAAAATGTACCTAAGCATTTAAACAAATATGGACAAAGAACGCTGGACTATATGATACCTAATTGCTTAAATATGTTACCTGCCGAAATTAAAAAATGTACAAATGGTAAAAAAAATATTTTGTTGAGAAATTGGCTTGCCGAAAGAAATAATTTGCATTAGACTAACACAAAAATTCTAACTGCATTTAATTATGTAAAATAAGTTTATTTATATCTCCAAAGTAAAAGTACCTATCGACAAACTGCTCAAAAGTAGATAATTGGGACTTTTCTTTTTTCTGTATAATATTTTATGTCATATTGTATTACTCTGTATTTATAATAAATAAATTAAACCTTGAAAAAAAAAAAAAATTGATGTAAACTAAGTGATTTATTTTAATTTTTTCTTAAATTTTTTTTTCAATAAATTAGATTTATTTTAATTTTACAAAGTCATTGTTTATTCTAGTGTATGGACAACACATGGTATCTGTCTGTAGACATGCAACTGTACTTATTGTCTCCACTTCTACTGTATCCAATCTTAAAGAATACGAAGATGGGATTAGCTTGGGGCTACGCGTGGTTATTGGCTGCCCTCGTTACCGTCTTTACCATAAGTTACCTTGAAGGATGGATGGCAGAATCTTACAGGTAAGTTTACAAAAAAACATAAATGCCTACTTTGCTGTAAGAGATAAGTATACTATGATGTTTTCGTATGTCGATTGCAAAACAAATTAACTGCAGCTAACGACTTAAAATTTAAAAAAGAATAATCATTCATGACTGTTGGGCCAATGCTTCATCAGTGACTTAATAGATTCTTTACAAAATTGGGAACTGCCTTATTGATTCCTCAGATCTATAATAAAGGATTTCACTTTAATTATATAAATTTTCCTAGATAGAAAAACATCGCGAAGTATGCACCGAAAATTATTATTAACAATTTTTTTTCAGTAATTTAAAAAATTAAAAGAAAGAAAAAATTCAGTGTTTTTTAAAATGCTATTTTAGACAATCACTACCCGATTTTGCTCTATTTGAAACGAGTCATGTTTTATAAAACATTTTCACAATTTTCTCTAAAATATTATCGTTTTTAATATAAGCGCGCTCCCTCTAACATTCGTAACATTTTTACATATCTCTCCATCTTTTTCTTTTTGAGCGGGTACACCAGGCTTTATTTATATACAACATTTCAAATCGAAATACTTGCTTGGGCGTGTTTGCAAATCTTATAATGCCCGAAGAGATTTTATAATAAGAGAGTTTATAATCTAATTAACCTTACAATATAGGCGAGTCGTTCTGCTTTTTAACCTACATAAAGTTGTCTCCACCAGTTAGTGGAGACAAATTCAACATAATTACCAATTTATAGTTACTTAAAATCTACTGTACTAAAGACGTAATGACTGTGTGCGTTTTAAAAAATATGGTTTTTTTATTTTTATAGTAAAATTACATTAAATATTATGTGTTTATATTTTTATAGTTAAAATTTTATAGTAAAGATAATTTCAACTTAGAGTAAGTTCCGTAACCAGGTTTTTGCTGCTAGGCCCTGCGGGCGGCTTTTCATTCGGCTTCGCCCAATTAATGTTTGATCATTTTATAAATCCAATAAGGAACTGGTTTTAAAAATAGCCCGTTACTCGGATCCACTGTAATTGGATGATAGTCACCGGTACAAAGTAACTGAGACTGGCAATGACGTCATATGTAATATATAGCCGCTTGATACGACCATGTATTATGGTTGTATTATCCATATCCGGATACATACTACATGTTAACAAATTCGTAGCAGTTATACCTAGGGGGGACACGTTCCCATCCGACCTGTTGACGAAAATGGCGACATCTTTTGACGAATTCTTGAATTCAAAACCGAATTACAACGGTAGCTTTGAAATTCCACGCACACAGATGCTATTTGTGGCGCGACGCGTATGGCGTGGCGACAACATGCACTCGAAACTGGGTTCTGAAATTCAACCACGTAGACGCTACCCTGTTTATTTATTTTTTTATTTTATTTTAAATACATAAACGGCTTTACTGCTTTTTATAAATAAACATATAATAGAGTACAAAAGTAAGAAAAATAATATCATTACATAATAGTAGTTTTAAACTTAAAAATAACATACAATTATTTTGTGTATCACAACACTATTAGTAATGTTCGACAACATGATGCTTACCAAACTTTAGAAAACCGTAGAAATAGAAATAAAACTTAGGACACAAAAAGTAGAATAATTCTACATGATCATAATAAATATATAAAAGTTGATAGTTACAGAGTTTATTCTGAAATTTGTAAATAGCAATCATGTAGCCGGCAATGTTGTAAAAAGTAGGTTCTATATTATAAAGTACAACAATAAATACATAATACTATTCTTCAAATGGCAGAATACAAGTTACAAACAAAATAACAATTTCGAAAGCTGATAAAATATATTTAGAGGATATGTTTAAAAATACCATTGATATCATAATGTTTTAGGCAGACTGATAGCAATATAACAATAAATTATCGTAAATCAAATATAAGTACACAGGTAATAATAAATCAAAAAATTGTATTACGAAAAAAAATATTTCAGGGACCCGAAGGTTCGTGATCGCCAGAGGTATTCCTATTTCCCAACCCATATGAGAGCTTCCCCATGGCTGATAGGAATATTGGCAGGATATTACCTGCGGGTCTACAACAACAAGAAAATCAAAATGAATAAGGTACTTAAAATATCTGTGGTCTTGGTGTTTGTTTTGTTTAATCCAGGAGCCTTTTACTGATGCAAAATTTTTTTAAACTGATCACTGTAAAATAACTGGAACTCTTGAATGTGCACGGAGGCGCACTCCTTTTATCCGACGGAGACGTGTGTTAGGTTTCCAATGTTTCAGGGGCAATTTAAAAAAAATGTTGTGCTAGGTATATTTGAAAATATTATCCCTTTTCCATGTTTTCAGATAGTTGTTTGCATCCTGTGGCTAGCAAGTTTGGCAATTATGTCGGCTGTACTTTATGGTGCGAAACCCTTAACGGAACTATCGCACGTGTTCTCTTATCTGGAAGACACCACCTACCTGTCCTTCAGCAGGCCTGCCTGGGCCATGGCCGTTCTATGGGTTATCGTTGCCTGCGCTTTCGGATATGGAGGTTAGTCATTCAAATCCACATCTACGTACACTTTTACCAGGTAATTTTATGGAATTTTGGATAAGTCGTTATAAAAAAGGAGTTTGAAAAGTGGACTTACGTCACAACACATATTATTATTGTTGATTCTTCAAATAAAAAAGTGATATAGATTAGTATCGACATGAATACCAAATATCGAGAAAAAATTTCCGTGCTTAAATTTTCACAGGATGTGTTAAAAAAAAATCATTGAAAAGATATAATTGAACCTATTGAATGTGACCTAGCTGGAAGATCAAAGACGAAGTTACTTTGGTTGGTCTTTTTGCCACATATAGATATAGATTAATTCTCCCAATACACATAAGCATTACTTTTTTTGGGGGTACTCTTTAAATAAAAAGATAGATATATAATTACGAAAATGAAATGCTACTACATAAAAATGAATAATTACTCCTTTACCAATTATGTTTACATTTTAATAAATAAATTTCTAAAAAAAAAACTATGCTTAGCCGTTAAAGTTATAATTATCGCACCCACTAAACTGGTGCAAGTCTTGGTTGCAAATTTAATGTCTGACAACACAATTTAGAACTTAAAAGACATTCCAACTCTGATCGAACATACTGATAAATTAATAAATTACGATGATCTGAATTTGAAGCTTGATTTGATTATTCTCGACTACATGTTACCAATACCTTTTTCATTAAAAGAAAGAACAAAGTTTGTAATACACAACTTTTTTTAACAAAGAGCAGCCAACCAGGTTTCGCTTAGTCAGGATTTATTATATTTACATAATATATTTGTCTTCCAGGTCCTATTAATTGGTTCCTAAGTCTGAGGCTATAGGAGTTCCTGGCTCGTCTCTCCTACTCGATGTATTTGATACATGGAACAATTGTAACCTATACTATAACCCGTGGAAAAACAATTCCTTACTTTTCCAGCGTCACATGGGTAATATTTCTGTTATACGTTATATAATACTCTATTGTTCATAATATGTTTGTTCGAAATTTAAAAAAAACAAAGTTGCATTGCTAAGTCTTATCTGTTTCAGGTTCATCTATCTTTTGGAGATGTTTTGGTGACTATCATTGTTTCGTATTTCACGGTTTTGGCCTTTGAATCTCCTGTTACAGTATTGGAAAAGGCTATTTTTGGAACTGGTTAGTAATACTTTTTGTTTTCAAGTTTCATTTTATTGTGCGTTTTAATGATATTTCTCCCAAAATTCACTTTAATCTCATAGATAATCCTTGAATAATTGATATGCATTTACATGAAAATTTCTTAAAATTCGTCTACACTTAAAATACTTAAAATTCCTCATACAGTAATGAAACTGTTAAACCATTCGACAAATAGTAACTAGTTATTACGTTACTAATCGTAATTATTGATTATTTCAATATGTGATGATTGAAAAAACTACAAATATTTATATCTAACATCATATTTGTTATATTTAATAAATTAACTTAAAAAAAAAAATTATATGCTAATTTAAAAACACAATAGAATGCCCGAACCAACACCCCTCGACGCTTGCAATAACATTTTATATGTTCTAACTTCATAATTTTTTTTTTTCAGAAAAGAAAAAATCTGCCAAAGTACCCGAAAATTTGGTTTCGGACCTCGTACAAAAGAGAAGTTTCCAAGAAGAGCCAAACGTTGTTGTGTCTACAGAATAATTAATTAAACAATTTAACGTTTTTAGATTTTCACGGCCAAAAGTATTTTCGTTATTTGTTTTTGGGGTGTTATGCCGCGTTGCGCTACCTCCTTCTATAGCCAACTTTTCGGACACTGTAACGCTGTCCAAAACGTTGGCTAAAGAAGGAGGTAGCGCAACACGGCATAACACCCCAAAACAATAAAGAAAATTTTAATTTTTACTTTCTTAAACTTTTGTTGTGGGGAGTGTGTTATTACAAGAAGGAACGTTTTTTCAGTATTTTTTTTGAGCCCGTAGCAGGTATAACTCAGTATGGCCTTACCTAATAAAAAACTTTAAAATAAAATTATTGGAGTTGAAAAATTGCTAATGGAAAACGCCTTTCGTCAAGGATCTAATCTCTAATCCAACAATAAACAGATCGAGCACTTGATGTAAAACGACCGGTTCTTAAAACTTTTAAATAAACTTCAAGGATTTGTTCAAAGCACTTAATCATTGTGATAAAGCATTAATATTTTTCTTATATTTGATACTGTTAAGTTTTTGAAGACGTTCATCGTTGCCCAAAAATCTTACGATAAATCTATCGTCTAGTTGATTGGTCAGACATTTCCGAAATAATGAAATTTGAGTTAAGTATGTAGTTATGTGTAAAATATAATAATATTAAATATTGAGGTTAGGGGGGATAATTGATAAATGCAATCTCTACAATAATTTCCCCCTAATACCACGTGAGCGAAGCTGCGGGTAAAAGCTAGTACTTGACATATATATTTTTAAAAAATTGTTTTTAATCCTGACATCTGTGGGTTAGTTTTGGTAATACAGTAAGGTTTTTACATTATCTCTGCATGGTCTGCATGCATCTCTATGGTCGAAAGAATTCCAACAAGTCTCTTATGTCAATATGAAAATTTTATGAGACATTTGAATGTTTGAGGTTACGTAAGTTACGTTTATCATAAAGTGCAATACGATTTGTTTTTTTTTTGAGAGATGCTGTGTGGAGGATAGGAAGGAATGAACATTGGTCTTGAAGAGACCCATGTTGTAGGAAGGAGGAAACACAGAGGCCGACAAATCGTGACAAATGTTAACCGTGTACATATGTTGGGCACGTGTTTGGCGTGTTTCCCGACCATGCACCGGTGCCGAAGGGATCAATGACGCTCATTCCTCGGAGCATCTTCCATTCAAATATCGGTAGAACAAGGATAGCATTCCCACCCGACGCCTGTGCTCTAAAGATTGCAATCCGTTTGTTAAGTTAGGAGAATCTATCAAACGGACCGCCCGTTTCTGCACGGAGTCGAGGGTTTTTTGCAGGTATTTTGGGGCTATTTTGGTGTTTAATATTACGAGTATATATCAAGAAATGTAATTTTCATGGGCATGTTGAACCGTTTTACGTTATTTTCATGGGCATGTTGAACCGTTTTACGTTATTTTTATGGGCATGTTGAACCGTTTTACGTTATTTTCATGGGCATGTTGAACCGTTTTACGTTATTTTCATGGGCATGTTGAACCGTTTTACGTTATTTTCATGGGCATGTTGAACCGTTTTACGTTATTTTCATGGGCATGTTGAACCGTTTTACGTTATTTTCATGGGCATTTTGAACCGTTTTACGTTATTTTCATGGGCATGTTGAACCGTTTAACGTTATTTTCATGGGCATGTTGAACCGTTTTACGTTATTTTCATGGGCATGTTGAACCGTTTTACGTTATTTTCATGGGCATGTTGAACCGTTTTACGTTATTTTTCGAAGAATAAGGTTGGTTTATTAGTTTAAAATATCAATGTTATTTGTATCTTGTACTTTGACAATCTAACGAAAGTTGACGAAATATAATAATAATAATAATAATAATAATAATTGGATAATTTGTAGAGCGCCGTTTTTGTGAAAAATCACCTCAAGGGCGCTGTACAGCTTATTATTAATTCCTAGGTTCTATCTAATTTAACTATTTACAAACAGATACAGAAACATACTTACCTGGCAGGTCACTTCCGAGAAATTAGAAAGTTAATAGATACGTTAAGATAGTTGCAGAAGATACGGTCTTGCACGCGGAGGGCATTACATTTAAAACACTGGACTTTGCATGAATTTACATTAAAAGATTAGTGGCAAAAGTATAGTTGTATTTATTTTGAGAGACTGGAGAATTTAGGAGTCTTTAGGGAATCTTCATGAAATGACCCTTACATAAAGCTTATAACTGATTTTTTATTTTTTATTTTTTTATTTATTTATTTTTTAAATTTTTTTTTTTTTTTAAATTTTTTTTTTTTTTTAACAAATGAGTTATTTTTACAATGTCGCGGGCATTGAAGGTTAAGGTGAAAGGTTTTTGAATTTAAGGGTACGACTGTCTGAAAAGGTGGGTTTTAAGTTTAGTTCTAAATTCCGCTGAATTTGTGATCATCCTTAAGTCGTGTGGCAGTCCATTCCAGGCTTTGGGTCCTGACACTCCGAAAGCGCGCTCACCGAACTTAGTATCTGGTGCACGCTTTGGTTCCTTTAACCTTCCGAAAGCTGATGACGCTGCTGATCTCAGGGTTAACTGTCGAGAATTGGAATTTTCTGGAATACACAATTCCGATAAGTAAGTCGGGGCCATTCCGTTGAGGGACTTAAATACCATCCAACAGAGCTTAAATTGGATTCTTTCAGGACATTTGAGCCAATGAAGATTTTTGAGATGCTCTGAAATGTGGGAATATTTAGATACGCCGGTGATAAGTCTTGCCGCAGCGTTGAAAACGGATTGTAGTTTATTGATTTGATATTTCGGAAGACTGGCATATATTATAATGATAAAATAACGTTTTTTTTTTCAAAATACGCGTAATTTAAGGAAAACAATTTTTGCATTGTGCATCGAAAAAATAATTTATTACAAAAAATCTCTGAGTTGGGGGGATAACGGAAATTGCCTATAGTTGCATTAATGTTCGGGAAAAGTCATGCATTTTGGTGAAAAGGAGATTAAAATGAAAATAAAGTATTTTAAAGATTAAAACTGTTTTTCCTATTCCCTGATCTTCAAAAACCTTTTGATTTCTAAATCCTTCAGATATCTGCTGATAACTTTGCTGATTTAATGCGACATTGTTTCATTGCTTTGTTGAATAAAATTTTGTGTGAAGTATCTATCTAACTTGTTTTGAACGGTTTTCACCTTTAAGCGTTGATAATAAACGTATTAGAATACTAATGAATAATCTTTAATCGGTTTTTGGGTCGCTTCTTTGAGGCTTGGTCAATGTTACTCCTGTCTTATTCTAACTTGCACTTTCCATATTTTAGAAGGATAACTCGGTGGTGTTCAATGTAACTACCGCAATAAACAGTGCCATTTTATGGCGTATTTATTACCAGAAAAATAAATTGTTTAAAAAAAAAGAACATTGAAGCAATGTTATAAATTGAAATAACCAACTAATTGACCCTACGTATATACAATATCCATCCCACTCCCTTTTTGTGAAAAAAAGGTCACGTTTGATACAAAAAATAATTTTGTTTTTTCTTTGTGATTTTTTCATTGGAAATTTATGACCACACAAACCTTTACCCACTTCTTTCAGTGCTCTTTTTAGAATACTCCTTTTCTGATATTTTTATGATTTGTATAATGTATTGCAATGTGAATCCTTTATAGTCAGGAAATTGATAGTGACAAACATGTTTTAATCCTCTTTATTGTTCACTGAGAACCAGATGAATTAAAAAATAATGACGTGTCACTCCCCCTACTGCTGACTAAGCGGACGCTGAGACGCTAGACTAGTAGAGTCGACGATCGAACAATGACACAGCTGATGTTGAATAATGATTAAGGACGGGTTGTTTCAAAAAATTTATGAATCCATCAAATTTTTTGAAACAACCAGTCCTAAGTGTCTTCATCTATTGACTTCGCGGTGACGCGAGAGTAATTTATTTTTTTTTGTTCAAAGTTAGCATGACGGTCTAAATTAGAAACTATCAGGTCTTACGGTACTTAAATCGTATTGTCCATTTATTTCTAAATAACGCAATTTTCACCAAAAAAAAATTTTGTTTATTTATTTCGCATCAGATATTCTGACAGAACTTGTTATACCAATAAATTGTCATGTAATAAATGACATTACGTCCAAATACTAAGATTTAAAAAATTCAATAAATATCATGTAAATGATAAATGATTATGATGAAGAATAATGGAAGTTGCTACTATGGGGTAGCACAATAAAAGCTTATTGTAAGAATCTTAAAACGTGCTAAAAATAGTCGAATTAACTACACAATATAATTTCTTTTTGGAAAAGGTTAATGGGGCACCTTCGAATCCCGTACAATATGTAAAATGTAGTTGAACATGGGAGTAGAGCTGGGTCGCTCATTTTACAGCGGGTCGCGAGAACCCGCTCTTTGAGCCCCTCACCGGGCGGGTACTTTCGTTTGATGTAGGTAGGTAGATCTTTTTTTTTTCTTTTTTTTTTAAAAAAGAAAGACAAACATTCCCGGGTTACGAATAACCCAACAATGTTTGAAAATCTCCAACTACCACCACAGAAAGCCGAAAATGTTGCTTGTGTTGTGATGGAGGACTTGGCCAGCCGAGGAATCGAACACGAGACGCCCAGGTGGAACCCAAACGCGATGCCCACTCAACCACTGACCAGACAAACAGATGGTATTATAACTGTTAGACATTGCTGTGAAATTGTGAAGATCAGGCATATCGAGTCTCTTTCTCGAGACACAGAGATAGAGATGATTATTCTGAAATAGAAATGAATTCAAAATTAATAAAAAAAAACATAGTTTTTAACCACCTCGGTTAAAAGTAAAAACGAATTTTTTTATTAATTTTGAATTTAAAAGGTGCCACAAAATAAGTTTGCTGTGTTTGAAGAACTGAATTGTTACTGCGATTTCAGTTTTCATTACCAGAGATACTGATACATTACATACGGAGATACAGATACAGATAATTATCATAATTCTTTTAGATACTGGGATAGGATTATAACGTTACCACTCTATCTAACCGGCGAACATACCGTGACCTCATGATTCTATATAAAATCTGCAACAACGTTATTGGCTATCCTGACCTACTGAAACTAATAAACTTAAAAATACCACCCAGAGTAACAAGGTTTAACGCTTATTCCACATAAGCCGGACGCGTACAAATGCTGGTGTCAGGGATCCAATCAGAAAAATGTGCGAATCGTTTAATCAAAATCAAAACCTCAAAGATTCCGACATATTTTTTGATCCTTACAGTACTTTTAGTAGAAAATTGAAGGCTGTTTTCCTACAAAGTACAACAACTTAGACATACTTCGTTTATAATTATAAGTTATTTTATTTTAGACATACTTCGTTTTTTTATTTTAAGTACTTTTCTTTTTTTTAATTTCTGTATAACATTATTTTTTATCTATTTTGTTTTTTTTATTATTTTTTTGTCTTACCATCTCAATTTCTCCAAAAATGGTTTTTAAACTTTTGTTAGGATATTGCGCATTTCCCTCATCTCTCTATTTGTAAAATAATATTTTAATGTTTTTCCCTTTGTATACGTAAAAATATTTGTACATGTTTTTATCTGCTGTTAAAGTCAATTCGTGAGAAATAGTTTGGATGCAGGTGAGTTCTCTAGTTGTTGTCTTGTTTATTCTTGTCAATTAACATCTGTATCTGTATTTTATCCTTTAAAAAAGGAGTCAAGGGGTAAAAAATATAAATAAAATTTTCAATATTTGCATGATTTTTATTAACTATTTCATTATTTTTATTTGTAGGTTACCTGATATTTAATATATGTTAGTAAGGGAAAGTTAATCGTAATATTAAAGAAAAATTTAAATACGAATTATTTAACACGTATACAAAGAAGATTTAAAAGAAAGGAATAATTCAATGTTTACAAAACAAACAAAACTGCAGAAAACAATAAAGCAAGAAGAAAAGAGTTAAAAACAGAGGTTATAAATATGAAATAATACAATGCAACGATATTTGGTGGCTCGTGAGCGGGTTTTATTTGGTGTCCCCCTTATGTGTCCTGTGCCGCCCGCGCCCATCTCAAACGCTGGCGAGAGGGTGTCACTATCAAGTTTCTGCCCCGGTTTGAAAAAGTCTTAGATCCGGGACTGCCTGTGGCTTCGAGGGTGTTTTTGGACATCCACCATTCGAATTCAGATTTCGGGGGACTTATTTCAATTCAATTCAATTTTTTCATTTTAAAAACATGACAAAATTAACATTTCAAAGCGTTTTTTAAAACGTTTTGAAATGTTCATTTTGAGAGAAAGTATTTAAGTTAAGATAAGTAGATTTTGGGAGGCGGGAATGGGTACTGCCGCCCCGGGAACCTTTATTGGATAACCAACACCTCTGCCATAGATCACCCCAAGTGGTTCGCTACGTTTGGTGATTAAGCTGGGGTGCCCGGGTTCATGGGATGAGGTTTGTCAATGTCTTGGAGGCGGATGACCAAGACACACTGAACCCCAGATTCCTACCCACCCCTAAGCCCTTTTCCTTCCCAGAACTATCCTCCCCTTCATTTCCCTGAAAAAACCCTCCACACAGCATCCCCAAAGAATACATAGGCCCTGAGGGAAACAATTTTCCTCAGGACCTCCTGTGTGGAGCTCATGTAAATAAAAAAAGTAGATTTAAACTAACAGCAACAGCTTGCCGTCTAAGTTGTGTTTCATTGATGTTAAACATATCGATATTTGAAGTGATTCTATTTAACAACAAGTCCGCTCTCCCGACTGGCGTGACCATTGGCAGGTTAGTTCTACAAGCGATAAAACAGTCTATGCTGTAGGTGACGGAAATAACCATCGAGAACAAAGAAACTAATGCCCTCCATGGAAGTCGAGTTCAAGATCGGGATCAAGTGTCCGAGGGATCAACTGGCAGAGAGATCAATTGTCCAGGGTATTAACTTTCCGGGGGAACAACTATCGGGGGCCAACTGAGGGGGGACCAAGTGTCGGGGGATCGATCGATCGATCGACAGTCAGATCACTATCTAAATAGAGATTGCATATTTCACCGAATGGTAAAATATAATGATTATTATTGTTAAAAAAAATAAGACAAATTTCAATAATATTCCTTGTCGTACTTGTTCACTTGAGATTGAGAGAAAAACATTGTTTTATCAATTTTTAGAAATCGATAATGATATTGTTTGTGAGATTTTTTCTGATACCATTACAATTCACCGTAAATCATTAACGTGCCTCATTGAACATTTGCGTTCCGTGAAATGTTAATTTTCAATAAATATTTAACTTTTAGGCAAATTGAAAATTTCTGTGAAATATTTTTGTGAAAAAGTAATATCATTTTAATTTTGGGTCAAGTTGAATACACTTTTTTATCTATGCAGGATACGGAAATCTTGTACAAGCATTTTAAATAATTACATGTTAGCTAAGTATATATCAAAAAGACAAAACATTTTTTCAGAAGAATAATGTTGTGACTTTAAATTTTATTATCGAAATGTAACTTCTTAATTTTTCATTCCTTTAAGTCTTCATGATTTAGAATGTTTATTCTGGTTTGTGAATTATTTGTCTGTTCCTCAATAATGGCATTTATTTTTCCCAAGCAGTCTAAGAATTCTGGTAAGTTTTCAGCTGAATTAGTTGGCATAAAAACTGTGACCGTAAGAAGAGTCGTATTAGCTGACTCTACTTCAATAGTCAAGATCCGAAAATATTTACAATCAACCAGAGTAATGTGTATTGTATTGCGCCATAAAATTACAACACCTCCATAGGGGGGTCAATTAATGGGGCGTCGGAGAGGTTCACTGCAGATGTCCAGTAGCTGAGAATTCTCGATGTATTGACGATAGATATCCTAAGTCTGTAGATAACAACCAGGTTTCCTGCGATACAATGATATCATTACAACTACATAACTGACTTATGAAGTGCTCTGTTCGATGAATTGATCTACAATTTAAAGAAACTTTTTTTTTACAATGGAAATTATTTTCCCGGTTACGGGTAGTAAATAAGTCTGAAGGGTGTAAATAGCCCCAAATACGCGAGCATCTACCTACTCATAAAAACATTGAAAAGAATTTAATCCGTGGCGTAATTATCTCAAAAATCATTCTTTGTCTTAAGGTATATATAAAATGAGCAAAGCGATGTCTTCCTGCAATAATAGAGAAGCTCTTAAATTCAGTTGAAAACACTAAAATTCAGTTGTTAGCTCTATCTTCAAAGGCACCTTTAAATTTATCTAAAAATTTATCTAAAAAGGCACCTTTCACGATAATATTTTATGTTTCTTCACAGAAAAGTGTTTTTTTAACTCGACCAAATTTTAAATAATCTTTGTGAATCATTGGGAAGCAAATTTCCAAAAAATGCCATATATGATGCCTTTCAACAAGTCCTAAATAATTAAGGCGTCTTCTAATACGTAGAGGCAGGAAAACTATCTTTGAGATCCGTAAATAATATTAAATGTTTTATAATTAATTCGACACCAAAAACCAAAAAAATAAGTACATAATATGGTGCTAAACCAGGTAGGTCACAGATTTTATTGATATATTTATATGTACGTATGACGAGCAGAATTGGGCCTAGGACACTTCCTCATGGGACTTCGAAATGAATTGGTAAAGGGTTACTTACATCTTTATTGATAATATTCACGGTTTGCGATCTATCAGTTAGGCATGAGATATCTAGAGTACTATCTCGAATTTCTAATTAAGATAGCCTTCGTAAAAGTATGAGGTGGGAAATCATATCATTTGGCTAAGTCTAGGAATGTAGCTAGGCGGGAATCACCTTTGTCCAGGCTATGGATTCCAGATTTGGTTCCACGAGTCGAAAAATTTGTTTCTTATCGTTTTCAAATCTGACACCTTTTATTTAGGAATTGAATGTCAATCATCATCGATATCTTTTAGATAATTTTCTGGTGGACATTGGGCGTCATAAAATTTGTAATTAAGCGTTAAGCAATACGTTTATTTTATAAAATTTCCTATATAAATCAGCAGCCCAAAGTGGCCCAGTACCGCCGCCTCGGGAACCATTAATTGGATAACCAACACCTCCGCCCTCAGTTCGCTACATTTGGTGACTTAGCAAAGGTGCCTGCGTTCATGGAGTGAGATTTGTCCTGCTCTTGGCGGCCGATGCGTCTGCCCACCTGTTGCGTGGTGAGCCGGATCAAGAGAGACTGGTTGAGGTCTTTTGATCTCTCCAAATC
Source organism: Glyphotaelius pellucidus (assembly GCA_936435175.1). Classification (NCBI taxonomy): domain Eukaryota; kingdom Metazoa; phylum Arthropoda; class Insecta; order Trichoptera; family Limnephilidae; genus Glyphotaelius; species Glyphotaelius pellucidus. The sequence goes on from OW386547.1 coordinate 27,765,304, forward strand.
CTTCGACCATCGCCTTGTACCGCAGTTGGAGATATGGATTCATACATCTGTTACTCCTGGACACACTGACCCCCAGATTCCTACCCACTCCTCAACTTTTTCCTTCCCAGAACTTCATCTTCTCTTTTTCCCAAAAACCCTCCCCACAGTATCACCTAAAATGACATGGGCCTGAAGGGAAATTATTTTCCTCTGGGCAATTGCTTTTTGTTATAAAGTAAGGAACTTAGTATTTTGCTTATAAATTAAAAATATTTCCCGTGACGTTTCATTTTCAAAACCTTTGTGACGGCTGATGACCCAATAATTTTTTTTTTTAAATTCGCGTTGAATTTCATGTCCTAAGGATGTCGTAATTAAAATCTGAATCAATCGCTAACAAATTAATATTTTTTGCGTTAAAAAACAAAATACTTCAATATTTTTTTACTCCAACAAGTTTTTTTCCCATTTAGTATGTATACTAAAATAATATAATAAATCAGGTTGAAGTCACCACTTTCATAAATTTTACCATTGGAACCATTTTGTATTTTTATTTAAGAATTAGGTAATTTCCATTTCGGAAAAAATGACTACGTGGTTAGACGTCCCATATATTTGTGTTTATCTTGAACTATTCAAATATTAATTTCACAAACAAATTAAATTTATTCCAAAGGGTCTTTTCAGGAATTGCAGTAAACAGTTTTTTTTAAATTATTATTTATTTTTTTTTAATTTCTTTTAAATATTCAATAATATTATTATTCAATTCATTCAATTCAGCGCACTTGAAGTGAAGTGACACAAAACTGCGCTATACAAATGTAATGTTATTATTATTATTATTATTATAAGCACAATTTATTAATAAACATTTCTTCTATGTAATAAGTATTACGCGTGACAGCTGTTTCGCCCTTTAAAGGCATTATCAAACTGTCTAGTCAATTGTCATGTCTTGCCTTGTCTTATTTCTTTGTCAATCAGTTTGATAATGCCTTCAGAAGGCGAAACGGCTGCCACGCGTAATAATAATTACATAGCAGATTTTATTTATAAAGAAACCATTTTTTATCAATTGAATAAAAATATTATTGAATGTATAAAAGAAATTAAAATTAAAACGGAGTTCTAAAAATTAAATTTAATAAGAATAATAAAAAAAATCCGGTAAACAAATTTAATCACAGACGCTGACTCAATAATTTATTTATCATCAAGATTAATGTAGTCTGTTATTTATTAAAACCTTTCATTCGACACGTGCTAATCATGCATGATTACATATATATTATATATTGTGTATCCGTGTCTGACCAAAAAATAATGAGTGTCTCTAAAATAATTAATATTTTTTTGGGATCTGAAAGAGCGATAATGGATAAAGAGCTACAAGTAGAATTCTTATAGTCATCGGATATTTCAGTATTTTATGAAATCTTCTCAGTCACCTTGTTTATCAAATGATAAACAACTTTTTCCAGGAAGACAAAAGACAAATGTTCCAAAAACAGAACGTTAGAGACAAAAGCTCACGTACTGTTGATCACATCTGCACAGTTTTGAAAACAGGTACTTTCTTTCTTTCTTCTATATTTCTATACTTCTATACTTCTATACTTCTAAATTTCTTTACCTTATATAAAAAAAAAAACAAATACAACAATATCAACATAATAAAACACGAAATTTGACATGTTATCTTTTTTTTTTACATTAGCTCCCCACAGGAGGCCCTGAGGAAGAAAAATTCCCTCAGGGCCTACGTAATCTTTGATGATGCTGTGCGGAAGGTTTTTTTTAGGAAAATGAAGGAGAGGAAGTTCTGCAACAGCCTCTTCCGACCTGATCCACCACGCAGTAGATGAACAAACTCATTCGCCATCAAGACCTTTGACAAATATCACCCCAAGAATCCGGGCACTTCATCTAAAACATCAAAAGTAGCGCACCACTTGGGGTGACCTATGGCAAGGGTTATCCAAGAAGTGGATCCCGGGACGGCAATTCCTATACCCACCTTTCAAATTGCTTGTTGTTCTGTTGGTTATTTGTGAAAATTTCTAAGACAACAGGATTAAAAGTTAGCTGAATTGGAATAACAACGACTTTCAATTCAACGGATAGAAAAACACAGGAACCCAATCAATTTTGCCACGAATTTACAGCGGACATAATAATGCCAAAGAATGTTGCAAGAACTTCGAATCTTGGAACAAACTCAACTTATTTTTTCCGAATAACTGAGATAAATTCGTACCCGTTTTAGCGCTTGAATTCTCTATTTAAAAATTTGCAAGCTAAAAATAGGCGAATTATTCACAACTTTAGAAGTGAAACGACCTCAACGTTCGCAGTACCAACGACCGACAAACTCGGATTCATTTTTGTGTACACTTTTAGTATGTAGACCGTCCAATACACTTGGTAAGCATACGTACTAGAAAGAGAATACATCACGGAAAAAAGGCAATTATGTTTGCCTTTTTTTCTTTTAAAAATGAAGGCTTAGGTAATGTGATTTCTTAGGACAGTGTTCTTATTGGCAATATTTATCGAAAAAATACTATTTTCTTTTTTAGCTATTGCTTAATTTGGCACAGATTTTCAATCTAATCGTAAATTATTTACGCTGGTTAGATTTTTAAATTTTTTAAATATTTTTTTAAATATTTTTTTTATTTATATATTTTTTTAATATTATTTCAACACAGGAGGTCCTGAGGAAAATAATTTCCCTCAGGGCCTCTGTCATGCTGTGGGATGCCGTGTGGAAGGTCTTTTTGAGGAGAGGAAGGAATGACAATTGGTTTTGAAGAGACCCATGTTGTAGGAGGGAGGAAACACAGAGTCCGACAAATCGTTCTTAAGTTCATAGCCGAGCTGTTGAACTCAAGAACGAGTCGTAAAAACGACCCGTTCTCATGTGACAAATGTCAACCGTGTACATATATTGGGCAGTTTTTTACATGATTTTCGACTACAACACTAGGAACATGCCCTTTTTATGGTAGTCGAAAAAAGTTAAAAAAAAAAGTTTTCTGTTATGTTGTCTATTTAGATACTTACATAAATTACGCTGAGATAAACGTAAATTAATATTACATTAGTAATGTTACGTTTTTCAATATTTATCACTACGAAACCACTCGAATCGTATCAATAAGTGTTTGACACGTGTGGGACTTTACAGTGTGGATTATATAAGAGCATTTAGCCGGGTCTCCTCCGACCGAAAAAATAAAAAAAACCCATAAATTTCGAAAAAAATGGTGAAGACGTGTCTACGCATCGCATACTTGACGTATGACATCTACGCAAATAATTTCGTCGATGTCAAAAAATGTCAAGATGAGTTCAAGAGCAAGAGATTTATTGGAGAGAAAACACAAATTTCAAGTTCGACCGTACTTCCTCGAAATTTTAATTGATTTATATTTATCGCCAAATTTTTATTTATCACCAAAAATTTCTAGCTAATATCGATTAGTTCACGACCTAAAAGTACAGTTTAAGTATTTTGTCTACGTAAATATTTACATGGATGTCAATTTTTGACAAGTTCTGATGGTGAAGAGATTCTTACGGTAGCGATAAGTTTGTAGTTGCCACATGTAGGTGTACCAGGGAGAAAACACAGATTTCAATTACGAAGTTTGAATAGGTATTTATTTATCAGGAGAGAATTCTGGCTAATATCGATTTGTTCACGACATAAATGTACCACTCAAGAATTTCAAAACAACAATTATTATTAAAAATGGTCATTTATGTAGGTTTTTTGGTTTGGTACAATAAATAAATATACTTAAAAGGCTTTATTTAAAGGTGAGTTTGTGATAGAACAGTCATCCATTTCAACATTATTCATTAAAATTAAAATTAGGCTCATTGCAAATAACTTCGAAAATTCGTACGATTTATTCTCCATGACTGACCGCATCACGCGTTGTAAAAAAATTAAATGATCCCCTAACCTGTTTCACCACGGAGGAGAATGTTTTCCATCGGCCACGGAAAACACAAACATTGCAAGGCCACGCACTGATTTTGAATGTTCGACATTTCGACAATATTTGTGTCTTACTTTGTGTTTCAGTTGCAGGAGACCGGACTTTATATTTACATAGTCATTGTTGTATATTGGTGCAATTATTTATCCACAATTTTATTTTTACACGTGTGATTTACGTCATTTCTTCGTTTTAGGTAAGGTCATAATATTATGTGTAATAGTAAAATTTTTTTATTCCTAGATGTTCACGCAATTCATCTATAAGATTTATCTTTCATATTATTTGTGCCTTTCTTTATAAAAAGTAAATAAGCCTCTCAAGTCTCGGGCCTATTTTATCGGCAGGTCAATATTTCCGTTTTGCAATAAAATCCAAATAAATGAAATATTTCTGAACGCATCCAAAAACTAAAAACTATTTTTAAAAGATGATGAAATACGCTTTCAAATTTTATGATTCGAAATTTATTTATTTTTTTTATTTATTTATTTATTTCTATACATTACAGTATTTACCTATACATCAAATTCGAAAACATTTTTACATAATATATTTTATAATTTTATTATGTTGGGTGTAAGGTAGGTTTGTGAAGGTGAAACTGTGGATAGGTATTGTTGTATGTTTCGTGAACACCTCACTAGGAGAACCTGTGCTGAGGTGTTTACGTGTTTATTTATGTTTATGTGTGACAAGTATTTATGTGTTGTAATTTAAAGTTTTATATGTATTTTTTTTTCAAATTTTAACAGTTATTGTACATTGGTTATATAGAAGAGAAAAAAAAGTATTTAAATATATTAGAGGAATATAAAAAAAAATATATATATATATATATATTGGCCTCTTCCCGTAATGTGTTGATCCAGTAAGAAGTTATAAGCCAAGTTGATCCACCTTTAACACCATATAACTTGGCTATGATGGAATACATCTGTATGATTTGGCAACATTATTACATTAGTTACCAAGGTTGCCAGTTTGCAAGTAAAAATATTTGATGTACTTTTCATAAAATTTTCAAAATTTGTATGGGAATCGCTTGCAAATTAACATGCTATGTTGATCTGTCGCTTGTGAATCAACATACTTGGTTGATCTACATAATCGTATAACTTATGTACCTATATGTCGTTTTACAGTTCTTTTGCTGATCCGATTTAAATGACCAATCAGAGAGGTTGTGAAGGAAGCCTTCTGATTGGTCATAAAAAACATGTACCTATATGGAGTTTTACTGTTGATGTGTTGATCCGATATATAATGGCGCGTTCTAGGGCTGCCACAGAGTTGTGAGATTATTGCAGGGCTGCTACATACTCTAAATTATCTATTATTATTATTTGACAATAAATATTTTCGGTATTACGAAATGCGGCAAAAAATTTCACGGAGAGGGAAGAGACGAGGGAGGGGGAAGGCGGGGAAGGTGGAAGAGAACGGGAAGCACGGTAAAGGACATGCAGGGAGAATCAATTTGAGTGAGTGATGAGTGAATGAAGGAGGCCATATCAATTATACCACCGCCCCGGGAACCATTTAGTGAAAAACCAACCTCTGCCATAGGACACCCGAGGGGGGGGGGGACAGCGTCCCAGAATTTACAAAACTACCGTCTTATTCCCTTTCTAAAAAGATCCCCGAAACAGCATCTTAAGATTAAAAAATTATTTCAATGATGAAAATTGTCTACTTAAGTTTTCTGAAGGTTTCACTTCTACCGCTACCATATCTCGGCGGTAACCCAAGCTAACTTGAAATGACTTTAGCCGTTTTTGGTGCAGTAGACCTGCCATAGGTCACCCCAAGTGATTGGTGTCCGGGTTCAAACGTGGCGGGTCGGATCGGGAGAGACTGATTGAGGGAGACCTTACTTTGAAATCTCCAGTTGAACTCTCTCGCCCCGTCACCCAAATGGGGTTTTCAATATTTCTGGGGCGGGTATGTGTGCCGCCGCCCCGGGAACCATTTATCGGATAACCAACTACTCAGCTAAGAATTCAGAAGTCGCAAGATCAAATTATGGCGTGAGTAAGTTCATTTTTTTTTATAAGTTTGTATTATTTTACGACAACAAGTTGCTTTACGATCATTGACTAAGAATTCAGAAGTCGAATTATTTTCGATAATGCGTCGCTTTACGATCCTTGACTAAGAATTCAGAAGTCGCAAATTCAAATTATGGCGTGCGCAAGTAATTTTTTTTTTTGATAAATTTGTATAATTTTACGATAGTGCGTTTCTGAACGGTCCTTGACTAAGAATTCAGAAGTCGCAAGTTCAAATTTTGGTGTGCGCAAGTCATTTTTTTTTGATAGATTTGTATAATTTTCGATAATGCGTTGCTTAACGTTCCTTGACTAAGAATTCAGAAGTCGCAAGTTCGATTTACGGTTAATTAAAAAAATATACATAAGTATAAGGAAGAAAATCTGTGATGGGCGGGCGGTATGGATTTGATTTGTATGCAAATCTATAGTTTTACTCCGAAATAAAATTTGTTCTCTTTCATATTTTTCAATTTCGGAGTAAAACTATAGATTTGCATTTTGAGTAATTCCAATTTGGGTACATGTCATACTGTGTACCGCCACCCCGGGAACCATTTATCGGATAACCAACTTCTCAGCTAAGAATTCAAAAGTCGCAAGATCGAATTATGGCGTGAGTAAGTACATTTTTTTATAGGTTTGTATTATTTTACGACAATAAGTTGCTTTACGATCCTTGACTAAGAATTCAGAAGTCGCAAGTTCAAATTATGGCGTGCGCAAGTAATTTTTTTTTGATAAATTTGTATAATTTTTGCGATAATGCGTTTCTTTACAATCCTTGACTAAGAATTCAGAAGTCGCAAGTTCAAATTATGGTGTGCGCAAGTCATTTTTTTTGATAAATTTGTATTATTTTCGATAATGCGTTGCTTAACGTTCCTTGACTAAGAATTCAGAAGTCGCAAGTTCGATTTACGATAAATTAAAAAATAAACATAAGTATTAGCAAGAAAATCTGTGATGGGCGGGCGGTGTGGATTTGATTTGTATGCAAAACTATAGCTTTACTCCGAAATAAAATTTGTTCTCTTTCATATTTTTCAATTTCGGAGTAAAACTATTTATTTGCATTTTGAGCAATTCCGATTTGGGTTTATGTAATACGGGGTACCGCCGCCCCGGGAACCATTTATCGGATAACCAACTACTCAGCTAAGAATTCAGAAGTCGCAAGATCAAATTATGGCGTGAGTAAGTACTTTTTTTTTTTATTAGTTTGTATTATTTTACGACAATAAGTTGCTAAATGATCTTTGACTAAGAATTCAGAAGTCGCAAGTTCAAATTATGGCGTGCGCAAGTAATTTTTTTTTGATAAATTTGTATTATTTTACGATAATGCGTTTCTTAACGATCCTTGACTAAGAATTCAGAAGTCGCAAGTTCAAATTATGGTGTGCGCAAGTAATTTTTTTTTGAAAAATTTGTATTATTTTCGATAATGCGTCGCTTTACGATCCTTGACTAAGAATTCAGAAGTCACAAGTTCGATTAACGATTAATTAAAAAATATACATAAAATATAAGGAAGAAAATCTGTGATGGGCGGGCGGTGTGGATTTGATTTGTATGCAAATATATGGTTTTACTCCGAAATAAAATTTGTTCACTTTCATATTTTTCAATTTCGGAGTAAAACTATAGATTTGAATATTGCGTAATTCCAATTTGGGTATATGTAATACGAGATACCGCAGCCCCGGGAACCATTAATCGGATAACCAACTACTCAGCTAAGAATTCAGAAGTCGCAAGATCAAATTATAGCTTGCGCAAGTAATTTTTTTTTATAAATTTGTATTATTTTCGATAATGCGTTGCTTAACTTTCCTTGACTAAGAATTCAGAAGTCGCAAGTTCGATTTACGATTAATTAAAAAATATACATAAAATATAAGGAAGAAAATCTGTGATGGGCGGGTGGTGTGGATTTGATTTGTATGCAAATCTATAGTTTTACTCCGAAATAAAATTTGTTCTCTTTCATATTTTTCAATTTCGTAGTTAAACTATAGATTTGCATTTTGAGTAATTCCAATTTGGGTAAATGTCATACGGGGTACCGCCGCCCCGGGAACCATTTATCGGATAACCAACTTCTCAGCTAAGAATTCAGAAGTCGCAAGATCATATTATGGCGTGAGTAAGTAAATTTTTTTTTGATAAATTTGTACTATTTTACGAAAATGCCTTGCTTAATGTTCCTTGACTAAGAATTCAGAAGTCGCAAGTTCGATTTACGATTAATTAAAATATATATATAAAATATAAGGAAAAAAATCTGTGATGGGTGGGTGGTGTGGATTTGATTTGTATGCAAATCTATAGTTTTACTCCGAAATTGAAAAATATGAAAGTGAACAAATTTTACAAGTCCAAGGACTAGATGAACATATAAATCCATCTCTCCCACTGCATTGCAAGGCGATTGGTTGAAAGAGGAATTTAAGAACCCGACTTCGAGTACATCTCAAGTACTATCATAATTAAATTTCACATCTCGAGTACCTACATCATAATTAAATTTTAATGTGAAATAGTGGTCGCCCAATGGTCGAAATTCGATCATAATTAATTTAATGTGTAATGTTTTTTTTTTGATTTAATGTTTTTTATGCATAATTTTAAAAAATATTAGATTGATGGAGCAATAAAAGAATTTTGCTTTTTAGACGCATAAAAGTTAAAAACAGAAGAACAACCAACCAAAGTTAAAGACAAAGCCAACACCTCTGCCATAGGTCACCTCAAGCGGTTCGTTACGTTTGGTGACTAAGCAGGGGTGCCCGGGTGACCTATGGCAGAGGTGTTGGTTATTGAATTCCCGGGGCGGCGGTTCCCCGGGCGGCGGTATCCCGTATTACGTGTACCCAAATTGGAATTACTCATTTACAATTATTCATCTCTACCAACCCCCCCCTGAGGTGGTCTAAAGCACAGGTATTGGTTATCAAATAAATGGTTCTCGGGACGGCGGTACCAAAACTCCCAAGCTAACTTGAAATGACTTTAGCCTTTTTGGTGACTAGGTCCGAATAGCCAGGTACTTTCTCACCGTCCTCTCTCCATCTCCTTCCCCCCCCCCCCAGCCTCACAATATAACCCAATTGGGGATGCCATAGTCTCACTGGCTCCAGGCGGGAGCAGTTGAGGCTCTTGTCCGGTAGTCACATTAAAAAAAACTCTGTAATGTGAAGTAATATTACACAAATATAATATTTATAATATGCGCAATTAAATTCTCACAAATAATGTAATATCCAAAATTAAAATCTCTAAATTCTCTCGGTGGACTCGTGATATTTCTGCAAATATTACTATAGAGTCAAATAGATACCAAGTGCACTCTCAAAATTTCAAACGGGGAAGAACGTTCTTCGATCACGCGTTCATTGTGACGTTTTGAATGTTATTTGGATTGGTTTCACGTGATCGTTGTCTGCTTATGTCGTGACAAGTTTGTTTACACACAAGTTGAAACACAAGTTTCACTTTCTTATTTTTTTTTTGGCTGCTTTAGAAGGTATTCAGATTTGTTTTTAGTTTCAATATTTCACACAATAGTTTAAATAGGTTTACTAAAATCTAATAATATATTGTATAAATATTTAATATAATATAAACATTTTATTATGAAATATCAAGGAAAATAATTCTCCTCAAGGCCTATGTCATCTTTGGGGATGCTGTGTGGAGGGTCTTTTTTAGAAAAGGAAGTAAAGGAAGTTCTGAGAAGGCAAAGGGTATTAGGGATGGGTAGGAATCTGGGGGTCAGTGTGTTCAGGAGTGACGGACGTATAAATTCATGCCTCCCACTGCGATGTTCCGAGAGAGTACGGCTAGAGAAGTCAAAGGAACTCCCTCAACCACTCTTTTCCGATCCGGCCTGCCATGCAGCTGGTGGGCAGACGCATCCGCCGCCAAGACCCGGACAAACCTCACCCATGAATCCGGGTATCGGGAACAAATCTTATTATTATCTTCTTCTTCTGTTTTATTTTCTGATCGGACGTTGGCTATAATCAATAAATCTTCACCCTGCAGGCTGCAAATCTTTATACAATTATGTTCTTCTTATGGTAAATCTTCTTTTCGGAGGTTGGCTATCATCAAATAATCTCCTCATCTCTCACACGATCATACATGGTTTCACCACACATACGCCTCGGGGATATCATTTCTACAGCATTCAGTCTACCCCCCCCCCCCCCGGAAGGAGATGGAGAGAGGCCGGTGGGAAAGTACATGGCTATTCGGACCAAAAATGGCTTAGGTCATTTCAAGTTAGCTTGGGAGCTTGGGTACCGCCGCACCGGGAATCATTTAAAGGATAACCAACACCTCTGCCATAGGTCACCTAAAGTGGTTCGTTACGTTTGGTGACTAGCAGGGGTGCCCGGGTTCATGGGGTGAGGTTTGTACAGGTCTTGGCGGCGGATGCGTCTGCCCACCTGCTGCATGGCGGGCCGGATCAAGAGAGCTTGGTTGAGGGAGGCATTTTGACCTTTCCAGCCGGACTCTCTCCCCAGAGGCTACCGGGGTGTCGCCACCACGCGCAGGGCCTAGCAGCAAAAACCCACGGAGCGGGTTTTTTACTGCTATACAAATGTCGTGGATTAGATGGACATATGAATCCATATCTTCTTCTGCATTGTAAGGCGATTGGTTGAAAGAGGAATTTAAGAACCCGACTTCGAGTACATCTCAAGTACTATCATAATTAAATTTCACATCTCTAGTACCTACATCATAATTTAATTTTATTGTGAACTAGTGGTCGCCCAATGGTCGAAATTCGAACATAATTAATTTAATGTGTAATGTTTTTTTACATTTATTTATTACACTTTAAATTAATTATGTTCGAATTTCGACCATTGGGTGACCACTAGTTCACATAAAAATTTAATTATGATGTAGGTACTTGAGATGTGAAATTTAATTATGATAGTACTTGAGATGTACTCGAAGTCAGGTTCTTAAATTCCTCTTTCAACCAATCGCCTTGCAATGCAGTGGGAAAGATGGATTCATATGTCCATCTAATCCGCGACATTCGTATAGCAGTTAAAAACCCGCTCCGTGGGTTTTTGCTGCTAGGCCCTGCGCGCGGCGGCGACACCCCGGTAGCTTCCGGGCTAGAGTCCGGCCGAAAGTGTCAAAATGCCTCCCTCAACCAAGCTCTCCTGACCCGGCCCGCCACGCAGCAGGTAGGCAGAAGCATTCGCCGCCAAGACCTGGACAAACCTCACCCTAGGAACCCGGGCACCCCTGCTTAGTCACCAAACGTAACAAACCGCTTGAGGCGACCTATGGCAAAGGTGTTGATTATCTAGTTAATGGTTGCCGGGGCGGCGGTACTCCGTATTCCCAAATTGGAATTACTCACTTATAATTATTCATTTAGTCCTTACTCAATTAGTTCTTGCAGGCTGCACAGCTCGGAACAATTAATATTATTATCTTCATTTAATTTTTTGTGAGATTATTTCATTGATTCGTGTACAGACCGTGCTCTTAAGTAAGAATCCAAAATTTTAGTCTGTTTGGCGCCGTAGGGCCAGAGTTGCAACTCGATGGGTCGAGAGAGTCAGGCTTGAAAGGTTAAAATACCTCTCTCAACCAAGCTCTTTTGATCCGGCCCGCCACGCAGCAGGTGGCCAGACGCATCCGCCGCCAAGACCTAGACAAACCTCATCCCATGAACCCGGGCCCCCCTACTTAGTCACCAAACACAACGATCCGCTTAAGGTGACCTATAACAGAGGTGTTGGTTATCCAGTTAATGTTTCCCGGGGAGGCGGTTCCCCGTATTCCCAAATTGATCCTCCCCCCGCCCTTCCTACTCCCCCGCAATTACTCGTCTACAATTATACAATAAGTCCTTACTAAAGCCATTTCTTTACCCCCCCCCTTCACCCCCCCCCCCCCCTACCCCCTGCTCCGCTACCCCCTTCCCTCCCCCTAGGGTGACCTATGGCAGCGGTGTTGGTTTTACAGTCAATGGTTCCCAGGGTGGCGGTACCCTGTATACCCAAATTGGAATTCCTCATTTATAATTTTTCAATTAGTCCTTACTTAAGCCATTTTTATTCCCCCCCCCCCAATCCCCTCCCCAATGCCCCCCCCCAATCCCTCTCCCCATACCCACCCCCCCTCTGGGGTGACCCATGGCAGAGGTGTTGGTTATCCAGGTAATGGTTCCCGGGGCGGCGGTATAATTCACTCACTCACTCAATCGCTCAAATTGTTTCTCCCTGCATGTCCTTTCCCGTGCGCCCCATTCCCTTACACCTTTCCCGCCTTCCCCCTCCCTCGTCTCTTCCCTCACCGTAAATTTTTTTGCCGCATTTCATACTACCGAAAATATTTATTGTCAAATAATAATAATACATAATTTAGAGTATGTCGCAGCCCTGCAATAATCTCACACCTCTTTGGTAGCCCTAGAACGCGCAATATATATCAGATCAACGAATTAACCGTAATGTTCCATATAGGTACATGTTTTTTATGACCAATCAGAATGCTTCCCTCTCCGATTGGTCATTTATATAAGATCAACATAGACAAAACGTGTAAAATGTATATGCCACCGAAAAATGGGCGTGGCTTACAGCAAAATCTCGATGACTTAAGTTGATCTATATGGATCCACATATGTATGCCAGCTTCGGTAATAGATCAACTTATCCGTTTGGATCAACAAGAGCAAACGGATCAACTAAAAACTGGTCTACCGTCACGAAAGATCAACTTAGTATGAGAGGGTATAAATATATAAACATACACATACATACACATCCATATAAATACATGTACCTGCACACATGCATATAAATATATATATACATACGTATACATCCGCATACACATTCACATACACATATATATATGTACACACATATATAAATTGTAAGTGTATGTATAGTTATTGGATACTTGAAAAACTACTTAATTTTTAGGTTTATTTAATTTTATACTTTTTATAGTTTTGTTATGTTTGGTTGGGAATAATAATGTTTTGTATAAAGTTAATATCTTGATTTTTGATCCAGTCAGTGATATGTTTTTTATGAATGTTTGTAGATGTATTTGCAGATAGTATTTGTTTCAAAGTAATGGGCATGCAATTAAAAAGTTTGGTTGCATAATACTGAAAGTGTCTTTGTCCATGTGTGGTGTGGGTTATCGGTATGTTCAGTGTTTTATTTGTTGAGGACCTGGTTTTTGTTATGGTTTTTGGTTGAATTGGAATGTGTTGTTTGTTTTGGACAAGGTATATTATAGCAGATTTGGCATAAAGTTGTCTTATTGACATGACTTCTAATGCTTTGTAGATTTCGCTAGAATCTGTGTGAAATGGTACTTGCAGGATGAGTTTAATTAAAGAAATAAACGTATAGTTTTTTAAGCACACAAAATTTTGAATGCAAGCTTAAAAAAGTTTTTAAGAATGGCTCACCTTAGGTTTTTTCTAACTAAAATTACTGATAACGAAAAAAAACACACACATTTTATTAGGCAAATGTATCATTAACATAATAATCAACTCGCTTTTGTGTCGTTTCAAAGTTTCATAATTTTTTTTCAATGTGTTGTCGGAAACATTCGTTTCATTTAGGTTTACTTTTTAATGAATTTGTGGTAAACTTTAAGCGTGATTTATTACCTTTGTAATATCGCTTAGATTATATATCTCAGTGGTCCCCAAACCCCGGTCCGCGGATTGTGCTTAAAAACCTAAATTACGTAAAAAAATCGAACATACTCAATAAAAAATAAATAATTATTTATAAAAATAATTATTCAGTTGAGAACTCCTTCACGCCAAGTTACCGCTGACACAATAATTCCGAAGTAAAAAACACGACTGGGCTTTCATTTTGCGCACTCGCATATATAACGTAAAGAGCTCGAGTGAGACGCAAGGATGTGAGTCACCGCTCTTATATTCTGCTTGCCCAAATGCAAGCCTCTGTGGTCCCGTGGTAAGACTCTCGACTCACAATCCAAAGGTCGCGGGTTCGAACCCGGCATGCGCCAATATATTTTATTTGATTAATCTGTGTTATTTCACAATTCATTCATTTAAAATAATAAATAGTATATTTGCGTACGTTCCAGTGGAAGATACTCTCAGTATCGCCCTGGTATAAGACCACCATTCAAAATTGAAAAGTTGCTTGAAATGGCTTTGGCCGTGTTCGATGACCAGATTTGAATAGCCAGGTACTTCCCACCTTCCTCTTCCCCATCTCCTTCCCCTCCCCACTACCGTCAGCCTCACAACATACCCCAATTGGGGATGCCATAGTCTCACTGGCTCCAGACGGGAGCAGTTGGGCATGTGCTCTTGGGCTCTTGTGCGGCATTCATATAAAAAAAATTATATATATATATATATATATATATATATATCTAACTACGATAGTAAGGGAGACCACGAACCAAGAGACCTATATAAATTGTTCAGAAAACTAAAAAAATAGCTTGAGGGGAAAAAGTAGATGGATTTTATCGTAATTATGGGTTTTCTTATATGTAGTATAATAATAACCGTCAGCAAGACACGAGTGATGGAATTACCAAGTGTAAAAAAATACCATAATAATAACTTATAGTATACCACCTAAACTTTATAATGGTTTAGATATTTTGCGTTTCAGTGAATGAGAACTTCTCAAATATTTTTAACAGAATTGCGTCTAGAATCAAAGGGAAGTATTTCATACAATCTGGCAGTCTGCAAGCCGTCTTCCTGCAAGGCAGGCGATATAGAGGCCTGCCTTTGATGGCAGCATTGGGGACTTCGAACTTGTAGGTATGAACCCGTATAGTACCTGATGACTTTTGTAGTGAAAATAAGCCTAGGCCCTGGGGATATATATAATTAGGGTGTAAGTACACAGATTTTAGAGGGATTCTATTATGTTCCTGTAGAACCCATGCAATATCTGATAATCTTGTCGACATTGGGCGTGTCTTGGAATGCGGCAAGAATAGCACTATGAGTCCCAATAATCTTTTACATTAATATATCTAGAAAAAATTAATTTTTATATAATTATTTGGAATTAGAACAAAATAATAAAAATAAATTGACAATCGATAAAAAAAAAAACATACATGGAATAAAAATACTAGACACCAAAATTCGAAAAATACAGTGATCAGATACCCCAAATTTATGTGTTTATTTAATCAAAAATAGAAAAAGAATAAAATTGGAATGCGAGGAAAAGTATGGAAATACAGCCTAAATCAAAACCACAATTGAAAATATAAGTAGACGCCTTGCACAACAAAATATACTGAAAATCTCAAAGGGACTGAAACTGTATGAAAAATTGATAATTTTGATACTCAAGTACCTATTGTTTGTAGATATATTCAATTAACACATTATTATCTTGTTACTATCCTCATGACAATAGGTCATGAACACATTGGACCATAAAATGCAAAGTCATATTTATGACGTTCCTTTTGGCACTATCTTAACCGTGTCTACAACGAGGGTCCACAGGTAACAAAATCCCTAATGATATCAATCAATCAACCCAACAGTAATTATCGGAAGAGAATGTCTATCGCCCCATTATCTGTTTCGATTATCTTGATGTCGGACGTATAAAAACCAGGTATAAGTTATGACTTACGGATCGTACCTATTAGTGTCTAATTAAATTTCAACCGGTTTTATAATCATTAGTTTTTCCACAATGGCTAACATTATAAACCAGGTCCTCAACTTTAGTTTATTAGTATTATTTTTTAATTTTTCGTTATTATCAAAATGTAAAGCTTACGAATTTTACGACCGTGAATTAGAGGAATTCAACGGAATCGTCCAGAAGGGAGTTTTGAACCAAATATCTGAAAGCCTCGCGCTTGATGACAGTGGGGTGACGGGAGAATGTTCACAGGATTTGTTACTGTGGTCTCAAGATTTAGTGTCTCGAAAAACATGGGCCCTAAAAAGTAAGTTTAAATTTTTAACATTATTTTACAGCATCTCTATTTTGTTTATTCAATTTAGCGTGAAATGTTTGTTCTTGATTTCGTTGGTAGTTACATTTCATGAAAAATATGCGCCATGTTTCTCAGAAATAGTTAAATTTAATATTGGTTATTAAATAATAATATTTGTGTAAATATCTAATAGAGGGACTTAAATTCCACGAAAAATTATGCTTTCGCTTCATTTTGTTCTGCTATCATAGAATGAACATGAATACGTTATTACAAAAAATATGTAAATAGATAAAGGCTATTTGCCAGAAATAGTGATGCAAATTCAAATATCCTGTAGGTGTTTATAAGTTATATCAAAAATACATTCTGGAATATACTTGAGGACACACTACAAATTTTGTATCAAATATGTACGATAGATATCAGTAATGAGTATGTATCTAATATATAATATAAAAAACCCTCAATGGCAATGGGAATGCTGCAAAGATTTATCGAACTGACTAGTTTATAAAAAAAACTGGAATAGCTTGGCGCATGGAAGTGTGATAATGAAAATAGGTTAAAAATGTTAATTTAACAAATATTTCATTTCGTTCATTAGTTGCGCTTGCTAAGGATAATTTTATAAAACTGCAATATATATGTGGCGTTTCTGAAAAAATAAAAGTAAGCACGTTAATTTGATAGTAGACACAAAGATGTTATCAGCTATCTAATTTTGTTAGCAGTATATATATGTTTAAAAATTTTAATTAAATTTTAAAATGTGGTGATAATATTTGTAGTCTAAATCGTTGAAATCGTCGAAAAAGAAAAACGCATTTTCCTCACAGAATACACCAATGAAATTACCGGGAGTCATGTTATATCACAAGTTGGTTTGGAGAAGTGGGTGTTAAATATATAAATAATTAATCTTAAGAGAACTGTTTGCGCGGCCCGTTTCATACAAATAAAGTTTTGGATTTGACATCAAAATACCCAACTAAACTGAAAAATTATTTTCGTAATCAACATTTTTATCAATGATCTAATATGACTATTAGCTATTTTATTTATTTTTGCTTTAAATTATAAGATAAGATTTTTGAAAAATTTAAAATTTTTTGTAAATTGTAAAACATTTAAAAAATCATTTTACTATATTTGTCTAAAAAATATAATGAAAAATAAATCATTGTAAAAAATGCGTTAGTCGCCGTGAAAAGCGGACCTGATATTTATAAATTTTACTTAAGAGCCGTTAACCAGCGGCGAGAATTTATATTTCGTCGAACGATGATCTTGCGATTGTACCCTTGCAACGGCACAGGGGTTCGGATTCGGCAACGGCGGTTCCGATGAGAAAGATTAATTATTCTCCATACCAGCATTTTAACACAATGACTCAATATCGATTTTATTTCATTCCAATTTTCATTCAGAATTTGGCATACTCGGACTATAAAAATATTAACATTTGTTATTTTGGCTACTGGCATTATACCTAGCTCTCTCATTCAACATTTAGGATTATTAGATTTGCCAAAGAATCTGTGTATAAAAATGCAAAAATCAGTCATATTAAATACATGTAAGATTACAAAAGATTTTTTAAATATTTATATTGAGGGATCCAGTAATCTGAAGAATTTATGGGTCCAGTTAGGAGTTCTAAAGTGTAAAGAAATAAATGTATTTTTTTAATTAATATATTAGTTTGTAAGACGGTAAAGAAATAAACTAACTGAATTATTTTCGTCACAAAACAAGGACGTGGATCTTTTTTTATAATTGTATCTGAACTAAAATTAAAATTCTGAAAAGTAGGTTTCCCAAATAATTTATTGATTTTTTTGCTGCATATGATTTGAAATGTGTGTTGTATAATACAAAACTTTGTTTGAAAAGTTAACAAATCTGCCAACGACTTACGGTAAAACCTTATTGTACACAAAATTAACATATTTTCTCAAAATTAAAAAAAAGCTTCACCAGATAAAAAAACAGTCTTTTGAAAGCAATTTATAATTTTTTGTGGAAAAGTGGCAATACGTCTTAAATTTGATTTAAAAATGACATATTTCCGGTTTTGACTGGTTATTCCCTCTTTCGCAACAGTCGCAACACTCCTGCGCTCTGATAGAATAAAAAGGTACCATCAAATAAAAAAAATCAAATTAAAGTGAATTTCCGCCATGAATGAACTCTTCCAAAATTAATACCCTATCTACAAGTCAAGTAAGCCACATTTTGATATTGTTTCTAAACGTTTTCAAATCAAAAGTATTTTTGATTTCATTTGGAAAGGTATATTATACTTCTGTAACTGATTTGTTGTGATTTACTGTTAATGAACGATTGTTCACTTTCCCATTAATTCCAGTGCTCGACGCAGGAGGGAAACCACCTCACGGTATATTGGAAGGCAACATCAACAGCGTGGGAATGTTTGAGGAGTGTCTTGGAATCAGTCAAGAGAGGAATGACTCCAGAATCATCAAGGGGCAGTACTGTATGGCTAGGGTACCAGTTCCCATCTCCATCCTGGGTACTACTAAGAAGATGTTTTCATCCCTCAAGGCAATGACACCCGATGATCCGGCAGCAAGCCAAAGGTGAACATTATTTCAAGTGAAGTTTCAACTAATTTAACCTGTGGTAAAAAAAATACCTGTCTGATCAAAAAAATTGTGACGAGATGCAAATTATCGGTCCATTATTTTTACAAAATCGGATTGGTAGGTATAACATTCAAAAGCAGTTGTTTTTGATGCTCAGTGTCTGTAAATGACGCGTAGGAGTTTGGCTGCCAACTGCTACCAATAGTCTAGTCAATGGTACTAAGGCTTTCCCAGTGAGATTGTGGTATGAGAAGGAAGGAGAAGGTTGAAAAGTATCGATTTATTCTTGGTTACCGAACACGACTTCTGTACTTGAATACGACGAAACTATATTAAGAAACTTTCCTATAGTAAGTGGTTGACTCTGGGAGTCAAATTCCATCAAATTTGTAAACGTACAGAAAATGATAACGTCAAAACAAAAAAATTCTTGTCATGCAAAAAAATTATTCCACCGATAAAAATTTGGGCATTTACTTATCAAACACTAATGCCCGGTACACATGAAACTAGTATTTAAAGCCACGACAGCAAGCTAGTATGCCGGCGTCCTGTCCTGGCAAAATCCTGGCTTACTATCCTGGCTTGCAACCACTTGTTAACACGTTGTTAGGAAATTTTACGCCAGTATCATTGCAGTAACTACCGTAACCACACTATTGCGTCCGTCCGTAGGGAAAAATGAACAGCTTAAGTAGAAGAAACATTAAAAGAAGAAGGTCATTATTTTGCCGATTGTCAATAACTCCGCATAATTTTTTTGTAAAGCTGAATTACGGACCGACTTGCTTTTATAAGATGGAATAGGTACTGTAGTCAAACAGATACCAAGAGCACTCCCAAAATTTCAACCGGAGAAGAACGTTCTTTCCCGTTTGAAATTTTGGGAGTGCACTTGATATCTGTTTGACGTAGCGTTTTACTAGATGTAATCGTACAAAGTACACATTAATCTCGTTAATGAGTTTTGACATTTTTAGGATCGTTTTGTGCACTAGGCGAACACAAACAGAGTTCGGAGCGGGACGGACCCCGCGCTACTTCAGGCCGCCGCGCAGAAAAGTCTCACAATGAACTGCGCTGTAAGCCGTTATCTTACTTTCGGTCTTTACTTTTCTGCGCGGCGGCCTGAAGTGGCGCGGGGCACGTCCCGCTCCGAACTCTGCGTGTAAAGGGTACTATTAGACATAAAATCGCAGTAACTCTCATGGTTCGTCGAATTTCAACAATTTTCAAAAATACACACTTTCCATTTTATATAAATCAATTGTTATAATGAACTCATCTACTTTTTGTGACAAATGAAATTATATTTCGATTTCAATATCACGATAAATTAAAATATTGTCACAACCCACAAAGCTTTCGCAAACGACCGGGAGAGAAACAGTTACGTTAAATTTCAGAGCTCAAGAGACTAAGTAGGAAACCCAAACAGATTTTCTGTGTTCTATGTTTAAATCATAAATATTACACAAATATTTATTACAATAAAAAAAATTCGTTATCTTCGATCAACATACTTTGAACAATTACTCGTACAATTAGATACTTGAATAAGATTAGATGCTCAGAATAATTACTTGCATGTTTGTATAGCTCTTACATATAAGGAGTCCCAGTAAAGTAATTTTATCAGGGAGACCGAGTCACAGCTCAAAGATTTATGTTGAGATTGATTTTTTATCGATAGCATCAGCAATTAAGGTATTTAATTACAAGCCATTTATATATCATGCATGGCTGATAACAATGGCAAACATATCAACACATTATTCATATAATTCGCCAACATATCAATACATTATTCATATAATTCGCCAACATATCAATACATTATTCATATGGTATATAAAAAGTACGACAAAATCGTTTGTCACAAAATTGATAAGAAATAGTCGAATTAGTCTATTGAGATGTTTTAATAAGATTTAATAAACTGTTCGTTTTAATAAATTTAAATAAGATTTCATATTTCAGTTTTAAAAAAATCGGCTAAAGTGATTTGTTACGATAACCATAATTATTACTATGTGTTATATTTGCCTTATTCAAATAATAAATGTTTTGTTGGGGCTCTTCAAGAATAAATAGATTCTTGTCACAATCTGGTTTATTATTGTATTTACGTGTTTACAAAATATTGTAGTATTGGGTCACACGACCGATCTTACTGGCTACGAATTTTATCTAAAGTTGGCTGGCACTGGCCGTTCGGGCACCCCCTGCGGCATCTGTCGGAACTTGAGAGAAGCTCTAAGCCTTACGACATCTATTGATATAAAAAATAAAAAAACTATATTGGTTTTCAACACATTATACTATGGTAATCATATTAAATCACTTCTCAAGTATGGTAATAAATTTACGCCAATTTAAGTAGGTAGGTATTGTTTTAAACATTCTTAATAAAAGTAAACTATACTAACGTTGATTAATTGGTGATATAATTTAACAGTTGTGCAACTATCTAAAAATAAAATAGAGTTCTGCAGAAAATCTTTATTTTTCAAAAAAACTAATTAATTGAATTTCAACAGGATTGTGAACCTAGGGGCGAATGGAATTTATTTCAACCTGGCAGTCTGCATGCCTTCCTCCTGTAAGGCTAGTGACGTGGAAAAGACCCTACAGACAGCATTATCAATCCTTAACGTAACCTTACCTATTGAAGTACCTGAGGACTATTGCAGTGTGGACGAGCCTAGACCGTGGGATGCAGGAGAGATATGCGGAGTGTGAGTTTCAATACCTGTTTAAATCACAAATTGGAGTAGGACTCACGATCCTCAACAATGAGGAACCAAATTGAGTAGAAGAAAACATCAGAAAAATTAAAATATCATTCTAAAAGGCTTTCGTGAAAGGACCAGACAAAAAGAGTATGGTGTATTTGTTGAACGTCCAGTGTCCACGACAGAATACAAATGACATTATACTTAAATAATTCTGATTCATATATGGGTAGCTACATATAATATTAAATATTGAGTAAACATATGGTTGTCGGTGCATGGGTGCATGGGTGCATGGGTGCATGGGTGCATGGGTGCATGGGTGCATGGGTGCATGGGTGCATGGGTGCATGGGTGCATGCGCCAAGGGGTGCGTAATGCGTTAAATTATTCAAGTCCAACGAACTTTAAGTTGTATCAAAGTTATTTAATTATTTAAAAAATATTAAAATTCAAACAGATCACTTTGTATACGTAACTTATTTAATCAAAATTATCCTGATGTTTCAAAACCAATGGTTTCTTCGTCGGGATAAAATGAAAACTAACCAAAATAACAATAGACAAACGAATAAATATTTGTAGGCAACAACTATTACAAAGAGTAGTGATTCATCATTTAAATCATAAAAAAACAAACAATATTATAAAAGTACATCGATAAAGTGTTTTTATTATGTACTTGTTTTTTATGATACTTTTTTATAAAAAAAAGAGTAATATTCCCGGGTTACGAATAACCCGACAATATTTGAAAATCTCTTGATACCACCACAGAAAGCGGAAAATGTTGCACGTGTTGTGATGGAGGTGTTAACAATAGACTGATTTAATAGTGGATGTTGAATGCACCCAGAGATCAATGTGGACCATTGCACAGCACATAACAAAATAGACTAAAATAAATTATAACTGTCATTTTTTTACTCGTCCGGGTATTGTCGTCAGCTCAGGAAGGTGAATGTAGGTAGATAGGATAGGTAAAAATGTCAAGATATATATAGAGAAAAGTATATATATTTGCGTCAACAGTGTATTTATTGGGCTTACATGTTTGACAGATTTTTTTATTTTGTTATTTAACATTCGATGGTAAATTTTTACTTGAAAGGTAATGATAATTTTTTAATATGTACCTTCAGCTTCACAAATCCTACAATCTCGGATGATAGGTTATCACAAAGGGACACTGGACGATTCCTAGAATTCGTTGTTTCGCTTTCATAGTGTCTCTTTTATATACAGTGTTTTTATTAGATTGATAATACATAATATTATCTTACAAAACTTCAGTCGATAGATCGGTAGCTACAATCATTATTCGCAAGCTTTCTCTGAAGAGTTTTAAATACAATCATTGAACCCCGATTTTATAACCCAAGCAAAATGTAAACGAACTCATTTTTTTTTTTTTTTTTTTCTTTATTCATTGAATTGTTTGTTACATAAATTTTAGAATTTTTCGACCACCATGCTAGGCACATGCCCGTGATGTGGTGGTCGATATATTATCTGTATTTATTTTTAATTATTTATTTTACAATAATTTTTTTTTATTTTCAGAGTCGTTTTGGGGGTGATCGTGTGTTTGGTGATTTGCGGCACACTTTACGATGTTTGGTATAGGAAAGTGAAAAAAGGTAAGAGAAGATCAGAAAATTTGTCTTTTCCAAAAATGGTTTTAAAAGTCCCATGTTATTTTTTTCTTCAATCATTTTTCAATATTTTCAGGAGACCTCAAGTCACAGAATTATTTGCTGACAGCATTTTCTGCATACACCAACTCCATGAGACTGACTACACTCAGTAAGGATCCCGGGCCACTGGCGTGTCTCCATGGAATAAGGGTTCTATCTATTTGCTGGATTATTCTGGGACATCGCTATGCTATTGCTGTTATGTTTCCCATGGAGAACCTTCGTGATGCGATTTCAGTAAGAAATTTTTATCTACGCGTATCAGTAAATTTGTTGTTTACCGGGTTAATAAATCTTAACAGGTTTCTTAAGTTTCCTGGTTTCTTAAGCTATTCTTACGTTTTCATTAGCCGCATAAACATTTATACAAATATTTGTTTATTGGAACAAATCTCTCCATGGCATCGAGTTTACACTATAATTTAATATCTTGCAGAAAAAAAAGACGAGATTAATAATGCAAGTTCAGTTGCGTAATATCAGGAAATATCATTTTGTACCAGTTTTATTAATGCAATTTGATTTACTGTAGCGAAATAATGGGGTATTTCCACAAACCAGGTATACCGCTAAAAACATGTGGAAGATTTAAAGATTATTTTTCTGAACATGGTTATCGCATTAAAAATGTTTAATTTTAATATTTTCATTCATAATTATTGATTTCAAAATACGCGTAAACGGAACGAAACGAAAACGGCCCATGACTGCTTGTACGCAACATGACGTCACTAGAGTCGCCGTTTCGAGGTTTATCACCGTGTTACTATCAAACATCTAAACATTCTCGACTTGTTCGGGGTTATAGACGGTTTTATTTCATATTTAAGATGATTGTGTTGTTTCTACAGTTTTATATAATATTGTCCAGTTGTAATGACTGACAGTAGTATTTTTAATGGCGTAATCCGACAACTTGCCTAAAATAGACGCTACAATGAGTAACAGTAATTTTCTAAGCCCTAAATTTCGGGATTCTAAGACGATATGGTAATGAAAACATTTTATTTACACAATCCCTCATTTTATATACGTTATATAATGGTTTCAATATTTTGACAGTTTCGAGTTAATTCTTTTTTGAGTTAATTCCGGCCCTTTTAAAATTAAATTGGAACAAAACAGCAAATGTCAGTTCGTTACATAACTTCCCTGTCATAAAATGACGTTTAAAACTTTGGCCATTCTACAAGTAAATTTCCTTATTTTAAGTGAATACCGCACAAAAGTCCCAACTGCTCCCAAACATCTGGAGCCAGTGAGACTATGGCATCCCATTTGGGATATTTTGTGAGGTTGAAGGTAGTGGGGAAGAAAGAAGATGCGGTAGAGGAAGGTGGTGAAGTACCTGGCTATGCAGATCTGGTCACTAACCACGGCTAAAGCCTTTGAAGCAACGTTTCAATTCTGAAAGGTGGTCTTACACCAGGGCGATACTGAAAGTATCGTCCACTCTGGACTCTCATGTGCCGCAAATATAGTACATATTATTTTAAACGAATAAATTGTGAAATGCAAAAAAACTTATTCAAAGACCGGTCAGTGGCTGATTTGGCATCGCGTTTGGGTTCTTTATCACGACACAAGCAACATTATCCTGTTTCCTATGTGGTGGTAGTAGGAGATTGTCACATAATGTCAGATCATTCGTAACTCAGGAATGTATGTCTTGATTTAAAAGAAAATAAAAAAATAAATTTTTTAAACGTTTATTATAAAATTTATATTGTGTATTATATACATATTAACGCCGGGATTGCTAGTCGAGAGCCTTACCCCTCGACCACGGAGGCAGTCATTAGTGTGTAGATATCCATCTTACGACTGTATGTAAAGGCGTTTCCACGTTTAAATTATGAATTTAAATAGTCAAAAACGAAAGGTTTTTTTTTGTAGTTTAAAATTTAAATCTGAAAAAAAAGGCACGGGGGCTCCATCGAAGCCTCCTTCTTCTTCTTACTGTACTAAGGGCCAATATATACTGCAGATTACACAACTGCTGACCCTGTACAAATCGCAAGTCCACCTGTTGAATTTGACAGCCACCTTTGGTCTAGAGTCCCAAAATACTTGAAAATTCAGAAAGCACAAACGGGCGGTCCGTTCGATAGATTTCCCTAACAAACGGATTGCAATGTTTAGCGCGCAGGTTTCAGATGGGAATGGTGTCCTTGTTCTACCGGTATTTCAATAGAAGATGCTCCGAGGACCTAGCGTCATTGAACCCTTCGTCGCACACATTAAACGCACGCCCAACATTCGTACACGGTCGACATTTTTTGTCGCCTTAGAAAGGGTCGTTTAAACATCTTATTTTGGGTGTTTCTTGTAGTATTTGTAAACATGTGTACCAAACTATACATGTTTTGCAAGTGGGAAAATATAGGATAAATATAAAGATATAATTCGAGCAAACTGGAAGTCAATAAATAACACCAAGTACAACTTACGAACTCACTACAGTCGATTACGGGCGGCGATCGCATGATGCGAGGCGCCTGTGACGTCACAGAGTGAACGGGGGCAAAAACATCGTTTTGGGGGCATTTTCAAAAGGCGTATTTTAAAACGTTATAGAAAGTTAAGTCGTCGTCATAAAAATAAAATAAAAATTCCGTTATCATCGTAATTTTTTGCTTAATTTTTTTCAATAATAAAAAAAAATTGTGGAAATACCCCATTGAATAAATGCACAGTTTTAATGGTGAACCTGATTGGTGTTTATTTTAGGTACAATCAATTAGCAAACACGATATGTACTTGTAACAGATCAATAATAGCAGGACAATATAAAAAAAGTTAAATATAACTTTATGGGTTCACTGGTAAAAAGGTTACACCTGTGTCTGTACTCTCAGAGGAAACTTAACTGTTCCCTTAACCGTTTGTTTTATCAAAAAAAATTCAATGCGTGTTATCACTCTGGGTTAACTGAACTCCGAAGCAGAATTTAATTTGAAAAGAAGCAACTTGCTCTTTAGCTCTAAAACTTGACCTTTAACGGTCACCAAAGCTGTGACGTCCCTTCCAGGGATCACATTTGTAAGCCTGAACGGCGGGGAAAAAACTAACCAATAAAAAAATAGTAAGGAATGAAGCGGGAATGAGAAAGTTTTCGAGGTCAAAGAACCAATACGCTCGGAATTCTGCGTAAAACTTAGATAATTTGTTTCAGTACAACTTTTTTATTCGATTCAAAATAATTCATTTTAATTTAGAGATTTTTCGCTTCTTATATCTTTTCCTTAATCATTAATTTTGCAAATGCACCCATTTTTCTTACAAAAATATTGAATTAAAATAAAGGTTATTGCTTTTCTTTTTTCAAAATTTGATTCCTAATTTGGAGCTTTATACATTCTTTTTGTCAATAAATACCAATGCTTTATTGAAAGAATGCTAGAATTACTTTATTGAATTGCAGTACTATTATATTTTATTAATTGTGCATTTTTTCAGTGGATGCAATCCTATGGAGGTATGAGCATCGTAGCATCTACCATATCTGTTGACACATTCTTCCTTCTAAGTGGATTGCTACTCTCTTACATTTTCTTCCGCCGAACTGACAATAGTAAGTCAAAGATAATCGTAAAGTAGATTATCAAATTAGCTCTTTCTTTGGGAAATTAAAAATAATATATTAACCTTCTAGAATCACTTCGAGACATCCCAATGATGTATGTCCATCGCTTCCTGCGACTTACTCCAGTGTTGATGATGGCGATGTTGATACAAATAACTATTTTCGCTAAAGTTGGACGAGGACCATTTTGGAAACCATTAAATTATAACATTGATGAATGTAGGGAATATTGGTGGAGCATGCTCTTATACGTACAAAACTACGTTAACACTGAGCACACGGTAAGAAAAAAATATTATTAAAATAGATCTTAAATTCAAATTTATACCCCATAGAAATTCTGCTTCATTCCATGGCTTCTGATTCATACAGTCTTGTGGAATTTGTGCACATAGTAAACAAAAAGTACTCATAGTCCAAGAAAAGGTGGACTGACTTTGTGTGGAGGAAAAATGAACCAGGATGCTGAGTTGAAATAGGAGAAGACTGGCTAATGCTAATTGTCAACGGAGAGCACAGGAGGAAGAGGTCAAATTCTGTCCAATCCGGGTTTTAAGAAGTTATTTTATTATTCATACCAAAATAAAATGATTGATGAATAGATATATATACTGTTAAAAGTGTTCCATCCACTCGATGATGTCACGAGCTGTACTCTTCTGTATAGAATCGCTCTCATCGTTTTTATCAATGTTTAATTAGATAATGTTTTAAATGTTTATTGGAACTTCAGTGTTTTGTTTTTGTTTATAGTGTTTGGGTCAAACATGGTATCTGTCCGTAGACATGCAGCTGTTTATACTGTCTCCACTCCTCCTGTTTCCAATTTTGAAGAACGTTAAGATTGGAATGGCCTGGATTGGTGCGTGGATAGTAGCTGCACTTGTTACAGTGTTCACAATATGTTACATTAATGGTTGGTACGGAGCCTCATACGCGTAAGTTAAATAAATTTTCAATAAAAAATCATTATTAACACAATAACATGCGGAAAATTTTTAAAAATTTGTATTTTTTAAATATAAATTGTTTTCCCGTAAAGCGATTTTTAGCAACTACCACTGTCACTGAGTCATTGTTTATAATAACAACCAAACGGAAATACCATTCGTATTTATGTGCTCCTGGTATTTGTTTCTGTCGACAGGTTCACATCTTGACATTTATTATTTATATGCTTAACGCAGATGCGTGAAAAATCTCGGATGAATTAAATTATCGACAATTAAGTTTCAATTTTGAAAATGGCAATTAAAATATTTTTCTTTAAAAAATATAATAGTATTTAAAATATGTGGGTTACATCACTATGGCTTGTCTGAATTCTCCAAACAAACAATTCCATCTTTTACATTAAATGCAAAAGTTCCATAGTACATTGAACAGGGTCGACAGATAGAGTCTTAAAGGAAAACTCAAAACATGCTTTAAAATTTTAAAATTCGAAAAAATTATATAATTATTAAAATTTTAAATTTTTTAATGCAAACTTAAAAACTAACTATAACTAGTGATTAAAAAAAAAACAATTAAAATACACATATTTTTTATTAGTCAAATGTGTTATGAACGTTAATCGTCAACTCACTTTTTGTCGTTTCATGTAAAAATAATAAATAAAAAATTTAAATTGGCGCCATCTGTTAATGCGGTGATTATAACGTAGGTCATGTTTAATTTTATTTAAAATAATTTTTAATCTGAAACCGGTCCGGTCATTTTTAATCTGAAACCGAAACCGGTCGACGAATATAAATTTAAATAAAGTGGTTTTAAACAAAGAACTTGTTTCATTCTGTAAAATGTCAAGCCACAAAGTGTTTGCTTTCTTCGATAATTTAATTTTTAATCTGCTCATTCGTAGATGGCGGAAATTTAATTATTTTTGGAAAAAAACCTACCTGCGTCAAATCTGCGCAACTATATAAATTGTTTATACATAATAAACAAATTAAAATGTATTTACATTAATTTAAAATTTAAAAAAATATATACTTCATTTTTATATTTTCGGTAGTTATTATTGCCTTGTTTATTACTTTCCAAGCTGTTGATCGCAGTTTGATTCTCGGCCGTGAATTTTTTTGTTTGTTTTAATTTTTATATATTTTTTTGTTCATATTTAATCAATTAATTTTACGGTTAACAAATGCGCTAATAATACATATATATACATTAGATTGTTTTGTTTCCATGTTGATTTATTTCCTAGCTGATGAAACAAAAAGTTGAATTTATAAAAAGAAAATGATTTTTCGCCAAGTAAATATTATAAACACTGCATCACTTACTTTGTACTGTTTCAAGAATGAGATAATATAATATAATCATTATGTTTCCAGCACTCAGGTTTTTCAAAATGTCACACATTGTTAAAATTTAAATATAGTATAATAAAACCTATATAAAACTTATTTCCACTTAATTTATTTTTGACCGTAACCGTTGAATCTGTTGAAACCATCTGCGGACTAGTACAAATGTTTCTTAATCTACTAGTAGCTAAACTACTAGTAGCCAAATAACTAGAAATCCAATCGTCATAGATAACGTGGCCAAAAATACGGAAAGAACCTATGAAAGTTATGTGTATAAACTGTAGATAAAGAAACATCTGCACCAGTCTTAAGACAGCTTTAACAGGCTGAAACCGGTTACAGTCGAGAACAAAGCAGGTGAAAATAAGTATTATATGTGTTTCATTATATTATTTTAATGGAATTCATCAAAAATTGAAAAATTTTATATATTTTTTAAGTGAAATTTCTGTAGCCCCGTGGTGATTTGAAACTGCGTGAAACGGAAGTGCGTCACTATAATTTATTATTTCACGGGTATTCGGTTCTAATGTAATACGATAAATACTCAGTCTCAGACAAGCCTGCCATAGTCCAGCGGCGTAAAGCGCGTAACGAATGTAGCGACTAGACATTCAGGAGACCTGTGTTCGAACCGTATAAAATCTAAAAAATAAACATTTTATTTTTGCAAAATCAATATCCAATCTTCAAAACACTTTAAGATAAACAGGCAAAAGAAAAGAAAGCGACATCTAGCGAGTTTCTAGTCTCACTTCTACCGCGTGTGAATTGCACAATCTGATTTTTTTTCTTAATCAATAAATAAGATTTTTACAAAATAACGTAACATAACGTAAAATAACGTAAGATAACTCTCTAAGTACTCTATACACTAAATTAATACAAATATTTCAAAAATATATTTTGTTCTCCTGAGGGTACCTACAATTTAGTTCTCTAGGAGGTACCCACAATATAACGTTCTACGAGAAAGTGAAACTGTCGACCACCTTTAACATGAGCGTCTTTATACTAGAGCAGTGGTTCTTAACCTTTTTGGAGGTACTGAACCCCTTACCAGTTTCAAATGCATTCACCGAACCCTTCTTAATTGGAAAGTGGGGCGTGTCATCAGTGGCGGCGGATTAAAACAAGGTGGGGGGGGGGCGTAATGGGATAGGATGGGCTATTGTCACGACTATATTTACCACAACGTGGGGGGCGGGGGGGGGGGGGGGGGGTTACTAGAGCAAATGTACCTAGGGACAAATTGTTTTGATAACACATTATTATCTTATTGTAAATGCGAGGCTAAAAAGTTGTTAAATGTTATATTTTTAGAGATCCAAATGCTGCTACCCGACAACTCGACTCGTATTTCCCAACCCACATGAGAGCCACCCCGTGGCTGATAGGAATAGTGGCTGGATATTACTTCAGGGTTTACAATCTAAGAGAAATCAAAATGAATAAGGTAGCTACTTATTTATTAAATTTCGGAGGTTTTTATTCTCAACACCGTCACGAGCATTATTCCTACAGATTCGCCAATGTACATCAGAACTGGCTTTAGGTGCAGACTTACGAATACATAAGGTTTCGTTTTAATTATACTTATAATTTGGGAGGCGGGTACGGGTACCGCCGGCCCGGAAACCATTTATTGGATAACCAACATCTCTGCCATAGGTTACCCCGAGTGGTTCGTTACGTTTGGTGACTTAGCAGGGGTGCATGGGGTGAGGTTTGTCTGGGTCCTAAAAAAACCTTCCAAAAAGGATCCTACGACATAGGCTCTGATGGAAATTTTTTCCTCAGGGCGCCTGGGGAACTAATTTTAAAAAAATACGAATAATTTATAGTTCCAAAAGTTTTTTTTTATGGGAAAAGGAATAAATAATAAATTAGAATAAGACAATTTGCTGACTTATGTTTATACAAAATTGTTCACGATAAGCTTCAAACCACTAATTGTCTGAGCAATATTTATTTATTTATTCATTTATTTAAGGAACATTAACAGTCTTAGTAATACAATAAACATAAGAGGATGATAAAAAAACAGACCAATTATTAATGTTCACAGATAGGTATTTAGAAACAAGACTAACTTAATATAAACTAGAATATTTAAAAAAAATAATAAGAGTACAAATGTGAATTCAACAAATGGTAAACTAATACACAACATTAAAATAAGTGTGATTATAACTGAAATAGACTGCAAAATAGGGATTTGGGTTGGGAAGGGTAAGGGGAGGAGAGGGATAAGGGAAAGTTGCCACGCAAGTAATATAAAAATATAAGATACAATTAATTCATGTGTTATTCGCACCTAGAATGTTATACAGTGAAGTTCTGTAGCGACAGTAACTAGCAGTAAATACGTCAGCACGTGTGTCTATATTTGCAAATTTGTTGTTATAGTAGTTACATGTCCTTTGTATAAATTCATTTTGATTGGAATTGGTGTTGCATCTATCAATATAGAAAAGGTTTAATTAATTAGGGTTAGGTTAATTCATATTAAAGTTCCTAATAGACGTAATTTAAGGAGTCATAAATATTCCATCTTGAATTATAACAATATTGCATACTTCAATTCACTGTCTCGAATGTGTCGTCTATATAATATCTACGATAGATATCTTCGCAAACAATCTCACATATTTCAAAAAACAAATTATCAAACTCCTACCATGATACTTCGTGGAGAACAGTTATGTAGCTGCTCTATTGTCATACCACTTCTTTCTCTATTTTTTCTCTTTTTCTGCAGGGTATTATATTTGACACTACTATTTTTATATTTCATTTTGATTATCATTATTTCTGTTATCACTACAAGCATTTCCGTCTAGTAACAACTTAGCATTGATTACTCACGCTGTGAATTTTTGTTTGTTTTTTAACAGATTATCGTTTGCATTTCGTGGATGGCAAGTTTGGCAATGATGTTGGCCATAGTATTTGGAATGCAACCACTATCGCAACTGACGCACGAGTTCTCTTACATCGCAGACACCACGTATCTGGCCTTTAGTAGAACCGCCTGGGCCTTGTCGGTGTTATGGGTCATCTTTGCCTGTGCTTATGGATATGGGGGTAAGATCTTCAAGACCGCATTATATAACTTTATGCAAAAGAAATTCTGGTAAACGGAGGCCACTTTCTGTTATCATTTTGATATAAAATTGATTAATGAAATCAGTGTCGTACATTCCTGATTCTTGACATGATTTAAGACACGAATTTAACTTGAACAGGCTGTTTGAAAAGTTGTAAAAGAAATGATTTTACTTAATATTAAATGTGTATTAACAAATTTAAAAGTAGCGCGAGTATCTATGGAAATCGTGAAATAAAATAATGCACATGAAATAAATTAAATTTATTGAGAAAAGATGAATCTAATGGTTGCAAAAGTTATTTACCTCTAAATGTGAGTTTGAATTATAGGCCCTCAATTATTTTAATAATATATCCCAGGGTGTGGACCAAACTCGAAAAATATTTAGATCTTCTTATTTATGCAAACATTACCATCGTTTGTCAATTAAATATTAAATTATTATTAAGTAAATACTAAAACTATTGAGTACCATATTACTTTAATGTAATAATAAAGTTTATTAAAAGAAGTTAAAACGAATTGTAAAATGGTAAAACAAGATGTAGATAATCCCGAATATAATATGAATTCATGTACGTGTTCCGTTGGTCTGCCATGTTCGATTTGATTCTTGGTGGCCGCAAGTCTCGACCACTACCGACTTTCTTGCTTTCGAACAGATCATAAATATTTATTTACCAGCAGCCCAGCCGTCAACCTGTTGTAGTGATGGTCTCTTGAGTATCGATCTACGGAAACAATCGATAACTTGTAACGGCAATCGAGTGACGATGTTTTAAACCGTTTCAAAGATATTTCAAGTTTAGTTCAGCAAAGATCATTTGCTACAATGACAACTAACACTGTAAAATTGGCTAAAGATGGAGAAAGAGCAACATGGCATAATAATCCAAACAATTATTACGATAATAGGAACTTCTGGCGTGAAAATCTCAAATCACTTCTCAAGTCATCCTGACCATATATAGTCTACATAAATGGATTACTCAATTCAGGAGGTCAATGTGGCAGCCTTTTGGTTGAAGTATCTATCTGAAGAAGAGAAGTCTAGTTTTACTGTTCAGATTCAGACAAATCCCTGAAAAGCGTAGAATTGAGAGAAAACGAACCAAAACAGAATTTAGTATTTTAAAAATGTTTTATCGGCAATAACAACTATCCTAGAAAGATATTCTCCAGATTTTCAAACGCGAAAAACCCGGAAGATATTTTTGTTTCATTCTAATTACTGTAGCGTTAACAAAAATATTAATAAACTTGTTTTTTTAACCCGTTTTAATGATCGTTGTTTGCTTTCAGG
The DNA here is from genome assembly GCA_936435175.1 of Glyphotaelius pellucidus. Lineage (NCBI taxonomy): Eukaryota > Metazoa > Arthropoda > Insecta > Trichoptera > Limnephilidae > Glyphotaelius > Glyphotaelius pellucidus. The sequence continues at coordinate 27,798,694 of OW386547.1, forward strand.
TCCAGTGAACTGGTTCCTCAGTTTGCGGCTCTGGGAGTTCCTGGCTCGACTCTCCTACTCCATGTATCTAATACATTACACTCTTATTACGTTCTTTATAACGAGTTCTAAAACGATTCCTTATTTTAATCACGTCACATGGGTAATTAAAACATACAATTGTTTTCAGAAATAAGAAACTTTTAGTAAAAATACACGTTCGATTAACATCGACAGTCCCGAAGAACAACATCGGATCTGTTAAAAATTGAAAATCGTTGTGTTGGCTTATTTATTGGCTTATTTTGTAGATTTGAAAGTCTTAATTTTCGGAATTTAAAAAAAAATTAAATGAAATGCAAAATATCAGAACAAATCTCTATTTTTTGATCTCAAAAGCAGTGAAAATGCAGAAATACAATTTTAAACAGCTCTTCTACAGAATTACAAAAACGCACATTCGACATAACCCTTTGGAACTGTTTAAATGGTTTATTTAAAATAAAAGTTTGTCTTTTTTAGGTCCATGAAGCATTTGGGGATCTTTTGGTGACGATTATGGTTTCATATTTTATGGTTTTGGCTTTTGAATCTCCGGTGACAATTTTGGAAAAATTATTGTTTGGAAACGGTAAGCATAAAACTCTAAGGTCAATATTATCCACACTAAGAGTTGGAGATAAATTTAAAACCTCAATAATTACTCCATGACCTAATTTATGATATTAATTTTTTTAGAAAAAAAGAAGGATTCCCGAGAAAACTTAATGGCGAACCCACAAAAAATGGCTATTTCGGAAGATGAACCTAAAATTGTGATATTCAACTAGAATGATATATTGGTTTTCGTTGTTTCGAAAACGAAGTAAGATCGGATCCCTCTGACTTATAGTGGAGGGTCTTACCCATCGGGATACCAAACACCTCAAAATAGAAGACAATAACAGTGTTCTTTGTGCTAGTGTGTTAAAAAACCAGTGATTGATATTGACTGATTCGTATTATAATAATTTGTATTTATTGTTTTGAAATAAGAACTGTTTTAATATTATTTAATTTTTTAATAAAAGTTTGTTATAAAATGTGCGTATAATATCTCTAGTGCCACATTTCGTAAAACATATGATTTTTTTACATTCTCCACACAGTAGGTCCCGAGGAAAATATTATCTGTCGGGGCCTATGTCATCTGTGAAGATGCTGTGTGAATGGTCTTTTTGAGGATAGGAAGTGAACAAGGGTCACGTAAGACCCATGTCGTAGGATGGAGGAAACAAAAAGGCCGGTAAATCATTCCACAACCGAGCTATTAAACATAAGAACGAGTCGTAAAAGCGACCCTTCCTCGTGTGACAGATGTCAACCGTGTACTATGTTGGGCGAGCGTTTGGCGTGTTTCCCGACTATGCACCGGTTCCGAAGGAATCAATGAGACTAGTTTCATTGTAAAACCGGTAGAGCAAGGACAGCCAGATAGCTGCCATCTCTGGTCAACAGTGGGGCGCACTTGCAGTTAGTACACGGTCAGAATTTGCGTACTTAAATATTCACAGGCCCTGCACAGTACGCCCAGCTTCTGAGACAATAACTTGACTCTGGCTTCGATGGAGCATCCGTGCTTGAGCTAATCATTTAAAGTTACACCAAGCATATCAATGGCAGGCATGTTGGGAAGATTGCTTCCGTTGAGGGAGACTAGATTGTCATTTTGATTCCTTTTTGTAGTAATCGTACATGATTGGGTCATTGAAACAATAAATTTGACTAGGTTATTCTTACCCCAAGAGAAAATCCTTCGAGGTAACCGTCCATTCTTTGCTTCAAACCCTCGAGTTGTAGGAGTTTTTGCACTCTTTGGGGGCCTGTCAAACAAAAAGCTTTAATGGACTGTACTGTCACGCGCGGAACAAAAAACTGGTGCACGCAACAAAATGTCATTGATGTGCAGCAAAAACAAAGTGGAAGACAAAATCAATCACTATGGGACGCCAGCATTTATTGAATGTGTAGAAGGGGTGTAACCATCAGCAACCGTCTAAATCAACCTCTCCTTCAAAAGGTCGGCAATTCACGAAGACAAGGATGCGGGAAGTTCGTGGTCCCAACATCAATGTGCGATCTTTGAACAGTGTATGACAGCCATTTGACAAGGTTTTTTGAAATCCTCTTGAGTTGAGGTTCTGCGTTGTGCTTGAGAAGGTTAAAAATTTGTGTTTTTAGTTCTTCAAACATCGCAAACTTATTTTGTGGCACTATTTTAATTCAACATTAATCAACACCTTTTATTTTGTAAACGATTTTAATGACTTTTTATTTATTTTTTTATTTTAACTTTTTATGAGTAAAACCTCAAACTGTAATATTTAATTAAATGAAGACATTATGAGCGAAACTCAAACGAAAATCTAGAAACAGAAAAATCAGAAAAAGATATTCACACCTCTGGGACTCGAACCCAGGACCTCCCTACTTTCCGGGTTGGGCGCACTGAGCTAAGGTGTCCATATCCAATTCGGTCACTTTTAACTGTACCATACTTTGACTAAGAACCACCCATATTATCTTCATTTTTCTTAACGCATATTTTTATTGGCTGCCATCTTTATGAATGATTGCAAGATTCAACTCGAACTAAATGCAATCTAGATGGTGTCTGGATAAATTTTTATCCATTTTATTTAATGTGCAACATCTATTGACTCTTCTGCAAGTCTAGGATGAATATAATTATTTTTTATTTTATTTTAACTTTTTATGAGTAAAACCTCAAACTGTAATATTTAATTAAATGAAGACATTATGAGCAAAACTCAATCGAAAATCTGGAAACGGTAAATCAGAAAAAGATATTTACACCTCTGAGATTCGAACCCAGGACCTTCCTACTTTCCTGGTTGGGCGTAAATATCTTTTTCTGATTTTTCTGTTTCCAGATTTTCGATTGAGTTTCGCTCATAGTGTTTTCATTTAATTAAATATAAGATTTTAATGACCTTTATGTTTTCACACGCAATTGTGCTAATTATTATTACGCGGTTATTTAACCAGATAATGTTGGCAAATATTATAAATTGGGACAAATGGGTTAAAAATAATGAAAAATAACTAAGGGATTTGTTGCTTTCTGGGACACCTGTTTTAAGCACCGCGCCGTTATTCGTCAGTGTTTTTAAAAAGTTTTTATTTCGATTGATTCGATTGACTCGCAAAAGTTCCATAATTTTTTATTTTTTTTTAAAGAAAGACAAACATTCCCGGGTTACGAATAACCCAATAATGTTCGGAAATCTCCTGCTACCACCACAGAAAGCCGAAATTGTAGCTTTGTGTTGTGATGGAGGACTTGGCCAGCCGAGGAATCGAACAAGGGACGCCTGGGTGGGACCCAAACGCGATGCCCACTCAACCACCGACCAGTCATTGAACAGGGTCTACAGAGAGACAGATTCAAAATATAAAACTAAAAACATGCCTTAAAATTTTATTATTCGATATAAACATATAATTTGGGCAATTTTAATTTTTTTATTGCAACCTTAAAAAAGTTTTAAAGATGGCTCAACATACGTTTTTACTAACTAAAACTACTGATAAAAATAAACAATAAAAACATACACATTTTTGAAGTCAAATGTATTAAACGTTATTATCAACTCACCTTTTGTTGTTTCATGTTAAAATAATTAAAAAAATTTCAATGTTCGCGCTCGTACATATTCAATTTGAAAATGAATACATATTTTCGTCCATAAACAAAATCAAATTTTTCGAAAGTCTAACAAATACAATTAATTTATTTCAATATTTTAAAACCTTACTTGCAAAAAGTGTTTTAACCTAATTTAATTAATTTGCGCCATCTATGAATGCGGATATTATAAGGTGGTTCCGTTTGACTTCATTAAAAATAATTAATAATTTGCTCGTTCGTAGATGGCGGAATTTAATTATTTTTGGAAAAAAACCCTCTCTGCGTTAGACCTGCGCAACTGTATAAGAAATAATATTTCGATTGTTTTTACATAACAAATTAAAATGTGTAGGTAGGTACGGATATTTAAAATAAAATAAAAAAATTATTCAGATATGTTCGTTAGATATCTTTGCATTGTTTATTAATTTCCAAGCTGTTGATTACAGTTTGATTCTCGACCGTGGTATTTTTTTTGTTTTAAATTTTAAATTTAATTTTTGTTCATGTTTAATCACTTAATTTTACGGTTAATAAATGCGCTAGTAATAAATTTATATAGAAATTAAGCACGCTGCTTTATTTCCTTTAAAGTTAATGGAACAAAAAGTTTAATTTAAAAAAGACTCGAGGTTCACTCTCGCTGGAAGGCGAACCTGACGAACGTAGTATGGTAAAAATTCAGCCCAAAAACGTGCCACTGTTTTTTAAGCTTAGATGGACCTACGCTCGTTGTATTTCGAAAGACTTCAAGGTTCACAATCCTATGAAAATTCTCGCACCAGCTAAAGTATTTTTCAGATTGTTATTCGAATTAATTGTATTTTATTTTACGGCGAGCGGGACGAGAATTTGACATTTCGGAGGTACATTTCGCCGTCGAAGATATCGTCAAAAATACGCATTCTGGCGGAGATGTAAAAATATAATTGCAAATGCGCCAGTTCCTATTTCCGTGGGAACAAATTGTTCATCTGGTTTCATGACATTATGCATTGCTAACCGTTCATCCGATTGCGATGAAACTTTGGGGATTCGATGTGTGCATGCCCGTGAAGGTTTCTATTTATGAGTTTCCGGCATGCGTTGCTATGCAACTTAATAAAGCAATTGTTTTTTTTTTTACATGAGCTCCACACAAGAGGCCCTGATGAAAATAATTTCCCACAGGGCCTATGTCATCTTTGGGGACGCCGTGTGGAGGTTTTTTTAATGAAAGGAAGGGGAAGAGAGTTCTGGGAAGGAAAAGGGTTTAAGGGGTGGGTAGGAATCTGGGGTTCAGTGTGTCCTGGTCATCCACCTCCATTGTTTCTCCCTGAAAGTGAGTTCTGGCTTCATGAAATAGCTAACCGTTCAGCCGATTAAACTTTGGGGATTTAAATATCCAAAAAATTAAAAATTTCAAAATCCGAATTTTTTTATTTTCAAAATTCTAAAATTTCAAACTCCAAAATTTATATTTTTTTTCAAAATTCAAAAAATTCCAAAATAGAAAAAAATTCCAAAATCCAAAAAAATTTCAAAATCCAAAGTTTTTTTTTTCAAAATCCAAAAATTAAAATCCAAAAAATTTCGAAATGAAAAATTTTTTTTTTCAAAATTCAATTTTTTCAAAATCCAAAAGAAATTTTGGCGGACCCTGTCCATTTAGCGTGATCAGATAGAGATGTTCCATTCTGATATGGATATTAGTGATGTGAAATTAGTGCTTAGGTACCTACCGGCTTATTCGAAACTTCCAACTATGCATTTTTTTTGCGAAAATGAGAAGGCACCTATCAGGATAATACGGTATTCGTTGGATGTGATTATTTTTTATTGAAAAATTTTCTTGAAAAAATCACCTCAAAGACGTTCTGTACTCTTGAATCTGCTCTGGAGATAGAACAATATTAATTGCATAGCGCCATTTTTATCATGTTTATAAAAATCATTCAATTAGTGAGGTGGGTGTGGGTACCGCCGGCGAAGCCTTTCATAAGTTCCGCAAATAATTCGCTACCCGTCGATTGAAAAATACATAGAAGTGCGATAGAGCGAGTTAAATATTTTTTTTGGCAAAAATATTAAATTTACCTAGCGCTTTTGTTGTAATGATAATCATTTAACATGGGAGGCGAGCAATGGTAACGCCGCCTCGGGAACCATTCATTGGATGACCAACGCCTCTTCGACCATTCCTCCGATTGCAACAGAACTTTGGGGATTTGATGATGTATTTTCGCATGCAGCCATGGTTTTCATATATTAAAAAATGAGTTATGAAATCATGCGTTGTTAAGCCATTCATCCGATTGCGATGAAACTTTGAGGAATGGATGTGTTGATTTGAAATTAATTGCCCTGAAAATTTTTCGTGCGATTAATCATTTAACTGAAGTTAATTTTTTTTCATTCTTTAAACAAATTTTGCGTGGCGCCGTTTTTGTGAAAAATTACTTTTAAAGGTGGCGGTTTGCGCCGCGACCGCGACCAGAGACAGAGACCGAAGACCGAAAACAGCAAGACGGTCGCCGCCCTGGACTAGTAGTGTCTCGCGTCGCGCTTGAGAAGCACGGGTGTTTGTTGTAAAAAGTGACTGCTTTTTCTGACGAAGACTGTGAGAAGCTGATTAAACTGATCAGACAGCACTCTATTCATGTTTATGTTAATAATAAAATCAAAGTAGTAAATACCTACACATTCCTCAACAACTACTTTTAGAGTACCTTAAGCACTTTTCTGTTTTACCATAATTATACTATGTAAACTTAATAACTCCTTTGTACAATTTTAATGATAATGAAACTACATGCTGCTACGTTTTGGCGGGTTGCCAGCGTAGTTGTTTCCGTGGTTAGCTCAGCAGGTAGGGAAAGGTAACTCTGTTTTTCAGGGTCAGGATCAGCGGGGGTGCCTTACGCTCGACCGGGCAAACAAAGGGGGGCAATCATACTGTGTCCAATGAAAAAGGGTGGTCTGACATACAAGGTTTATTGGAGTAGTGGGCACATGGCGTGGTTATGACAGTCACAAGATAACAGTAAACGACATCCTGGCTAGCAAAGGACGCAAAGTGGTTGATTTAACTGACTTTACAAGGTTACCTTTTTACTGTAACCTGACCCTTTCGAAATATCACTCGAATGTTCACTGGGGTCTAGTGGAGAAGCACAAATGCGGCGGGGTTTTGAGAAATCGATGGAGGGTTACTATCACAGAGGTCGGAAGAAGAAGAAGGCAGCAGGAGGTTTGTGGTTTCCGGTTGGGGCCAATGGAAATCCATTATGCCAAATGGTGGGGCAGCATTATGGTTGGTGGTTATCCGAGAGCAGTGTGTATGTGAATAATATTGTGTATTTCACGGCGGCAATGTTGGTAGGTCTTGGTAGCGATAGTGTATGCAAGACGAGGATTGTGTCTATGCCTAGTGTGGCAAGAAACAACGCTGGCTTCCGGTGGGGCAGGTATGAACCTGGGACTGACATGTCCAAAAGGTAGTTTCCTGAGAGTGTTTATGTTGTGAGACGACTTGATTCGCAACTACACGTACGACTCCAGCTTAATTGTGATAGGCCGGGTCGGGTGCTTTTTGTGGCAGTGGTTGTAGAGAGTGGACCTCCGTGACAGTAATGTAGTGGCATTGAAGTGAGGCTCTGCTTGGCTGGGGATGATGGAGGCTGAAGGTAGAGAAGGCTGCTGGGCTTCTTTTTAGTCCAGGGGAAATTATAATTAGAAGACAAAAATCTTGAAGTTTACCTGCTTAGTAGATAAATGATGCAAAGGACGTTTGGAGAGAAACAAATGTGCTGTGAGAGAGAATTGACGTTGGTTTGCTGCGGTTTAGAGGCCAGAGAGAGAGAACAGTTACCTGAGCTAAGAGACTTACACTATATACATGTAACAATGTCTTGTATCAAGAAGAGACTTGATGAAGTCCATTCAGTGCGAGAATACTGAATACGATTCCACTGATACAAAGGACGGGAGTTTATACATAATAAAAATACCCTGCTTGAAAGCAATTGACCTTCAATGGTCAATGTCATCACCGAGGCGGTAACAATATGTAACTTTCAAAGAACAAGACATTGTGAGGAATTAAGTCCCTATGAGTGTGGTGAGAATGAGCGGTTTGAAAATAATCCATGGATGTGGGTTGTCTATTAGACAGACGTTATGCTAAGTGCATAAAGTACAATTCCCAAAGGCATGAATAATTTATTTTCTATGGGGAACAAAGGGAAGAGGAGAAAAGGGCAGTTGGGCAAAGAAATCTGATGTGAACTGGCTAGAGTCCGGGTTCGGTCTTGGTGTGAGAGCGAAATATGGTTGGCAGCAAGTTTCTCACGTCACGTCTCCTTCTGGAACCGCTAATTCTACAAAAGATTCAATTAAACACTTTTTAAATTTGCACTTTGGAGATTTATCAATCATTGTAGCCATTTGATGCAATGGAACTGATGTAAACACAGGCTCGGCAATCGCATTGATTGAAAGACATTTACACAGACCATTACATTGGTTTATTTGCCTATTTTTACCGACCCGAAATACTATGTTACAACACGTATTATTCGCGTTTTTTTCCGTGCAAATCAATTTCTGCGCGCTGATTCTTGTTTTACGATTCCTTTATTGCCTTCGCCACTGTTATGTTACTATTAGAGAGGAGATCTTGGGGTGGTAATGTTCCCTTTGAAAGATAAAACCTGTGGTTGAATAACAGATTATATTTATACAACGAGATTGACAGTACGTGTGTAGTAACTAAGAGCTAGCTTGAGAGAGAACGAGTGCTATGATGACAGTGCTTTTTATATCCTACGGCACCTGCCGTCTCGCTCCAGTACTTTAGTGTTCAAGATAGCAACCATAAATATACCAAACCACCCACTAGATCGATAACTTCGGGATTTAACTTGAGAAAAATTTCGACACTATTTCACTATGATTATGCAATAATTTGATGATGCACGGACTCATGACGTCACACACATGACGTCACGTCCATAGACACGGATAGAGTAACAACAACAAAAAAGACGCGACCATAGACAATATAATTTTCTTTCGTGGCCTACCCAAATCATTAGCCTAAAATATTATTTTAAAAATAAAACTCATTATTACATGAATAAGTATTTTATTATAAACAGGAAATACAAGAAACCTACCTACCCAGCTACAAAGTGTCGCGCTCTGTCAAGCTGTCCTTTAAACGGTTGAAAATACGAGTTAACAAATCCAACGGTACAAAAAAGATAATCATCGTGAAAAGCACCGAAAGTTTTACTTGTGAAACTGTTCTCCTGTGATTTCTTTGGCATTCGGTATTGTTTTTTTTTAATGTTAAAAACTATTAATCTAACCGAGACGTTGTGTACAAACGGTTAAGTGCGCTCATTGGCTGATTAAAAATGAGCTCATTTCTCTAGGCTCCCATTGGCTGAAATTGTGTTGTGAACCTCGCGCAAATTCTGATGATGACAGCGAACCCATTTCCTTGAACTCATCAGGAATTTTAAAAGAAACACAAAATGCCCTCAAAACATTACAAGATACCTTAGGAAATACAAAGGTTTCCAAAGAGCAACAACTAAAGATTGCCAATAATATAGCCTGCGTCTTGGGATCTGTTGGGCAACTTGTTTTGGAGAGAGAAACTCTCCGTGGGGAACTTGCATTAGCACAAGCGAAAAACAAAGTGATTCTTGCAGAAAAAATGACAATAAAGCAGGAAAATAAGCAGCTTAAATCCAAAATAGTGCAGCTAGAATTAGACCTTGGACAAGTGATGAAAAGAGTGGCAGATGCTACAGAGGCGAGTCTCTCTTTTGCAGAGGTTGCAAGTAAAAAGGTGAATGTACCTCCACCATTATCGCGTTTGGACGTCCCCATAGGAAAACCGAGGCCATCCGTTTGTTTCTTTCCTAAATTACCATCGGTGGAAGACAGCGAAGAAACGAAAAAAATGATCAGGGAAGCACTGAAGCCGTCTCAGCTTAAAGTGAGAATTACCGGAGTGAAAAGCATCAGAAACAAAGGAGTAATCATACATACGGCTAGTGCTGCGGAACAAGAGAGGCTACTGAAGTCGGAAATCGTAACCGGATCTGGGACCCTGACCGCCCGACTCCCAACAAAAAGGCTACCAAGGGTCATCTTCTTCAACGTTCCAAGGGAGTTGTCTGATGAAACTTTTCTCGAGTGCGCACTAAATGGACTTCCAAACATCGAGGAGACTAACGAAGCCATCAAACAATGCAAGTTTAGTCATCTAGCTGGCCCTCGCACTGGACCTGCATGCCATAGAATCTATGTGGTGCCCACATACGTTAGACATGCGCTAGTAAAGCAAGGACGCGTATTTGTTGATTGGACAGTCTGCGGTGTTCGAGACTTTATTGGTTTAACTGTGTGTTCAAAGTGTCAGATGATAGGACATTCTTATAAGTTCTGCAAGGAGACGACGAGATGTGGACACTGTGCCCGGGAAGGACATACACGTGAGACATGCCCTTCTGCTGCAGCAGAGCCCGTCTGCGCGACATGTACGAAGTTTCACAAGCCCGCAAACCACCCATCCGGAGATAAAGAATGTCCGGCTTACAAGGTAGCCCTTCAAAAGGACTTAGCTAAAATTGAATATGGCATCTGATATTGATTTTGAGTCCTCAGATATAGAATATGAACGGATTCAAAAGTTCGAAAACTGGTCCCAATTCAAACATGTAACAGGATATAAAACGATAACTGTGGTAAGTTTGAATATTAGATCTATTTCCAAGTACTGGGATACATTCTCACTAAGTATTTGTAGTCAACTAAATAACATTGATATTTTCATACTTTGTGAAACTTCTATTGACGAAAACAGTGTAAATCTATACAAAATATCCGGGTTTAACTCATTTCATTATTGCCGTACAAAAAGATCGGGTGGCGGGATTATAGTCTATATTAAAGAAAACTTCATATTCGAAAAAAATTATATAATGGCTACTACATTAGAGTGCGTCTACGGAACCTTTTCCCTGAACAAACACAAACGCATACATTTAATAGGATTGTATCGACCTCCAAACACGAATAAAAAAACCTTCCTACAACAGTTAGAAAACATAATAGGAAACATTGATATCAAGGAAACCATTTTAATACTCGGAGATGTTAATCTGAACTTATTAAGTGAAAACGACTCAATAATTCTACAATACGAACATCTTATGGCAAACTACGGACTAGTGAAATGTATACATGACATAACGAGGGAGGCAGTGATAAATACCTACACAACGGCGACGTGTCTAGATCACATATACATTAGAGAAAAAGAGAAGTTGAAATTTACTCTTGCGTATGTGAAACAAGGATAGCAGATCACTATTTAACTGCAGTGTCTTTATACCTTAAGGACAATGACGAAATATCGCACCATGAATATAATACTGCACTATCTGAAAAAAAAGTTGAAGAAATGATTATATAAACTGATTGGAACTCAATTCAAATTCATACTGATCCTAATATCGTATATCAAGATATTAAATCACACTTCAAAACAATATACTAAAAAAGTAGTTTCACAAAATTAATAAAAAAGACGTATCGCAATAACCAAAAAATTTGGATGAATAATATTCTCATGGAAAATATACAAACAAAGGATAAATTATGGAAAAAATGGAAAAAACATGCCAACAAACAAGAAATATGAAAAGGACTACAAGAAATACAGGAATAATTTAAATAAGCAAATATTGGATACTAAAAAAAGATACTACAATAACAAATTCAAAAATTGTTTTAAGGACATTAAAAAAACGTGGAACGAAATAAACAAAGTATTGGGGAGAAAAAACAAATCCAGCTGTGACGCAGTTATATCTAAATACTTCTTGAAGACCAACTCGACAGATGTTGTAACAGAAAATTTTGCGAATTTCTTCGATGAGGGAGTAAACAAGTTACTATACGAATGTGATATTCGTGCGTCTTCGTACTTGCTTGACGATACACCGCACTCTATGTACCTACCCAGAGCTAGCGTTAAACAAATTGAATCTATTATCGGAAGACTGAAAAACTCAAAATCACCAGGATTGGACCAAATACGTATGTATGATATTAAAAAACATGGTAAAATACTGAGCCCAGTCACAACTCATTTCATAAACACTATAATTGATACTTGCCAAATACCCGAAGGATTAAAAACTAGTATTGTTAGATCCATTTTTAAAGGCGGTGATCATTCAATTATAAATAATTACAGACCTATTTCTTTATTACCTGCTTTGGAAAAAAATCTTGAAAAATATATAGCGACATACTTAGATGCATATTTAAATAAATTTGGTATCATTGACGAATGTCAGTATGGATTCCAGAAAAAAAAAAGCTGCGACACTTTATTAAATTTTTTTTCTAATTTCATAAACACCCAGCTCAACTCTCAAAAACATGTCAAAACTATTTAGTAAAGCGCGTAGATTTATTTTCGCAGATGACACTGCACTTATAGTATCAAATGAAAATCCTCAAATAGCGATTCAAGAATTACAAACCGACTTTAATGAACTGCTAAAATGGGCACATTATGTAGGTTTAGTCATAAATGTAAAAAAAACAAAATGCATGTATATCAGATCACCAAGTTTGAAAATATGGAATATTCCGAAACTAATCGCACACAACTTTGAATGCATCCATAAAAAAATAACAATAAATTGCCAACGTGAAAATATTGACTTTGTCAATGAGTATACTTATTTAGGATTAAAAGTAGATAACACTTTTAAATGGGATAAGCAAGTTACTAAAATATGTAACCAATTAAGAGCTCTAGCGAACAATTTCTATAAATTAAAATTTGTCTTGCCTCATTGCACACTTAAATTGATATATTTTTCATTGGTAGAATCTATTCTTAGATATGGAATTCGAAGCTGGGGAAATACAAGCATGACTTACATTAAGCATGTACAAAATTTGCAAACCTCTATCATAAAACATATTGTATCACCTAATTTATATAGACAAAGACACAATGTGCAGCTTTTATATTGTGCTGAGAACCTACTCCCAATAAAAGGTATATTCTGGTTACTTACCATTAAGGATAACTGGGGAGATAGTACTTATAAAAAACCACTGGTACATAGGCACAGAACACGACTCACAGAAAAAAGGCCTAAATATACCTAAAATATCAAATAAGTATGGAAGCCGAACGCTGCAGTACTGTGTACCGGTGATTTTTAATAAAATAGATTTGTTATTGAGGAAAATGAGAGTATAAATATAAAAATTGTGAAGATGTGGATTATGAGTGAAAAATCAGTATATCTGTAAAAAAAAATGTTCAAAGATGAAAAAGAAAGATTGATGATGTCATGGTTTCTAATTATTAAGAATATATTACCTTTTTCTTGAATGATAGATACAAAATCTGTTAAATATTGTATGCCTTTGTAAACATAAAATGTTGTTTTTTTTTTTTACTTTATTTATTTTCATTAACTGTAAAGTAGGTTGCACCAACCAGTTCATTAGGATTTGATTGTCTCTATTTGCTTTCTTCTTTACAATTTTAAATTTTATAAATATGTTTTTTATTTATTTCAAATGGTAATGGATGTATATTGAGGTAGAACCTGCAGACAAGCAGCCATGTGGCAGCTTCGCGGGATTACCTATTTAAATTGCCAATTCTATCTGTATTTGTTAAGTATGTTTTTGTTAGAAATAATAAAAAATAATAATAATAAGAATACATAATTAAAATATGATCGTGCGTTCCTACAAAACTATTGAATTTAAAAAAATTTCCAAAACAGAAAAATGAATAATTCAGAATAACATGTATTTTAAACAATACAATGTAAGCAGGTTATATTTCTGTAGCGAATTGCCACATGAAGACGTTGTTTTAAAGATAATTTTTGCTTGAAATAAAACAATAATGTTGTACCCACGATTAATTTATTTAATTTTTTAATACCGACCAGTTTCGCTTAACACAAACATCCTCAGGGTATAAAATTAAACTGATTATATTTATACCTGAAGATGCTAATGTTAAGCGAAACCGGTCGGTATTAAAAAATTAAATAAATAAATCGTGGGTACAAAGCTATTGTTTTACTTCAATTAATAAGTCAAACCACAAAGTGACTGCTTTCTACCAAGATAATTTTTTTTTTTCTTTTGAACGTATTATATCTTTCGTCAGGTCTAAAATAAATTTACCATATTGCCAAGATATAACCAAGGTCCATGGAGACGTTTGCACAAGATGTTTGCTGCTTCATACGCGTCTCGAAAATAAATAATATTTCTTCATTTGGAGTTTAGTTTAGCTCAGCTCATCACATTTTTCCTGAAATCATAAAAAATAGAAATTAAGTTATATTTTCTTAAAACTATATCGGTTAAGTTATGGAAATTTGTTAAATTATGCCACTTTTATTATATTTATGTATATGTATTATAGTACATAGGTATGTATGCAGTTACATTTCTTCCCAAGTCTTAATTGACTCTCGTATTAAACCAATTTCTAGGATACCTACTTATATAAAGAAACTTACTCAAACGCATTAAATTTACCTTATTGGTAGGTGATTGTAAAATGAAACCGACATCAGTAGGTGATTGATAGTATTTTTCTCCTCCTCCCTTTTAACCTCCTGTAACCATTTCCAGAAACAGAAGCGAATGTATTGGGGTGTGGATAGAGAATGTTATATTGTAAACAAGTAAAGTTTTGTCGGTTCAGATTCCACTGAAAGAAAGGAATACATTTATTAATACTGATAAAAATATAAAAAATGTTGAAAGTACAGAACAGAAAATGCCAGCGTACTGACAATGTATTATGAAAACCTTCTGAAAAGGGAGACATGTACAACATAATTTAAAATGCAATACATTTCTAGAAATACTTTTGGAACACTGAAATAACAAGCAAAGGAAGATTCCCACCTGTAATTTTGTTCCAATAACGGGTCTTGTTCTCCCATTTTTCACTTGATCGCGAATTTCAAAAATTCATATTCGTAGTTATTGCGTCGGAAATGTAAATGTCAAACTAAAAGTAAAGCAGAGAAATGCAACAAAAATAAACGATTCCTATTGGTGGATGTAGTAGCCATGGACCATAAACAAATCGAAGCGGACTTATGAGATCACCAAAGATTCGGTTGAAATTTTGGATCGGAATTATACCCGCCTGATAGCAACTAAACATTCTCATACTGTATTTAGTTTTTTTTTTTATTCCAGATGGGAGACAAGTCTACTTTTAACATGTTTTTATTTTTTTTTAAATTATTCAATCTTCTACAAAAACGTTAACTAAGTAAATTTATTGTAGGAATTAAAAGTATTAAGATAATCATAAGAATGTTTGGAAAATTAAATTCAGTAAATATGTAATTAAAAATAATTTTATTACAATAATTAAATATGTGAAAACAATGAAAATGATATTTAAAAAATAACAATCGATCCACTAATTATTGATAAAAGTTAATAAAATTTATAAATTGAATAGTACAAATTTAAACAAAAAATAGAGAATATTAAATAATGGAGTAGTTTTGTTGACATAAAGTCATATGTTTTAATGTCTGATTCGCTTGTAATTAATACTAAGGATTTTAGAATCCTTTGTCTCTGGGACAAATATGTGCCCCTCTATTGTCCAAGTGAATTTATAGTTATACGTTTTCACTTGTAGTCAGGTGATCGGATATGTAAATGAGTGTACCATTTGACATATCTTTGTGTTTGGTAGTTCTAACAATGACATATTTTAATAAATTAATTTTAATTCGTAATTTTTGATAAATTAATTTTTAATTTTAATTCGTAATTTTTAATAAATTCTTTAAGTTTCTCAAGGAACAGATTATCTATAAGCCTGGAGCTTATTGAGATGACGACTTCAGTCGGTTCTTTAATATTTTTTGTCGGAGCGGTGGTTACACGCCTTCCACCTGCACTACAGACACATCTTCGATTCCATGACTTTTAATAAATTGTGGAAAAGAGCGACTTTTTAAGTTTTCTGGAAAGTTGAATATCTCTAGGTTGCTTGATTCTTATGCAACTATTTTGTTTTCCAGGTAACCCACAGGTTTTTTAGGCTTCTTTGAAGGTCCTGGGAGATTTGAAGTTTCTTAATGTCTCCTTTTACATGGGTAATTTCCTTATTCACCTTGATGTTAATTTCTTCAATTTGGTTGGCTTAAGAGACTTCACAATATCTTCGAATTGATTTAGAAAATTATTAGAATTTGCGGGATAATCTTCAGCGTTTTGTTTTGTGGATCTTGTATTACTTGTATTGTTTTAGGTTGATTGTGAGTATGAGAGATATGTTTACAATTTTTTTGTTTATGTTTGCAAAAAACATAAAATTTAGTTCGTATTTATTAAAATATCATTGGTATTTTAGCTGCTTTCTTAAATATTTTAACTGTTTCATATTTGAAAAAAGTCACATCTGATTTAGAATTCACTTTGAAACTAGGTTTCACTGTTTAAATTTCATAGATCCAATATAATTATTCAATTATGCTGATATAAATTAAGGCACAGCAGTCACTTTTCAGTATAAAATGCGCACAGATACGCGCAGTTAGACTACAGTTTTACCTGTTTACACATTGTTTTTTAAACTTACTTACCTACGTTGAAGTTAAAATTTGAAATTGAATGAATTTCGTTTATTTTATTAAATATTCTGTATAAATCAGCAGCCCAAAGTGGCCCAGTACCGCCGCCCCGGGAACTATTGATTGGATAACCACACCTCTTCCCTCAGTTCGCCAAATTTGGTGACTAAGCAGGGGTGCCTGGGTTCATGGAGTAAGTTTTGTCTCGTGGTCTTGGTGGCCGATGCGTCTGCCGGCCTGTTTATAAATATACTGTTGCGTGATGTGCCGGATCAAGAGTGACTGGTTGAGGTATTTTGACTTCTCCAAAGAATTCCTCGACCATCGCCTTGTACCGCAGTTGGAGGAATGGATTCATACGTCCGTTACTCCTGGACACACTGACCACCCAGATTCCTACCCACCCCTCAACTTTTTCCTTCCCAGAATTTCATCTCCTTCCTTTCCTAAAAAAACCCTCCCCACAGCATCACCTACGATAACTTAAGCCTTAAGGGAAATAATTTTCCTCGGGGCAATTGTATTTTGTTATAAAGTAAGTAAGTATTTTGCGTATAAAGTAAGAACATTTACTTTGACATTTCATTTTCAAAACCTTGTGACATAAATATACCAAACCACCCACACCTCTGTGACGACTGATGACCCAATAAAAATGAAAATTTTGTTCGCGTTGAATTTCATGACCTAAGGATGTCGTTATTATGGTGCAATCGGAATCAATCGCTTACAAATTATATTTTTTTGCGTTAAAGAATTTATTTATTTGTTTTATTTTAGTAAATTGTACATTTAAGTTTACAATTTCCTAATTAATTATATCATTTCATATTTCAAACTTTATTTTTTCTTGTTCTATGTATCTCCTACAATACATTTTGAATTTTCCAATTGGTGCGGCTTTTAAAGTTTCTGGTAGAGTGTTGTATAACTTCATCCCTTTGTATAGTAAACTGTTCTGCGTATTCGTTTTGTCCTTTTTTTGTAGTCTGATTTCCTTGCAAGTCCTTGTATTATGTCTGTGGATGTCCTTGTTGTATATAATTTTGTTAGAGAAGTATTTTATTTATTATTTTATTTTATTTTATTTAAAGAACAAAAATACTTCAACATTTTTATACTACAACAAGTTTATTTCCATAAAGTACGTATACTAAAATAATATAATAAATCAGGTTGAAGTCACCATTGTCATAATTTTTTTCACTTGAACCATTTTGTATTTTTCTCTAAGAAAATTATTTGTCAGAAATGACTACGTGGTTAGACGTCACATATATTTTTGTTTATTTTAAACTATAAAGGTATTCATTGCACAAACAAATGAAATTTTTTCGAAGGTGCCTTTTAAGGAATCCTGGTAAACAGTTTTTTTTTAATTTAAAGAGATTTTTTTAACTTATTTTATAAATTCAGTAACATTATTATTCAATTTATAAACAACAGTTTATTTATAAACAAGTTCAGCTATGTAATTATTATTACGCGTAACAGCTGCTTCGCCTTATAAAGGCATTATCAAACTAGTAAGGTCATTTATTGGAAATCGTTGTTTTTAAATTCTAAGAGCGATAAAAGGGTGCCAAATGAGTTCGTAACGACGTGTTTAAAAAATTTCAAATTATTGATACGATATTCTTCCTCTGGATTCACTTCAAAGTTATGAAAATTTTCATTTTAAGGGGTTATTTCTAGTTTATATAAAAGTTACTGTAGAACGATCAGCGCGAGTGCACTATATAGCCACAAATCTTTTTTAACCATGGCAACCCTGACCGCAGCGCGGGTACAGCTTTCATCGGGAGATTCTAGAAACTATTCGGTTCTCCGGGTACAAATCGTTTGCATCGCTAATCGATTAACATAAATCCTTCTGATAAAAACGTGTCTTTAAATTGTACTACTTGTTCAGTTAATAAATGAAAAGAATGTTACAACATCCTACTTTCATTTTTATCTCAAAACGACAAATATTAGCACGATTACACATGACTGTGAATCGGTAAGTATGGTGGATGCAGATTATACCCACTCCGCTTATATGAATCCTTTAAACCATATTTTTTGTAATTTTCTATGGAAAATGTAGTATATTTTTACGAAATCATTTATAAAAAGTCTTAAGATTGAGTCTCGCAAAATAATGCCGAAATTTGAGAGTAAGAAGGATTTTGCTGGTATTTGAATTAATTTGAATTATATTCATATATGTTTTTAACAAATAAATCAAAATATTCACTCTTTTTCGTGTTTTATTAAAAATAGTTTTTTTATTGGTTTATCTAACATTTTATAAAGATTAACCAGGGTGGGTTTTTCTCTATTATGTGAAATTTCAAAGTCAATCCGGAAGAAGAAAAAGATATCCTTTTAACATCCTTTTATCACTATTAGACAAATCAAAACAAGAATTATTTTTTTCCATACAGTCGTGACCCACCCTACTGTCTAGTCGATTTTCTTGTCTTGCCTTGTCTTATCTCTGTCAAATAGTTTTTTGTCTTGCCTTGTCTTATCTCTGTCAAATAGTTGCAGTTGCAAATAGTTTACAGCTGCACGCGTAATAAATTTGACGGTCCGAAGGTCGCGGGTTCGAACCCGGCGTGCGCCAATAAATTTTATTTGTTAATTTGTGTTATTTCACAATTTATTCATTAAAAATAATATATAGTATATTTGCGGAACGTTCCAGGGTGGAAGATACTATCAGTATGGCCCTGGTGTAAGACCACCATTCAGAATTGAAACGTTGCTTGAAATGGCTTTAGCCGTGTTTAGTGACCAGATCTGAATAGCCAGGTACTTCCCCACCTTCCTCTTCCTTATCTCCTTCCCCTCCCCACTACCTTCAGCCTCACAATATACCCCAATAGGGGATGCCATAGTCTCACTGGCTCCAGACGGGAGCAGTTGAGAATTTTGTGCGGTATTTCATATAAAATTTTTTTAAAAAAAAATCATTGCGCAGCAGAACTTATTTATAAATAAACTGTTTTTATAAATTGAATAATAATATTACTGAATAAATAAAAGAAATAAAAATTCAAACGGAGTTCAAAATTAAACTTAATAACAATAATAAATAGATAAAATCACAGACGCTGGCTCAATAATTTATTTATCATCAAGATTAGTGTAGTCCGTAATTCCTAAATTCGTAAGCCTTTTAATCGACACGTTTACATCATGCATGATTATACATAATTATATATATTGTGTATCCGTGTCTGATAAAAAAATAATGTGTTCTCTAAAGTAATCAATATTTTTTTGGGATCTTAAAGAGCGATAATGGATAAAGAGCTATAATTAGAATTCTTATAGTCATCGGATATGTGAGTATTTTGTGAAATTTTCTCAGCTAACTTGTTTACCAAATGATAAACAATTTTTTCCAGGAAGATAAAATACAGATAAAGACAAAAAGTCACGTCCTGTTGATCACATTTGCACAGTTTTGAAAACAGGTACTTCCTTTCTTCAATAGTTCTATAGTTCGATATTTCTATTCTTCGATATTTCTATACTTCGATATTTCTATACTTCAATATTTCTGGTGACCGGACAACTCGGAATGAAACCAACTGAGAACCATCTCAGATTAGTCATTTAGAGTGATAAAAAAAATAAATTATAAAAAATCGATTAAATAGGTTACGTTAGGTTAGGGTTATCGGCTAATTTAAAATTATTTTTGAAGTAAAACTTCTTTACGCACGCTTGACTTGGGGAGAAAGCTGGTGAATGCGTGACGAGAGCGTTAGAAAAGTGTAATGGGGCGAGGCGAACGAAGCATCGCTTGACTTGGTTTATTAGTTTTATATCTTGGGGAAGGATGTTATGGAGTTTTGTTGCAAATTATGTGTAGTTTCTTTGTCCGAATGTGGTTTTGTAACTTGGAATATTTTTGAAGTAAAACTTCTTTACTCACGCTAAACTTGGGGAGTAAGCTGGTGAATGTGTGACGAGAGCGTTACGAAAAGTGTAATCGGACGAGGCGAACGATGCATCGCTTGACTTGGGGAGCAAGCTGGTGAATGCGTGACGAGAGCGTTACGAAAAGTGTAATCGGGCGAGGCGAACGAAGCATAAAAAGCATAGCTTTTAATAACTTTTCAAGAAGGTGTTGAGTTGACTTTATTCTCAGTTGGCATGGAACCGATTTTTCTGTACTTCTATATTTCTTTACCTTATATAAAAAAATACGACAATATTAACACAATAAAACCAAAAAAATTACATTTTTTCTTTTTTTACATTAAATCCCCAGAGGAGGCCTTGAGGAAGAAATATTCCCTCAGGGCCTACGTCATCTTTGAGGATGCTGTGTGGTAGTTTTTTTTAGAGAAAGGAAGGAGATGACGTTCTGGGAAGGACAAAGGTACGAGGGTGGGTGTGAATCTGGGGGTCAATGTGTCCAAGAGTGAGAAACGTATAAATCTATCCCTCCTACTGCGGTGTAAGGCGAAAGGCCTCAATCAGTCTCTCCCGATCTGGCCTACCACTCAGTAGATGAGAAAACCCATTCATTCAAGACCTAGACAAATTTCATCCCAAGAAACCGGGCACTTCATTTAAATCACCAAAAGTAGCACACCACTTGGGGTGACCTATGGCAATGGTGTTGGTTATCCAAGAAATGGTTTCCGGGGCTGCGATTCCCATAACCGTCATCCGAATTGCGTGTCGTTTTATTAGTTATATTGTGAAGATTTCTAAGACCACAGAATTAAAAGTTAGCCGAATTGGATTAACACCGACTCAATAAATTCAATAAATCGGATAGGCAGACACAGGAACTCAATTAATTTTCCCACGAATTCACAGCTGACATAACAATGCGCCGAAGAATGTTGCAAGAATTTCGAATCTTGGAACAAACTCAACTTATTTTTCCGAATAACCAAGATCAATTCATATCCGTTTTAGCGCTTGAATTCTCTATTGAAAAATTTGCAAGCTAAAAATTGGCGAATTATTTACAACTTTTGAAGTGAATCGACCTCAATGTTCGTAGTACCAACGATCGACCAATTCGGGTACATTTTTGTGTATACTTTTGATGTAGACCGTCCAATATACTTGCTGCACATAGGTACTTGATAAAGAATACTACACGGACAAAGGGCAATTATGTATCTATACTAATATTATAAAGAGGAAGGATTTGATTGTTTGTTTGTTTGTTTGTTTGTTTGCATCGACTAGGCTCCGAAACTCTTAAACCGATTTGAAAAATTCTTTCATTGTTAGGAAGCTACACTATTTTCGGGTAACAAAGGCTTTTAAAAAAAAAAAAAAATTAGGTATCCTTACTAAAACTTCAATAATGTAACCCAAGGTGTAAAAAAATTACCTAAAATATTCTTTACATCGCGTGCGCTGCAAAAACTATTGATGATAGAATAAAAAATAATGTAGTACGACTTTGCAAAACACATTATTATCTACAAAAAGTGTCGCGACAGCATATGTCTAACTATTATAGTTATGCCACAATAAGTGTTCTTTTATTTTAAAAATTTAATTGAAATGCCGCCGCTAGAAAAGATTCTTTATTTGTTTCTTGGTATTAATTCTTATCAAAATAAATTATTTAATATTTAAGACTGTTTCAATGCCTTTATATAACTTTTTTAATTATTCAATTCGGACATTCCATTTGAAAGATATCACGAGTTTAAAAATGTAAGTATTATACGATGTAAGCGTCACTGGGGTACGGGCCGTACGGGAGGACACAAACAAACAATTGAATCTTTCCTCTTTATAATATTAGTAAGTATAGATATATTTGCGGCAGGGAGGAAAAGCAGGAGGGGGAAGAGAAGGGGGAGGTGGAGTACGCGGGAGGGACGACGAGAGAAGAGGAAGGCGGGGAAGGTAGAAGGGGAACGTGGAAGGAAAAGGGGACTCGGGAGGTGAACGGGTTTCGCACGGGAAAGGAAATTCAGGGAGAATCAATTTATTTCTTTGCATTGCAACGCGTGCCGTGCTTTGTGCTTTGAGTTTTAGCTTTAAGCTTTGAACTTTAAGATTTGAGATTCCTTTTTTAGCTTTAAACTTTGAGCTTTATGCTTTCAGCGTTAAGCTTTAAGCTTTATGCGTTGAGCTTTAAGCTTTGAACCTTAAGCTTTGTTAATGAATTTTGAGATTTGAGCTTTGCGGTTTGAGCTTTAAGCTTTGAACATAATCTTTTATATTGAATTTTGGGCTCTGAGCATAGTGCTTCAGTTTTGAGCTTTGTGCTTTAAACTTTAAGCTTTAAGTTTTGAGCATTGAGCTCTAACCTTTAAACTTTAAGCTTTGAACTTAAGTTAAAGGCTTCGATATAAGGCTTAAAACTCATTAAATATTAGGCTATGAGCCTTAATTTTTTAGCTTTATGCTTTAAGCTTTTAAATTTAAGCTTTGATTTATTGAGTTACACCACCAGAACAATAACCAAACGACACTACAATGTTCATTTAAGCTTTGATTTATTGAGTTACACCACCAGAACAATAACCAAACGACACTACAATGTTCTTACACTACGCACCACATCAGCTCAAAGACATTTCATGTACCTAGCTCCTAAAATGTTTAACCTTCTCCCCAAGAACCTAAAATCCGAAACCCAACCCCATATCTTTAAAAAAAAATTATCAAAATGGATCCTTACATTCAGTAACGATGATGAGTAAAATTTGCTATTTTAATTGAATTGTAATATAATTAATACAACTTGTAACATAAATTAATTTAATGTGTTAATTAAATTATTAACTTAATTTGTTACTAAATATGTTACTAAAAAACTACTTAAATGAATTGCAAAAGTTAATAACTGTACACTGTACCTACACAGTCTCATCTAAACTTAAACGTAAACTTCATCCGCCATAACACAGGGACATCCCTAGCATGGCGGATGAATTAACACAATTTTTTTGTTCATTGTATAAACTTCTTTTAATAAATAAATAAAAAATAAAAATTTGAGTTTTTTTACTTTAAGCTTTAGTTTAGAGCTTTATGCTTTGAGTTTTAAGCTTTAAACGTTGAGCATTCTACCTTTATATTTTGAACGTTTGCTTTAAGCATGAGCTTTAAGTTTTAAGCTTTAAACGTTGAGCATTCTACCTTTATATTTTGAACGTTTGCTTTAAGCATGAGCTTTAAGTTTTGAGCTTTATGTTTGAGCTTTATGCTTTTGGCTTTCAGCTTTGAGCTTTAAGCTTTGAACATAAGCTTAGAACTTTGATATTAAACTTCATCTTCAACCTTTAAGCTTTGAACTTTTGCTTTAAGCTTGAGCTTTAAGCTTTGAGCTTTATGTTTGAGCTTTATGCTTTGGGCTTTAAGCTTCGAGCTTTGAGCAAAGCATAAGGCTTCATCTTAAAAGCTTATAGCTGAATGCTTAAAGCTTAAATCTCAAAGCTTAAAGCTAAAAGCTTATAACTTTATATTTATTTATTTTTTATTTATTTATTTATTATATTACATTAGATACAATTAAGTAACAAAAATAACATAATAATAATATTTCAAGATAACTGTAAATATTTAAAATGTGAACAAGTGTTATTATGTCTTGTAGGTCGATATTAGTTACTAGCTAGGCAGATTGCCTGTTCTAAGGAACCAATTGCTGATGAAAACGCCAGACATGTATTTTGTAATAAAATGTTGTTTTTATTTAATTATTTTTTTTCTAATTTAAATATGTACTAAGTTTATACTTATTGTGCCATTTTTAGGTAACCATGTAAAACTTTGAGTGACATTATTTAATAGTTTTTCAGACTCCATTCTACCCAAGTCAATCAACCATTTAGTTATTAATCAACCGATGCAGGACATTTTGCATGTCTTAATATTTAATTCTGGGGGGATTTTATTATACAATTTCGGTCCCAGATATGTATATGTCTTTTGATACTTTGCCGCATTGCTCTCTGGGACCACGAAATTCTTTCTAGTGTGACTTCTTGTGATATATTTATGCTCAATTTTATGAAGATTTTCTAGATTTTTGTGTACATGGATAATAACCCTTTTTATGTAGTTTTGACGAACATCAAGTACATTAAATTATTTGTAGCCGATTCGAGACGCAGTCAACAGCGGTTGTGTGTACCTTACCTATTGCTTAGTGCCGTTCGCCCGTTCCTGTGCCTCATACAGATAAGAGATTATTGTTACATTTTATTTAATTTTGTTTATCGTATACTTATTTGTTTGCATTCCTACTTACGGCTAATCCGTTTTTGTTTGTACAGTCAATGAAATAGACTGCGTATTATTTTTTCAGTTTAATTTTTAAAAGTTAAGTTTTTTTTAAATAATGGAAGACGAAGATAGACCTCCCGACCCAGGATCGATATTAGATTTTTCTGATTCGGAATTTAATACTAGCCAGGCTTCTATTACGCTTCCATCTCGTAAACGACGACCATCGCATAGCCTTTACATTCCATCGAAAGTTAAATCTATACCGCCGATTCAACAAACCTCGACCTCTAACGACCTTAACACCAATAGTAACACCCAGACAAGTACTTTAGCTAGCGATAATACAAAAAGTACTGACTTACTTTATCCTGCTTCCGCTTTCGGTCCTTTTATCGTAATTGTTCAGAGAACTGAACAAGGAAAACTTATTTATCCTTTAGATTTTGGAAAATTCTTATTTGACTCAAAAAATAATAACCTTTGTTTTGCTAACGGTTCAATTAAACCGGAAGGGCGATATAAATTATCTATCGAGTTTAATACTGCCGCTTCCGCAAATGGATTTGTAAAAAAAATTGACTCGCTCTCAAACCATAAATATAAATCGTTCATCCCGTCATTTAACCTTACGAGAATGGGTCTTGTTCGAGGAATTCACACGGAGATCCCAGAGGCTGAAATTGTTGATGCTTTGAATAATTCCCACGGAACCCCGAAAGTAATAAAAGCACGTCGACTGAACTACAAGGATTCTACTGATGGAAACACGATCTGGAAACCTTCCCAATCTGTTGTTGTTACATTTGAGGGACAATCCCTTCTGTCTCGTGTGTTTATTTATTATACCTCGCTTCCCGTCGAAGTTTATAAATTTCCAACTGTTCAATGCTTCAATTGCTGCCGGTTTGGACATACAAAATCCGTGTGCCGCTCCCCTCCACGTTGTTACTTTTGCGGAGAAGGTCACCCATTTGATCAATATCCAAAATCTTCCAATGATTCCATTTGCATTAACTGTTTGGGTGCTCATACCGCGGTCAGTCTAGCCTGTCCGGAATTAACAAGACAGAGGAACATAAAACATAAAATGGCTACCGGCAACATTTTGTACTTCCAGGCCTCAAAGTTATTCTCTCCTGCGAAAAAATCATTCGCAGAGATGACATCGTCCTCAGCTCCTTTCCAATCAACGACCTTTTTAAATTCAACGTCATCTTCTCACAGAGAAACCATTCTCAAGCCAGTCAAACCCAACCCAAAATATACTCCTTACCTTGATAAAAAACAATTGAATAATATTTTGACTAGCCCGAATGGGAATGCCAAATCTCGGACCTCAATGGGTGTGCCATTAATGGTAATACATCCCCTCCTGCTCTCCCCGAAATATTGAATAATAATTCTTTTATACAAACTTTAATTACCCTTTTAATTTCTATCCTTACAAACAACAATACTGTACCGTCCAA
The DNA here is from genome assembly GCA_936435175.1 of Glyphotaelius pellucidus. NCBI lineage: Eukaryota > Metazoa > Arthropoda > Insecta > Trichoptera > Limnephilidae > Glyphotaelius > Glyphotaelius pellucidus. The sequence continues at coordinate 27,824,715 of OW386547.1, forward strand.
AGCTGCCAATTACATTAAATCTTTATTATCTTGCCTCCCCAATGACTTCGAAACTGAACAAAATTCTTCAGTGGAACAGTAGAAGCCTCTTCGCTAACAAATCTGACCTAATTCAATTACTCGACGAACACGACGTTTCAGTGGCCGCCATTTCTGAAACGTAGTTAAAACCCTCCTTTCACTTAAGAATTCCGGGTTATTATTGTCTCAGACACGACAGACCGGATGGTAAAGGCGGCACGGCTCTGATAATCCATAATTCTATCCCGTTTAAACAAATTAATATACATACTCCCTCCGACGATATCCAGATAATAGCAGCTGTCTTTTCTGATATCACAATATTATCAATATATATTCCTCCCTCTACAACTTTTATTGAAAATGAATGGGCACCAATCTTAACCCAGATTTGTTCCACTTTTATGATCCTTGGAGATTTTAATGCACATTCCCCTTCTTGGGGTAGCAAAATAACAAATCGTTCTGGCCGCAATCTTTTAGATTTTATTGATACCCATAACCTTTGTTTTTTAAATGACGGATCTCCAACCAGATTCACCCCCCCTCATCAACGGAAAAGTGCTGTTGATTTATCTCTTTGTTCATATTCGTTAGCATCTAAATGCTCTTGGGACATCCTAAGCAATCCCCTCTCTAGTGATCATTTCCCAATTATAATCCAATTCCACCATCAATCTAACACTTATCCCCCACCAGTTAAAAATAATCTCAAATTTAGAATAAATGATGCGAATTGGAGCACTTTCTCTTCTGAACTAGATAACCTTATTAATTTTAAAAAAAATCGTCCCCGGGAGACATCAGATTGCAATGTGAGACGTTTTCCTCTATGGTTATAAATGCAGCAGAAAAATCCATCCCGAAACGCAATGCGAACATTAAAATAAAACACTCTACTCCGTGGTGGGACGAGGAATGCACTCGCTCCGTCAACTCTCGTAAAAAAGTAATTTCCTCTTTTCGTAAGTGTATGTCACTAGAAAATTTTTTATTAGTTAAAAAAGCCCAGGCAGAAACCAAACGAATTTTGAAAAATAAAAAACGCGCTGGATGGCGGAAGTTCTGTGAGAACCTGTCTCCGGAAACTCCCCAATCTTCAGTTTGGTCTAGCTTAAAAAAATTCGGATCATCGTATTCTCCGCCGAGAATCAAACATATATCAGAAGAAATTCTTATAGGATTTGCGGATAAAATAGCCCCCCCATCAGTGGCCGGATGTGAAAAAATGCCTTCTATTAAGCCATATCCATCTCATTCTAACCGGCTAGATGCTCCTTTCTCCATTGATGAGATGAAACGAGTAATAAGAACCCTTTTTGACTCTGCTCCAGGTCCCGATGGAATACCTAATAGTTTCATTAAATCATTTTCTGATATGGCGGTTGAATATTTCTTATCTCTTATAAATAATATGTTTGAAACAGGACTAATTCCGGATGATTGGAAAACTCAAAAAATCATTCCCATTTTAAAACCTGGAAAAAATCCATCTGAAATTTCGTCTTATCGGCCTATTGCTCTTTCATCATGTTTGATGAAAGTAGCGGAGCGTTTGATGAAGAACAGATTAGAGTGGTTTGTTGAAAGTCAAGATATTATCTCACCAAATCAGTATGGTTTTCGGAAAAAGAAATCTACAATGGATAATTTAAGTTTGTTCACAACTGATATCCGAGTTTCCAAATCCCTAAATTCTTATACATTGACTACATTCCTTGACCTTTCATCAGCTTACGATGATGTTTTACTGAATGTTTTGAAAGAAAAGCTAATTAAAAAACAAATCCCCCCGAAATTAGTCCAATTTATTATTAATTTGCTCTCAGATAGGTCCATTATTATTGAGTCTTCCTCTAAATGCTTAAGGCGCAAACTATGGAGAGGTTTGCCCCAGGGTTCTGTTATTAGACCTCTGTTGTTTAATATTTATATAATCGACCTAGACTCAGTAATTCCTTTCTCTGTCAAGTGACTTTACTTTGCGGATGATATCCTTAAATATTTATTACATAAAAATATTATTCTTGCAGCTAAGGAAATGAATTTGGCTTTACAATATATTAAAAGCTGGTTGTCATTAAATGGGATGAATCTGGCGGCATCTAAAACAAGGGTCGTGGCTTTCACGCGCAAAAGAAAAATTCCCCAATTCTCAATCTCTTTTGATAATGTGCCTCTACAAACCGCTACTCAAATCAAATTCCTTGGTCTTCTTTTGAACCATAAACTTTCCTGGCTTCCACACATTCAGATAATTTCTACAAAGTGTGAAAAGGGACTTAATATGATGCGAGCAGTTTCCAGAGTATGGTGGGGATCTCATCCTACCACTCTTAAATTAATGTATAATTCCCTAGTTCGGAGCCACTTGGATTATGGCTCATTCCTTTTTGACCCACTCCCTAAATATCTAGATAAGAAAATGGAAAGAATTCAATCAAAAGCCCTCAGAATGATTATTGGAGCTATGAAGTCTTCTCCAATTAATGCGCTTCAGGTGGAATGTGTGGAGCCTCCATTTTATCTCAGAAGGCAATTCCTTGCCAATAAATATATTTTCAAGGCTTTATCGTTATCACATCATCCTATTAAACAAAATCTTAATAGGTTAAGTGTTAATTTGAATTCTAACAAAAGATTGAGAGAAAAACAATGTTTTCCTCTCTTAATTAAAAGTTTTCATCTCTATAATTCTCTATCATCTTCCCTCCAATATCTTCAAGAAGTTCCCAATCTTCCTTTATACAATATTCCATTTAAGGCAATCACTTTTATGCCGAACACATAACATCAGTCTTTCGGAAGAATATTTTATTTTCCCCAAATAAATTTCAAAATGTGGATGATTGTTTTAAAAGCATTGTGGCTTCAAAATTCCCTGGATTTTCCATCCTTTTCACGGATGGTTCCAAATTTGAAAATAAAAGATGTGGAGCATCGATATTTAGTCCAGAATTCAACATCAATCTCACTTATAAATTACCAAAAGAAGCTTCCATATTTACAGCCGAATGCTTTGCAATTGAACAAGCGTTAAATCAAATCCAGGTTCTCAACATTCATCGAGCCTTACTATGTACTGATTCGCTAAGTGCTTTAACTAAAATTAGGTCAAATATTTTACGTTATCCGGAAGACAATATTATATGTAAAATAAAAAATCTTCTCAATTCTCTTAGTGAATCTGGATTTGAGACGATATTGGCCTGAGTCCCTGCCCATTTGGGTATCGAGGGTAATGAGATGGCCGATTTTCTCGCCAAATCTGGTTCAGATTCCGGAACTATCCCACTAAATTTTAGAATTCCTATCTCCGATGTCTTTCCGATTCTTAAATCCAATATGACTCGTGCCTGGGAAGAAAATTGGGCAGTCTCCAAAATAAGAACTGGATCTTTCTATGCGGGAATTCAAAACCATATCCCTGCTAAGCCATGGTTTCACGGTAAAAAACTTTCAAAACGATTCATTTCATGTATCTCGAGAATAAGAATTGGTTACTGTTCAATTGCATCTCACTTGTCTAGAATTAGAGTTTTAGATGATCCGGTCTACCAGTGCGGTGTGGAAAAGGAAACCCTCGACCACGTTTTCTTTAACTGTAAAAACCATTCATCTTTCAAGAACATATACCGCCGGCTTATTAAAATCACACACCAGTCCCCCCTTAACATTTCATACCTTTTATCTCTTAACAATTCTCGTGTTCATACAGCTTTATGTAAGTTTATTAACCTGAATGAATTCAATATTTAATTTGTTTTAGTGATCTAAATGAGTCCAATATTTAATTTGTTTTATTATTTTCCCATTAGATTAACCGAAATTTCTTATCCATTTTAACTATTACCGGCACAAAGCACTCTTTTCAGGGTGAATTGCCTAAAACCAAAAAAAAAAAAATTGTTTGTAGAGCTGATCGCTAGAGAACCTATAGGGTTTACGCATTATGACTCTAATTATGGATTTCTGGGCCTTCACAAGCGGATCTAAAATTGTTCTACCTGATGCTCCCCAACCAATACAACCGTACGTTAAGATGGAGTTGCATAATCTGAAATATATTTTTCTTAGGTCTTGTTGTTTAATGACATTTCGTAATACAAAGAATATATTAATAAATTTTCTTACCCTTATTGCAAGGTTGTCAATGTGATATTTCCACTTAAGATCATTATCTATAATAACGCCCAGATATTTTATGTTTTTCACACTTTCCAAAGCTTCGCAGTTGCAGTCAGAATCTGTATTATCGGAATCACAGTTAGGCTTATGTGTTTTTATTGTGTATGACATACTAGGTTGTCTTTTATAGTTGAGCTGAATCTTATGTATTTAGTTTTTGCTATATTTAGAGTTAGTAGATTTTTTTTTTCCTAGCTATTGCTTATCTTGGCACATATTTTCAATTTCGCCGGTTCCCACGTCATTTCTTAAACATAAGTAGGTATCTATGCTATTATATTGTAGTTGCTCTGCTTTAATTAATTTCGTTGGTTGAAATTTTTTTCTTTTCCGTGTTCATAAAATAAGTTTCGTGTACAGTATTTTTACATGATTTTCGACTACCATACTAGGAACATGCCCTTTTTTATAAAAACCAAAATTAAACAATACAAAAATGACAAATTATTAACAAAAATAATTATTCAGTTGAGAACCCCCTCACATCAAGTTACCGCCGACACAATAATTCCGAAGTAAAAAACACGACTAGGCTTTCATTTTGCGCGCTCGCATATAAAACGTAAAGAGCTCGAGTGAGACGCAATGACGTGAGTCACCGCTCTTATATTCTGCTTGCCAAAATGCAAGTGGAATCGTTTTATTGAGAATACGTGACTTAGGAACTAACACGCGTTTGATTGTATTGGTTAATTTATTCCGAGAGCTTATAATTATTTTAATAAATTTGTAAATGTTTAAAAATGGACTATCCAAACAATCTAAAATATAAACAATCAACGCTCCCCCCCCCAGCGGGCCGCGGGAATAAAGAGGTTGGGGGCCACTGATATATCTGACTATGATAGTAAGGGAGACACCATGATCGGTGAGACCTATATGAGTTCTCAGAAAACCGAAAAAATTAGCTTGAGGGGAGTTAGTGGAGTAAACGGATTTTACCCTAATTATTTGTTTTCTTACATATAGTATAATAATAACCGTCAGCAGGACGCGAGTAATAGAATTACCAAACTATGATAAATATAATCGTAATAAGTCTAGGTGTACCTAAACGTTATTATGCTCTAGATAATTTGCGTTTCAGTGAATGAGAACTAATTAAATATTTTTAACCCTTAAGTACCGATGTGTGGTCTGACAGACACCTCGAGCTTATGAAAAGTCTAGTTACCTATGTTATCGTAGTTTTATTACCCCGTACTTCTTTTTACCGTTCGAGTAGTTGCCCAACAGCGTTCCTGGAGAATGGCAGTGTCAGAACGTGCGATTTCGGTAAGTTATGGCTGTTATAAGATCGCGAGTGGTCTGTCAGACCACACGTCGGTACTTATGTAACTTTTTTGGCTATGAATTTTTTCAGATTATATGGGTTTCCTCTTTAATTTTTAGTCAAATGTTACAATGAATCAGCTAGGATCTTTGGGCATGAAACGAGCAACCCCATTTGAAAATAACAGTGTTCCTACTAGAAAGAAATACGAAACACGGTGTCATTTCAAGGGCGCTCGTCGATAAAAAAGAGTTCTTGGGTCAGATGCGCCGGAAAACGTAAGGGAAGTAAATGAAATGGAGGATTATCAACCTAGAAAACTCTGTGACATTTGTCCCTCAAAACTAAAATACAAGAATGCTTACAAATGTGACACTTGCATGAAACATGATGTGTGTCTTCAATGCAGCGAGCCTGTGTGCAAAGACTGTTTGTAATATTTGATAGTTCCTACAACTTGATGCCTTGTGGTTTTTCCTAAAACTGCTAATTATGTATGTTTTATTTGTTTTCATAGTTTGCCTAGTTATTTAACTTTAAGAATAATTTATGTTTGAGAAAAAAAAAACAGTTTTGTTAATATTTATTGAGAATAAGGTCAAAGTCATTTTTTTGTAAGCAATTGAACATACATAAACAATATTATATAGAAGCAATGTTTTTAGAAAAATACAAAAAAATACATTATTTTTTAATATTAAAACTATGGTGGTCTGGCAGACCTCAAGTCGGTACTTGTGTAACTAAAACGATACCTCGGTAATGGTTAACAGAATTGCATATAGGATCAAATGGAAGTATTTCTTTCAATCTGGCGTCTGCAAGCCGTCTTCCTGCAAGGCAAGCGATGTAGAAGCCTGCTTTTGATGGCAGCACTGGGGACTTCTAATATGTAGGTATGAAGCCATTTTAGTACCTGATGATGATTGTAGTGAAAATAAACCTAGGCCATGGGGATAAACATAAATGGGATGAGATTTTAGAGAGATTCTATTATTTTTCTTCTAGAACCCATGCAATTTCTGATAATCTTGTTGACATCGGGCGTGTCTTGGTAAGCAGAAGCAATAGCACTATGTGTCCCAATAATCTTTTACATATATATAGGGAATAAAAATTAATGTTAAAAATAATTTGGAACATGAGAACGAAATAATAAAAATAAAATGATAATCGATAAAATAAATACATACGTGTAATAAAAATACTAGAAACCAAAATTTGAAAAATAAGTGATCAGATACATCAAATGTTTGTATTTATTTAAAAAAATATATAAATAGAATAAGGTTCGAACGCGAGGAAAAGTATAAAAATACAGCCTAAGTTAAAACCACGATTGAAAATAAAAGAAGACGCATTACACAACAAAACGTACTGAAAATCTCAGTGGGACTGAAACTGTACGAAAAATTGTTAATGTTTATACTTAGACACCTACTTGTTTGTAGATGTATCCAAATAACACATTATTATCTTGTTACTATCCTCATGACAGTGGATCATGATTATTAACATATTGAACCATTAAATGCAAAGTCATAATTAGGAAGTTCCTTTCGGCACTATCCCGTGTTTACAACGAGGGTCCACAGGTGATAAAATCCCCAATTATATCAATCAATCATCTCAACAGAAATTATCGCCCAATTATCTGTTTCGATTATCTTGAAATCGGACGTATAAAAACCTGGTATAAGTTATGACTTACGGGTCGTACCTATTAGTGTCTAATTAAATTTCAACCAGTTTCATAATTCACTTGGCAAGTGGGCATTAAATTTATAAAAAAAATAATCTAGTGTATTCCACAATGGGTTACATTAAAATCCAGGTCCTCAAAATTACTTTATTAGCATTATTTTTAAATTTTTTGTTATTATCAAAATGTAACGCTTACGAATTTTACGACCGTGAATTAGAGGAATTCAACGGAATCGTCCAGAAGGGAGTTTTGAAACAAATATCTGAAAGCCTCGCGCTTGACGACAATGGGGTGACGGGGGAATGTTCACACGACTTGTTACAGTGGTCTCAAGATTTAGCGTCTGGAAAATCATGGGCCCTAAAAAGTAAGTATACATTTATTATATTATTTTACAATATTATTAATATTATTTTACAGCATCTTTTTTTTGTTTATTCAATTTAGCGTGAAATGTTGTTCTTGATATACATTCATTTAGAGGCGCCATGTTTCTCAGAAATAGTTAAATTTAATATAGGTTATTAAATAATATTGTCTAAATATCTAAAAGAAGGACTTAAATTCCACGAAAAATTAAGCTATGGCTTCATTTTGTTCTGCTATCATTGAATGAATATGAATACGTTATTACAAAAAATATGTAAATAGATAAAAGCTTTTTACCAGAAATAGTGACGCAAACTCAAATATCCTGTAGGTTTTTATTAGATATATCAAAATATATTCTGGGACACACTTGAGGACACACTACAAATATTGTATCAAGTATGTACTATAGACATCAGTAATGAGTATCTAATATAAAAAAGCCCTCAATGGCATAGGAATGCTGCAAAGATTCGTCTAGTTGACTAGTTTAAAAAAACTGGAATAGCTTGTCGCATGGAAGTGTGATAATTAAAATAGGTTAAAAATGTTAATTTAACAAATATTTCTTTCGTTTATTAGTTGCTCTTGCTAAGGATAATTTTACAAAACTGAAATATATAATGGCGTTTCTGAAAATAATAAAAGTAAACACGTTAATTTGATAGTAGATACAGGTTTGTTATAGGCTATCTAATTTAGTTTTGAGTATATATACATATATATGTTTTAATATATAAATAAAATTTTAAAATGTGGTGTAGTGTAATTTTAAAATGTAATGCAGTGTATTTGTAGTCTAAATTGTTGAAATCATCATTAAATAATAACAATAATTATTATATATATATATTTTTTTAATACTTAATTAAAATTTACTTTGATAGTTTTAATCAAGTTGTGCAATATTGAAAATTCTGCACAGTTTGAAAATGGTCTTGAAAACCTAAACAGCTGTAATAAAAATACATACCAAAATACTTAAAGAACTTGATAATAAAACTAACAAATTTAATTTTAGTTAAATATTTAAAAAAATTAAATGGAGTTCTACGAATTAAACACAAAAAGAATTACGCATTTTTCTTCATCGAATACACCAATGACATTACCAGGAGTCATGATATATCACAAGTTGGTTTGGAGAAGTGGCCATTAAATATATAAATAATCAATCTTAAGAAAAATGTTTGCGCGGCCCGTTTCATACAAATAAAGTTTTGGATTTGATATCAAAATACCCAACCAAACTGAAAAATTATTTTTGTAATCAAAAGGTTTATCAAACATCTAATTCGACTATGAGCTGATTTATTTATTTTTGCTTTAAATTATTAAGGCCATTAAAGATTTTAATCTTTCATGATTTTTGAGGCAGCTTTGGCAATTATTTGTGAGTAAATGTAAAACATTTAAAAAATCTTTTTACTATATTTGTCTTAAAATATAATGCAAAAAAATCATTGTTAAAAATGCGTTACGAAAAGCGGACTTAATATTTATAAATTTTACTTAAGAGCCATTAACCAGCGGCGAGAATTTAAATTTCGTCTAACGATGATCTTGCGATTATACTCTTGCAATGGTGCAGGGCGGTTCCGATGAGAAAGATGAATTATTCTCCATACCAGCATTTTAACATAATGACTCAATATCAATTTTATTTCATTCCAAATTTGCTTTGATAAATTTTTTTTACATGAAATACCGCACAAGAGTCCCAACTGCTCCCGTCTGGAGCCAGTGAGACTATGGCATCCCCAATTGGGGTATGTTGTGAGGCTGAAGGTAGTGGGGGGGGGGGAAGGAGATAGGGAAGAGGTAGGTGGGGAAGTACCTGGCTATTCAGATCTGGTCACCAAACATGGCTAAAGCCATTTCAAGCAACGTTTCAATTCTGAATGGTGGTCTTACACCAGGGCGATACTATTAGTATCTTCCACTCTGGAACGTGCCGCAAATATATCATATATTATTTTAAATGAATAAATTGTGAAATAACACAAATTAATCAAATAAAATTTATTTGCGCACGCCGGGTTCGAACCCGCGACCTTCGGATTGTGAGTCGAGAGTCTTGCCTCGGGACCACGGAGGCCGTCCATAAATACCCACATTCAAAAATACTTAAACTCGTGATAATAAAACAATTAAAATTATGTACTTTAAATACATATTGTTTCATCATAAGTTATTATAATTTTTCAAATGTCTAAGCAAAATAAGACATTATTAGATTTTTCAAAGACTCTATATATAAAAATGCAAAAATCAGTCATATTAATTACATGTAGGATTACGAAAGATTTTTTAAATATTTATATTGAAGGATCAGTAGGATTTATCGGTCCAGTTAGGAGGTCTACCAAGCCAAACCCTCTGATGTGAACATATCTGGAGTCGGTGAATTATTTTCCCATTTGGTCTTTGGTAGGTTGACATGTTGTTCTTGTATTGTTTTGTATTTATTATACATATAGTGCAATTGCATAGCATGGATTTACTAAATGATCATTTGTGGAAAAGTTTTTAGAAGGGTTTTTCCTGTGGGGAAAATTTAACCCGGACATAAAGTCAAAAGAAATAAAAGTTTTTTGTTTTAAATATATTAGTTTGTATGACCGTAAATAAATAGACAGGCTGAAGAATTTTTGTCACAAACGGCGCGGATCTTTTTTTTATGCTTTTATCTGAACTTAAATTAAAATTCTGAAAAGTATGTTTCCCAAATAATATATTTATTTATTTTACTGCATGATTATATGATTTGAAATGTGCGTTGTATAATACAAAACTTTGTTTGAAAATTTAACAAATCTGCCAACGACCTATGGTAAAACCTTATTGTACAAAAAATTAACATATCTTCTCAAAATTCAAAAAAAGCATCACTAGATAAAAGAACATTGGAGGGGACCCCACCACTTTCCCAACGGCTGTGTGAGGAAACTGATTGTTTAACCTCCTTAGCCGCACACGTCAGGACTCTAATTTTTTTGTAAAATGGAAGCTACATTTATTTTTAAACGAATCTAGACCCTCCAATGTCCCTGCATGCATAATTGTTAGTAAGAAGGAAAATGTATGCATACTTACATTTGCAGTGATTAACAAGATTAAGACACATCATAGATGTGTTCGCCTGTTAGTTCAGCATCTAGTTACAGTGAAATAAAAACAAAATATTTACATGTGTAAGTAAGATTAAAACCAAAGAAAATATATAAAAAGAAAGATATCGAGGGCAGTTTGTCCCACTATCGCGGGGCAGTCCCGGCGAGAATAAGCGTGCAAGTGGCCTGGCCGCAACGTGCCCAAACACCCGCGTCCCTTAGCCGGTTTTCCAAGAATACCCCTGAAGAAGTGTTTGTGGAAAAGAGGGGAGATACTCCCAAAGACCCAGGGGAATGAAGTGAGCCTCGGATCACCGGAGGCAGAACGGAAGGGAACCGGACTCGCGCAAACATTCCTCAGGCTCGCTCATGACGCCGGGGGAGGCACGGGCGTTAGTAGGACGGCCCTACTGGAATTCTGCCACCTGACTGGATGCAGGGACCGGGTCTATCCACCCCCATGGCGGGGAATCGGACAGTACAGTACGATGGAGTTCAGTACAGCAACCTAGTCACAAGTCAGTGTGTTAGTAACATAATTAAACCAAATGAGACAGATAAAAAGGCAGAAAATAAGTTGTAATCAGCAACAAATTGACGCAACATAATAAAGAAATAGGAGAAAAAAAAAATGTACGCATTAGTAGAGCGCAAAAAAAAAAAAAATAATTATTATTATGTAGATATAACATTCATTTTAAGTAAAAAAATTAAATATAAAAACAGAATAATAAATACAGTGTGGTCATGCTGCCAAACAAGAAAAGTAAAAACAAGAGTATAATAGAAATATAAAGCAATCGGGCATAGGCAGTAATAAAATTGAGATAGAGGAGTAACCATAGAGAGACAAGAGCAATACGTTTGGCACCTGAAACAAAGATGATTTTAATCTAAGTCAGCAACTCTAAGCACAGGCCATCTCTCCACCCACGACTTTACAAACTTTTTGAAGCATTCAAAATTATCTCTGTTCGATACCAGATCGGCATTCCACGCCGGTCTTGTAATCCCTCTCAAACCATCCAACATTTCCTCTCTGGCATCCTTCATCAACTTGCAGTGCCACAGAATGTGCTCGGCTGTCTGGTTGGTGTCACCACATGCGCAGTTCGGATGAGGAGACAGTGCCAGACTATGCAGTCTTCCCCTGAGCTCCCCATGACCGGACACCAGTTGCGTCATATAGTGATCCAGTTTTATGTGCGCCCCTTCCATTCTGCTTTTAACTGAAGGGAAGAAAGAGAAAGTCAATCTACCCTTCGTCGACCTATCCCATCGCTCTTGCCATACACTCAGCGTTCTATCTCGCATCACTTTCAATAAGCCAGGGAGGGACACCGCTCCGCCTGGTGCCAGTTCGACTCCCAGATGGACAGTAGCCCTCCCTCTCCTCAATGCCTTTTTTGTCAAAACTTCCCTAATTTCCAAGTCAATCGGCAGAGTACCGGCCAGAACCGGCAATGCATCGTTAGCCACAGTCCTATATGCGCCCGAGAGCGCCAGCAGGGGAGTCCGTTGGCCCCGCTTGAGAGCCAGGTGTATCAATGCATTATCTAGCCGGTGCTCCCATACAGAGGCGGCATACGAGACTTGCGCCACGTACACACACTTGTACAGGAGGCGAAGTGCCGGAGTCCGCAATCCCCACTCAGCTGTTGAGAGCCTTCTCAATTTCAAGAAAAGAGCCTGGGCCCTGCTAGAAACGCTCTTGACGTGCGCTAGAAACGAAGAGGATCTATCTAAGATGACGCCTAAATACCTGGTGTTTTCAGCAAAACGAATAGTGGAGCCTCCCATTTTGATGGAAGGGTTTCTGGTGCGACTGAGCGTACCCTTCATCAAGAGTCCCACAGTCTTATGGGGAGCGAAGTTCAGCCTGTTTCTCTTACCCCATTCAAGAATTTCACGCAGACCTTCTTCTGCTTTGCTCTCCACTTCCTTTCTGCTGTCCCCAGAGACCAAAAGAAACTTATCATCAGCGTAGTCGACCGATATGCATCCTTCAGGCAAGGGTAACCTAGAGGAGTCATCAAAAAGTATGTTCCACAGGTCCGGTCCGAGGACCGACCCTTGTGGACAGCCCATATCAACATCACGTACGATGAAAACATCGCCGTACATCACAATTACCTTTCTGTTGCGTAAATAATCACTAACAATTTTGAACAGTAGAGGCGGGCAATTACGACTTTTCAATTTAGTTAAAATCATCGGCCACCACGCGTGATCGAAGGCACCCGAGATGTCCAAAAAGATTCCTATTACATACTTCTTGGTGCAAACCCTCACCCATTCAAGCGCATACTTGATGGCGTGCTCCGTAGACTTACCGGGGACGAAGCCAAATTGACGGTCGCAGGGTGTAGACAGGGTGAGGCGGAGCCTATGTCTGATGATTTTTTCCAGTATTTTACCTAAAATTGGAAGTAAAGTGATGGGCCTGTAGGCCCCGATATCTGTTCTCAGCTTACCGTTCCCCTTCGGTATAATCCGGAGCACGCCTTTCTTCCATTCTGTAGGGAAAACCCCCCTACGCAAGCACGTTTCCAACACTTGATAAAACTCTTCTTTGGCGTGGATCCAAACATTCTTCGCTATTATGCCATTCAGTCTGTCAAATCCCGGTGCCTTTTTCGGACCCAAACCCTTAATTATGATTTCAACCTCTGCTCGACTTAACGGTGGTACGCCGTCCCCCTGGGCGAGGTCTCTAGGTGGAAGCCGTGACAGGTTTCTAACCTGTTGGTGGTGAACACTTTCCCCAGTGACTGAGTCTAGAGGAACTAACTTGCCCAGAAGTGTCTCAAGAGTGGAGACTATGTCAACACTCTCTACGTTCCCTTCGGTACTTCCGAGCATGACGCTCGATAAATATCGTTCTGATCCTTTTCCCGAGTTTTCGACAGCGCTGTGGATTTCCCACGGGTTGGCGTTACCCACTTCGTTTACCCAACTATGCCATGCAGCTCGTTTTGCCGAGAGGACCCCTGATCGATAGGCGCCACGGGAAGCTCTAAAACGGGTCTGAAGAGCAGCTGCTTCTTCAGGTGAGCATACACCCCGTCTAACTACCACCAGGCTCCTATAGATAAAAGAACAGTTTTTCGTTATCAATTTATATTTTTTGTGAAAAAGAGTAAGAGCTGGTTTACACTACGCTATCAAATATAAAAGATCATAGCACGCCAAATAACGCTCTCCATACAATCCCTTCAGACCGTTCACACCTAAGCGTTTTTAGGCGCAGATCAATCATAGACAAAACACATCTCAGACGTAACCGCTCCAGACGCGAAATCCCAGAAGATAACTCTCCCCTTCTCCGACTAAAACAGGAGAGGGGGTCATTGTAATTACGGAGCTGCCTAGACCCGTGGATGACAGATGTCAAGTTGACAGATTTCAGTACAAAAAATATGCGTTCAGTTGCCGCTCCCTAATTCGACTGACCCCCTCTCTTACCACAGGAAGAAATATTTGATAGCCTCGTGTGAAAGGACAAAAGATAAGCGCTCGCGAATCAACAGATATCCGCTCGCAGATATATAGCTCAGTGTGAACTAAGCATAAATGCGTCTAAAAGTTGATTTAAAAATGATATATTTCCGGTTTTGTCTGGTTATTCCCTCTTTCGCAACAACAGTCGCAACACTCATGCCTCTGATGGAATAAAAATGTACAATCAAATAAAAAAATCAAATTAAAGTGAAATTCTGCCATGAATGAACTCTTCCAAAATTAATGCCATTTCTTCACGTCTAGTAAGCCACATTTTGATATAGTTTCTAAACCTATTCATATCAAAATTTCATTTGGAAATGAATTATACTTCTGTAACTGATTTACTGTGAGGTATGATTTTAGGTGTTCTCGGCCAAAAGTATTTTTGTTATTTATTTTTGGGGTGTTATGCCGTGTTGCGCTACCTCCTTCCTTAGACAACGTTTCGGACAGCGTTACAGTGTCCCTCACCAGGGCAGATGAGTATATATACTACTGAGTATATGTCCGAAACGTTGGCTAAATAAGGAGGTAGCGCAACACGGCATAACACCCCAAAAATAAATAACAATTATTTAACATTCCCATTAATTCCAGTGCTCGACGCAGGAGGGAAACCACCACATGGTATATTGGAAGGCAACATCAACAGCATAGGGATGTTTGAGGAGTGTCTTGGAATAAGCCAAGAGAGAAATGACTCCAGGATCATCAAGGGGCAGTACTGTATGGCTAGGATAGCAGTTCCCATCTCCATCCTAGGCACTACCAAGAAGATGTTGTCATCCCTCAAGGCAGTGATACCCGATGATCCGGCAATAAGCCAAAGGTGAACATTATATCAAGTGAAATATGGTATTTTCAACTAATTTAATCTGTGGAAAAAAAATACCTGTCTGAAAAAATTGTGACGAATGAAAATCATCGATCCATTATATTTACAAAATTGGATTGGTAGGTATTCCTAATAACCGATCAAAAGCGGAGAATTTTTGATGCTCAGTGTCTGTAAAAGACGCCTAGGAGTTTGGCTGCCAACTGCTACCAATGGTTCAGAGCCAATGGTATTAAGGCTTCCCCAGTGGGGTTGTGTTATGAAAAAAAGGGAGATAGGTAAATGAAGGTTGAGAAGTATCGATTTATTCAGAAGTGGTTACCGAACACGACTTCGGTACTTGAATACGACGAAACTATATCAAGAAACGTTTCTATTGTAAATGGTTGACTCTGGAAGTCATATTCCATCAAATTTGTAAACGTGCAGAAAATGATTACGTCGAAACAAAAAAATTAAAAAAAAAATTCTTTTCATGGAAAAAAATTATTCCACCGATAAAAATTTGTGCGTTTACTTATCAAACACTAATGCCCGGTACACATGAAACTAGTATTTCAAGCCACGACAGCAAGCTAGTATGCTGGCGTCCTGTCCTGGCAAGATCCTGGCTTACTATCCTGGCTTGGAACAACTTGTTTACACGTTGCTAGGAAATATTAAGCCAGCATCATTGCAATGATTACGGTAACCGCTCGTCTTCGTCCGTCCGTTGGGATAATGAAAAATAACACTATTTATTATACAGTCTTTATACAGTTAGCGCCAATTATGATTTGGCTGCGCTCGGCTAATATTTCTGTGTTATTTTGGAACGAGAATATTGTTGTTCCATGGCGATTATTGTTCACCCCGCTCTCCCGTTCCCACCTGCGAGTGATTCCGCAATAAACAGTTCGAGTGTAACGACGCAGTGAAAGCAATACGCATGTTTTTTGTTAGGTATGTTTTAAGGTTTTCACGGCCAAAAAGTATTTTTGTTATTGTTTTTGGGGTGTTATGCCGTGTTTCGCTACCTCCTTCTTTAGCCAACGTTTCGGACAGCGTTACAGTGTCCATCATCAGGGCAGATGAGTAAATGATATTGGTGAGAGTGTTCGAGATCGATCCTCTTTAGAAGATTAGAACTGACCAAACTCACCGATGCACTGGAGCGTAACGGCTACCCAGCAAGGCAGACAAGGCAAATCATAAGAGCCAAATCAGCACGAAACGAAGACAGGGGTGAACAAGAGTCAAAAGGCTGCGCTTTCCTGCCTTACGTCCATAATGTAACAGACAGAATTGCCAGGCTGTTGAGAAAAGAGAACATCAAGACGGTCTTCGGAACCACGACAAAAATCCAAGACCTACTGAGGTCGGCAAAGACTAAGTTTCCTCTGGAAACAGATGGAGTATATAAACTCAGCTGCTCCGGATGTGACAAGGTCTATGTAGGCCAGACAGAGCGGACAATCTCCAAAAGGATTTCGGAACACTTTCGTGCTTGTAAACTTGGCCACCCTGACAAATCGGCAATCGCCGAGCACTTAATCGAAACCGCCATTACTTTGGATTTGTTCCTGAAGTCCTGGGAAGACCCAAAACTTACAGAGCACGCCTAATTACGGAGGCAATTGAAATCCATAAAAACCCCATCAATATTAACAGAGACGACGGAGCTAAGCTCAATAGTTCTTGGTATCCAGTAATTGATGGCTACACCAAAGCTAAACGCAAAAAACCATGCTGAATTTTTTCTAACACCAGCTCGTAGAGAAATGGAGCTGGCAGCACGGTATCGCTTCGACACACATAAGTAAACACTCTCACCAATATCATTTACTCATCTGCCCTGATGATGGACACTGTAACGCTGTCCGAAACGTTGGCTAAAGAAGGAGGTAGCGAAACACGGCATAACACCCCAAAAACAATAACAAAAATGTTTTTTGTTATTTACTACGCGCAATATATTAATCGCATCATAAAAAAAACGCGTCGCAATTTGATTAAAACAATCCGAAGTGAAAACAATAATAAACAACTCTTAGTGAAATGCGGAGAGGGAGCACACACACTTCATTTATTCCCAATTTATTCATGTGAGTAAATAATTGTCATTATAAGTGCATAGAAATTATTTTTTGCCGTAGGTTATCATAATTCTAGCTGAAACAATAATCTTTTCGAATTATATTTTTAATGTAGGAACTCTTATCTTACATTTATTCCAAAAAATAAGCTTGTCCAAAAAAAACAAAACATATTCTAATATTTGAATTTTCTGGAGCAGCAGCCGATCAGTAGGTAGGGAGCTGAGTACCTGCCAGCATAGAGCCAACAAATATATAAACTTCGTTTCCATGGCAACGATTTGTTTTCTGCGTTTGCAATAACTCGCTTTTGTTAGCGACAGAAAACGTATAACAAATATAATATATTTTTAATTTCATAACGCCAGAGCTAACCATCATATACAGCCCATAGTCCTGGCATATAATTTAGCTTTCTATTGGTGAAAGAATTTAAAAAATCGTGCTATTGTTTTGTGTGAAAGCTCACAAACAAACTCGAGCAGTTTCGCATTTATAAAATTAGTATGGATATTAAGTATGGATTATTTATTAAAATGAAAATTTTTCGTTATCTTCGAACAAGATACTTTGAACAATTACTAGAACAATTATAAACTTGAACAAGATAAGATGATCAGAAGAATTATTTGCATGTTTGCCCTTACATATAAGGAAGTAATTTTATCAGGGAGACCTAGTCACAGCTCAAAGATTTATGTTGAGATTTTATCTGATTTTTTTTTATCGATAGCATCAGCAATTAAGGTATTTAATTACTAGCCAATATATCATGCATGGGTGATAACAATGGCAACGCCAACATATCAATACATCATTCATATGGTAGGTACCTATATAAAAGGAACAACAAAATTGTTTTGTCACAAAAATGATAAGAAATAGTCGAAATAGTCTATTGAGATGTTTTGATTAAATTTAATAAAATGTTTGTTTGAATAAATTTTTATAAGATTTCATATTTCAGTTTTTAAAAATCAGCTAAATCGATTCGCAATTTTTCCAGTAGCAGGGAAGTGATTTGTTACGATAACCATAATTATTACTATGCGTAATATTTGCTTTATCCTCAGGCAAACACTAAATGTTTTGTTGGGGCTCTTCATGAATAAATAGATTCTTGTCACAAACTGGTATATTACTGTATTTACATGTTTACAATATTTTGTACAACTGGGTCACACGACCGATTTTAACTGGCTACAAATTTTATTAGAGGCTGGCTTGCAGTGGCCGTTCGGGCACCTGTCGGAACTTGAGAGAAGCTCTAATCTAAGCTTAACGACATCTATTGATATCAACAAAAACTATGTGTCTTTTCAAAACACTAAATTGGTAATCGTATTAAATCACTTCTCAAGTATGGTAATAAATTTACGCCAAAATTAGTAGGTAAGGAATGTAAACTATTCTTACTTTGATTAATTGGTGCTATAATTTAACAGTTCTGCAAACTATCTAAAAATGTAATAGAGCTCTGCAGAAAACCTTTATTTTAAAAGAAAAACTAATAAATTGAATTTCAACAGGGTTGTGAACATAGGGGCGAAAGGAATTTATTTCAACCTGGCAGTCTGCATGCCTTCCTCCTGTAAGGCTGGTGACGTGGAGAGGACCTTACAGTCAGCATTATCAATCCTTAACGTAACCTTACCTATTGAAGTACCTGAGGACTATTGCAGTGTGGACGAGCCTAGACCGTGGGACGCAGGAGAAATATGCGCAGTGTGAGTTTCAATTATTTTTTTTTTTATATAAGCTCCACACAGGAGGCCCTGAAGAAAATAATTTCCCTCAGGGCCTATGTCATCTTTGGGGATGCTGTGTGGAGGGTTTTTTTAAGGAAAGGAAGGGGAGGAGATTTCTGGAAAGAAAAAGGGTTTAAGAGGTGGGTAGGAATCTGGGGTTCAGTGTGTCCTGGTCACCCGCCTCCAAGACCTAGACAAACCTCACTCCATGAATCCGGCACCCCTGCTAAATCACCAAACGTAGCGAACCACTTGAGGTGACCAATGGCAGAGGTGTTGGTTATCCAATAAAGGTTCCCGGGGCGGCGGTACCCATTCCCGCCTCCCAAATTGAAAATATAATTCCTCCCAAATTCAATACCTATATAAATAAGAAATTGGAGTAGATGTCATGATCCCCAACAATTTGGTACCGACTTGAGAAGAAGAATAAGTCACAAAAATCAAAATATCCTTCTAAAAGGCTTTCGTGAAAACAAAGGACCGGACAAAAAGAGTATGGTTTATTTGTTGAATGTCCAGTATCCATGACAGAATACAAACGACATTATACTTAAACAATTCTGAGCAAGACGTGGGTAGCTACATATAATACTTAATATTGAGTAAACATATTCATTTAGGTTGTCGGTGCATGGTTGCATGGGTGCATGGGTGCATGGGTGCATGGGTGCATGGGTGCATGGGTGCATGGGTGCATGGGTGCATGGGTGCTTGGGTGCATGCGCCAAGGGGTGCGTATTCCTGCGTAATGCGTAAAATTATTCAAGTCCAACGAAATTTAAAAGGATCAAAATTATTTATTGAATAAAAAAATCTTAAAATTAAAACAAGTCACTGTGTTTACGCCACTTATTTAATCAAAATTATCCAGATGTTTCCAAACCAATTATTTCTTCGTCAGGATAAAATTATAACTAACAAAAATATTACCAAGAGTAGTGATTCATTATTTAAATCATAAAAAAAAAACAAATATTTATCGTAAAAATGCTTCTTTAAAATTATTTTTATTACGTAATTGTTTTTTTTATGATAATTTTTTTTTAAAAGACAAATATTCCCGGATAACGAATAACCCGACAATATTTTAAAATCTCTTACTACCACCACAGAAAGCGGAAAATGTTGCTTGTGTTGTGATGGAGATGTTGTGATGACTTAGCCAGCCGAGGAATTGAACACGCGATGCCAGCTTAGCTTTAAACTAATGACACTGATACTTTAACACCGACCTTTAACTAATTAACTTTTGTGTCTGGTACTTATTTGTCTATACTTGTTTGTAAATTGTTATTTTTGTTGGTTTCAATTTTATCCCGACGATGAAACCATTGATTTCGGATCTTGTCGATATATGATTAAATAAGTGGTGTTACAAAGTGAATTGTTTCCAATTAAGTAAAATGACGCAAAAAAATCAATTGGCAATTATTGAAGAAGAAATTATTGTTTTTGTGAAATGTGTATATATTATGCTTAAATGTTTGACAGATTTTGTAACAGTTTACTTAAAATTCGAAAGGTGAAATTCTACTTTTGAAAGGTAATGATCATTTTTTTATTAATACCTTCAGCTTTACAAATCCTCAAATCTCACAAAAGGACACTGGACTTAAAAAGTTTTATGTCTGTTAGTGAATGACACGGTTGTGTCAAAACCGGTCGCAGAAAATTTAAAATTAAAGTAAAAAATATATATTGATAATTAAAACTCCTCAAAACAAAATGTCTAGATATTGTTACACAGTTAATGCCCAAGAAATACAAAAAAACCTTTATAGAAACTAATTTTTTTTTAAATTATTTGTTTTACAATTTAATTTTTTATTTTCAGAGTCGTTTTGGGGGTGTTCGTGTGTTTGGTGGTTTGCGGCACACTGTATGATGTTTGGTACAGGAAAGTGAAAAAAGGTAAAGGAAGATCAGAAAATTTGTGTTTTCCAAAAATGCTTTTAAAAGTCCCATGTTTTTTTTTCTTTAATCATTTTTCAATATTTTCAGGAGACCTCAAGTCACAGATTTTTTTGCTGACAGCATTTTCTGCATACACCAACTCTATGAGACTGACTACACTCAGTAAGGATCCCGGGCCACTGGCATGTCTCCATGGAATAAGGGTTCTATCTATTTGCTGGATTATTCTGGCACATCGCTATAGTCTTGCTGTTATGTTTCCCATGGAGAACCTTCGTGATGCGATTACAGTAAGAATTTTTTGCTACGTATGTTAGTAAATTTGTTTACTGGGTTAATAAATCTTACCTGGCTTAAGCAGCTCTTATTTTCATTAGCCGAATAAATATTTCGACAAATATTTGTTTATTGAAACAAATCTCTTCATATCATCGAATTAACGCTATAATTTAATACTTTGCAGAGAAAAAAGACGAAATAAATAATGCAAGTTCGAAATAATGAAATATAATTTTGTACCAGTTTTATCAATGTATAACATTGATATATACTATAGGGAGATAATAAAATAAATGCACAATTTTAACGGTGAATCTAATGTGTTTATTTTGGGGACAATCAATTTGCAAACACGACATGAATTTGAACAGATCGATACTAGCAAGACAGTAAAATAAACTTTAAAGATGGGTTCACATGTGTCTGTCCTCCCAGAGGAAAGTTAATTGTGACCTTAAAAGGTTCGTTTTATCAAAACAGATTTAATGAGTATTTTCTCTCTGGATTAGCTGAACTTCGAAGGAGACGGTTTACAAAGGGTCTCTTGGGTCGGTCCTGCCAGAGTTTCACTTAAAAAGAAGCAAATTGCTCTCCAGCTCTAATAATTGACCTTTATCGGTCACCAAAGCTGTGACATCCCTTCCAGGGATCACATTTGTAAGCCTGAGCGGAGGGGTAAAAATCTAACCCAAGAAATAGTACCAAAAGAAAAAATAGTAAAAGATGCAGCGAAGCGGGAATGAGAAATTTTCGAGATCAGAGAAATTATCATTATACGCTCGGAATTTTGCGAAACACTTAGATAGTTTTTTCAATACAAATTTTTATTTGATTTAAAATGATTAATTTTAATCTCGAGATTTTTCGCTTCTTTTATCTCTTCCTTAATCGTTTATCTTGCTTTTTTGTCTATTTACCCTTATTTCCTACAAAAATATTGAATTATTAAAATAAAGGTCACTGCGTTTCTTTTCCCAAAATTTGATTTCTAATTTGAGCTTTACATTTTCCTTTTGGAAATAAATCCAAACGCATTATTAAAAAAAATGTTAGTTACTTTATATAATTGCAGTACTATTATATTAAATTAATTGACACTTTTTCAGTGGATGCAATCTTATGAAAGTATGGGCGTCGTAGCAGCTTCCATATCTGTTGACACATTCTTCCTTTTAAGTGGATTGCTACTCTCTTACATTTTCTTCCGCCGAACTGACAATAGTAAGTCAAAGAAAACCGTAAAGTTGATTATCAAATAATCTATTTCTTTGTGAAATTAAAAATAATTTGTTAACCTTTTAGAATCACTTCGAGACATCCCCATGATGTATGTCCATCGCTTCCTGCGACTTACTCCGGTGTTGATTATGACGATGCTGATACAAATAACTATTTTCGCTAAAGTTGGACGAGGACCATTTTGGGAACCATTAAATTATAACATCGATTACTGTAGGGAATATTGGTGGAGCATGATCCTCTACGTACAAAACTACGTTAATCCTGACCACATGGTAAGAAGAAAATATTATTAAAGTAGATCTAAAATCCAAATTTATACCCAATTGAAATTCAGCTTCACTCCATGGTTTCTGATTCATACAGTTTTAAAGAATTTGTGCACATAGAAAAACAAGTTCTCATAGTACAAGTACATAAGTACTCATAGTTCAAAAAAAGGTAGACTGACTTTGTGTGGAAGAAAAATGAACCAAGATGATGAGTGGGAGCAGGAGAAGAGTGGCTAATGCTAATTGTCAACGGAGAGCACCGGAGGAAAGGGTCAAATTTTGACCTAGAATAAAGCTCCGTTTATTATTTGATTATTCATACCAAGATAAAATGATTGATGAATGTATATTGTTGAGAGTGTTCCATCAACTCGATGATGCCACGAGCCTTTAATATTCTGTATAGAATTGTGTTTATCGTTTTTATCAATGTTTAATTGGATAATGTTTTACATATTCATTGGAACTTCAATGTTTTGTTTTTATTTATAGTGTTTGAGTCAAACGTGGTATCTGTCCGTAGACATGCAGCTGTTTATACTGTCTCCACTCCTCCTGTTTCCAATTTTGAAGAACGTTAAGATTGGAATGGCCTGGACTGGTGCGTGGATAGTAGCCTCACTTGTTACAGTGTTCACAATATGTTACATTAATGATTGGTATGGAGCCTCATACGCGTAAGTTGAATAAATTTTCATTAAAAAATTCATTATGAACACAATATCATGCAGAATGCTTGCTTCATCCAGAATTTTTTTTTTTTGTAAAAATGGTTTTCCCTTAATGCAATTTTTAGCAACTACAATCACTGAGAAATCATTGTTTATCATAGTAACCAAACCGAAATATACACATTGTTACTTCTGTGCTTCTGGTATTTTGTTCCTGTCGATAGATTCACATCTTGACATTTATTATTTATACGCTTAACGCAGATGCGTGAAAAATCTCGGATAAATTGAATTATCGACAAATCAGTTCTAATTTTGAAAACGGCAATTAAAATATATATATTTTTTAAACATAATAGTATTTAATACATATAGGTTACATCACTATCGCTTGTCTGAATTCTCGAAACAAACTATTCCAATTTTGAAAATGATGACCCTTACTTTAAATGCAAAAGTCCTATTGTTTATTGAACCGGAGCTACCGACAACGAATATTAATAAATAAATAAACAAATAAAAACTCGCAACACGTAAAAAACTTGGCTTACTTATTCTATAAATAGCCACTATTCATAGGTTCAAGTGCCGAATAGTAAACTCAGTCTTTTTGTATAAATATATCGTGTATAATTGATCGAAAATCTACGTTTTGGTATGGATTAGCTATGAGGAGGATGGTGAAATACCCCCAGAGTCTAAAAAGAAAACCAAAAACATGCTTTACAATTTTAGAAATCGTGATTAAAATAATTATTGAAATTTAAACATTTTGAATGCAAACTTAATAAGTTTTAAAAATTGCTCACCATATGATCTAACTCATTAAAAAACTACAGTGAAAAAAAAAAAAAAACAATAAAAATACGAACATTTTTTATTTGACAAATGTATTATTAACGTTATTGTCAACTCACTTTTTGTCGTTTCATGTAAAAATAATCAATAAAAATTTTTAATTGGCGCCATCTGTGAATGCGAAAATTATAACGTAGGTTTCGTTTAATCTCATTAAAAATAATTCATAATGTGCTCGTTCGTAGATGGCGGAAATTTAATTATTTTTGGAAAGAACCCTCTCTGCGTTAGACCCGCGCAACTATATAAGCAATAATATTTCGACTGTTTATACATAACAATTTAAAATGTGTAGGTAGGTACGTAAATAAAAAAAAACTATATATATTTAATTATTTCTACGTATTACAGTATTTACCTATTAATTAACATTTTTACATAATAGATCAATTTTGAAAACATTTTTACATAATGTATTTTGCAATTTTATTATGTTGTGTGTAGGTTTGTGAAGGTGAAACTGTGGATAGGTATTGTTGTACACATGTTTCGTGAACACCTCACTAGGAGAACCTGTGCTGAGGTTTTTCCGTGTTTATTTATGTTTATGTGTGACAAATATGTATATATTTCATTCTTATATTTTCGGTAGATATTATTGCCTTGTTTATTACTTTCCAAGCTGTTGATCGCAGTTTGATTCTCGGCCGTGGCATTTTTTTGTTTTAATTTTTATTTTGATTTTTGTTCATATTTATTCACTTTATTTTAAGGTTAAAAAATGCTGATTTATTTTCTTTAAAGTTAATGGAACAAAACGTTAAATTTATAAAAAGAAATGATTTTTCGCCAAGTAAATATTGTAAACAATTCGATCACTTACTTTGTATTCGTTTCAAAGAATGAGATAATATAATATAATCATTATGTTTCCAGTACTAAGGTTTTTCAAAATGTCACACAATAAATTGTTAAAATTTAAATATAATATAATATAACGCACGTAAAACTTATTTCCACTTAATTTGTTTTTGAACGTAACCGTTGAATCTGTTGAAGCCATTTTCGGACTGGAATAAATGTTTTTTTTTATCTACTACTAGTAGCCAAATAACGAAATAGCTTGAAATCCAATCTTCATAGACAACATGGCAACATATATGGAAAAAACTAGAAAATTAAAAAAAAGGCAATTAGAAAACTGTAGATAAAGAAACATTAGTACCAGTCTTAAGACAGTTTTAACAGCTTGAAACTGGTTACAGTCAAGAACAAATTAAGTGAAAATAAGTATAAATTGTGTTTCATTATATTATTATAATGGAATTCCACAACGAAATAATAGTATCAAAAATAATTTTTATATACTTTTTTACTAAATCAAAAAAAAAGATTTTTACAAAGTACTAAACGAGTACACTGTACACATAATTAATACAAAGTATTTTAATAATACATTTTGTTCTCCTGAAGGTACCTACAAATTAGTTTTCTAGGAGGTACTCACAAAATAAAGTAACGTTCTACCAGAAAGTAAAACTGTCGATCACCTTTAACATTAGCGTCTTTATACCAGAGCAATGTAACTAGGGACAAGTTCCATGCCAAATGAGAATAAAGTCAACTCAACACCTTCTTGAAAACTCAATAAATGCTATGAAAAAAAAAATTGAAATAAGCCGATAATCCTAACCTAACGTAACCTATTTAACCAAATTTTAATATAGAATATACATTTTTTTATCACTCTAAATGACTTATCTGAGATGATTCCCCTAGGGAATGAAACCAACTCAGAAACAACCCAGAACTCAGAAACTCAGAACCCAACTGTTTCTTACTATCGTGGTACGAAAGCACAACTCGATGGAATTTGCAGGAAAACACTTCTTGTTATTCTTCAACACAATTTATTAAATAAAAATACAATACTGGTGACAATAGTGATCTCCAAGACCCCACCACACCGACAAATATCGAAGGCTTTATTTCCCTCGATATCTCAACACTCCACTGAAGACAGGCACCCATGTACCCCTCAGATCAGAGATTGATTACAACACTCTACTGGAGAAAGGCACCTATATGTACCCCCCATGCTCGAGTTTGATTAAATAACTCCGAAGGTACAACATGTACCTTCCCGTTTCACCGTCAAAACAATACTAACTCTCCATATCAACATCGCTATTATTTAAAGTAAACATGGTACATAAAAAAATGGTGAGAAAATGATATTTTAGCAGTTCCCACACTAATTTTAAAATCTAACTTACAGACAATAATAAAACAATTACCTAAAAGTCGGCCCTAGAGGCCTACCAATAAAAATACATCTTAATATTACAGGGATTAACAAATATTGCAAAATTTTATTACTTTTTTTACTTGGCTAAAGCCGACGGCGCATTTATCCTTGAGGGTGACACTTCTCCTAGGGAGTGTCATAAACATAAGTAGGTGTTGTTTGAGGGTACTTATTCAAAGTACCGACTTTACAAATAATAAAAGAATTTGTCCCAAATTTGCAAGGGAATGCATTTATATGATACCAGCCATATTATTCAAGGTTTGGGCCTTATTCATGAAACCGTGAGATAATATTTTGTTTGCACATTTTGCACATTTTAAAAGGAGAAACTACGCGTAACTTAAATGACTAAAATAAAATGAATATTATAAATGATATTATTTTACAGACTAAATGTATTAAATCGCATTCTAGGAACAAACACCAACTTAGCAACAACTCAGATCAACCCCTAGGGATAAATCTTTTTTACCGCATATTATTATCTTATTGTAAATGCGAGGGTTAACAGTTGTTAAATGTTATGTTTTTAGAGATCCAAATGCTTCCACCCGACAACTCGAATCGTATTTCCCAACCCACATGAGAGCCACCCCGTGGCTGATAGGAATAGTGGCTGGATATTACTTCAGGGTTTACAATCTACGAGAAATCAAAATGAATAAGGTAGCTACTTATTTATTAAACTTCCGAGGTTTTTCTTCTCAACATCATCGCGAGCATTATTCCTACAGGTTTGCCAATATACATTAGAACTGACTCTATGTAGGTGCCGACTAACGAATACATAATGTTTCGTTTTAATTTTGCTTTAAATTTGGGAGGCGGGTAAGGGTTACCATTGGTTTGGTGTCTTAGAAGGGGAGCATGGGGTGAGGTTTGTCTAGGTCCTAAAGAAACCCTCCACACAGTATCCTATGACAGGTTCTGAGGGAAAATTCCTGTGGGAACTAATGTAAAAAAAAATACAACAATAATGTAAAATTACAAAAGTTTTTTTAAAGGAATTGGAATAAATAATAAATAAGAACATTTCACCATCTGCCGGAGCCGGAAAAACCACATTTTTAAATTTTATTGAAGGCTTTTAGGATATAACATTTTCGCATTTATTTTATCCGGTAATCTCTGTTTCCTCTGAATTTTTCTGTACAATGAAAATGCTTCTGTCAACATTTTTAAATTTTTTAAGACAAACATTCCCGGATTACGAATAACCCAACAATGTTTGAAAATCTCCTACTACCACAACAGAAAGCCTAAAATGTTGCTTGTGTTGTGATGGAGGACTTAGCCAGCTGAGGAATAGAACACGCGACGCCCGGGTGGGACCAAAACGCGATGCCCACTCAACCACTGACCGGTCAGTGACCGAATTCTATCGAGACATCCCAGTCAAAATGGAAACATTTTTTGATTTTGTCATGAACCTAAATACCACGCATTGTCAAATAGCGGTAGTTATCTTTGTGACATAGTAAAAGATTTTAACTGCAATCATAATATACCGGTCTTTACAAGGAAATAAAAAAATATTTCTGATCATTGAAACAGGTTTAACTGATTTTTGTTTGTTTTTAAACAGATTGTTGTTTGCATTTTATGGATGGTAAGTTTGGCAATGATGTTGGCCATAGTATTTGGAATGCAACCACTATCGCAACTGACGCACGAGTTCTCTCACATCGCTGACACCACGTATCTGGCCTTCAGTAGGACCGCCTGGGCCTTGTCGGTGCTTTGGGTCATTTTTGCCTGTGCTTATGGATATGGGGGTAAGATCTTCGAGACCACATTATATAACTTTATTCACGAGAAATTCTGGTAAACGGAGGCCACTTTCTGATATCATTTTGATATAAAATTGATTAATGAAATCAGTGTCGTACATTCCTGAACCTTGACACGATATTAGGCACGAATTTAACTTGAACAGGCTGTTTGAAAAGTTGTAAAAGTAATGATGTTACTTAACACATTGTTTGCGGGAGACATTTAAATGCGTCTTTGCATACTGTTGGTAAAGAGCGGGAGACGCTTAAAAGCGTTTTTTGTACTTGTACACTATTGGTAAAGCGCGGGAGACACCAGAACGCGTTGCACAATTAGAGTAACAATATATTACGAGAAACGTATGATGTTGGCTACTCTGTAAAGCAAAAATTAGGCGTCAGCTCTCGTGAGACGTGTACTAGGTAGCCGGCAATTCGTGGAATTAGGGTCGGGTGGCCGACTGTGATCATAAATCATGCACTTGAAATACAATAGCTGTAAGATAAACATTTTGTTTTTTAATCTTCACATTTCTTCAGAGTTATAGCGATATTGTTTCGTTCAAGACTTTCTCTATTTTCGTTTCTGACTATGACTTAATCGACAAAACGACAAAAGTGCAGTTTTTTCAAAAATTTTAAATTTAAACTTATATATCATAATTGTTTAAGTAAAAAATATAAAAATTTGTTACAATATCTTAATAAAAGATTTCAAATAAGATAAAATACTGAAAATTTGATTTAAATTTGATCAATAGTTCAGAAGTTATAGCTATTTTACATGAGACGTAATTTTGCGCGCAAACCTAATAAAAATTGCCCGTTTTACGGCGTAGATTGACTAAAAAAAAACCCGCAAACATTGTGTTAATAATAAAATTTGTTTTGACAAATTGAAAAGTAGCATGAATATTCTTTGAAATAATGAAATAAAATAATGTATGTAAAAAATTAAATTTATTGAGTAAAGATGAATCTAATGGGTGCAAAAGTTAGTTTACTCTAAATGTGGGTTTGTATTATAGGCCCTCAATTATTTAAATAAAAAAATATTATATCCCAAGGTGTGGACCAAACTCGAAGAATATTTAATAATAATAATAATAATAATAATAATAAGTTTTATTCCAGGATGTGGGGAGGATAGTGCAATTCCACACGTCCCATATGATTGTACATATTTATATAATATATTTTATAACATTTTAAAACAACAGATTTTTTTTTTTTTTTTTTTAACATAGAATAGGAAAAAAAAAAACAAAATAAAAAAAAAATATATTTATATATATAAAAATTAAATATAAAAAAATAAATAACTAATCAATTCTATTCTTCAAGCTCGGGCCCAGCGCTCACTCAGGAGTGGGGTTTGGTGCTGAAACGCTGCGGTCACCACTGCATTGTCGGAAGCCATTAGCCGCATCCTGGCTCCAGTGACCCGATGTCTCTTTAGACCGGCGAATCCGTGCAGTCCTAGTTCAGTGAACATTGTCGATGCACTGCTATATCTTCTGAATCCAAATATAATTCTACATGCATCATTATATTGGATCCGGAGTCGTTCCATCGAGGTGGTTCGGTAGTTACACCAAGTTTCGCATGTATATAGATTAGTGCAAAATGCATTGAACAATGTTTTTTTTACATGGTTACTGCATTGGAAAAATCTTCGGGCAATCATATTGGACAATACACTGACACTTCTCCTCTGTCGTTCAATATCACCATCATCCGAGAGGTCTTCAGTGATGATGTGACCCAAGTATTTTACACTCGTTGATATACTTATGTTTTCCTCATTGAGTTGTAGGGGGAGCATCTTCTCGAGAGTTTTTCCATGGTGGAATGCGATTAGTTCCGTCTTCTTGGGGTTGTACATCATGTGGTGGTCATTTGCATATTCTTCACAGATTTTTAATAGAATTCTCAACCCTTTGATCGACGGAGCTAAGAGAATCATGTCGTCCGCATAGCTAATGTGATTTAGGCACAGATTATTGATACGGCAGCCTGCTCTGGTGTCCAGGCGATTAGATGATTCATCCATGTAAACATTAAACAGGATTGGGGACATACACCCTCCTTGCCTTACTCCTGATCGCAAGTATATCGGTTGGGAGTACGTACTTGCCCACCGTACAACGTTTTCCTGCTGGGAGTGCCATCGGGATAGTGTGTTGATATACATGGTAGGTATATTTCTAGCTTTCAATTTCTCCCATAAGGTTTCGTGACAGACCCTGTCGAACGCTTTACTTAGATCTAAGAAGCAACCGTAAACAGTAGTTTTTCGTTTCTTGTAAAATTCTATTACTTGCTTTGCAGAGTAGATTGCCATATTAGTGGATAATCTGTTCTTAAAGCCCATCTGATTGTCTTTAGAATTGAGTTTACCTTCTATTTCAGTCAGAATTACCCTTTCAAATAGCCTTGCAATTATAGTTGCCAGGGATATTGGCCGGTAATTGCTTGAGTTGGTCATGTCGGGCTGTCCCGATTTCAGGATCGGGGTTATAATGGTTTTTGTCATTGCACTCGGTAAATGGTTGTGATTGAGAATTGCGTTGAACAGAATATTTAGTAGTTTAGGTATGTATCTACCTCCATACCTTATATGTTCAATACTTAAACTATCGTGTCCCGGAGATTTACCGGCCTTAGTAGCTTTGATGGCCTTCATTATATTATTTTCAGAGAGTTTGACATTTTGTCCATCATATTCCTTGATATCAGGAGCAGTCGGTGCTTCGTTTCCAGAAATATCTGCAAAGGTTCTTCTAAATGTCCTGGCTATTTCCTCCATATTTGTGGACCCGTCAATTTGGCTGGCGATTCGAGCGTGTGGCATGATCAGGTTGTTGCTTTTCTTCCAGAATTGAGCGAACTGTTTTTTGTCAAGCGATTTTACGATATCATCCATCTTTGTTTGTTCGGCAGAGCATTGGCAGTGTTTGAGGGCTCTTTTGAACTCCTTCCTTTTCTGTTTTCTTTCATCCGCAATGGGGCCACGGGATGGTCTCCCATTTTGAATCCACATCATCATCGCTGATCTGGATTTTTCGTAGTGTTCTTTGACTTTTTGATTCCACCCGGCAATATGACGATATGTTTTATGTCTGCTTTGATCGCTCTCACGATGAAATACAGTATTGGCAGCCTTTCTTAGGGCTTCTACAATATCTGTATACATATTATCCACGTTTTGTATGTGATCGCATTTTTCACATATAGAATCAGAGTTACATATGGATTCGGAGTGTCTTTGATAAGTTACACTGAGTAAATGCTTCTGCCACAGACGTATATTCATTAATTTTCTTGTTATTAATCCTTTGCCATATTATGTTATTAGGCTGTTGCGGTACATTAAAGACAGTTGCAGGTAGGTTTTCAGCAGCGATTACGCAAGATGTCGGCCGGTGATCAGACCAGTCAGTATCGTAGTGTATTTGCAGATTATGTATTTTGTCCTTGAGATTATTAGTGCATATACAATGATCGAGCCAGGAAGTGGTATTGTGTGCATCACTAATATATGTATATGTGTCGTTGGGTAGCCTTTCCATATCGATACAACTATAATTATTTTCAGTGTAAAAAATTGATAGTTCTTTCCCGAATACAGAAGATGGGTGAGCGTTGAAATCTCCCATCACGATAGTTTCAGAGTATTCGTTCTCTTGAATGATCGTGTGTATTTTGGACAGGTAGTTGGTGAAGTCGGTAAGGTTATCCGCATGACATACTGGCATGTAGACAGTCAATACACATATTATTCCTCCGTTGGTGGTTATCTGTATACCAGCAATGCGTTCATCTCCACATGGTATTACAGAAGCCTGCAGTTCATTCCTCCAAAGTGCCGCGACTCCTCCGTAGGGTCGTCCCCTTAGAGGTCCATTAGCTAAATCTACAGCAGACGTGCCCCATCCCTGAAAGTTCGGATGAATTTTGGATAGGTTAGATGTTTCGTTTTGTAATAGCCAAGTTTCTTGCAAAAGTATTACGTCATAGATATCGCACATATCTACAATAAAGTTAATGTTTCTTTTAAAGCTTTTACAGTTTATTGAGATTACCTTAATTTTGTTCCTTTCCATTGTATTTTTTTTCAATAAATTTTCGGAAAACAGTACCTATTGGCCAAAATTCTTTATTCATGTAGGTTTTAAAATCTTTATTCGGTATAGTCAACTTAAAGGATCCAAACTGTGTGGGATTTCGTTGTGTTATTTTTTCCACTTGGACGTTATTTCCTGTTATTTTACTATCAATAAAGTTCCGAATATTGTTCTCAGTTACGCTATTGTCGAACCTCGACACGTAGAGCGTTGTTTTTAGTTCAGCTATTTTGAGTGAGTTATCTGCCGCTGTGCCTGTTATATTTCTTGATCTACGTGGTTTTCTGGTAACAGTTTTGAAACCTTCAGTATTAGAGTTCGTTTTCTCTAGTTTATGCATATTTTTGTCGTATTGTGTGCGTGCATTTTGAGGTACTTCAAGATGTTGTGCCCATTTAAATCTTCTTATTTATGTAAACATTACCATGGTCGTACGTCAATTTTATACTAAATTATTATCAAGTGAAGACTAAAATTATTGAGTACCACATTACTTAAACGTAATAACAGAGTTTATTAAAGAAAGTTAAAAAGAATTATAAAATGGTAAACCAAGATGGAGATAATCCCGAATATATTATTATCCCCATAACACAGGGACATCCCTAGCATGGCGGATGAATTAACACAATTTTTTGTTCATTGTATAAACTTCTTTTAATAAATAAATAAAATAAATAAATAAATATGAATTCGTTTACGTGTTCCGTTGGTCCGCCACGTTCGACTTGATTCTTGGTGGCCGCAAGTCTCGACCACTATCCGACTTTCTTGCTTCAAAACTGATCATAGATATTTGTTGACCAGCAGCCCAGACCTCAACCTGTAGTAGTGATGGTCTCTTGAATATCGATCTAGGTAAGCAATTGGTAACTTGTAACGGCAATCGAGACACGATGTTTTAAACCGTTACAAAGATAGTTCAAGTTTAGTTCAGGAAAGAACATCTGCTACGATGACAACTAACACTATAACATTGTCCAAAACATTGACTAGAAGAAGAAAGCGCAACATGGCATAAAAATCCAAACAGTTATTACGATAATAGGTACTTCTGGCGTGAAAATCTCAAATCACATCTGAAGTCCTCCTGACCATATATAGTACATAAATGGTTTACTCAATTCTAGAGGTCAATAGTGGCAGCCGTTTGGGTGAAGTATCTATCTGAAGAAGAGAACTCTAGTTTTACTGTTCAGATTTAGACAAGTCCCTGAAAAGCGTAGAATTAAGAGAAAACGAACCAAAACAGGAAATTAGTGTTTTTAAAATGTTTTATCGACAATAACAATTATCCT
The DNA here is from genome assembly GCA_936435175.1 of Glyphotaelius pellucidus. Taxonomy (NCBI): domain Eukaryota; kingdom Metazoa; phylum Arthropoda; class Insecta; order Trichoptera; family Limnephilidae; genus Glyphotaelius; species Glyphotaelius pellucidus. Next base: position 27,858,230 of record OW386547.1, read on the forward strand.
AGAAAGATCTTTTTCAGATTTTTCAAAATGCGACACACCCGGAAGATATCTTTGTTTCATTCTAATGAAATGCGTTAACTAAAATATTAATAAACTTGTTTTATTTTTTAACTAATTTTTAATGATTGTAATGTATTGTTTGTTTCAGGTCCTGTGAACTGGTTCCTCAGTTTGAGGCTCTGGGAATTCCTGGCTCGTCTCTCCTACTCCATGTATCTCATACATTACATGCTAATAAAGTTCATTATATCGAGTTCTAAAACGATTTCTTATTTCAATCACGTCACACGGGTAATTAAATCATTCAATTATTTTCATAAATAAGAAACTTTTAGTAAAAATACACGTACATAATATTAAAATTGACGGTCCCGAAGAACAACGTAAGGTCTGTTAAAAATTGAAAATCGTTGTGTTGGCTTATTTTGTTGATTTATAAGTCTGTGCTTTCGGAATTTTGAATAAAATTAAATGAAGTGCAAAATATTAAAACAAAATTTCTTGATCTCAAAAAACAGTAAAATTGCAGATATAAAACTTTAAATAGCTCTTCTACAGAATTACAAAAACGCACAACTGACATTATCCTTGGAATCCTTCAAATGATTTATTTAAAATAAACTTTTTTCTTTTCTAGATCCATGAAACATTTGGAGATCTTTTGGTGACGATTGTGGTTTCATATTTCATGGTTTTAGCTTTTGAATCTCCGGTTACAATTTTGGAAAAAGTGTTGCTTGGAAACGGTAAGCATAAAACTCTAAAGTCAATATTAGTCATGGTTTATCACTGAATTGATAAATATTGATTGATGAGTGTTGGAGCTGAAATTAAAACCTTAATAATTACTCCATGACCTAATTTCCAATATTATTTTTTTCAGAAAAAAAGAAGAATTCTCGAGAAAAATTAGTGGCGAACCCACAAAAAATGGCTCTTTCGGAAGAAAAACCTAACATTGTGATATCCAGCTAGAATTATATTTTTGTTTTCATTGTTTCGAAAAACGGAGTAGGATCGGACCCCTCTGACTGATACTCGAGGGTCTTACCCATCGGGATACCAAACACCTCAGAATAGAAGACAATATCAGTATTCTGTGCTAATACTGTGTTTAAAAACCAGTGATTGATATTGAGTAATTCGTATTATAATAATTTCTTTTTATTGTTTTGAAATAAGAACTGTTTTAATATTATTTATTTTTTTAATAAATGATGGTAATAAAATGTGCGTTTTATCTCTAGTGCCACATTTCGTAAAAAAAAAGTTTTTTTTAACATTCTCCGCACAGGAAGTTCTGAGGAAAATATTATCCCTCGGGGCTTATATCATCTGTGTTTATGCTGTGTGGAAGGTCTTTTTGAGGAGAGGAACTGAACATGGGTCACATGAGACCCATGTTGTAGGACAAAGGAAACAAAGAGGCCGATAAATCATTCCACAACCGAGCTATTGAACTCAGAACGAGTATGTTGGGCGCGCGTTTGGCGTGTTTCCCGACTATGCACCGGTTTCGAAGGAATCATGACGATAGCTCCATTGAAATACCGGTAGAGCAAGGACAGCCTACTTATCTAACGCCTGTAAAGATTGCAATCCACTTGTTAAGATAGCGGAATCTTTCAAAAGTACCGCCGCCCGTTTCTGCACAGGGTCAAGGATTTTTTTCAGATATTTTTGGGCTTCAGACCAGAGATGGCTGCCATCGTATGTACAGTACGTACAGTATGCCCAGCTTCTGAGACGCAAACTTGACTCTGTGCAGTAACTTGTCTTGAATTTAAAGTTACACCAAGCATGTCAATTGCAGGCATTGATCGGGTCATTGAAACATTAAATTTGAATAGGTTATTCTAACCCCAAGAGAAAATCTCTCGAGGTAACCGTCCATTCTTTGCTTCAAACCTCTCGAGCTGTAGGAGTTTTTGCACCCTTTGGGGGCCTGTCAAACAAAAAGCTATAATGGACTGTACTGTCACCTGCTGAACGATGAATTGGTGCATGCAACAAAATGTCATTATGTGCAATAAAAACAAAGTCAAAGACGACCGATTCCTGTGGGACTCCAGCATTTATTGAATGTGAAGAGGTGAAACCATCAGCAACAATCTAAATCAACATCTCTTTAAAAAGTCGACAATCCACGTAGACAACGAAGCGGGAAGTCTGTGGTCCTAACATCAATGTGTGACAATGTGTGATCTTTGAACCATGTATGACATCTAGTTGACGATTTGGGGGCTTTTTGAAATTTTCTTGAGTTGAGGTTCTCAGTTGTGCTTGAGAGGCTTAAAAAAATTATGTTTTCACTTCTTCAAATACAGCAAACTTATTTTGTGGCACTATTTTAATTCAAAATTAATTAACCTTTTAATTTCTAAACGATCGTAATGACTTTTATGTTTTCACACGCAATTGTGCTAATTATTATTACGCGGTTATTTAACCAGAAAATGTTGGCAAATATTATAAATTAGGACAAATGGATTAAAAATAATGAAAAATAATTTAGGGTTTTGTTGCTTTCTGGGACATCTGTTTTAAGCACCGCGAAGTTATTGGTCAGTGTTTTAAAAAAGTTTTTATTTCGATTGTTGCGCATTCAGAGCATGCAGACTGCAGACTCTGTCACACATCGAAAAGGATCACCAGTCTAATGCTGTGAAATGTGTATGTATAACTGACGCTAGAGCTAGAGTCTTTGTTCAAGGAGGTATGGAAAAAAGATTCGGAATATCACGGATTGATTTATTGAAAGCAAATACACCGTCATCATTATCGATTATAAATTAATGTAGACACGAAACTACGAAACTTCGGGGGGGGGGGGGGGGGGACCCGATGGTTGATCCCCAGACTGTTGGCCCCCCGAAATTATAATTATTATAAAATTATACTTTTTTAATGGATTATTTACCAATTTCAAACCGAAAAACCACTTCAAAATTACCTTTAATAATAAGTTGATATCGAACGAACTTATTTATCAATTTACAGAATTAACAGCATCTATTTCTTGTACTCATACGCTGGTATTCACACTACACACAATATAGACAAGTATTTTTTTCCCTGACGCATTTGAATGAAAATATGTTTTACAAGTATTTAACCGGTCAGTGGCTGTGTGGTCATCGAGTTCCAGAGACGCTGTGGTTTAGCTTGCTCAGAATGATCAGTCAATCTTTTCATTCCAGCATTCTGATCTTTGGGAATTTATTTTGCTCACATACTGGTTTTGAGCAAGGATCCACTTATATCTTGAAGTTACCGCAGAGTTTTTCCTGTATGACCTCTCTAATTTCTGTATAAGTCTCTTCTGATTTCGGTACTCATCATCAAACCAGCCGTCAGACTTTCGAATTTTAAGTGTTTTTGACGTTGTCGGAGCATATTTATTTAATAGAAATAAAAGTGTTGTATACGTCTCGACAAGTTTTTTTGGTGTCTTTTTTCCCCAAAAATTGGCTGTACATAATAGTTAGGTCTAAAGTTCTTCCAGAATCTATACATCTATGTTATTCATATTATCCAGAGATACTGGATAATGAAGATCTTGGTTTTAATGCAGTGGGAAGATCTCGGTACGATCACTGTAAAGTTGATTCATGCTTTCAGATTTTAAAAAAATGCCAACCTTTTTCGAAGCCAGATAACCTTACCTTCTTTAATTCGCTGCTAAGATTATCTAGAGATAGTTTTCGATTTCCCAGAATCTATATATATACATGTTATTCATATTATCCAGAAATACTGGATAATGAAGATCTTGGTTTTAATGCAGTGGGAAGACCTCGGTACGATCATTGTAAAGTTGATTCATGCTTTCAGAATTAAAAAAAAATGCCAACCTTTTTCGAAGCCAGATAACCTTACCTTCTTTAATTCGCTGCTAGGATTATCGAGGGATAGTTTTCGATTTCCCAGAATCTATACATACATGTTATTCATATTATCCAGAGATACTGGATAATGAAGATCTTGGTTTTAATGCAGTGGGAAGGCCTCGGTACGATCATTGTAAAGTTGATTCATGCTTTCAGATTAAAAAAAAAATGCCAACCTTTTTCGAAGCCAGATAACCTTCCCTTCTTTAATTCGCTGCTAGGATTATCTAGGGATAGTTTTCGTGAACTCTTGTTCCACTTATATAATTATGTTCTAATTATCGCTATCTTCTTGAATTCCTTGGACGGTGTTTTTCGTTATCGTATCAAACACGTTAATAATTGTTGCGTTATCTGCTCTGATTATTCCACACATGCATAAAAAAAACATTACATTGGTCATCATCAACTGAATTATAATAATACGCCAGTATTTATTAAATCGTTCAGCGGTGTGTAGGGTTGAATATAGCGGAGCCATGGCTAATATTAGGCCCCGTGGGCTCAAAAGAAGTGCCTTTATTGTTGTATTTTTAGCATGGGTTTCACAATGTTATGCGGTCGAATTTTCTGAAATAGATTTTTTCGAAGAGTTGAACGGGTTCGTCAAAAATGGACTTTTGAATCAAATTGCGAAAAGCATTCCAGAAGATAAAGGGGATATGGCGTTTTGTGTAGAGGATTTGTTACAGTGGTCTATAGACTTGAGGTCTTTAAAAGGGTGGGCAATAGCAAGTAAGTAGACATATTTTTAAATAAATAAAACCTTTCAATCGAACCATTTGTCCTTTTTTTATCCTTGATTTTACACACCCCACCGAAGGGTAATGTTTTTTTGTCGTGTAGGTAGGTATTCGTTTTATACCGGGGTGGTTAAAAAAATATATTATGGTAGACATATGTTATTCAGAATATCTTATTTTCTGGCACCATTTTAATTCAAAATTTAAAAAAAAATTGTATAACCACATTTATTGATTAAAAAACCAACTTGTTTCGTAAGCAATACTCACTTCATCAGGGTTTACCTAAAACTATAACAAACATAGATTTAAAGGATAGTATTTAAAAATATTTTTTTGATTATTTATAATATTAAGGTTCATCTTTTCAATCTTACAGCCCTGATGAAGCCTTTTCATTCTTACAGCTAATTGCTTACGAATATGTTGGTTTTTAAACAATAAATGTGGTAATATTAAATTTATTTTGAATTTGAATTTCTCTTTATATATTTTTCAATATATTGTTGAGATTCTACAGATTGTTAACTCTTATATACAAGATTCTAGAAATCGTTTTGCTTGTTTCTTATTCAGACTTCATACCTAAAGATATTAATGCCAAATAATATGTAGATAATCAATTTGGGAGGCGGGAATGGGTACCGCCACCTCGGGAACCATTTATTGGATAACCAACACCTCTGCCGTAGGTCACCCCAAGTGGTTCGCTACGTTTGGTGAATTAGCAGGGGTGCCCGGTTCATGGGGTGAAGTTTATCTGGATCTGGTGGCGGATGACCTGGACACTTTTTCCTTCCCAAAACTTACTCTCCTTCCTTTCATAAAAAATACCTTTCAATAAGCATCTCCAAAGATGATAAACGCCCTGAGAAAAATTATTTTTCTCAGGGTCTCTACAGGGCCTCCTGTGTAGAGTTAATTTAAAAATAAAAAACATTGAAGTATGGCTACGATTTCAGATATCTTAGTACTTTAAACAATAATTTTATCTTTAACCGCATATTACTTTTTTTATTAATTAGTGATTTATGATGTAGTCCCCATGAGATTTGACAAAAATAACTATTTTTTTTATTTTTATTTTTTTATTTAATATAGATATATAAGTGTACAGTGGTGTTCTATAAAATTCCATATCGGTACAGAAATTATTTAAAATTGCTTTCTCACCAAAGAATAAGCTATATTTTTGAAAAATTACGATTCCAATTATAAAAACTATTAAAATAAATATAGGTAGGTAACCTGCGTTAAAAAAAATGACCGAGAAGATCGCACGTGACAAAATTTCGAAGTTCCTTCAGGTGAAACTTTTTGCATAATGTGGTTGAATATCATAAATATAAACTTAATTCCAGTGTTGGACGCGTCAGGTCGGCCACCCTCTGGTATTTTGAAAGGTAATATCAACAGCGTAGGGATGTTTGAGGAGTGCCTAAGTATCAATCACCAGAGGGATGACTCCAGGAGCATCAAGGGGAAGTACTGCATGGCCAGGATACCACTTCCCAGTTATCTTTTCGGAAGAAAGGAAAATATGTTAGCATCTCACTACGCACGAATGCTAAGGAATCCAGGAGTTAACCAAAGGTAAGGAAAATCTTAAATCCGAAATTATAATGAAAATGTTGAACATTGTATGATGATGGTTGACTTATAAATAAATTTTTGATTACTTGGTTAGTAAGCAAACGCAAAAGATATATCAGAAAACAACATAAATGATTTAAGGGGTTAAATACAGTCAGAAGGCTCAAAAAAGGGATTTTTCAAGATTTTTTCCTGAGAAGACTTAAATTTATTAACGTCAAAATTTGTACACATATTATGGTAACTTTTAAGAGTATTTTAAGGATTTTGATTTGTAAAAATAATAATTTTGAAAGCTGCTATAGCTGATCTTCAGAAGCTCCTCTTAAAAAGGCATATTGCGGTGACCATCATATCTCTGGACTGGATTTAAAATGAAAAAACCAAATGAATTTCGTTATAATAATAAATATTCCTCTAATCAATCCAAGTATTGAGCAAAATAAATTGTTTTGACAAAATGGCAGCTTCTAAAAATAAAATCGACTTTTTGGCAAAATTTTGGCCTTATATTGTTTGTAAAAAAATATGTATTTATGGGTGAGATCAGGCTTTCGATCAATAACTGTAAAATATATTTTTAAAGTTTGTGTTCAAATTTGAGACTAATCGGAGCAGCCGTTTCCGAGTAATCTTGTTCACCGACTTCAAAAACACAGTTATGAGAAAAACGCGTTTAAAGTTTGCCTCCTACCTTCAAATGCTCTGACACTTCTTTACAAATAAGCGTGTAACTTCGAAAATAATCCCCAGATTGACTTGAATTTTTTTTTTTGTGTACATTTAAATTTTTTTTATTTATTGAATACATTGGTACAGAGGTTACATGTTTTTATATATTAAATAAAGTTTTTCTTTAAAAAATACATTAATTAATGAGTATTACACCTTTTTTTAGAGCAGAGCTCGAGTAAAAAAGGCGGAGAAACCGAATGTAAAGCACAATTTAATAAAGAAAAAAATAGTAATTTTTTTTATGTGTAAAACAAAAGATAGGAATTTAACAGTGAAATAAGAAAAAAAGGTCATATATGTAAGTATACACATACACAAAAAGGTCATATATGTAAGTATACACATACACACACATGCCTACATATATACACATATATGCACATTACGAAAATGAAATAATAAAAAATCGATTTCTTGAAAATTCCAACTGTTTATAGCCCCTTAACTCTATTATCAGTGTATTGTTGGCACGGAGCCGGGACTGTTGACAAGACGTGTCACGAAATAAAATACTCTCTCCCAAATCCTTAGAATATTCTGGAATCTTGGTTTTAGACTAAACTGATCTCACAGAAAATGTATACTTCTTAATTGGCTAATGGACAAAAGTTCCAACTGCCCGAAGCCAGAGAGCGACGCCAAAATTAAGATGTCTTGGAGAAAGGAAGAAAATTTGAAGGAGAAAGGATGAATTGTCAGTTTAAAATTTGTATTTTAATTTTCACAATATTAACTAAACAACTATCACGCCGTTAAACGCAGGGGCAGGTAGAGAAGACGGACCGCCCAACAACTCGGTCTTGGCACACATTCTTTGCTTCATTCACATTCATACATCGTCTCATACATACTCCTCTATTATTCGGATTCTTGACATTGCGCGACTCAAGTATCTGATTCACTTGATCGTGCCATGTCTTCCTCGGACATCCCCCGCCAACTTTTACCATTCACATTTGCGTCATATATCCCATTACACTATTTTCTTCGTTCATTCGCTCTACTTGCCCAAAACATCTGAGGGTCCATTCCTTAATCTTACTCATATTTCAATTTGGGAGGCGGGAATGGGTACCGCCGTAAAAAAAAAATACGCTTGCATTCTTTGCGGATCTCCACATCTCCATATTTACGCCTTAGGGATCTCACTTCAACAGCATTCAGTCTACTTGCATCCTTCCTCTGCCAGTTCCATGCCTTACCGCCATACATCAGGGTAGGTACCAACACTCCACTGTGGACTTCGCTTCGCTTCTTTTGACAGTTTTTTTTTATTGGCGCCAACGGCATTCAGTCCACCATTAATGGAGTTACCTGCATTTACCCTTCTTTCAATATATCTATTAGCCTTCCTATCATTCGTAAACATACTACCAAGATACACAAAACTCATCCACCTGCTCCAAGTTTTCATAATTTACAACTATATTGCACACTGTTTTCGTAATCTCTCTTTTAAACACCATGACTTTTGACTCACTTACATTCATCATTAACTCACCCTTCACAGCTACTTCGTTCATCTTAGACTTCACAATATGAATTATACTAAATGTATTAGCACACGCCGGAATCGGAATATGCCACCTATGGATCGCAGCCTAAAATGCCCTCGAGCGCTTTGATCGGCAATAATTGGTCATCAGTATTTCCATTGAAAATATTGTATTACTCATGGCGAAATTTAAAGATTTTTATTTAAGAATTTTTATTTAAAAAGAAAGATAAAAATGAATCAGATTTAATCTAAGTAGAATAATAAATACATACTGGAAAATTTGATAATACAAAAGATAAATAATGAATTTAAACAATGAAACTTAATTATGATAACACAATAATAACTACAATTGAGTTCATCAAATGGTGACCATATTGAGTTGATCATTTTATTACACTAGAAGTCAGTGGCTTTAATTGAAAATTAGGGATAACATATTTTGTTTTAAACCATATATGTATTATCTATAACACATGTAACTTAATTTTAGTAGTTTATTGTACTGCCCTGAAGAAGCTACGATTGTAGTGAAACCCGCATTAAGTATTAAAAATAAAAGTGGTGTTTACAAAGTTATTGTTTTTTTTTTAATTTGCAAAGTTATTGTTTTATTTTTTTAATGTCACGTCACAAAGAATCTGTTTCATATGAACAAACATATTTTATAGCCTGTTTCCGGAACAATAATTTAGTGCTGTGAAGAATTATTTCGTCTCTTTATTAAAAGCATTGATAAAATGAGATGAGAGAGCCTTCATACCCATTTGGAAAGTGATTCATAAGAAAAATATTAAGCAGATTAAATATTTGTAATATCTTTTAAATATTATATATATATATTATCTTTTTTTATCGATTTACTCCTATGTTTGTACACAAAGGATTATGAACCATTATGATTCATCTCATTGTCATGTAATATCTCAAAAATTTGCTTTATCGACGTAAAAGGTTTAAAAAATAAGTTTGAAAAGATTAACCAAGGAATCGTTTTAAATGAGATTCATTTATATTGGGGTCAGTGTGTCCAGGTAACAGACGTATGAATCCATCCCTCGATGCAAGTAGTTATAATCCATCCCTGCGGTGCAAGGCGATGTTCCAAGACAATACAGCAAGAGAAGTCAAAGGAACTCCCTCAATCATTCTCTCCCGATCCGGCCTATCATACAGCTGGTGGTTAGAAGCATCCGCCGCCAAGTCCCGCACAAACCGCACCCCATGAACCCGAGCACCCTTGCTTTGTTACCAAACGTAGCGAACCATTTGGGGTGACCTATGGTAAAGGTATTGGTCATCCAATAAATAGCTTTCTGGGCGGCGGTACCCATATCAGCCTACCAAATTGACTCCTGAATAATGCATCCAAAAAATATGATTTTTTACAATTTACATTTTTTGAAGTGAAAACTTCTTTTGCATCGTTGTGATTTGAAATTCGATAAAACGGAAACGAGCGACACTAAAAAGAGACAAACACGTATATATCTACAAGATTTAGGCTGCCAGAGAATGAGATAATCGGTGTCTTCTTTGTGAGATTCTTCGTAGCTTATCGGCCTCCTCGTTATGCGGTGCTTCGTAGAATAAAATGTAAAATAATTATTTTTTAACTTGGTAACAATATAATAATAATAACCCCTACAATAATTCCACTCCTCTTCATTCGTCTCATTTTCTCGAAATTTTCTGAAGGTTACACTTCTACCGCGTGTGAACTGCACACTTGTATTTTTTTTTCTACCTAATACTTACCTTAATATGTACACAAAATACTAGCTTCCATTGAAGAGCATTTTCCAACTACTTTACAGAGCTCAAAACCTCGGACCAGGAAACTTATACATTTACAACCTGGCAGTCTGTTTGCCAGCCTCCTGTAAGGCAAGCTTTGTGGAGCAAGCTCTTGTAGCCGCAGCTTCCGGTACGTCATTAACCATCGGACTTCCAGGGGAATTTTGCAGCGTTGATGAGCCTAGGCCATGGGATGCAGGAGAAATTGTTTCCGCGTAAGTAAAATATTCACAATCTCCTTGATTTGCAAATCAAAATAGAAATGAAGTTTATCGCCAAACCCTTCACACAGCATCTCCAAAGATGACATAGGCCCTGAAGGAAATTATTTTCCTCAAGGCCTCCTGTATGGAGCTCATGTAAAAAAAAAGATATCTCTGTGCTAATGTTAGCAAATTTTTTGTTAAACATTTTGGATTACCTAGTAAAAATTTAGGCACTTGAGAAGATATGATTCCTTTAGAGGTAATTTTTAACTTGATGAACGTTATTTTTTTCTAACAGAATCCTTAAAAAGCACTTCCAGAAGTCAAACACTTTAACTTACCATTACTTCTTTGCAGGATAACTCATCAAGTCTAACAAATATATTTTTGAGAAAAATTCATCCCTGATGATTTCTAAAATGCATGTTTTTTTCCAGAGTCGTGTTAGCCATGGTTGGATTATTGCTTGTCGTTGGCACATTATACGATGTGTGGTATCAGAAAGTTAAAAAAGGTAAACCAAGATCTGGAGAGAGCACTAATACAAAAATAGGGATACTAAAAAAAAATTACCTGATCCAAAATTATTAATATCAAACAATTTTAACTTTTAGGAGACCTTAAATCACAGAACTTTATACTGACTGCATTCTCCTTGTTCACAAATTCGAAGAGACTGACCACTCTCAGTAAGGACCCTGGACCACTAGCGTGTATCCATGGAATCAGAGTCCTGTCCATATCTTGGATTATTCTCGGACATCGTTATACCGACAATGGAACATTTCCCGTAGAAAACGTGCTTGACGTGTTTGCAGTAAGAGCATGATTTGTATTGAGTCTATAATAAATCTTAAAACATCTTAAACTATTGATTCCAGCTGGATTATAATAAATCCAACGAAAATGGCCATAATTGTTTATAATATTAATGTAAGAAGTCTTTCGTTACAATAAAGCTAGGTAAGACGTTTATGGCTAGCTGGAATGGACTAAGATACAAAACATGATCTAAGAAATTTGCCATGAATGAAATACGACACCGAGATCTTTAATGATTCTTTCATCCGAATATCCCGATTATCACTTGTGGGGATATTCTATTCTAGATTTTTTTTTTCATATTTCGATAGATTAGATATTCAAAAATATCTCCTCAAAAGGATTTTTCTAAATTTGAATTATTTTAAAAGTTATAGCCATTTAAGTGTCATGGAAATAGACAGAATCTAACTAGAATCAAAATAGAACAAAACTTTAAACGCCTTTTTCTCGAAACAACTTTTTTCGTTTGTCACAAAATATCAAGTTCTAATAAATCAATTATCTTGAAATTCGGCATGATTTTTTTTTATAAATCCCATATATTGGACTGTACTGATAAAGAATCTACATTTTTTTTTATTTTTCAAATGACCAGAAGGGCGGAAATCGTGACAAGATGAAAACGTTTTTTCCCCTCTACTTCAACAGCGTGTAACTTCGTGAAATATGAATATTTTATTTTTTTTGTGGATTTTAAAAATACAAAATAAGTAAATTATAAAAAAAAATATTGTAATTAAAATATAAATTTTTTTATAGACCGTCAAAAAACGCCCGAAATTTTGGCTTCTAGAATAGAATACCCCCTTAAACTGTATTATTTAGAAAGACATGTTTAACTTAATGATTCAGTATGATAACATCATAGTTTCACCACAGCTACTAAACACTAAGAGCCATTTATGTTTTAGTGGATGGAAACTTACGGCGGTATGACTCTGGTAGCATCAACCGTGACTGTTGACACCTTCTTACTCCTGAGTGGACTACTACTCTCCTACACTTTCTTCCGCCGAACTGATAACAGTAAGCCAGTTAATATCTTAATATAATATTGTAAATAACTTAAGCCAAAGTAATATCTCATGAAAGTATATTAAATGAAGGTTATTCGGAGATATTATCAACATTTATTTCTTTTTGACAACAATGGAACCAATGACAAACAACAAGGCTTGCCGTTCATACGTTAGAAATCTGTCTCCAACCTTGTTGTATGGCAAAGAGACGTCGATCTTGCAGATTGAAGATGACAGCTGACTGATTGCATTATAAATTGTAGTTTGCATAAAGATTTACGCAGAAAGGAAAAATGAGACAAGAAAAACATTTTTTTTATTTAACGCTCAAAGGGCAGACGCAGAGATAATTTTGAACTTTAGAAAGAAATAATAAAAACAAATTTACAACAGATCAAAAATGCACACAAGTTGTAAAATAACAAGAAACAAAGTCTGAAAAATACAGCCATTAGATAGGTTTACAAAAATACAAGGGTATTGTAATAAATATTTTACACGATCCCCAAATAAATAAAAAATTTGGTTGTCTGTAAAGTCGGTTTACGGAAGATAATTTTACGTGATAACGTCATAAGAAAACATTGATGAAAAATTGCATTGATGCGTCATAGGCTGGGCGCATACATCCGATTTTTCCATCCGATTGTCTGATGCGATTGCCTGATCAGACAACCGGAAGACCTTCGCGCCATACATTTCTTATAAAAGCCCGCACACATCCAATTCGAAAACCGGATCGGTAATAAAAATAGGCCACCCCCTTCCGGGCCGGCCGTCCGATCCGGTCCCACAACCGGATCGGATCGGACGAAAAAGGGCGTGGTCTCGGTTTTATTACCTTTCCGACTTTTTCTTTCGAATTGACAGGTGGCAAATGAGTATTGTTACCTAACTCCTCATCACCGCAGTAGAAACGTTTCAATGCCTATACAATAATTATATTATTTAATTTTTTTTAAACAGATAAATTTGTTAACAAGTTCGTGTAATTATTATTACCATAATGCTTGTCAGAAATAGCCTGACGGCTATTACTGATAACCACTAATTTGGAAGGCGGATATGAGCACCGCCGCCCCGAGAACCGTTTATTGGATAACCAACACCCCACCCCAAGTGGTTCGCTACGTTTGGTGACTTAGCAGAGGTGCACGGGTCCATGGGGTGAGGTTTGACTAAGACATGGCGGCCAATGCGTTTGCCCACCTATTGCATGGTGGGCCGGATCGAGAGAGATTGGTTGAGGGTGGTCTAACCTTTTTATGTGAATATCTCACAAGAGCCTCAGTTGCTACCGTCTGGAGCGAGTGAAACTATGGCATCCTCATTTGAGGTATGTTGTGAGGCTGAACAAAGTGGGGAAGGGAAGGAGATGCGTGCACAATACTATTCGATTTATCAACAAGGTGTTAAGGGACGTACTTGACTTACTTTAACCAGTAATTCCTGATTATTTGCAGTATGTTTAGATACGATGACGCGCAAATGATCGGTAATGCCTGTTTTATTAAAAAAGTTACGAGTAACTTGCTTTTAAATTAAATTTAAATATTGTCCTTTATTAAAGTGTAATATAACACAGCGTATATAAGTAAGTGCTTGAATAAAATAAAATTTACGATTTTTGTGGCTTTCCGTCATTTCAGACGGAGAAACGACGTGGTTTGCAGTTGATTAATTTTTTGTTATTGTTTCTTTCAGAAACCCTTCGAGACATCCCCATGATGTATTTACATCGGTTCCTACGACTTACCCCTGTACTTATCATGACAATGCTGATACAATTTACTTTTGTGGCTAAAATTGGACAGGGACCATTTTGGGCTCAGATGAACTACGGCATAAAGGACTGTGCCGACTATTGGTGGAGCACGATCCTTTACGTTCAAAACTACGTTAATCCCAACAATTTGGTAAAGAAAAAATATTATTCTTAAACTATGTTCAAAAATAATAATAAATGTTTTATATAGAGCGTTAAAGAAGTACTTGACAACATTTATCCAGCTATTCCTAACGTTATTTGAAGTCAAATATGAAATGAAAAATGAATTGTTCGATCAGTTGAATTTTTTTTGGTTTTCTTGTTTTTTTTTTATCGCCCCAACAAAGGTGGGTGAAGTCCATGTGAACGCGATCTCAAGTCGTTTGAAATTCATATTCAAACTAATAAAAATTGAAAGGAATTGGAATCGCGTACGCACGGACTTGACCTATATCTTTTTTTTAATGTGTTTAAACAAAGAAAAAAATTGTGACAGAAAGCAATCTCTTTGTGGCTTGAATTTATAATTTAAATGAAAAATTGCCTTATTTTAAAGTGGTTTAAAACTGAATAATTATTGATTTTAAAAAATGACCGAGACCAAATTAGTGCCATCTATTTTTTTACAATAAGCTTTGGAATCCCTGGCTAAAGTAAGTCAGGCTTCTCGTTTATAAATTTATTGTATATAAATTTAGGAGTAGGTAATAAAAATTTCAATTAACTCGAACAGGAGTCCCCGAAATAATTGAATAATGATAATATCCACGAGATTTTTTCCTAGGGGCATTTTTTAAAGTGAATACCGCGCAAGAGTCCCAATCTAGTCTAGAGCCAGTGAGTCTATGGCATCCTGAATTAAGGTATGTCTTGAGGCTGAGGATGGTGGGGAGGGGAAGGAGTTGGGGAAGAAGAAAATCAAAGATATTGAAAAACAAGAGATATGCTATGATGGCCGCCCGACCGTCGGTGGATTACCGTCTAACGGGCGTAGTTTGAACACAGAAAGAATTCGTTCATTTAGAAGATTTTTTTAAGGTGTGCAGACTACTGCAGTAGTATTGGTTAAAAATTAAGTTTGAATACGGGGGAAATTAAAAAAAAAAATTTCTTATTTTTTTTCTTATAAATAAAAAATATTTGCTTCATAACTTTTTGGACAACAAAATTCTTCTCTTCTAATAGCTGCAGAGAAACAATACCAAACAATAGTTCCCCTGTGGTTTGAACACGAATTATTTTATAAGGATTTAAATAAAATTAGTGGTCGCCCAATGGTCGAAATTTGACCATAATTATATTGTTTTTTTTTTATTGATTTAATGTATTTTTATGCATAATTTAAAAAAAAAATTGTTTTCTGCACTCCTTCTATATATGAACAATAGTTTTGCAAAATACGTCATATACGTCCTCCGTCCGCGCAATTTTCGTTAAAAGGGGTACAAAGTTTTTGCTTCACGT
The DNA here is from genome assembly GCA_936435175.1 of Glyphotaelius pellucidus. NCBI lineage: Eukaryota > Metazoa > Arthropoda > Insecta > Trichoptera > Limnephilidae > Glyphotaelius > Glyphotaelius pellucidus. Next base: position 27,873,768 of record OW386547.1, read on the forward strand.
ATTAATATACTGATGATTAATAAATTGGGGATGTGCACACAGAACATACAACATCTAGATCAACACTTGCGATACAATATATATATATATTAAAAAAAAAAGCAGTAGTGCAGTAGTATTGGTTAACAATATTGGCAACACCAGGAAACAGAGTCCCACCCGGTAAAAACTGCCTATAGCACCTCTTATATTTAAACATCTTTAAAGAAGACGGAGGAGTAGCTATCTATTCTGATCTAGAGATTCAACCTGTAATTTAAGTAAGATTTTCATTTCTGAAGTCAAATAACACGTTTTAAAACATGATTTATGCATGTAATAACGCATCAGAGCTGGTTCACATACAGCTATCAAATATAAAAGATCATAGCACGCCAAATAACGCTCTCCATACAATCCCTTCAGACCGTTCACACCTAGCGGTTTTAAGCGCAGATCAATCATAGACAATACACATCTTACGACGGAACCGCTCCAGAGGCGATATAACAAAAGATAAGCCTCCCCCTTTCCGACGAAAACAGGAGAGGGGGGTTATTGTAATTACGGAGCTGCCTAGACTGATGGATGACAGATGATGTCAAGTTGATAGATTTCGTCAGATTTTGTTGCCGCTCCCTAATTCAACTGACCCCCTCTCCTACCACAGAAAGAAATATTTGAAAGCGTCGCGTCGTGTGAAAGTACAAAAGATAAGCGCTCGCGGCTCAACAGATATCTGCTCGCAGATTTCATTCAGATTTCATTCATGTGTGAACGAGCTTTCATTCTTGTGAGTACTACTTGTGCGCATCAAAATTTACGCTGAAGCCTACAGGCTTCAAAAGACTTTCATGTATTCATGTATTTTATTTTATTTTAGTGTTTGGCTCACACGTGGTATCTGTCTGTAGACACGCAGTTGTACATTCTGTCGCCACTTCTACTGTTTCCTATCTTAAAGAATGCTAAAATAGGAATCGCCTGGGCTTGTGTGTGGATATTGACTGCCCTCATAACGTTGTTTACCATGTGCTATACCAAGGGTTGGGGGGCATCTTCAGTCACGTGAGTTTTTGTAACTCTTCATGTTATTATTTTTGGAAAAAAAGTTCAAGAGAGGTAGTCGTAGCAGCGTGGTAGATACTTGTATATGACGAAATGAATAAAAAGGAAACTATTTTCCAATTGTTATTGCTTTTTTCTCGTTTGATAATACTTTTCCATGCTTAGGAGTTTATTTTACTTACACACAATTCAAGATATGAACCTTAAAACTACCTTATGAATTTCTAAAAAAGTTATATTCTCTTTTACTTCATTATATAATGTATGTGCATTTTATCTCCATATATCTCGTACAATTGTATAGTTTAGAGTTAATAAGTAACGTTAATACAAAAAAAATTACAAAACAGAGTTATTTCAATCCATATAAATAATATTATAGCATAGTAATTGTGCAGGAATGGTAAGAATAATAAGCAACTCAAATAATGATTTTTATGTGGCAGTGTTTTGTGAACACCTCACCATGAAAATCTGTACTGAGGTGTTCATGTGTTTTATATTTATTGTCGTGTATTACACTATTCCAAAAAAACATATATTCATTAAGTCATGTATCATTTAATACGAGTAGGCTTCTTAACTAAAAAGAGACTAGCGGATAAAATAATCCAAATTAAAGGAGTCGCGGAAAAAAAAGCTATCTTTAACATATTGCTACCGGTAAACAAAGAGGAAAAATGGTCAATCATTCAAGCATATTCGTCCACAGAATCAAATAAAAAAGAAGATATTGTAAAGATAGAAAAGTTCTATCATGATTTGCAATCAACCAAACAAAACACACACAAACAAATCATTGTGATGGAAAATTTCAATGTTCAGATTGGAACATGCAATAATGGAGAAGAATACACAATCGGCAAATATGGACACGGCAAAAGAAGTAAAAATGGCACAAGGATAGTCACATTCTCCTTAACAATCAAACTTAGCATTCTCAATAGCTTCCACAAGAAAAAGGAATTAAAAAGATGGAAGTGGATTTCGCCAAATGGTCTCTACAAAAACGAAATAGATTTTATTATGTCGAATAATATTAAACCTTTCAAGAACATTTCAGTCATACAAAATTTAAATTTTAATTCAGATCACAAAATAGTTCATGCTACACTAACAAGAAAGCCAAAAAAAGGAACAAGAGATGGCAAATTTAGCTCGGCCTTGATGTGTACTGAAAATAACAAAAATCTTAAAACTAACCTCGCAAAATTAATAAACAAAAGCGGAGAAAAATAACATACATATTCAAGAGAAATATGAATAAACTTTGAAAATACTTAAAACAGAAACTAGAAAAGTAAATAAAATCACAAACTCTACAGAGACTCAGCACCTACTAGAAGAAAGAAAAAAACTATTACAGATAGAGGAAAATAATCAAAAGAAGAGAAACAAAATAAGAGGTATTAGTAAGAATATAAACGAAAGAATAAGAAAAGATAGGAAAACAAAGAGACAACGAACACTACAAAAACATACAAACAAAACTGGTGGGAGAAAAAAGGCTATTAAAGAGTTAAAGGAAAAAAGTGAATGGATGCTAAGGGCAGAGACTAAGAATAAAACTAACACGAGAAAAAGACCTGAAATACTGAAAGAAGCAACTGACTTCTGTAGAGAATTATACCAAAGTAAGAACCCAAGAGCGGCCGCAGAGAGACTTAATTTAATGGATTCTGAGCCTACACCGAAAATATTGAAAGAAGAAAGCAATAAATACACAAAAACAGACAAAACACCTGGATCTGATCAAATTACCAATGAACTACTTAAATCTACTATACCAGCAAGTGCTCCAATACTTACAAATTTATTTACCAACATTCTAGAGACCAAAACTATTCCAGAGGACTGGACAAAATCGACGATAATACTATTACATAAAAAAAGGACACAAAGAAGAAATCGAAAACTATCACCGCATCAGTTTAATGTCCAATGTTTATAAGGTCTTCTCAATAATTATATTATCAAGAATTACTACAGTACTCGATGAAAACCAACCAAAAGAGCAAGCTGGTTTTCGAAGAAAGTTCTCGACAATCGATCACATTCATGTCCAGAGACCAATTTTACAAAAATACAATAAATCCTGCAACTTAGGTTTTGTAGATTAGATACAGCTTTTGACTCCTTGGAGCACGATTACATCTGGAAAGCCTTACACAGTCAGGGAATACAACACAAATAGATAAGAACTCTGAGAAATTTATACTCTAGAACTACAGCACAAGTCAGACTGGAGAAAACAAGCGAAGAATTCCTCGTAGAGCGAGGCATCCGACAAGGTGGTCCTATCTCGCCCAAACTATTTTCGGCAGTCCTGGAGAAGATATTTCGGAACCTAGAATGGGTTGAGAATGGTTTCAATATTTATGGCGAAAATTTAAGCCATCTATGTTTTGCAGACGATCTGATACTGTTTTCTGAGTGCCCAAGAAAGCTACAACATACGTTACAACAGTTATCAGATCAGAGTGCAAAAGCAGGGCTGTCAATGAACATCACAAAGACAAAAGTCATGGCTTATTCCTCAAAGACGCATGATATCGTAGTAAACACACAACAAATAGAATATGTAGACGAGTACATCTACTTAGGACAACTTATATCACCCAACAAAACCATGGACAAAGAAATCGATAGGAGGATAGCCAATACTTGGAAGAGGTACTGGTCGCTCAGTGAAGTTATGAAGGACAGAGATATGCCAATAAAAGCTAAAAGAAAAGCTTATAACGCATGTATTCTGCCCCGTTTAACATGTGGTAGTCAAATATGAACACTAACAAAAACCTTAACAAATAAACTAAGCGTCTGTCAAAATAGCATAGAAAGAAGTGTCATTGGAGTAAATAGAAGAGATAAAGTAAAATTAACAGAAATAAAAAAAACAAAACTCAATTCAAACGCACATTCTGTATACCGTACACTAAAATGGCGATGGACTGGACATATGTTGAAAGAAAGGAGAGAAATGGACCAGAATAATAACAGAATGGTATCCAAGAGACGGTAAAATAAACAAAGGTGGACAAACGAAAAGATGATCTAAAAAAGGTGGCTGATCCAGAACGGATCAGAGTAGCAAAGGAAAGAGAAAAATGGAAATCCTTAGAGGAGGCCTATGTCAAGAGACAAGTTGTTTCTAAAAATAATGACCCGAACGTTGACAATTTAGAATAATATTAAAATAAAAAAAGTTAATTAGATTAGAAGAATGTTTTAACAGCAATAAATGCTAATTTTATTTATATTGTAATTTTTAATTAGGAAAATCTGCACACTATTACAAAATATCCAAATAATCATTAAGTCACGTATCACTTCATAGTGTTTGGTGTGGTGTAATTTGGGTACTGAAAAAAATGTGGATTTTTTTATTGTAGAAACGATATCACCGAATCGGGCCCATATTATCCAACCCACATGAGAGCCACCCCGTGGCTCATTGGACTTGTGTCTGGATACTATCTGCGGATCTACAACCTCAAGAGAATCAATATAAATAAGGTAAATGCGTATAAATCCTTTCTCTCTCTCCTTAAATCAATCAAAAGAAACATTAAAATCACTGCTTGGCTTTTACTTTTTTTACGTTAGCTCCATACAAGAAGCACTGAGGGGAACTAGTTCCCTAAAGGCGTACGTAATCTTTGGGGATGCTGTGGAGGGTTTTTTTAAGAAAAATAAGGAGAGGAAGTTCTGGGAAAGACAAAGGTATGAGGGGTGGGAATATAATATAAGAAGTAACTTATCAAGAAATCACGCTAATGGTCGATATCTATATTATATTACAAAATATCTGCAATAGTGTCAAAATTCAGATAGGAAATTGGGGGATAAGTTTATATGGACAAAACGCCGACCGGTTTTGTCTTACGTCACCAAACGCAGTAAACACAAACGCGGTACCCATTCCCGCCTCCTGAATTGGAATACTTGTGAATAAGAATTGAGCCAAAATCTCTAGAACAAAAACTTCTTCCCAACCTTCCGTTGAGAAGAAGTTTTCAGAGCAAGGAACAAGGAAAGAACAAGGAACTCTTACCAACCTCTACCTTCTTTAATTTATTTATAAAGAAAGGAAATCTGTGTATTATCTGAAATTATATAAAGTTCACCCGGGTAACAAAACTTTAAAATGACTAGCGATTACCCAATCTGATTATGTGTTTGGATATTTTTTTGATTTGCTTGATTAATTTTGATTTCTCATGGGTAATGGTAGTTTAAAAGTTAAGATTATGGGTTACATGCCCAAAGCCTAAAACTGTAAATAATTCAACCCTCGCTTTACTTGTCAAATCAATCTTGCATTTACTTCATAATTTAGAGGAAACCTGGTCGCCAAGAAATTTGAAAAATAGGTATTTTACCAGAATGTCGCTCTTTCTCCCCTGAATACTGAGCGGAAGGGACCGCACCTCAGGCTGATAATTTTGAAGGTCCCGAGAACAATGTCGGAAATGCGATTTTGTAGTTTAAAGCAGAGCTGTTTAAAATTTCGTTTCAGCATCTTTACTGTTTTTGAGATCAAAAAAGATAGTGCTGTTTTGATATATGGCATTTCTGTTAATTTCATTCAATTTTTTTAAAGTACAGACTTTTAAATCAACAAAATAAACCAATAAATAAAATAGTAGATTTATTTAATTATTTCTTCAAAATAGGCATATTTACTTTGTGGTGTTTAGCTTTTTACGCCAATAACAAATTAAAAAATTATATATTAAATAACAAAGGTGTGTTTTTGAACAAATCTGGGGTTTATAAATTAATTTGTAATGATTGTAACTTTTTTTATATTGGGAAGACTTCTAGAAATTTTAACATTAGAGTTAAGGAACATCTAAGATGTTTAAATAATAATAATTATTCAGAATTTGCAAACCACATTTTGGAAACAGGTCATTCTTTTGATATTAATAAAGGTTTAAAAATTTTACACACTAACACAACGGGTATACAATTAGATAATTTAGAAATTTTAGAAATTAGAAAAAGTGTTAATAGTAAATTAAATATTATAAATAACCAAACGTTTTTTAAAAATAGCCATCTTTTAAATTTATTTTCGTATTAATACTTATACTTATAATAATTTATTTTGTTATTTAGACTTCTTGTTTTCCTTTTAAAAGATTTTTTATTATGTTAATGTAATTTTTTACCCATTCTAAAATAATTTTTATATTTTATTTTATATAATTGTTTTTTATGATATATTTTAGGTAATTAATCACCTCTCCTTTCTAATATTTTGTCTATGTTCTAATTAGTCTATACTTGTTTGTCTTTTGTTATTTATTATTGACTTATTATCCTGACGAAGAAAACATAGTTTTCGAAACATGTTGATATTGTTAATAAAATAGTGGTGTAATACAAAGGTATTTGTTTTTCATAAAAAAAAAAAAAAAAAAAAAAAAAAAAAAAAAAAAAAAAAAAAAAAAAAAAAAAAAAAAAAAAAAAAAAAAAAAGATTTATTTAATATTAATTTTTAGCAGATCCATAATTGTTCTTTGGGACTGTCGATAGTTAAATAAAATTATCAAAATTGAGGTTTTGTATTCCTCGTATCTCTCCCCCTGAAAACTGGAACGGTTTTTAAAATTTTCTTAATAACTGTATTAAAAGGAAATACTCCATGTTAGTGCGTTTTGATTTAAAAAAAATACATTGTCTAGATTGAACATTTGTTGATTCCAATCAAACCCGGCAATTTTAATAATTTAAGAGGGACCTAACTGTTTTAATTCTATTTTTCAGATTGTAGTAGTTATCTTGTGGATAGCAAGTCTAGCAGTGATGGCCGCTGTGTTGTACGGACTAAAACCATTGTCAGACAGTACCCACGAATTCTCTTACCTAGCAGACACCACCTACCTGACCTTTAGCAGATCTGCCTGGGCCGTGGCTGTACTTTGGGTTGTTGTTGCCTGTGCTTTTGGATACGGAGGTAAGAAACTCAAAGCTAAACCTCACCTAACCTGATCAACTAATGAAAAACGTCATAATTTTGAAATTCTAATGCGCCCAAACTTGCAGAAGGGTGAAACTTGATTGTGATTGTATTTTGATCGACAGCCACCTCTGATTTAGACCGCAAAACACCTGAAAAATATCTCTGACTTCGTGCGGCAGTCTGTTTGATAGATTCTCAACAGGAGAATCTATCAAAAGAATTGTAATATTAATAATAACAATAATAGGATGATTTATAAAGCACCGTTTTGTGAGAAATCACCTCATAGGCACTGTACAATTTCTTATGAATTCTTAGGCTCTATCTTATTTTGTTATTTACAAACAGATACCGAAAACATACTTATCTGTCAAATCATTTCCGATAAACACAGTTTCATTAGAAAGTTTATGCTCGGAGAAGATAGGACTTTGCACGCGGGAGACTCTATATTTAAAACTTTATCTCATTTTCTTAAACTGGACATTGCACGATTTTACATATGTTACCCACATCATTGTTGATATTGCATTGAGAATTTAGGACTCTTTAGGAATGTAGAATTTTTATGAATTGACTTTTACAAAAACTTACAAATAAGAACGCTATCCTTGTTCTATCGGTATTTCAGTGAAAGATGCACCAAGAAACAAACGTCATTGTTTCCTCCACTGTCGAGATACACGCCAAACGCACGCACTACATTTGTATACAGTTGATATTTGTTGAGAATGGACGTTTCTACTACTGGTTCTTGAGTTCAACACTCAGCTGAGGAACGATTTGCGTTTCCGTCCTCCTACAATATGGGTCTCTTCAAGACCCAGGTTCACTTCTTCATTTCCTCAAATGTACCTTCCACCCAGCATCTCCAAAAATGACAAAAATTCTGATGAAAATTATTTACTTCAGGGCCTGCTGTGTGGAGATAATTTAACAACAATACAGTTTTCCGTGATTTAAATTTTTATAATAAGTAATTTACGAGTACAGGCTGCATAATACAAGGTAGATAATGTTACTTATTCTTAAATTGAAATAAGAGATCGATAAAAAAAATACCAAAAATGGATAGATGATTTGCTATCAGTAGCTCAATTGGTAAAGTATTGGTCCTGGTAATACTGGAGAATCTGGGTTTGAATCGCTGTTGCAAACGTAATATTTTTTTTAAATTGTCAATATCTTATTCTAATATCGTGCTTTAATTGAGTACTGTTAATATAACTTTCAATTATTAAATATTACGATGACGTTTAAACTTAAATAGGTTAATTCCAAAAATTTCATTAAAATCATTTATTTACTAAAACATGATCGCTTTCCTGTTAACCAACGAATTGTCAATATTTTAAGATGCAATCCTGGGACAGTTTTACTTATTTTTAAATTATGCAAGATTTGAAATATAACACAAATCAAATGATCTCACGCAAAAATGGAAATATCATTAGGCCCGCTAAACACCTTCAAGTATTTTTTTTAATTATTTTTTTTAATATTAACTCCACACAGGAGGCCCTGAGGGAAATAATTTTCTTCAGGGCCTATGTCATCTTTGAAGATGCTGTGTGGAGGGTGCTGTTGAGGAGAGGAAGGGGTGAACATTGGTCTTGAAGAGACCCATGTTGTAGGAGGGAGGAAACACAGAAGCCGGCAAATCGTTCCACAGCCGGGCTGTTAAACTCAAGAACGAGTCGTAGAAACGACCCGTTCTTATGTGACTAATGTCAACCGTGTACAAATGTTGAGCGCGTGTTTGGCGTGTTTCCCGACTATGCACCGGTGCCGAGGGGATCAGTGACGCTAGTTCCTCGGAGCATCTTCCATTGTAATACCGGTAGAACAAGGACAGCATTCCCACCTGACGCCTGTGCTCTAAAGATTGCAGTCCATTTGTTAAGTTAGGAGAATCAAGTATACAGCGAGTTGAGACTTGTGCAATGTGCAAATAAGGGTGTGTGATTATAAGGTCAATCATGATAGTATTCTTTCGCAATTCTTCAGGTCAAGTATACTTAAAGGTGTATTGCGGAGCTTACTGAACAAGCAAAAAAAATCAATTTAGTTTTACTCTTCAGATGTTACACGAAAAATCGGCTCTTCACGAACAATTTTCAAACAAGTTTGTGAGTGGGATTCGTGTGTTCCGGCCCCTACCTGACAGGAAATCATTAGAGAGGTCCAAGTCATCCCTCAACCCTAGGCGGTGTGATTGCAAACCCAATGTGAGGAATTTCACACGAAAAGTAACAGGGAAAGTTTCTTAGTAACAGGCGTTTTAGCTTCAGACATTTTAAGCTCTTACCCAAATCAGGGGAAAGTGTTCAAAAGTCAGTATTTTTTCTGGATTTTGATTTTTAAGGCAAAGCATTTCTCTTCCGACATGTTCATATCAATTGAACATATATTTGAAATGCTTGCCATAAATTTGTTTTTAGGCAAAAAGAGAACCTTAATTTTTCTTCCTGAAAAAGGTAAATACCGACTGCTTTATTATGATTTTGGCTCGTGTTTTTTTTTATTTTTTGTTTTTTTTTTTATTTTTTATTTATTAAGGAGAAAATACAGATACAGATGTTAATTGACAAGAATATACAAGACAACAACTAGAGAACTCACCTGCATCCAAACTATTTCTCACGAATTGACATTAACAGCAGATAAAAACACGTACAAATATTTTTACATATAAATAGGGAAAAACATAAGAATATTATTTTACAAAAATAGATATGAGAGAAATGCGCAATATCCTTACAAAAGTTTAAAAACTATATTTGCAGAAATTGAGATGGTAAGACAAAAAGAAAAAAAAATAATGACAAAATACATAAATAGATAAAAAATAATGTTATACAGAGGTATGTTTTAAGGTTTTCACGGCCAAAAAGTATTTTTGTTATTGTTTTTGGGGTGTTATGCCGTGTTTCGCTAACTCCTTCTTTAGCCAACGTTTCGGACAGCGTTACAGTGTCCATCATCAGGTTCGCTTCGCATCATTCGCTCATCTGCCCTGATGATGGACACTGTAACGCTGTCCGAAACGTTGGCTAAAGAAGGAGTTAGCGAAACACGGCATAACACCCCAAAAACAATAACAAAAAAAAACAAAATGTTATACAGAATTTAAAAGAAAAAAGTACTTAAAATCATAAACGAAGTATGTCTAAAAGAAAATAACTTAGAATTATAAACGAAGTATGATGTCTAAGTTGTTTTACTTTGTAGGAAAACAGCCTTCAATTTTCTACTAAAAGTACAGTATGTATCAAAAAATGTGTCGGAATCCTTGAGGTTTTGATTTTGATTAAACAATTCGCACATTCTTCTGATTGGATCCCTGACACCAGCATTTGTACGCGTCCGGCTAATGTGGAATAAGTCAATAAACCTTGTTACTCTGGGTGGTATTTTGAAGTTTATTAGTTTCAGTAGGTCAGGACAGTCAATAACGTTGTTGCAGATTTTATATAGAGTCATGAGGTCAAGGTATGTTCGCCGGTTAGATAGAGTGGAGACGTTAAAGTGTTATTTATTGATTGCAGGTTGTGTATTGATGTGCACAAATTTTGTAGATGTATAAGTAAAACTATTCACTAAGTCAAGATTTGATATAGATATGATAAATGAGCTCTTAGCATAAGCGAGTGAGAGGTGCATTTAAATGTTATGTTTGTTGTCTGAAATAACATTGGCTTTATTTTATTTTCAGGTCCAGTGAACTGGTTCCTTAGTTTGAAGATGTGGGAATTCTTGGGTCGTCTCTCCTACTCCATGTACCTGATTCATATCACGCTTATGAACTATTTTGTTTCGACATCTAAAACAATTCCCTTTTTTTCACACGATCAATGGGTAATAATATATCAAAAATATTTTAAACTCCGCCAAGGTGTCCTTGACGAAAAGTCCATCAGGACTTCATGTCGTAAGAATTTGGTGATTTTGTGATGGCGAAGAAAGAAAGTAGTGAATTTGTATTTTTAAAGCACATGTGATCATCCCACAGCCACGCACAACAGCAGGGTGTATCGAAAAAAAAAACAATTTTCGGAAAATCAGAATTTCAAGTTAATAAAAAGCTGTCTCCATGGACCCATATATTTCACAAAAAAATTTCCTCAATAAAAAAAAAACTCCATTTTTTTTAACTTTTATTTTAATCAAATCTTCTTTATTCAGTCAATGTATATATTTTTGTTTTTGATATTTAAAATACTTTTCAAAGTTTTAATTTTTCTAGTTTCCCAAAATCACTTCAAATCTGTGGTTGTCTGTGAGACAGAACCTACTATTTTTACAAAAATAAAATCATTTATTATGTAGTTTTAAACGTTTTTCAATATGTTTCAGGTACATCAATTCATCGGTGATCTTTTGTTGACAATTGTAGTTTCCTATTTCATGGTTTTGGCTTTCGAATCTCCGGTTACGGTTTTGGAAAAAGCTATTTTTGGAACGGGTATTTATAAAATTTAATAAGTATTTCAGATTAAATATAAAACATTTTTTTTATATTAAATGTAGATTTAAATAATGCCTTTTAAGACAGAAAACCCAAGCATTGATAATTTTCTCTTAATTCCAGAAGGAATAATTTATGTTTTATGCGTCTATTTCTATCCATTGTACTTCTAAGGAAATTATATAAACTTACCACCTCATAGCTTATCGATTGACATTTTATTATGGAGAAGAGTTTATTGATCAATACTTATTTAAACCGTACAAGTAGATTTAAAACTGTAAGTATCATTTTACTATAATTAACGTTTTGTATTTCTTTTCCAGAGAAAAAGAACCTCATCCCAGAGACTCTCCCAGTAAATATGGTTTTCGACTGGGCACAAAACAATCCCTCCCACTCACCGCAGGGGAAGGGATGGATTGATACGTCCGTCACTCCTGGACACACTGATCCCCACATTTCTACCCACCCCTAATACCCGTTTCCTTCCAAAAACTTCCTCTTCTTCCTTTCCAAAAAAGACCATCCACACAGCATCCCCAAATATGACATAGCCTCCGAGGAGAATTATTTTCGTCAAAGCCCCTTGTATGGGGAGCTATTTAAAAAAAAAAAATTAACGATCTCTAGATGAACCAAATATAGTCACATCTTGGTTGGAATGCTCCAACTGAATGGTAACTGTTTAAACATTGGATAGATTTTTTTAGGAAAACAGAGATTATTTATTTTATGTGAAAATTGACTTAATCGGCGGTTCCGAAGAAAAATGTCGGATGTGTGATTTTGTAGTTTTGCAGTTCAAAGTTTCGTTTTTGCATTTTTATTGTTTTTTACAACAAGAAATACAGTATTATTTTGAATTTCCTTTAATTTCATTGAAAATACGAAAAATACAGGCCTTTAAATCAACTATATAAGCCAACAAAATGATTTCCATTTGTAGCATATCCGACATTATTTCTTCGGGACCGTCGAAATAATGTCGACTTAAATTTATTATGATGATGAAATTATTGTGTGAAAACCATTTATTTTTTAAACAAATCATCTACACCTAAGTAAACTGTTTTTAAAATTGATATGATTCGAATCATTTAAATAAAACTCCGAATAATTTTTTTTTTTTTAATAATCCCCATAATCCAAAAGTAATCTAATTGTTAATTATTTCCGATATTCCACAATGGTGAACATGTTCATATCGCCAAAAATTAAATGGCTTCGCTTATTTTTTTCATTGCTTTACAAATCTTCAAGAGGTTTAAAAAGCCGATTCATTTTATAAAACGTTATTCAAAATAAGTAGATTATGGAAATCAATTTATGAAAAATAATTTTAATTAAAAATGCACAGTTAAAATAAACGTCAATTCAAAAACCTTTGCACTTTGCAATACGTAATTATCAATGAGTAGAAAAACACCGTAACACAGAATTGTAATTCTATCTGAAGACGGCTTAAGGGTAAAAAATAATACATTTTTAATCTTCCCAACTGAAACTTACTTCAGAGTAATAATCCCATTACATTTTCTCTCTTTATTATTTTATTCTCCTAACACAAAATTCTCTGAGAGTCCTTTGAATCGACAGATAATTGGTTAAAATCAGTTGGTTGAAATATAATAATTCCTTGGTAAGATCCTTTGAACAACACACAAAATTCTACGGAAATGGCTGATAAACATGAATAGCATTGCGTTTGAAAATACACATACGAGTAAAGTATCAGTTTGCTTTGAAATGCAAATTAATCATAAATATTACTGTTTGATAAGGATCAAAGGAAATGATGATTTAAGGAAATCATAATATTTTTAATTCCGCTTTGCGTTCAATGATTATCTTTTATGGTAATTTTGTAATGAAATTGTTACATTATGTTAAATTTAATATGATATAATAATGATTATAACTTTTTTTGCGAAAACAATTACTCTGTGGTTTAAAATTATACATGAAATTCAGCCATAATTTTGTACAAAATCACTCGAAATTATTGCTTTGATGATGCTCGGTTATTGGTGAAATAATCTTAATATTTATCAAGTTGTGTTATTAAAATGTATAGCCAGAAGGTTTGCTTATAACTTATTCCTGAAAATGCTTTGCTAATTATTTGTGGCGGTTCGAATGGATTTTTGGTTCAGAAGAGCGTTTAATACAACTACGATGACTGGTAAAAGATAAATGAAGGGAGAGGGAGAAGAAAAGGTCGAAAGACCATTGCTATTTGAAGGGACGTGCCGTGAATTTTTACTGATTTTCTTGGATTTCAGATGATTTAGCATTATTTTGACCATTTAATTCCGATGAAAAAAACGGAAGTAACTTTGTTTATTAACGTTTAGAATATTAAATAAATATTTTTGAAAAAAATACAAATTGTTTTCTCCGTTTGAAATACTAATTAAATTTAAAGGCTGACTGGTTTTACTTTGGGAGGCGGGAATGGGTACCGCCGCCCCGGAAACCTTTATTGGATAACCAACACTTCTGCCGTAGGTCACCCCAAGTGGTTCGCTACGTTTGGTGATTTAGCAGGGTTTATGGGGTGAGATTTGTCTAGGTCTTGAAAGTGGATGACCAGAACACACTGAACCCCAGATTCCTACCCAACCCTTATACCCTTTTCCTTCCCAGAACTCTCCTCTCCTTCCTTTCCTTAAAAAAAACCCTCAACACCTCTTGTGTGGAGCTCATGTAAAAAAAAAAAAAATTGCAATGAACTCCAATCTCTTCTCAGATAAGTTCCCGCTTATCACTCAACCCTTACTCATCTATCATCTGTCCCGATCCTTCACCATTCACCCTCCCAATCTTTCACCCTACAACCCTAACACTAAATTGCACCTTTTCTTTACGAACACATGATTCTTTTTTATTTTGATGTAAAAATGTTTTCTCCAAAACCGGTCGCTCTGAAAATAAGAAATGAATTGATAAAACAGCCGTTTTTTCTTCATTAATAAAGGTTACCGCTGATTAAATGGATTAATTATTAATAAAAAAGTGACGAACAAAGCAACGGAAAAGCATGTTATCTATTAGAAATGCACTGGTGCAATCTTCGAAAATGATTGATGGTATTTGCGTACATGATAAACTGCATAAAAACTCTTTTGTTGCATAATCAAAGGTTATTATTATACTAAATGAAACAATACTGTGAAATAAAACATTTAAAAAAAATTGTACACAATGTTTTATTTTGTTCTCATGAAGCCAATATTATCTGTGAATCGGTGTTCCGCTCGTGTCTATCGAGCACCACGTGCACAGATGCACCGAGATCTATGCTGCTAGCTCTTTAGAGAAGGCTCCAGCAAAATATCTGTAAAACGGACTCAGCAAGTCCGCGTTGCATCTGTGTACTAGAGATGACAATCGGTTTGTTAACAACGGATTGTCAGTAAGACGGAGCGCCCTCCAGTGCACAGAATCAGATAGGTTTATCAAGTACGATGGGCGCCCTTGAGGTGATTTTCGCTAAAGCTTTCTTTCGAAAAAGACGCCATAGAAATCATCCGAACATTCTGATGGGGCTTCAGCCCAGAGGTGGCTACCAATTCAATAGTTGGATGTACTTGAGATTTGTACAGGATGAGCAGCTTGTCACTATATAAGAATCTGCTTGCCCTATACAAGACGTCCAGTTTCTTACAAGCTAGATTTACTCGGGATTCTATGGAGCCTTGATACTTACTATTTTGTATTAAAATGGAGTTCGTAACCTTTTGACTTAAAGTTAACCGCAAAAACGTTACGAACACCGTTAGAATTTGAGCTTTTTTACAAGTCAAACTCTTAGATAAACATTCTTACTACTTTATTGCATCTCAGTTTTATAGACAACCATAAAGCAGGGTATATTTCAGGCGGGTTTTCAACGTAATAGAATTTATCATGTATCTTTTCAGGCTCATTGTAACTGTTGTTGCAATGTAGAAAGGCTGATGTGAGGAGTGGAGAGGAAAGTTGGGAAGACCTATGGCTATTCAGATCTGGTCACTGAGCATGGCTAATGTTATTTCAAACGACGCAACGTTTGGATTCCGAATGGTCGTCTTTCATTCAGGTCTTTACTGAAATTATCCAGCACTACGAAATTGATGAGTTTTTTGTTTTATAAAAAATATTTTTAATCCACGACTTATTTTTCGAGAGATTCAAAAAAATAAGTATGATTAATTCGTATATGAAGAAAGGTAGTATTGCGTTTGCTTGAGATTTTGAATTTCTTAACACTTGCCTGAGTATTGTTACAACCCCTCTGTAATAACTACCCAAAGCTTCTAACTAGGTGCCTACCCTTAGTAATTACTAGCTGGTACCCGGCATGCGTTGCCATGCCATTTAATAAATAAATTGTTTTCTCCTGCGTGTTCTTTCCCATTCGTCCCGTTCCCCTTCCGCCTCCCCTTCCTCTCCCGCGTCCTCTTCCCCTCTCGCGTTCCCACTCCGCCTCTTCCACCTTCCCTCCCCCCACTCCACTACCCCTTTCCCCGTCCCGCGAACCCCCCTCCCAAGCTCCCCTTCCCCCTCCTAGGTTCCCCCTCACAGATTCCCCTCCCCCTCCCGGGTTTCCCTCCTCCCCCTCCCGCGAACCCCCTACCCGAGTCCCCCTCCCGCATTTCATGCATTCTTTCCCGGTACATTCAGTTTTCAAACAGCTCGAATGCCACCTTTTGCATATTTCATAATGCCAGAGCTCACCAGTAGTAAAATCCAATTAGGTGCAGTCGTTCGTAAGTCATGCGCGTAAATACATTTCGGCGATTCAATTTTTAGAGATAAATAGTAACTACGATGCCCGAATTAAAAAAAATATAAATCAACATGGTTTTCACGGCAAAGATTTGTTTTGCTTTTCTTCTGACGTTAGCAATAACTCGCCATTTTCGACAGAAAACGTAAAATAAATATAATATATTAATATTTATAATTTCGTAACGCCAGAACTTACCATTATTTATAGCCTATATTACTCGCATATAATGTAGCTTTCTATTGGTGAAAAAAATTCTAAGATCGGTTTATTAGTTTATGCGTGAAAGCGTAACAAACAAACACACGCAGTTTCGCATTCATAATATTAGTATAGATTTAGAATTTTAGGGTAGGTACTTTCTATTACATAATTCAATTTTACCAAATTCTGACACAGGCATTTAAATACAATAGCGAGTTCCCGGCATATGCTATGCCACTCAATAAAGAAAAAAATTCGCTCTACTAACCCTTTCCCATTCGTCCCAGATGATGCCAGAACTCACTATACACGTATAGAAACCATCGCGGGCTTGCACACATCAAATCCCCAAAGTTTTATCGCAATCGGATGAACGGTTTAGCAACGCAAAACATCTCACACACATAGACAGAAACAAACACATTTTCTATAGATCAGTAATTTTAATATCAAAAATGTCAGTTGAGCATTTTTAAATTTTTTTAAAGAAAACATTAAAAAAATTTGAATTTAAATTTTTTTTTTGTAATTTCTAATAATACCATATATTTAAGCGTATTTCACCGCCTTTCAAAACCAGTATTTAGTTTTTGGATACGTTTACAAATATTCCATTTATTTGAATTTTTATTGCAAAGTCGATATATATCGAAACATTTATACCTTTTGACAAAATACGCCAAATTTTTGAGGGGTTAAGCTTTGAGCTTTAAGCTTTGAGATTCAAGCTTTGCGCTTTAAAATTTTTGAAGGGTTCAGCTTTGAGCTTTAAAAATTTTAAAGCGCAAAGCTTGAAACCTTAAGCTTAGAGTTTTAAGCTTTGAGCTTCAAACTTTGATATTTAAGCTTTGGGCTTCAAACTTTGATATTTAAGCTTTGAGCTTCAAATTTTGAGCTTTAAGCTTTGTGATTTAAGCCTTGAGCTTTAAGCTTTGAGCTTCGAGCTATGAGCTTTAAGCTTTGAGCTTCGAGCTTTGAGCTTTAAGATTTGAATTTAAGTTTTGAGCTTTAATCATTGAGATTAAAGCTTTGAGCTTCAAGCTTTGAGCTTAAAACTTTGAGCTTTAAGCTTTGAGCCATAAGGTTTGAGCACTATGCCTGTGCTTTATGTTTAGAGCTTTAAGCTTAGAGATCAAAGCCTTCAGCTTAAAGCTTTGAGCTTTATGTTTTGTGATTAAAGCCTTGAGCTTAAAACTTTGAGCTTAAAGCCTTGAGCTTAGAGTTTTGAGCTTTAAGGTTTGAGCTTTAAGCTTTGAGCTTCAAGCTTTGAGCTTTAAGCTTTGAATTTAAGTTTTGAGCTTTAAGCATTGAGATTAAAGCCTTGAGCTTCAAGCTTTGAACTAGAAACTTTGAGCTTTAAGCTTTGAGCTATAAGCTTTGAGCACTATGCTTGAGCTTTAAGTTTAGAGCTTTAAGCTTTGAGATTAAAGCCTTGAGCTTAAAGCTTTGAGCTTTAAGTTTTGTGATTAAAGCTTTGAGCTTAAAGCTTTGAGCTTAAAGCCTTGAGCTTAAAGTTTTGAGCTTAAAGCTTTGAGATTTAAGCTTTGAGCTTTAAGTTTTGAGCTTTAAGCTTTGAGCTTCAAGCTTTGAGCTTTGAGCTTTAAGCTGAGCTTTTAGCTTTAAGTTTTGAGCTTTAAGCTTTAAGTTTTGTGATTAAAGCCTTGAGCTTAAAGCTTTGAGCTTAAGGCTTTGAGATTTAAGCTTTGAGCTTTAAGTTTTGAGCTTCAAGCTTTGAGCTTTAAGCTTTGAGCTTTTAGCTTTGACTTTAAGTGCCTTGAGTTTCAAGCTTTGAGCTTTCAGCTTAAAGCTTTGAGTTTTAAGCTTTAAGTTTTTAGCACTAAGCCTCGTGCTTTCGCGCAAAGCTCAAAGCTTAAAGCCGAAAACATAACGTTCAAACATTAAACTTAAAGCTTAAAGCTCAATCTTAAAGCTCAAGCTTTAAGCAAGGTTCAAAGTTTAATGGCCAAAGTTTAAGCTTAATTTTAAAGCTCTAAACTGCTTAATACTCAAAGCACAAAGCTTAAAAATAAAGCTCAAAGCTCAAAGTTAAAGCTCAGTACAAAAATCTCATAGCACAAAGCTTAAAGGTCAAAGCTCAAAGCTTAAAGTTAAAGCTCAAAACACAAATCTCAAAGCACACAGCTCAATTCTTAAAATTCAATATCAAATCTTAAAGTTCAAAGCTTAAACAACACGTAAAGCTTAACGTTGAATGCATAAAGTTCAAAGCTTAAAGCTCAAAAATCAAAGCTCAAAGCTTAAATTTCAAAGCTTAAAGCTAAAACTCAAAGCACAAAGCACGGCTTGCGTTGCAATGCAAAGAAATCAATTGATTCTCCTTGAATGTCCTTTCCCGTGCGTCCCCGTTCATCTCCCGAGTCCCCTTCCCCTTTCACGTTTCCCTTCTACCTTCCCCGTCTTCCCATCCCTCGTTTTCCCACCCACGTATCCCACCTCCCCCTCCCCCCTGCCTTACCTCCTTGCCGCTAAAATATATGTAATAAGCACATTTTCATTAATTCAAATTTAATAACGCAAGAACTTGCCTTTATCCTTTGCGGGCGTGCGCACAACAAATCACCAAAGTTTCATCGCAATCGGATGAACGGTATGGCAGCGCATAAAATACGAACAAACAAATTTTAATTTTTATATATAAGATAGGAAAGATTTGATTGTTTGTTGGTGTCTTCTCGTACGGTCCGTACCCCAGTGACGCTTACATCGTATAATACTTACAATTTTAAACTCGTGATATCTTTCAGATGGGATGTCCGAATTGAATAATTCAAAAAGCAATATAAAGGCATTAAAGCAGTCTCGAATATAAAATAATTCATTTTGATAAAAATTAATACGAAGATACAAATAAAGAGTCTTTTCTAGCGGCGGCATTTCAATTAAATTTTTAAAATAAAAGAACACTTATTGTGGCATAACTATAATAGTTAGACGTATGCTGTCGCGACACTTTTTGTAGATAATAATGTGTTCTGCAAAGTCGTAGTACATTATTTTATTCTATCATCAATGGTTTTCGCAGCGCACGCGATGTAAAGAATATTTTAGGTAATTTTTTTACACCTTGGGTTACATTATTGGAGTTTTAGTAAGGATCGCTAATTTTTTTAAATTATAATATAGCCTATGTTACCCGGGAATAGTGTAGCTTCCCAACAGTGAAAGAATTTTTCAAATCGGTTCAGTAGTTTCGGAGCCTATTCGATGCAAACAAACAAACAAACAAACAAACAAACAAACAATCAAATCCTTCCTCTTTATAATATTAGTATAGATTATGACTCTCTGGCGTTTCTTTACAAAACAAGGAATCCCTACAAAATTTTATTTTAGTTCGTTTTAAGATAGATAGGCATAGATAAATATGATATCGTCGCAAAGCCACGATTTCAGTGAGCATCTGAAATATTTATTGGGTCTGTGTTGAGCTTTTTGGAAGCACAATTAGCACATATTTTGAGAAGTTAAAACAGGTTCTTGATATTTCATTTAAAAATGTTAGAATACTTTTTTGTTACTTTATAATGACACAAAAATGTTTACGCCAAACTCAAACCCACGCAGGAGTATTAACACTGTTATTATATTGAGTTTAAATAAACGTCATCACAAAGCACTCTCTCCAGGGTGAATTGCTTAAAACCAAAAAAAAAATAAACGTCATTACCCATGTGAACTACACAATTAAGAGGAAAGTTGCGCGGCCCGTTTCATACAAATTTTAATTTTGGATTTTAGATCAAAATACCGAACCGACTGAAAAATTATGTTTGTAATCTAAAGGTACTAATATATCAAATATCTAGTACGAATATGAGCTATTTTGTTTAAATTTGCTTTAAATTAGAAGATATACGCCATCAAAGATTTAAATGTTTATGATTTTAGAGGCGATTTATTTGTGTGTAAGGCCTAGCGCGCACCACGATTGTATTTTTTGCGACACTATTTTAAAATCGTGCTATAAGAAATCGCAAAAATAATACTGCGCGCATCGCGATGAAAAATTGCGATGAATTGTTCATTCTCAACATGGATTTCGTACAAATTGCTTGTACTGTTTTGCTTCTTCGGAAGAGGAGGAATAAAAGAAGGAATAAATACTGGACTCATCCTTTTACAGCAGAAAGATATGTTAAAGGTTTCTTTTATCTGAAATACAATGATCTTCGACAATATCCAAAAAAATTCTTTGGCTATTATAGAATGACGATTCAGACATTTGACAAACTATTAATAGTTTGTCAAATGTCTGAACATTAAATAATACCTCAAATTGCATACAATAATACTAGATGGCGGAATGCAATATCAGCCAGGTAGCGATTTTAAATCGCAGTGCGCGCGTGTCCATATAACTTCAAATGCTATAATTTTATTTTGCGACAATCGCGTCGCGCGCTGTCGCGGAAAAATGTGACAAATCACAATTTTAAAATAGCAACTATTTATTTGTCGTATATGCGCGCACATACTTACGAACTCATACGTTGCATTTCTGCGACAAAATTATCGTGGTACAGAAAATCGTGGTGCGCGCTAGGCCTTAATGAAAAACGTTTAAAAATATGATTTTGAAATTTGAAAACATAAACGACATTTTTTTTTCAATTTACATTTACACAATTATTTCTTTTATTATTTTTTATTTTATATTTCATCATATTTGTACGATCAATATATATATTTTTTGTATTTTTCATTTAGGTTCTAAAAAATAATTTTCCAAGTCTAGAATCAACGGCTAAAAGCAAAAGAGGCCACATTTAATGAAACATTAAAATCTTTAATGACATAAATCTTACAATTTAAAGCAAAAATAAACAAAAAATTTTTTTCAGTTTGGTTCGGTATTTTGATCTCAAATCCAAAATTAAGATTTGTATAAAACGGACAGAAACGAGCCGCGCAAACGTCCCTCTTACATACTTAATTACAATTTTTTAATTATTGTTTTATTTTATTTTAACCTTCACGCAACCGTCAATATAAAAACAGTCGAAAAATTATGTCATGCCAAAACTTTTTATTCCGTTGAAAAGGGAGTAAATATTTCCCCAAAATTTCCTAGATTCTAAGAACTTAGCTCCTACCTAATAATGTTTCACGGTATAATTTTTGTGGTGCCTCTTCCCAGATGTTGCCAGAACTTTTATCGTCTTTCCCACCCCTTTCAGTGTTGCCAGGAACGAGTATTGGTGTTTATTACTAGGAAGACCTTCGATATTTATTAACAAAAAAATACATTATTATTTTTTATTTTAACTTTTTATGAGTAAAACCTGAAACTGTAATATTTAATTAAATGAAGACATTATGAGCGGAACTCAATCGAAAATCTGGAAACAGAAAAATCAGAAAAAGATATTTACACCTCTGGGACTCGAACCCTAAGGTGTCCTGTGATTTTCGATTGAGTTTCGCTCATAATGTCTTCATTTAATTAAATATTACAGTTTGAGGTTTTGCTCATAAAAAGTTAAAATAAAAAATAATAATATTCATCCTAGACTTGCAGAAGAGTCAATAGATGTCGCACATTAAATAAAATGGATAATAATTTATCCAGACACCATCTAGATTGCATTTAGTTCGAGTTGAATCTTGCAATCGTTCATAAAGATGGCAGCCAATAAAAATATGCGTTAAGAAAAAATGAAGATAATATGGTGGGTTTTTCATTTTTGGAACATTTTTCTTATATCAGTCACTACTTAGATCTTCGTCTCAATTCTGATAAACAAAGTTAACTTTTTCACCGGTAGTACAAGAAATCTGAGCTCAATGAAGCAGACGTAACTCTCAAAATACACCAGAATTAAGCACCCTGCGTTTTTTGAGTCCAAAGAATAACAGTCTGCTTTATTTTTATTTGTAAGCTTCTTAGATCTTGAGTTCTTCCTTTTCCTATCGCACATCGTCAAACACTTTCAACTTTCTTTAATTTTACTGCAAAACTTTACCTCTGTGTTTTATTCTTGAAGTTTTTTGATGTACCTATCTAGAACTAGATAAATAAATATACTAAGTTACGAGTACTTTATGTGCTCCTCACTGAGAAACAAAGCATATGTGGGGCACATTGTTACATGTAACAACTTGCCCCCTAACAATGTAATAATTAGCCCCTTTGACGCATTTTACATTAAAAGCGTAACATCATTTACACGAAATTTATAACGGCTAACATTAAATAATACCAAAATATAATATAAATTAACCTATCTATTATGGTAAGGTAAAATATGACTTCAAATTCTTCTTACAAAAGTTAGAAGATATTCAATTTTATTTATTAGAATTTTTCAGCACATCCATTTTGACGTTTTGTGGGGCACCGTGGTCGGCTAGTTCATTTCCACCATGTGTAGACATGCGTACCAAATATTTTGTTTTTGAAGAGTTTTATTTTCCAAAGTACATTTGTTACTTAAAGTTTAAATTTTTCCGCGACGTTTAAACGAATTTAAACGTTTCGACACAACCGTGTCATTCACTAGCAGGATTAATTTAGTTTTATTTCTGCTAGCGAATGACACGGTTTTTTCGAAACCGTTCGTGGAAAAATTTAAACTTTAAGTAACAAATGTACATTGGAAAATAAAACTCTTCAAAAACAAAATGTCTAGAAATTAATAATAATAGTTGTTAATGCCCAAGAAATACGTGCCAAAATTTGCGCTGGTGTGTGATTTATCGATAATGTAACAATTTGCCCCGTAATAACGTGCCCCAACTCACTTAACAAAACAAAATAAAGCAGATAGGTATCTGAGTTCATTGACATAAAAAGGAACCAAATATAATGTTATATATTATTACCTAGGCATATCACATATCGGTGCGGTTCATTGACATTTGGAATAAAATATCTGAATAATCAACTTAATGACATTAGATTTGAATCAGGTTAATAATTAAATTTGAACTGATTGAGTTCAATGAACTTAAAAGAACATAAGATAATGTTCATACTCCCGTCATTTGCGGAAAATTTAAAAAAAAAATCACCGTTTAAAATCAGATTCAGTGGCGGGTGTGGGTACCGCCGCCCGGGAGCCATTTTTGGATAAACAACACCTCTGCCAAAGGTCAGCCCAAGGGGTTCGGTACGTTTGATGGCTTAGCAGGAGTGCTCAGTAATTAGGTCGGATCAGTAGGAGCCGTGTTTGGGAGACGCTTTGATCTCTCCAGTTGGTCTCAAAAGTCCGTCACTCCTGGACATACTGACCCCTGGATTCCAACCCACACCTCATATCTTTGTCCTTCCCAGAACTTCCTCTGCTCCCTTTTCACCGAAATTCGCTGGTCGCGTCGAAACAGTGGACATGAAAATTCAATTACAAAACCTCTCCCAAAAACAAATTGATGTATCACACACATTTACCTCACGGTGAATATGATGTACTGAGTTGAAATACTTTACGCAGCCTTTACATTTTCACCCTAAAAATGCTGTTCTTTAAATATCAAAAGGGGTTTTACTGGATTGTGTATCTAACAGAGCAATGTTGATTTGAACATTCTTGTTGAGTCACCTCTAGGCGTAAAATACCAGTACATTGTCTGGTAAGATAAATCATGTCCTTAGATAATCCAACAAATTTCGTAGCGCTAATGAGTGCGGAAAAAGCCACAATCTTATAATTATCACGTCGAATTCATAGCATTTTAATAAGATTAAAATAATGAAGACAATAATAAAATTAAAAACAAAATAGAACAAGAAAAAATGTGAATATTTTAAAAAAGGAAATAATACATTTATTTAGCAAATGACTTTGCCGTGGTTTGCCTTCAACGCATTAATAAAATGGAAGAATAGACATGTCAGCAATGAATAATGATAAATTAAGAGCACTTTTTGAATTAAAATGTATGCATTACAATTTGGGAGGCAGGTATGGGTACCGCCGCCCCGGGAACCATTTATTGGATAACCAACACCTCTGCTACAGGTAACCCCAAGTGGTTCGCTACGTTTGACCCCTCCAGCAGGACTCTCTCGGAATATTGCTTTGCATCGCAGTGGTAGTGATAGATTCATCCTGGAAACACTGACCTCCAAATTGCGAGCAAATGTAAAAAAATGCATGAAAATCAAACAAAAAAAATGTCAAAACAAATTGAGTTTTTTTTGTGAATTCTGCACAAGATTCTTGACTGCTTCCATCAGACGGAAGACAGTGGGACTGTACCGCCCCCAATCGGGGTAAATGTGCTGAGTAAGGACATGGTTCTCCATGTCCATGTCCATGTCATGATGATAGTTTTGAAGTACCAGATAAATCAAATCCAGATCACCGTTCAGATTCTTAATGATGATCTTTCACCATGGCAATACTACGAGCATCTACAACTACCAATACACTAATATTTTCTCCTGGAATAAACCATAAAATAAATTAAGTTATTTGTATATAATAGTAATATTTTCTTATTAATAAAAAGTAAGATTCCGTTTTATGAAATCCTATATCCGAGCAAGATATTTTGTTACAAAGGAGTGACTTTGAATATTTATCTTACACCTCGATTTGTTTTACTTAAACCCTTCATCCTTTTGCTCACAGATTTATTCGTTAATTTGACGGGAAGACAGATGGACAGACGGGGATTAGCTCAATTAGTGCTGAGAGCTGTAAAACGTTCTGCAGTCACCCGCACCTGTGTTTCTCGGGAAGTCGAAGAATGAAGGTATAAGTTTAAATAATTACTGTTTAAATGTATTTGTTTGTGAAGCGGGTTTAGTACGGTCCGGGCAAATGCCCTTTTTGAAAACACCTCAACACTCGACACCTTATTAACCCGGCGTCACCACAGTCAAAATATGTAACAACGATAGGAGGGTTGGGTTTAGGAGACCCGAATAAAAAAACTCGCTATGATTTCAATATTTAAAAGAATTTAAGTAGCATATTGCAATAATTTGATAAAACAACTATACTGTTGGCGAGATGTTGGATAAAATAAAACAACTTCATTTAAATCTCTTAATGACATTTTTATCAAAGTATAATAAAATTTTAACAAAATAGACAACCTCGGTCTTAAAGTTATAAAATTTAAATAAAACAAACATTTTTCTCAAAATGTGAATTAATATCTTAATTATGAATGAGATCTATAGTAGGACTAAGAATAATACATCAGTTCCATGAGTTCATCTTACATTTGCCCCGGATGCCTTCTCAAAGTTTTTTCGGGAAAAAATTGAAACCATTCGTGCCTCCACATCTCACGCCCCTCTGCCAATATTCAATATCAATTCTAAAGGAAATTTGTCTTCCTTCAAACCTACAACGCTTGAAGAAGTAAAAAAGATAATTTCATGTTCGCCAAATAAGCAGTGTAGTCTTGATCCTATACCAACTTGGTTATTAAAAAAATGTGTCAATGTCTTAGCTCCATTCCTAGTTCATGTTTTCAATAAATCTCTCAGTACAGGTGATTTCCCTGAATCACTAAAATCAGCTGTAGTTACACCAATATTAAAAAAGTCACAACTAGACCCTGATAACTTAGGTAATTATCGACCCGTCTCAAATCTACCTTTCGTGTCAAAAATCCTGGAGAAAATTGCTGCTACTCAAATAACCAGTCACTTGAATTCAAACAAATTATTAACAAATCGACAATCCGCATATAGAAGGTTTCACTCAACAGAAACCGGACTTCTTCGTATGCTGTCAGATATAACTCTAGCCATAGAATCAGGTAAGTTAGCACTTATCTCACTCTTAGACATGAGTACAGCGTTTGACACGATTGATCACGACTTCCTCATTAAGAGATTAGAGGAAACATTTGGTTTGAGTTCCGATATCAAAAATTGGCTGGCGTCATATTTATCCAATCGCTTGCAAGCCGTGAAGGTTGGAAATAAACTCTCAAACTTCGCAAGACTTTCTTCAGGAGTGCCCCAGGGTTCCGTTTTAGGTCCACTTCTTTTCATCCTTTTTACAAATGATGTCGCCGAAATAATCGAGTCATTTGGTCTCTTGTCACACTGCTACGCTGACGATCAGCAAGTTTATTTTTACTGCACTCCAAACGAAGTCAGCAGTCTCAAAATTCGTGTAGCTGAATGCCTAGAAGCAATAACTCGTTGGATGTCTTCAAACAAGCTAAAGCTGAACCCATCTAAGACTGAGTTTCTCTGGGCGGCCACAAACAAACGCCAACATTTCATAGACGATTCGCCTATTTCCATTTCCGGCAGCGATATTATTCCCAAGACAACCGTCAAACTTCTTGGCGTTAATCTAGATTCAGACTTTTCGTTTAAAAGTCAAATAAATAGGACTGTAAGCACCGGTTTTTTTCACTTAAGACAACTCAAGTCCGTCCGAAGAAATCTTCCTACAGAGGCGACAAAACTACTAATCAACTCTTACGTAGTCTCGCGACTCGATTATTGTAACGGTATCTATGCTAGCCTTCCAAAATATCAAACTGACAAACTTCAATCCGTTTTTAACGCAGCGGCACGGCTCATAATCGGAGTCTCTAAATATTCACACATTTCAGAACACCTTCGTAACCTTCATTGGCTCAAGTGCCCTGAAAGAATCCAGTACATGCTGGATGGTGTTTAAATCAATCAATGAAATGGCCCCACCTTATATCTCTGAACTATGTGTCCCGGAAAATACTGGTCCGAGGCAGTCAACCCTTAGATCAGCAACATCATCAGCTATAGGCAGACTAATGGAACCTAAACGCAAGCCAAATACAAAGTTTGGAGATCGCGCTTTTGGAGTATCTGGGCCTAAGGCTTGGAATAAACTCCCTCCGGAACTAAGATGCATAACAAGCCCAACTGAATTTAGGTCCAAATTAAAAACCTACCTTTTTGGGCTCTCATATCCTTAATTTAAATAAACCTATCTGAGAGTATCATACTTTTATTTTCTATGATATGTCTTAATTACACTTTTCTAATTAATTTTCCAATTACTTGAATCTTTGCACATCAATCTGTCTCGTTACGAATCACATTTAGGAAGATCAAATCCTTGTACTACTGTACCGCCCACTATAAAATGTTGCTTTTGATTTCCAAAATACACTCATCAAAGAATGTATTTTATACTAATATTAAAATATATTTCAGGATTAAACACATATAACAAGTGTACACAATAATGTCCTCTGCGTGCGAACTATATCTAAATTTCTTAATAGACAATAAAAGTTAATTTCAAGCGACCTCCCAGGTAAGTATGGACCTGTATACATTTTTAAGAAGCATCGCGTTCATTGGTCGAGACATTGTACATATATTTTCTTATGAACCTGGATGCAATTTTTAGCCATTAGTTGTTTTAATTGTTTGTCTAGTTTGTAGTTTTTCTAGATTTTAGAAATGTATTGTAAGTTTGTGAAGCGCCCTTGAGGTGATTTTTCACAAAAACGGCGCTATATAAATCATCCAATTATTATTATTATTATTATTTGCATTTGCATAATAATATGTTAGACTAACTCATATCGCGAAATTACGACACAAAATGTATGGTTAGGTCATATTTACCTTTTTCGTGTTTAGCCACGTCTATCCACAGTTGCGGCCACTACACCCCTGAACAGCGATAGCCCGCAGGGAGGGGAAATTGTTAGCTCCAGCTACTGAGAAGTATGGAAACGTCGTACAAAAATTCTAAGAAATAAGCGAATTTTAAAATGGCGCAGGTCAAATTGACCCAACTGTGCGAACGCCGGGTTAAGCGGACAAAGTAAATTTGATTGTATATTTTATGGAACTTTCTCTTAGATAAGTACTTCTTTACTTACCGCTAACACCGAATAAGTTTTTGATCGATGGATAAATTGATAGCTTGCCCGCAATATTTCATCCTTTTAGCCTCAGAGACCTGATTTATTGCCGCATCTAGATCATACTGTAAGCCAACAGCGCAATTTCAACAAGTCGTACGTCCGATAATGAATAAATACATCCGTGGTAAGGGATTTTCAATATTATTGATTAATCAATCAAGTTATGATTTTTCAGAAAAATTGGACTTGTAGACTTTCACGCTCTAAAAGTCAAAGTGTTATACATTTATACCTTATAAGGTATATAGGTAGTATAAAACAGAAGTTTAATGGTTTCACCTCTTTCTTAAACTCGACAAATGCTGGCGTCCCACAGGGATCGGTTCTGTCTCCGACTTTGTTTTTGTTGCACATCAATGAACTTTTGTCATGTGCACCAATTCATTGTAACGTGGATTTATTGTCCATGATAGCTTCTTGTTTGACAAGCCCCCAAAGGGCTCACAAATTCCAACGGCTCGGAGGGCTTTGAAGAAAAGAATGGACGGTTACCTCGAGAGTGTTTTCTCTTGGGCTCAAAAATAAGCTTATCGAATCTTCCGAACAGATGATTCCTCCATTGACATGCTTCGTGTAACTCTAAGTGACAAGCTCAGATATTGGGGCTCCATCGAAGCCAGGGATAAGTTAGCTTCTCAGCTAAAGTTGGGCGTACTGTACACGGACCGCGGATACTTTAATAGTACACAACTGCTAACCCTGTACAAATCACAAGTGCGCCCCACGGTTAAATTTGGCAGCCACCTCTGATCTGGAGCCTCCTAACTTAACAAACGGATTGCAATCTTTAGAGCACAGGCGTCGGGTGAGAATGCTATCCTTGTTCTACCGGTATTTCAATGGAAGATGCTCCGAGGAACTAGCGTCATTGATCCCTTTGGCACCGGTGCATAGTCAGGAAACACGCCAAACGCGTGCCCAACAAATGTACACGGTTGACATTTGTTACATGAGAACGGGTCGCTTTTTCGACTCGTTCTTGTGTTCAACAGCTCGGCTGCCGAACGTGTTTCCTCCTTCCTACAACATGGGTCGGTTCAAGAGCAATGTTCATTCCTTCCTTTCCTCAAAAAAACCCTCCACACAGCATCTCAGACGACATAGGCCCTGAGGGAAATTATTTTCCTCAGGGCCTCCTGTACTAAGTTACTGTAAAAAAAAAAAAAATCTGTAAATAATTACATTTTCGTGTTTTTTTTTAATCTACGAAAAGAAGTTCATTTTGATATTCTTTTTCGTGTTTTTTTTTTAATTCATCAAAAGATATTCACATCCGATTAATGCACATACGTGTAGTCTGTAGTGATTAAAATTATGGCTATCCAATTTTTAAACACTTCACAAAGATATAGACGACTGTAGAAGCAGATGAATATTATTACAAACTTTAAAAGTTACATCTTATCACAGATTCTTGTGCGTTTTGTTTCCCGTTTTGGGCATTTTAGAACCTGCAAAAATTGTAATGTCTGGTTTTTCATTGCGTGAAACGTAACTACATGATATAGTTCTCATACATAAATATAGTTCTCATTTCTCGTGATTTCCTCGAACTTTGCTTGGAGAGATGCTTGGTTTCAAAACTTTTACGGTATCTGTGAGCAAGCTTTTTGAAGTCAGAGCTTAGAGCCTTGACTCGGCACCTTGACGAATGTGGGCACAACCAGAGCCAACTTTATTAACAAGTATATTATCATGAACATCGCTGCTGAAACTGTAATTATAAACACAGAAAGCAGAATAATGTGTCTGAAATTATTGCAACGTTGCACTTCGTAATAAAGATTTAACTATTGGAGCAGTTTTATTTGCTGACAACATTGCGACGTGAGTAATACTGTGTAGGTTTAAATAATGAAGATAAACTCGGAAATACTACAATTCTTTTATTGGGATTAATTACAATTTAAGTGTCAGTCTTATTGAGTGTAAATGAAAAGTAAGTGTGTGCTTATTATTAGGTTTTCAGTCCAACTCATCACAAAAACGCTGTGTAAATATTACACAGTATGTAAGGTCGGAATAGTAAAAAACTTGAACCGGCGCTAAAGAATCTTTTTGTGTACTCGGAAGAAGTTACCTAGGTACGAGTATTAATAATTATCCTTGGGTTGTAACAACCCTTATTGTTGTCATTGTGTTTACTGCGTTGTACAAACCTAAGATATCCATTGAAACCTTACAAGTAAGACTCTGAATATTTTTTTTCTTTATTCATTGCTTTGATGATTACATAATTTAGGGTGACCGGACAACTCGGAATGAAACCAACTCCAGATAAGACATTTGGAGTGATAAAAAAAAATATTTATAAAAAAATGGTTAAATAGGTTACGTTAGGTTAAGGTTATCGGCTAATTTAAAATTATTTTTTCAAAGCTTTTAATGACTTTTCAAGGAGGTGTTGAGTTGACTTTATTCTCAGTTGGCATGGAACCATAATTTAGTATGCTAGGCACATGCCCGTGTTGTGGTGGTCAATATAATATATCTAATATGGTGATCGGACAACTCGGAATGAAACCAACTCAGAACCATCTCAGATAAATCATTTAGAGTGATAAAAAAATAGGTAAAATAAGTTACGTTAGCTAAGGGTTATCGGATAATTTAAAATATTTTTTTCTTAGCTTTTAACGACTTTTCAAGGAAGTGTTGAGTTGACTTTATTCTCAATTGGCATGTAACCGTCAAATATAACCAAATCTACACTATGTAGGTTCTCGTGTTTTGTTAATAATTTTTACGTTTGTGCACAATACCGACTTTTACTTAAATGAATATTTTTTTTAAAAATACTATTTTGAACAAACCTCCCTAATTTATTTGCATAATATTCCAGGTATGTACTTGAGTTTTAGAATAAATTCAGTGTTTCAAGAAATAAACGCGGGTGTTCATATTTTTTGAGTGTCTTATACAGTTATTTAAAAAGGTGATCATCTTATAACATTTTGCCATGTAATGAGTTTCACAACGAACGTTTAGTTGTGAATTTGAGATAATTTCCACCTCCAAGACTCCGCATCATTCATTTGTTCATTAATTTAATAAAGAAAATAAAAGTTCAGTTCAAACAGATGTATTAAAAAATATACATAAATTGTATGGTTATTCACATTAATAATAAATTGGTTATTAAATAGCCAACAAATCTAAATTCATCTGAAGCAAAATCCCTCACCAAAGGCGTCGCAAGAAAGGCGTTCATCAAATGATCAGTCGGTGAATATAGTAACAGAAAAAATACTTGGTTTCGTCGTTAATAAGTTATACCCATATTTTGAAACTGATAACTCGTTTGACAACAAAATATCCAAAAATATCTATGTTCAGTGTTAACATTCAGGCCTATCGCCTTTGTGCAAGTTTTTTGTTTTAAACGAATTGTCAGATTTGTAAAAATTTTGTGTTATTTCCGCTTCGCAATTAAAGCTCAATAAATTAAATATTTCTAAACGCAACCGAAAACAAGAACCTAGAACCTGATTAATAAAACAAGAACCTGTTTAATAAAATAAACTTTCAAATTATATTATTGCAAATAAATATTAACATTGTTAATTATTAAAATTTAGAATGCAAGCATAAAAAAAAATTGTAAAAATGACTCACGTGATGGTTTTATGTGAAAACGGTAGTAACATCACAGATTTCGTAAAAAAAAATTGTCGTACAAATGTATAATAAATGATTTTGTATTCTTACTTTTTTACCACTTCATTCAAAAATATTTATTAAAAAATTAATACTGTCTACTAACGGCGCACATGCGATTTGGCAGGTAAAAACTGTTTCTAGAAAATAAATATTTTTTTTCTTTATCTATGGACAACGTTGAATAGAGATGTGTAGCGTGTTTTATTATAGATATTCTCCTTGTTTTAGGGTTGTAACTAGAACAAAAACGGAGTTATGACAATTTCTGTGGGAATACACGCGTTAGCTTGAAAACAAGCTTATTGTACTTGACTGCTATTGTTGACTGTACTTGACTGATATTGTCGTGTAAATAAGCTTAGGGATCGGAGTGGTTTTAAGATAAAATACGTTGTAGAAATAACCCATAGACAAGTAAAAGAATTAGATTACAAACAAATAAATACAATCAAATTAATAAATTGTATGCATATTGTGGGTAAATAATTAGTAATAATTGACAATATCCACATAATAAACCTGACTGATTTTAAACAGTATAAAAATCCTGGTTCTATTAATTGTTGCGTTTTTGAGGTGCTTAACAATTCATTATTATGATGCAACCAATGTTAGCACGAATAAACGACTGCATTTCTAAAGATTTTCTTTAAAAATGCATGGATTTCTAATGACAGCGTCGGGAAAGAATTATTGTCCCTCTCGTGTATCTACGTGGTATTAAGAGTAAAATGGTATACAGGTTTTCGGTTTTAAACTAACAATAAACTAACAATCGCCAAGTAAGGTACTATCGCCAAATTATCACAGATTGATCAATGTGATAATAAGTGTGCGGATAAGTGATCTTTTTTATTACACGATAACTGTAAGAACATCCTTTAAAATTTTATTACATGGCAACCAGTTATACAAACGACGGTTTATAAGATAAAATCAGTAATATCCTTATAAGATTGAGTTTATTGTATATTGTGCATTACACGATAGTGTCAGTGACCTTAGCAGTATCTTTTAATCCTCTTTAAATCTTATCACAATTATTATCAAACCATTGCACACTGTAGATCTATATAAAATAACAAAAAAAACTTATCATTTTACAAGTTTGTTTTCAATCAATGTCGTGAACAGTCGGTTTCAACTTTCAACGCCAAAAGATTTCTTGACCATGGCTAATAATCAATTTCGTCTTCTTAGTGTTAGTGCAAGACTATTCTTTATTGTCTCATTGTTTTCAAAATGCGACAGTATTCATGATTTGGATAGATATCAGTTCGAGGAGTTTAAAGCAGTTGTTCAGGATGGACTTTTGAAGCAAATTGCTAAAAGTATAATTCCTAAAGACAATGGAAGTACTAAGAATTGTGCTGAGGATTTGTTGAAGTGGTCAGAAGATTTGCGTTCTGAAATGTGGGCCATGAAAAGTGAGTTATAAAAATCTTTAATAACAGCGCATTACCAGAGCACTTTTAACTTTTCGTTCCAAGTTCCAATCAATATTTTGACGCATAAAATTGTTATAAGTATTTAACTTGATAGTGAAGCACCAGAAGGCATGTATAAAATATACTTTTAAAAATTATATTTTGGTAATTTATCCAAAAACTAAAGCTAAAATAATCCAAAAGCTATCTGAAGTAGGTAATAATTTTTTATCAACTATTAATTTTATTAGCAAAAGGTATATTATGGACTTTTGTGCATTTCACTGGCCTCTTAAGATGAATATAAACGCTAGAAATATTTCGATTCTCATGCCTACAAAATTTAAAATCAAACGTCTTATTTGCATAAGGCAATTAAGCGAAAAAGTGGTTTTTATTTATTTTGTGCATAATTTTATAAGAATGAAAAAAAGTCAGAACATACAAAACCTCAAAAATAGTCTTAGCCATAAAGGGGTATTTTTTAAAAATTGTTATTTCTTAACTTCTAGTGGTTTACACTTATATTTTTTGTTATGTAATTAATAATTTTATTGTAATTCCAATACAAAGAAAAGCTAGTAAAAGCTTTAGTTCATCTATAGCACATTTTTTAATGTTTATAATGTAAACCTATTCGTCGTAAAAATGAATTTAAATAGCATCTAAATAGGATTTCACGTATAATTTCACCTTAACGACGGTGAAATAACAATAATAAAGTTTTAATTTTCATTAGAACATCTCTTGTTTTATAACTATTTAAAGTTATTCCCATCAATGAAATACATCATTGAAGAAGGAGATAACACTAATAATCTAAACGAAAATATGATGTTCATTTAGACTTTTACAAAGAGGTCAATAGGTATTGCATATAGATAAAATCGGATAAATTTATCCGAGAAACAATTAAGGTTACAAACCAGTTCGTCCAACAATTGTTTCTAATGAAAAATGTAGTTGCCAATAATACGGAAAAAAATAGTCGAAGATAATATTGATTTGAAATATGAGAATAACAAATATGATGTTTAAATAAGAGATGCAGTAGCCGAATTGGTAAGGCGTTTGTCTCAGTAAAACGAGAGGTTCTGGGTTCGAGTCCCAGTTGCGACCGTTATTTTTTATTTTTATTTTTTTATTTGCTTATCTTAAATAAATATGTTTAGCTTACCTTTGTATGTTTCTGTGTCTTGTTTATATTTTTATCGACTTCTTCAAAAAAGTTTTAATTCAAAACTAATAAAATACTTAGTTTTAACCACGTTTGTTGCTAAACCCATCCCATTCGAAATTATTTTGACTGAAACTGACCACAGTAACTGAATTAATTTTGGTGGTAGCTTGTCCTATTGTTTAATGATTTTAACCTTACTACTCAAAAAAACCGTAAGATGTCAATACACTTTTTTACGTAAAAATAATTATGTTTTTGGGAGCCCTAAATTATGGCGGCTCGGTTGAATGGGTTCAAAAACCAACATGTTTCGTAAGCAATGCTTACTTCATCAGGTTTTACTTAAAAATAAGTTTCTCCTTATCTCATAATTGATATACAATGTTAACCTAAACAAAAAGATGAATATTTCTTAAGTGCCTGTCTATTACATAAAGGGTGTATCAGGACGTACCTGACGTTGGTTTGTTTGTTGGGAATCTTCTATACAATCTGTTTCTTATCAAATCTTATATTTGTGCTAGATTGTGATTTCAAGTGGAAATGTTTTAATTTTAATTTTTTTTAAATATATATTGATATGTACAATTTCCTAATAAATTACAATTCTTGATGAAGCACATCTCACATACCGGGTGTTTGCGCCAATCAATGTTCTTTTTGTTTGATTTAGTACTGGAAAACTGCTTATTCCTTTGCCCAGTTCCTTACCCAAGTACCTACTTTTCTACCTATCCACAATTACCTACCCATCCCACGCCAAGACAAAACGAAATAAAACGTTCGATTTCCGCATTAACTTGTTTTTTATTTGACTTGTTGAAAACGCACCCGTTTTGAGTTCGTGTAAAAATTTGTGCATTCTTACTGAATTGAAAGTAACGCCATAAGATCAATTTGGGAACTTATTGGATCACCGCCGCGGCTGTAGAAGTAACCGTGTTTACTACTATAAGTGAACTATTATAAAGACAAAAGGAGAATTGTTAAAAGGACCACAGAACCAGCGGCAAATGTCTAGTGAACTCGGTATGTTTTGGCAATACCCATCCTTTTCCTTTTCCTTCGAGTAGTTTTTCAGTAATTGTTAGTTTGGAATCACACCGCACCCGCCTGCGAACGAATTGATTTGCGCAACCACCGGTTGTATGTGGTAGATGTCCTGACTTTTAAATGTTTTATTTATTGTTTTTGTTAATTGCTGTCTATAATTTCCTACTAAATTACAATTCTTGAAGAGACAAATATTCAGGAATCAAGTCACCATTAGTTATAAACAACCCTTTTTATTAAACTTATCACAATTAATACGATTCGTCCTCGTGTTGGTTAAATCTTATATTTCTCGCAAAATCCTTCAAGTAGGCGTATTTGATATTTCAAAATGCTTTTCTCGTATCCTTACAATTCGTGTCTATTGTTGAATGTTGCTCCGTTCGCCCTTCGCCAACATAATTTCTAAGTCGTGATTTATTTGCTCGGAAGAATGCTCTCCATTTTCCTGTTAAAGTATATTTAAAGAATGCACACAATTGATTAATAATATTCCAAAATAACACATTTCTGTTATTTCATTTACATAACTTCAATGTTTTAATAATATTAAAACATGTGATTTTTGTAGTGTCTGCTCTATTCAAATTCAGACATTAGTGAAGCGCTGGGCTCTTACAATGAATAATTAGGTTCTCGGTTACAAGTTGGATTATTATTAATCATGTGTATTTACAATATCATATTATACTGGACTCAGGTCGAAACCTGAATGGCTAGAAATTATATTAGACGGCAGATATTTGTCGGCCCGCAAAATAGTAAACAATTTTAGTAGACAATAACTACCGAAACTGATTTTGCGTAAAAAAACAAAATTGAAGTAGGCAAAATGGCAGACGAAAGGGATATTTTATTCTTGTAAAAAACCCTTGGGATTTTGAAAACGATTACATAAAATTATTCAGCCAGTTTGGATTTCCTAAGACACAGTTGATGAACGAAGCCATTGAACTAAAATACGACACACAACTCAAAGCTCATTTCATTGAACATCGTGAAAAGCAGGAGCACGTTGACTTTTGAAGAAATGTGCCTCTAGCAACTATAATTTTTTCCAATAGCACAATTTAATTTGAAAATATTTTCTTTAACATTTTGTGTGAAGCTACATTTTCGAAAATGACCTTCTTCAAAATCAAATATTGCAATCGCCTTTCTATTAATTTAGAAGACGCAATGAGGATGGCATATAGTCCCCGAGAAGCTGACACAGAAGAAACATTAAAAAAAAAGTACAACAAAATACCTAAATTACATAATAGTATAGAGTAACTTAAATAATTTGTTTGTAGTTCTAATGAAAATCTTGAATTTTCTATATTTTTTCAATATTTGTACTTGTAAATTCACACCCATTCGCATAAAGGTCGGCCTGCATTGCCAACGTACATAATATAAAATTCATATGTGAGCGGCTCGCAGTGATATCTTTGTCCTATCTCCCCTGACCAGAAAAGTGTGACAACCGCTGCTCTAACCTAATAACAGTGACTATCCAACATATAACAGTTTCCATTCATTATTGTTGTATGACATCTATAGATAGGTAGATACTACCAAAACGCTGAAAAATTGATTTTATGTTTTCGGTAAAATTTATGCACGTCTCCAAGTCTATTAAAGGTTTTTCGTCTTTATTATAAAGAAAAATAATAAAGATAAGTATAGACTATATTTTTTTTAAATATTCAAGAAAATTCGTGCAAGACCTTACGCTTCATTGTATTTATTTATTACACGCCCCAATGGGCTTTTATAATTTATATATTTAAAATTTACGGCACAAAGTGCCATTTACAAGCTTATGTATATTTAATTACAGTCGTAGTATATTATACAGGCATTAAAAATAAACAATAATATCAAAAACTCATTATGTAGTGACCTCGTTAACGTATAATTGGCTGAAATGTTCGATCAGTACAACCTTATATTTCAGTATGGAAATATTAAAAATATCAGCCACGCTGGCATAAAAATTTCCAATGGTGTGTAATCTAGTTTATAAGTTGAGTATCACAGTTATAT
Source organism: Glyphotaelius pellucidus (assembly GCA_936435175.1). NCBI lineage: Eukaryota > Metazoa > Arthropoda > Insecta > Trichoptera > Limnephilidae > Glyphotaelius > Glyphotaelius pellucidus. Next base: position 27,911,445 of record OW386547.1, read on the forward strand.
AAAAAAGGTAGGTACTTCAAAACTAAAACAATAAAGAAAATATAATAACAGGAAAAAAATGTAACAACAAAAGCAAACTAAAACAAAATGCATACATTGGTAAAAATTATATACAAAAATTACAAATCATTATTTATAAACAAAATTATATACAAAATTTACAAATCATTATTTATTCGTGTAATAACTATAACATATTTTATCTTTTTCAAAAAGCATTTTTCATGTTTTTTGTAATAACATAGTATTTTGTTTTCCGTGTTATTAGCAAAAAGGACACTGCGGTTTGCTTTGCTACGGCCACGATCAAATTAGAAAAAATCTTTTTTTTTATTTGAACTCACACAGAAGGCCCTGAGGAAAATAATTTCCCTCAGGGCCTATGTCATCTACCACAAACAAACAAAATTAGAAAAGTGAAATTATTTCTTATATAAAATAAATTCTGTTTCGGTTTTTTACAAACCGTAGATGAACTTTTGAACTTATTATCATTTTTTAAGTCATTAGAACACAATGAACTTTTATATATCAATTACAAATAATTACAGATAATAAGACCAGAGTCTAGAATCAATCAAGCCTTCCCAATAACCCAATCTGATAATACGATAAATGCAATTAACTGAATTAAAAAGAAATCTTCTCTCACATTATTATTGCAAAAGGATCCATGTTATTTTATGAAGGATGGTGTAACACTCGGATTCTCACAACCGCAGATTATCAGAACGGTTCCGTCGGACCTCTCCAAACTATTAGGCATTATTCCTGAGCATTGATCTGTGCTAGTTACATAATCATCCAAGGCAGTTCCGGGAAAACGAAGTCATCAGATATTGAAAGGATGAACGAATCATAATATTGCGGTAGAGGTACTAAGGACGGGTTGTTTAAAAAAATTTGATGGATTCATCAAATATTTGAAGTTGATTTTCCCGTTCTGTGTAAGTTCTATTCAAGTTCTGTTATTACATCGTTATAGGACAGTTGCTTCACAAAACTGAAATAATCACAGAACTTGAATAGAACTTACACAGAATGTGAAAATCAACTTCAAATATTTGATGAATCCATCAAATTTTTTGAAACAACCCGTTCTAAGATTGAAGATTGTAACATTCCTTATTGCTCCGGAAACTAACTCAGAATAATTATTTAGGTTTCTTAGGTTGGGAATAGGGAGGATGAACTTATTAACAGAGATCTGTATACATATACGGATTTTAATAACATTTATATAAGTCCTAATACATGATCTTAATTGTACTTACAAATTTGTAAAGATAATATTCAAAATAAAGTTTCACCTTTTTAAAATAACAGAAATCTTAGACAAACGTCAATACTTCCTACTCCAAAATGTAAAAAAACAATAGGACAGTTAAATCATAAATATCTCGGAGTTAAATTTTTAATTCATTACCAGAAAATTCACGACGGCCGGCGTGGTCGAACGATAAGGCTCTTGACACACAATCCGAAGGTCGCGGGATCGAATCCCAGCGTGGCAAATGGTTATTTCACAATTTATTCGCTTAAAATAATATATATTATATTTGCGGCACGTTCCAGAGTGGTCGATACTGTTAGTATCGCCCTGGTGTAAGTTCACCATCCAGAATTGAAACGTTGGTTGAAACGGCTTCAGCCGTGTTTAGTGACCAGATCTAAATAGACAGATACTTCCCCATCTTCCTCTTCCTTATCTCCTTCCCCTCCCCTCTACCTTCAGTCTCACAACATACTCCAATTGGGGATACCATAGTCTCACTGGCTCCATACGGGGGCAGTTGGGATTCTTGCTATTCATATGAAAGGAAAATTCTCGAAAAAAATTACTCGCGGTATTCATGTAAAAGAAAAATTAGATACATGAATACTAATATATGTAAAAGAATTTAAAATTCACTTTAAAAATAATATTGAAAACTTGATCTGAATCATGAATAAAACCAATAAAACAAATATAATAACACCCCCCCCCCTATACACACAAGCTCTGCTTATTTATGGGGTAGATCTAATACATCTATTATGTAATCAATTACTGTATAAAATTTATTTTTAATATATGTATCGTTTTATGACGTAATTTTTTTTAAAACTCTGTGTGAAAATATTTAATAGAACACGACTTGTTTAAAATAGAACCAAAATATCGTGAGGATTGTCTGAAATAAAACTGAAAAAAAATGGTTTATAATAATTTTCGGAGCATATTTTGCGATTTTTTCTATCGAGAGAATTTCATGTAATTGCCATTTTGGTAAAAAGAATGTACAGATATTATCTTAAAAAATAACACTTATTTTTTTTTGAGTTTACTGTACTTCTTAAGGAAAATATGTAATAATAGGCCACTTGCATCACATTGTTTTAAATTTTTTTCCAGTTCAAGCAAATATTCTAAGACATCCCGTAATTTTTTTTTTTTTTTAATCGTATTTTTGAAACCCTGGCGATTTTTTTAAAATTTCAATCCGAAAAATCGGACCATTTTTTATAAACCGGAAAGACGGGACATAATTTTATGGGTGCGAAAAAAATATAATTACATAGCCGAAAATCATTTAAAAAAAAAACGACTTATTCCACATGAATGGCACAGGAGAATAACGAGGCATTCCAAAAATATTACATCTCGTAAATATTTGTTTTCTTGATCCATCTTATTGATCAATAATCATTATAATGTTCAAAGTCTACATATGACTAAATCCAATGTTATAAATTTGTACTTGTAAATTATAATTATAATAATATATTATAAAATTTGATTTTGTTAAAATCTGCACTGTTACTATTATACCCCTAAGTCAGCCGCTGCGGAAAGCATCCGTACGATGTTCACTTTATACCATCTGTCAAAACGTCAAACCAAACAAAAGTTTGCAAGGTAACAAACTATAAATTTAGTGAATTTTAAGTGTCAAATTGAAAAATTCGCCGGAAATCAAAGTGTTGCCATATAAAAAAATAAATTAGTGTGGAATTTTACAAAATTAATTGAATATTTCGGGGACGGAACATTTCCATATAGTGACGTCACGAGCCCAAAAACCGAATTTATTTATTTAAAAAATAAAAAACTATAAATTTCTAAAACAAATTATTAGCATTTTCGTAATATTAGATATTAGAAAAATCTATCCACACGATTTTATCCAAGTCATTATGAAATCCATGCAAGTGGCCTATTGTTAGAAACGCGGGAAGCAGGGCCTTAGCCGGGCCCGGTGTGTGGTTTTGGAATGTCAATTATTGTTCTGTCTCTAAATATGGCATTCAAATAGGCTCATCTACCAACAAAAATTGCTATTTAAGGATTGGAAATATGTTAATATTTTATGCTTTATTTCCAGTGCTAGACGCGGGAGGCAAGCCTCCCCACGGCCTGCTGGAAGGCAACATCAACAGTGTGGGGATGTTTGACGAGTGTCTTGGAATCAGTCACCAGAGGAACAACTCCAGAAAAATCAAGGGAAAGTACTGCATGGCCAGGATACCACTACCCAGTGGAATTCTTGACATTAGTGCGGATGGCGTGGCCTCTTTCGGAATGATATTTCATAAAGCCCCATATATTAACCAAAGGTAAAATTAAAATAAGAATTAAAACTAGTTAGCCCGTAGAAGGACGTAGTTAGAATGATAGTAAGTACTTCACTAAAAGAACGAGAGATATACACAGGTAAAGTAATAGCCCAACGATATGATTTGAGATTTTTAGGGCCAAAAGTATTTTAATTACTATATGCAGGGTCATCGAAAAAGGTTTCCGTGATTTTAAGATGAAATAACAATATTACATAACAAGTTATTACACAATACATGCATTTATCATAAGTAAGTATTTATCACACTGTTTATCTTTTAATAACCTCATGAAGTCATGATTGAAAAAATGGAAAATTGATTTATATACCCTTTAGCTTGTGTGGGGTGAATCACAGTGCGCCGTTGCGTGATTTTTTTTTTCTTTTCTTAAAAAAGAAAAACAAATATTCCCGGGTTACGAATAACCCAACAATAAATGGTTCGATAACAATTTATTATCACTCAACACAGAAAAAACATACTATATTCCATTTTCTCTTCAAGAAGATGTGCCAATTAATTTAATTAACATAATAATCCATTCCAAAAATTGTGCAAATGACGGTACATGTAATACGGACTGCGCTAAGCTAAATCATAAATCTAATGTAAAATATCTTGGAATCTTAATAGATAAAAATGTTAAATGGAAAGATCATATAGATCTCACTGTGGAAAGAATAAGAAAACTTATCTATGTATTCTACAACATACGAAACATTTTAAACAAGAAAACTATCAAAATTGTCTATTATGCGCTAATTCAGTCCTTATTACAGTACGGCATTATTGGTTGGGGAGGGGCCTTTAAGATTTCCTTACAGCCCATAATTATAATACAAAGAATAATTATTAAAATTATCCTTAGGAAACCATATGACTTCCCTACTTCAGAGATATTTCGAGAATTTAATGTGCCAACTATCACAGAATTGTATAAGAGAAACGCATTATATCAAATCTACAAAGAATATTTCATCCAAAAAATTCATCCCTCAGATAGCATAAGCAATAGATTCAAAACTAATGGCTTAATAGCCATTCCTATGCTTAGAACGACCACGGCTCAACACCACTATTTATATTTAGGTGTGAGATGGTACAATATATTATTATCCAAAAACAAAATAAATGTAACAGAAACAATGAAATATGAACAATTTAAAAATCAAATTAAGTCCCTGAAATTGGATAATGATATATTGTACCCTTAACTAATTAACATCTAATTAAAAAAATGTATTATTGTTATTGTTTTTTATTTTATTTTTATATCTATGTCAAAAAGTATTTGTATATTTATTTCATTCAAGACATTTAAGTCTTTGATCATTGTATTCACACTTTTCAGAACAATATGTTTTTTTTATGCGTTTAAATACTCCTCCCATAAACACGAGCTCCTAAAGCTCAATTTATGGAGTAGTAGAACCATAAAATTAATTCTTATGTATACCTAGGTAATTATATTATAAATGTAATTATTATTGTTAAAAAAAAAAAAAAAAAATAAATAAAAAAAAAATAAATATTTGAAAATCTCCTACTACCACCACAGTAAGCTGAAAATGTTGCTCGAGTCGTGATGGAGGACTTAGTCAGCCGAGGAACCGAACATGCGACGTCCGGGTGGGACCCATACGCGATGCCCACTCAACTACTGACCGGTCAATGATGATCACATTAAAATCTTTGTTTTTTTATACAAATTTCTTTGATCATCCTCTTCCCAATTTTGTTCACATCAAAACCAATAAATTACGCTCAGTCACGCTTACCCTTTTGCTTTTCTTGACTATGAACGTATAGTCAAACTAAAATTACGTTATTTTAATGTTTTTTACAGGATGTTGAATACCAGCCCGCGAGGTATGAATTTCAACTTAGCAGTCTGCATGCCGGATTCCTGCAAAGCATCTGACGTGGAGTCAGCCCTCGCTACAGCAATGATTTCTGCTAACATATCTCTAGACATAGAAATACCTGAGAGAAACTGCAACGTAGACGAATCAGACCCATGGGATGCCGGAGAGATCATTGCAGTGTGAGGAATCATTTCTATCATTTACATTTTTTTTTTTACATTAACTCCACACAGGAGGCCCTGAGGAAAATAATTTCTCTCAGGGCCTATGTCATATTTGAAGATGCTGTGTGGAGGGTGTTTTTGAGGAGAGGAAGGAGTGAACATGGGTCTTGAAGAGACCCATGTTGTAGGAGGGAGGAAATACAGAGGCCGAGCTGTTGAACTCAAGAACGAGTCGTAGAAACGACCCGTTCTCATGTGACTAATGTCAACCGTGTACAAATGTTGGGTGCGTGTTTGGCGTGTTTCCCGACTATGCACCGGTGCCGAAGGGATCAATGTCGCTAGTTCCTCGGAGCATCTTCCATTGTAATACCGGTAGAACAAGGACAGCATTCCCACCTGACGCCTATGCTCTAAAGATTGCAATCCGTTTGTTAGGTTAGGAGAGTATCAATCGGACCGCCCGTTTCTGCACAGAGTCGAGGGTTTTTTTTAGGTATTTTGGGGCTCCATACCAGAGGTGTCTGTCAAATTCAACCGTGGGGCGCACTTGCGATTTGTACAGGGCTAGCAGTTGTGTACTATTAAAGTATCTGCAGGCCCTGTACAGTACGCCCAGTTTCTGAGAGGCTAACTTAACTCTGGCTTCGATTGAGCCCCCATAACTGATCATACATATAGTATTTTCATTGCAAAACTAGTACAGATTATTTTAACACAATGTCTCTTTGAATTTTAATAGAAGCGATTTTTTTTATCTTTTCCGTTCATACCAGTGTACGGAATGGCCAAAAATGTTTAGATTTTTCTCTGAGCAAATGTTTAAAAAATACAATTAAATGAAAATAAATAACTCTCTGTACACCACTACAGATAATCAAAAGAATCGACAAGTTTTAAAACCAATGGTTTCTTAAAAAATATGAAATATAGACAAATAATTTTCTTTAGACAAAAACATAACAGTGCGTAGTGATTAGTTAATTATTGAGTATCATGAAAAACAATTTTCTAAAATAAATAAAGTTTTTATAAAATAGGTATTTATTTAGGTAAAAACATAAAAATAAATAGAAACCAAGATACCGAAATAAGAAAAAATAATGGACCTCTTATTCTTATAGGTATTAAGGTGAAAATAAGTTAAAGAGAGGCTATTTAAAAGAAAAAAATTGTTTTTAATAATATTCAATTGAAGAAGTTATCCAATATGCCACTTGCATCGCATTTTTTTTTATTTTTTCCGGGTTAGGCAAATATTCTAAGATATTCCATTTTTTTATTGTGAAGCGAACATTCTACAAACTGCTACGCATATGTTTACTTTTTCACGCCAGCCGGCTAAGTACTTGCAACAATGGGTCGCTGCCGGCACCTACCTACCTGACGAATAATAATATTTGCCACCTCCGCGAAAGTTCCCGCATTACTCGGGCACCCATGAACACGGTGACGAGAACATTCGAGAGATTTCCCGTTTGGCGTCGTGGCCCAATTTCACGGCGTTCCAGAACATTACTGGTTTCGTCGCCCACGCTATAAAAGCGGACGCAATGTCGAGCGCGCCTAGTCACGTCTTTCAGTAAGTCCATCTCGGGCGGCCCTCGCATAATACGCAAGTGAGATAAACAGTTCTGTGCAATTATCAATATGTGATTATTCAGTAAATCCAGTGTGACATTCAGGGCAGGAGAACTACGGCATCTCATCGGATCCTCCTGTACACCTTCGAGGAACTCCATCTTCATCCTCCACCATCTCGCTGTCCGCGCCACGACGTGAAGTATCCCTCAACAACAAAGCCCGCCGCGCTTTCTGTTCGGGGTTCATCCTGACATCTGATTATCGAAAACCATCGTGCTCCACTTCAGATCTCATCCTCATCGCCTCACAAGGTTCCTGTGTTCAAGTGTGACTCCTACCCACTGGACTCACAGCCGCCATATCGCGTTACTACCACGTCGATCGACCGCCTGGATCTGGTCATTCTCCACCGCCACGGTGTCGAGCATCACGCTGGTGACCTGCAGGCCCGTGGCTTGCTCTACCGCAGCTTCCCGACTTTGACCATCGCCATCGTCTGCGTGCACCCGCAACACCTCACTCTACGGCACTTTGACATACTTCCCTTTACATCGGACCGACATCAGCTACGTAGCTCATGCTTCAATAAACGACTGGACTCGCAACCAACTCGGATGCCTTTTATTTCTCTCTCCGTCTCTATCGACACCCGGAGTCCGTTCCCTCAATTGTATTTTTGAAATCCTGGCAATTTTTTGAAAATTTCAATCCAAAAAATCGGACCATTTTTTATAAACCGGAAAAAACGGGACATAATTCTAAGGGTGCGAAAAAACAATAATTTTGAAAATTATTTAAAAAAAAAAAATCTTTATAACATCTGTCAAAACGACAAACCAAAATATTACAATTTGAATTCTGCGTTTAGTTATTTAAAATAGATTCGTGCAACCACCGTCCAAAAGTACCTATAAAGTCAGGCTACAAACAATATAACACGTGAATCTTTTGCTATTTCCACACCAAACATTTTCGTAATCTTACTAGAAAAAATTATCCATAATATTTTTTCCAAGTCATTATGAAATCTATGCAAGTGGCCTACATACATAACTAATAGCTACTTTCAAAAGTCCACCGAATTGAAGCTAACCAAACCGGACCAACACGTTTCCTAACTAGTACAATGGATGATGATACACTTCCAAAAATATAAATAAATATTAATGAAAAACGCCGAAACGATTTTTGAAAAGGCAAGAGTAAGATTGTGGACTTTTTGCTATAATCAAAGTAATGATTTTTTTCTTATTTCAGGGTCGTTTTAGCATTGGTTGGGATTTTACTTTTGTTGGGTACAACCTACGATGTTTGGTTCAAGATGATGAAGAAAGGTAAAAAGAGACTCTGAGAAATGCTTTTTTTGAAATTTTTTCACCAAAAATGAAATAAATATTATTTATTTTTGGGGTACTATACCGTGTTGCGTTACCTTCTTGTTTAACCAACGTTTTGGACAGCGTAATGGTGTTCATCATAAGGAGGAGGTAGCGCAACACGGCATAATACCCCAAAAATAAGTCACTTTACCCCAAAATTTCACTGGCCGTGAAAATCATATCCACCAAAAATGAAGTCCACAATTTTTTAGATGATTATGTATAAAGCTTATATTAATTTAATATTTTATCTCAATAACTTTGCCAGACACATGCAAAAAACCCGTCCTAAATACTTGATTTTTCGTAGAAAGGCCCAAAAATGAATGTGTTATGGCCTTTCCATCAATTCGTACTTTGTTTTGCCTTTTGACGGCTTTATTATTTATTTTCTAGTTGAACATGACTCACATACATTTTGTGGAGGGTTTGGACTCTGGACAAATCTAATTGTGTTTTTAAAGGAGCTTAAATAATTATTTATTTTCTAAAGACGCAGAATGACAATAATTTGTTTAGCATTTCATTCTGAATGGAAACACAGTTTTTGATGATCCATCTCAAGCAATTCTTACATTCATAAGTATAATCCTCAGACAGTATTTTAGATACGTATATAACGCCTTATATAACCAGAAGTTTTAAACTTATTGAGTTTGAGTGATACTCCCATACCCAAATATAGGTCAATGATCAATGTATCAAACTTAATGTAAGCAATCAATCGGAAGATAAGCAATTTGACCATATGGCACCATACATCATATAATAAATATGTTAGCCGGGCTGCTGCATTGTAATCAACACAGTAACGCATTACATCCCTTGCATTGCGATCAATTATTGTACATTAGGTTGGTTAGCAATAACAAAAAAACTCATTGACGTGGTCTAATTTGGAGAGTATATAGGTTATTTCATAAGCCTTAGATGATATTTTTTGATGAAAATTAACATTTTTATCCTTAATAAAATAACCTACAAAGATATCTCGATTATTTTAGGGATCAGTTCTATTTCCGCTTGCTGTAGAAGTTTCAGAGTTCAATTCGTAGCCAAATCCAGATAAAAAAATAATTCTCCTTGTTTTTATGATCCACAAAGTTGTAGCTTAAATAATGTGAGAATAAATAATAAAAGTGTTTTATTTAGGAGATGTCAAGCAACAAAACGTTCTGCTGACAGCATTCTCCATGTACACCAATTCCAAGAGACTAACAACCCTCAGTAAGGACCCCGGGCCCTTGTCATGCCTTCATGGAATAAGGGTCTTGTCTATAGTTTGGATCATTTTGGGACACAGGTTTTTAAACAGCCTCGCATTTCCGGTAGAAAATCTGAATGATATGATTAACGTAAGTTACTTCTTGTTGTTATCATGGATGCATTATTTTCTACAAATGTGAAGGTGATTTTGAGAAAAATCTTGTCTTTAGATATTTGAAATAAGCCATGCACAATAAAGTACATGCCATGCACAATCTGTTTCATTGCACGATAGTTTAGTTTGTTAGTTTTTTAAATGTTTTTGTGGTAAGTTTTTCAGTTTCTTTGTTTTCTTATTCTTTCATTACTGAGCATCTTTCAAAATGTGATTGTTCTTGGGCAGCAATTCAGCGAACGGAGAAAAAAACGTAGGTGTTTAAAATGGAATCCAGACCAAGAAATTGTGTGCATTGTTGTGGGGGGAAAATGCAAGATTCTTACAATACTTGATGAAATACAGGTCATTTACAATAAAAAAATATGCGAGGGTTCCTGTTTGTAGGTGAAAAGTGAAATTCAAACAATTTTTTTTTATGAACAAATGAATGCATTTTAAATTGTAGAAGTTCACGTGCATTCAGTTCTAGCCAATGATGCTCTAGGATAATATCAGTACTAATCATTTTAAAGAGTACTGTCTTTTAACTTTTGTTTTCCTGCAACCTTTGTTGTTTAGCAGAAAAAGCGGGGTCAGCTGATATTATTGATTATATTTTATAGATAAACACGTAGGAAATTTGTAAGTAGTAAGCGATCTTTCCAATAATTGATATTTCTGAGAAAAACATCGTCCTCAGGAAAATCTAACAAAGATAATACTTTAACTATTGCTGACAAACTGCCAAGACAGTCTATTAATTATTAAAGGTTGACGTATTAATGTTGAAAATGCGGGTTCGGTTACAGCCGATTGCAAACTTGGAAAAGCCAGGTATGGTTGGATTATTAATTTGACTTTTCAAATAGCTTTGTGGCACATAAGAAAAATCTTGAAAGAGTTTCGTTTGATCAAATAGCTTGACGGAGAGTAGCTCAGCTGTCAGTTACGCGAATCGATTTAGAATTCTACAGCGGCTACTGATTTTCTACCAATTAGAAACAATTATTGCTTGTCAATGTTCAGTGAAAATTATCTTAGATTCACGATATAATTTATGTATGAAATTTGGTTTTGTTATTTGTAACTCTATTAGATCCTAATTTGTTATTCTATTAATGTTTCAGTGGATGCAGTCATACCCAAGTCAAACTCTAATCGCATCAACCGTTTCTGTTGATACGTTCTTCCTAATGAGTGGTCTACTTCTTTCATATATTTTCTTCCGCAGAACTGACGACAGTAAGCCTTTTATACGAAATAATTTAGTTAAATCATAGAATAAAGAGTAACACTGCATGTGGTACAATAGTATTAAGTAAAGGGAGGCGTGCGGTGTTCAATGATATCTGCCTATTCCCATAAAGTAAGACCGCCATTACATTATTCAATGAAGTTCGATGTATGGTTTAAAAGATGTCGTGTTGTTTCAGAATCCCTTAGCAATATCCCAGTGATGTATCTCCACCGCGTGTTGAGGCTGACTCCAGTGCTAGTGATGGTGCTGCTTCTACAGATTACACTCTTTGCCAAATTAGGACGAGGTCCATTTTGGAAAGTCATGAATTCTCCAACTGACAATTGCAGACCTAACTGGTGGAGCACCCTTCTATACATTCAAATCTACGTTAATCCTGTTGAGATGGTAACTAAAAATATAAAACAAAACAGCATGGCGAATTGTATTTGTAGGTGTGAAGTGGTACGAAATTTATTTTTGGATTTTAGTGCTTGGGCCATACCTGGTACTTGAATGTGGACATGCAGCTCTATATCATATCACCCTTACTTCTGTTTCCCATCTTGAAGAGTGCCAAGTTTGGCCTGATCTGGGTGTGGGCGTGGATTGTAGCTGCTCTGATCACAGTTTTTACGGTCTGTTATCTCGATGAATGGACAGCGGCTACTATAAGGTGGGACTGTTTATTAATTTAACCTTCTTCTACAATCTATTACTTTCTGCTTTACTGTTGACATAATGGGAACTTCCGGACCCTGCATTTTGTGATTCAGTGCACCAAACGGGCGAACATTACTGTTAATAATAAATTATGCTTTGCTTTTCTACGGCATGTTTTGTTTGAACAAATCATCACGTCGCTGGATGCAGTAATTTAATGATTTCAGAATCTGCAGATAAGGCAGACTCTCTATGTACCTAGCTACAATAATTCACCAATCAAACGAATAAGAAAAATAAGATATAAATGTGATCAGCTTACCATCTAGTAGGATAGTTCAATTTATTACTTTTACATGAATAATTGTAAAATACGCATACACAAAAATTCGTATAGGTGGAACATAAAAATCACTTCCAGGTTTTTCTCGTTATGTGCAAAAAAGCCTGAAAAAAAAAACACTTTTTTTCAACACGAAAATGGACAAACATGACACTTGAAAGAAATGTTCATAACTGCAACAAAATATTGTAGGAGACTTTTGATCAAAGATGTATCTTATTTGCATTGGAAATAAGATACATCTTTGATCAAAAGTCTCTATTGCAAGAAATGTTCATAACTGCAACAAAATATTGTAGGAGACTTTTGATCAAAGATGTATCTTATTTGCATTGGATTTCTGAACAGGATCTTACTAGATGTTGAATCTCTAAAAGGATTTAAAATAGTATTCATGTGATTACTCGTTTTGTTTTTAACATAATGTATTTACCCAATTTATATTCTTTCAGTGATGATCAGTTACCGCGTCAGAGTGCCTCTTATTTTCCAATCTACATGAGAGCCTCCCCATGGCTAATGGGGATAGTGGCTGGATACTACCTGCGAATTTGGAACCTCAAGAACATTAAAATTCATAAGGCAAGTACTTTTCGCAGGTAAGCAAGACCTTTAGTTGGAGTGAGTGGTTTCATTTATTAATTTGAATCTCTTTGTTTGTGAAATTAGAAGTATATTATAGAAATGGAGAGACGAATGATTAGTAGGTAGGTAATAAACCTTTTCATGTGATCGCAGTGCCCCAACTCAGTAGCTTATAAAGAAAAAGGAATCATTAAAGTGGTAATAAGCAACCAGATAGGTTATCTTTGGTAAGGATAACAAATTAAAACAACGTTTTTTGGTGTCATATGATAATCAATTATTTTTCAGATAGTAGCGACTTTCTTGTGGATTGCAAGTTTGGCAGTGATGGCGGCCGTTTTATTTGGCATGAAACCCCTGCAGGACTTCACTCATGAGTTTTCCCACCTGGAAGACACCACGTACTTGGCCTTCAGCCGGCCTGCCTGGGCTGTGGCTGTGCTTTGGGTCATCTGTGCCTGTGCTTTTGGATATGGAGGTACACATCGGAGAGAGAATTTTTTCTGAGAGTGTAACATTGAATGAATTTTGATGTAATTCGTGGATTTCTGTCTCCTATCACTTTGGCCATTATAAAAAAATAATTTATTCCAAAAGATATGCCTGTATAGTGCAATGCAATTCATTCCACAATTGACAGTAAAAACACAATAAAAATAATACATAAAATAAAAACTGGGTAGAAGTGAAAACATTTTAATCATACATTATGCAATAGTCCTTTAAGAGTCCTGGCAGTGATGATGGCATTATTGGATTGACTTAGTCTGCGCCAAAGCTTCCCAAACGTTGGCGGAATAGTTGGTGATACGTATTATTGTAGGTGACTTTTGGCTTACGCCATTGGAGTGCAGTGTAAATTACCCACAGTTCTGAAGCATACAATGGTGTGCAGAATCGCTCTTCTTTGTCTCTCTATATTCTCAATTTCTCTCTACAATGGTAGGGTTCTATGTAACATTATGTTCGAAGTATTTAACGATATTACCAACATCCATTATAATTGTAACAAAGTGTAAGTAACATATTAGACTGACTGCGTCAAACTCGTTCACTGGCATTTAGGTACTTCCCGCTTCTTTCTCATGAATACACCCTCTCTGAAACAGAAGCTGTTAACGTCGTATATGTTGTATCGATTCTGCAATAATTGGCCTGTCTCAAGTTCGGCTTTGCTCGGTTATGTTAGGTCTTGCACCATCATGAAATCTAATTAAACTTTGGCTTTCAGGTCCTGTCAACTGGTTTCTCAGTCTGAGGCTATGGGAGTTCCTGGCTCGTCTCTCCTACTCTATGTATCTCATTCATTATTCCATTATAACGTATTTTGTGACGACTGGTAAAACAGTACCCTACTTTGACAGCATGTCGTTGGTAAGTAAAAATAATACTTAAAATCCTCGTTTTTATGGAATAATTTTTCAAGATTTTTTAAGTAAGACCAGACAAGTAAATAAAATTAATTTTTAATTAAATAAAACGTCTTCAATACATAATAAATTCGATCTTCAATAAAGAATAAAATAAATTCATCTGCGACATCATTTTAATGTATTTCAAATGTTTGCATGTATATTAATTAAATTTATGTCAAATAATAACGTTATTAGATTTTTTTGTACTTATGCGCTGGTAAAACCGTATGTTTTGTTTTGTTTTAATATTATGATGTATATGCAAGTATTTGAGTTTTTTTTATTACTGTTACAGATGTTTTGGCGTTCAATGCTATTTTCAAACTCTTGTTCAGCCATGTTGAGATGATTTATTTATATAATTCTAATTACCTCCGTCCAATTTTGACTGTGTATGAAATGTCTAGAAAATGCTTTGTTACCTATTAAATATCTTTCGCAACCTATTACTTAAAGTGAACACAATTTTTAAAAGTACCCACAAATTGTGTTCTTATCTTAAGGGAAATAGTTTTAAATATTTTTGACACCGGAAATCGTATTTTGTTTCAGGTGCATCTATTCTTCGGTGATCTACTAATTACAATTGTCGTTTCATATTTCATGGTGTTGGCTTTCGAATCTCCTGTTACAGTTCTGGAAAAGCTTATTTTTAAAACAGGTAATAATTAACAGAAAAAATTGTTTAAGCTTTTTCTTCTTAAAATAACCTACCATAAAATTATGTTTGTTTGTTATTCAGGTGAAAAGAAGAACTCTCCTCAAAATAATTTGGCGTTTGATCCAAAAGTGATAAACCGTTCACAAGAACAGAAAATAACTACATAAATCATGGAGATATTGTTTCAATAAATGACTCTAGTTATTTATTAATTATCTAAGGGATGGATCCACACTCCAAAAGTATTTTAGTCTATCGGATCGCAAGGAAATATATTCAATTGCGCAAATAACATTTACCCAGATGTCAGAGGAAGTCTATTTTAAAATGACGTCAGTGAATCTAAATTTAAAGTGGCGCCATTATCACCTGAAAGATGGTATTTTTTTTTATTGGAATGATGTTGTAAACCATTATTGCTAAAACTATACCATGTTTATCGGTCTTGCATCCTGGACGTTGTCGCTTTGTCCCACTTTGATCCAGAGACTCTCTCCAAAAGCATTTCTTGGAAACTGACTTTTTGAAAGTTCTGTGGTCAACGCAATACAGTCATGACATGACGTTGTAGTACTAGCGCTGCACGGAGACCATTACAGGATTACCGGATTACATAAAATCGATACCGGGGCTTGTAGTTCAATCTGCTACTGACTGGAAAATGTTTATCATCATTTGAACCGGATTATCTATTGATATAATGCAACAAAGTATAAACGAGTATTATTACAAACTAAAATTATTATTATGTGAAGATGAACCAGGAAATATGAACTGACAATCATAAAGGAAACTGGTACTAATGGTACGCTGCTTTCTCAGGATCGTGCATTTATTGTGAATGGAAAACACCAATGATAGATTCATGAAATGTAAAGAGGATGAAGAGACTCCAACTCACATATGGTTCGGTACATACGGTGTAATCCTTATCTTCTTTAACCCGTTGGCCACAGACCCCGGCTCCCTGTCGGAAGTGCAATTGAGGTACTTAACCGCAAACCCCGGCTCGCTGACGGATTAGAGTAGGTCCGCCAATAAACGGAAAACGAGAATTTAGTGCCTGTTCAGAAGGCGCGAATTCACCGCGAATCGTGCAAATCGCGAATCATTCGCGCCATACATTGCGTGCAGAAACAGCGAGTAACGCGCGTAACTCGCGCGTAGTAGGTACCAAGGCAATGGAGCGGCTTCCACGCTCCTTCTGAACAGGGTCTAACTATGACATCATTTCGCATTCATTTCGTTTTATTGGCAATAATGTTTCTTCAGTTTTTTCTTAATATTTATGTTTGAATGCTATGTTGCTATTTAATTTCTTCAAAATGGCGAGTGGTTCTAGGCTTGTGGCATTGGCCCTTCACGCCCCTGATTGCTTTGAGGACTATCATAACTAAATATTTTTTTATTTATTTTATTTTAAAGTTTTAAGTTTCTTTATTCAACACATGCCTGTGTTGTTTATAAGTATCGATTTATTTACCTAAACAAAATTATTAAGGTTACGCGTTTTATGTTATTTTGTAACTTTATGAATAAAAATTTGAAATAAAAACTTATATTTCTCTCCTTTTTTACCTATATTTTAAATTTAAAAAAAAATAATAATTCACCTTAAATCAACGTGAAAACACAATTTAAAAAATTAATGCATACATTAGGTTTAGTTAACCAACAGAGATTTTTAATTTTTGGTTAAAAAATAATTCAGTGGTGAGGGCCAATTTTTTAGCTCAATAATTCTGTGGCCAATGGATTATTTAATCAAAATACTTATTTCGGTTGTGTATGTCTGTTTTTTCATTTCAATCATAGAATAAAGAAGAAACCTGGAAATGGCTTCCATACAAATTTGTATTTGGAGGTTTGAAAAAAAATGTTACATTTAGCCGAATAGTGTCTTATACACAAATTTTATTTTGAAAATTTGGAAAAAAATATTTTGTTTAGCCCAATGTCCAGAGCATCGTCTTACTTACTCGCCTGACATCGTAGATCTCCATCTCATTTGAATATCGTAAATACAGTTTTGAATTGGAAATTCAAGCACCGATGGAGTTTGGATCACGAAGCACATCCACAAAACTTTTCTTGTGCTCTTCTTTATTCTATGGTTTTAGCCTTAAAATTGATTGTTTGAAGAATTCAGACAAGACACCCACATCCAAAAAATTCAGACATGACAACAAATCTACAGAAATTTTTTTGTGTTTTTTTTTTCTATAGTTTCAGCGAGGCCTGAAACTCGGATGGCTTAAAATTGATTATTTGAAGAATTCAGACAAGAGATATCGCTACATAATATTTTTAACAAAAAACTGTACAAATTTAATTCAAAAAAGCCATTTTCAACACTGGAACTAATTTGTCGAGAATTCAGAATATCACGTGATTTGTCATGGGTCTGCTTTACAGTCAAACTGAAACTAAATGAATGATCAAAGTCCACAGTCAGTAATAAAATGTACAGGTAAAGAAACACGAGAAGGTTCACGACTTAAAATTAATTTTATTAAACAAATGTTTTTTTTTTATCTTCTATCTTCGGGATTGAATTAAAGTCTGAATTTAAGGATTGAATAAAAATGCGTAGGTGTTTAAAAATACCTACAAGGTGTCCGATAACTCATACTACATACATATTTCAGAATCAAGAAAATTATTTACATTTAAATTTAAATAATATTTGATTTTTCCCCTCGGCTGGGATTTTACATAATTATTTTTTTAAAAACAAAAAATCTTCCCATTAAATACTTTCTTCCATCTTTGCGTACTTTGAATTGGAAACCAATATCATACAAAATACATCTTAATGACTTATGAGATCCAGAAAAAATTATTTTATCCACCAGAACCTTGTTAAGATTTGCAAGAGTGGGATATTGGCCATTACCATTAAAATACATAACACTGCGACGCACAATATCCTTTTCAAAATCATCCAATCTCGTTACCGTTTAAGGTTTTTTGTAGTTTTCACGAGACTGATTGAACATTTTTACTTCTTCTGCGTTCGGAAAATGAGAAGCTTCCGACGATACTCTTCGAATGTTCGACAGGCTGAGGCCGCATGCCTCTGCTGCCAATAAATGTACTTGCTTGAAGTTCAATTTTTTGATGTATTCTGGATTGTCACGGATTATTCGGAAAAACTTGATAACATTATTAACTATCGTATTTTCACCTGCCTGCAATTTGTATTGTCGATTTACATCCACCATTTTAAATGTGTATTATCTACTAAAAGCACTGATATTAGGTCACACAACATTTAATTACAATCACACCGATTAAATAAACGGAGTCAAAATGATATTAATATAGTAGATTTAATCGAAAATAAAGTAATGGACTGGTTTTTGATCTTATGAAGTCAAAACATTATTTATTACTAAATAAAGAATCATTAATTGTTTGCTTTCATAGTAGCATGATTTATGGAATGGAATTTCCAACGGATTTAGTAGCCTAATTCACGGGAATAACCGCCACGGTCCGGTCAAGTTAGCTAGAAAAATAGTGGTCATATAATCAAAATTCGCACAAAGCTAAAATTTGGTAGAGACCTTGAGTACATCATCACAAATAAAATACCAAAAATTTATTCAAGGTCAATGGTCAACATTTTTAGTTTTTTGGATTTTTTTTGTAAACGGTAAGGTATATCAAAAAAATAAATAAGACAAAAATTGTAGATCATAAAATTATCTACAAAAAATGTTTTTTTACTTTTTTTCTAAGAATCATTATTTCTGAGATATAGAAATAATATGCACACAATTCCAAAGCACCTGTGAGGTAGTGTACTTGGCGCATTTTTTTTTAACGTGGCTTCCCGGTAGGAATAATCTATGATCGGTTAAGATGAAGTTTCATGGGATAATATTCTATTTACTGCATATTGATTATTGATATTGATTAGTGATATTGATGTTGAGTATTGATCGTAATATTTATTATTGATTTCTATTGATATCTTAATCTGATTAAAACACAATACCTTCAAAGTAAAAAACACGACTGGGCTTCCATCTTGCGCACTCGCATATAGAACGTAAAGAGCTCGAGTGAGACCCACCGCTCTTTTTTCTGCTTGCCCAAAAGCAAGTGGAATCGTTTTATTGAGAATACGTGACATACTAACACACGTTTGATTGTATTGGTGAATTTATTCCCGTTTTTCAACAAAATACTACCACTGCGACCAAAGCGAGCTCATTACCTTTATATATATTATCTTAATAAATTTAGTTAATGTATAATGAAGGATTTACCAAAATCTGATTCCTGCGTATATAATATATTTGAAGAGATTTATACATTTCTGAGGCGATATTATACATTTTAGGTGACAAAATAAAGTGTAATATCAAAACAAAATAAATTTTAAACAATCAACGCCTCCCCCCCCCCCTCCCCCTCAGCGGGCCGTGGTAAAATTGTCAAACGTTGACCGGTCCGCGGCGATAAAAAGATTGGGGACCACTGCCTCAGGGGGTCAAATTAAGATTTCGTGAGTAAATATATCGTATTTTTATCGGATCCCTAGTAAAACTGCGTACCAGATCTGTGCTCATGAAGGCAAAGACTTGGGATAAAGTGGATTATTTTTTTATTGTTGAAAGGAGAAAACTTTGGTTTACAAAAAAAAACACAAATACTATTAAAGCACGGCACTTGAAGAACTAATCCATAACTATAAAACCAGGCTCTCGACGCACAATATTGGCCCTAGGTTAGGTACAGTTGTTATCATAACTATAGCAATTACAGAATACTTTGCTTGTCAAAACATTTTACATGACCATTTAAAACCAATTGGGTGTGACACCGCAAATGTTAAGACAGAAAGAACTGGTGGTGTGTTTTGAACGAAGGAGAAACGCTTGAATCGTTCAGTACAGTTGCTGATCTGTCTTCTTCATTGCAGCGAGCTGCTTCGACGCCATTTGATCATTAAGTTGGATTTTTAAACTAACCACCAAACATCATGCTTTTTCCAGCCATGTAGCTTCGGCTTTTTGTAATTGACATAATTTTCCGGTACAAACATTAAAATTTTTTTTTTAATTAAATGAAGACATTATGAGCGAAACTCAATCGAAAATCTGGAAACAGAAAAATCAGAAAAAGATATTTATATTAAAAATATGCGTTGAAAAATGAAGATAATATGGGTGGTTCTTAGTCGAAGTATGATACAGTTAAAGGTGACCGAATTGTTTATCGACACCTTAGCTCAGTGGATAAGACCACCCAACCCGGAAAGTAGGGAGGTCCTGGGTTCGAGTCCCAGAGGTGTAAATATCTTTTTCTGTTTTTTCTGTTTCCAGATTTTCGATTGAGTTTCGCTCACAGTGTCTTCATTTAATTAAATATTACAGTTTGAGGTTTTACTTACAAAAAGTTAAAATAAAAAAATAATAATTAAAAAAAAAGTTGTGAAGTTCTCGACCGACGTTCTGTGTTCTGATAAGCACTGATACTTGCTTGATATTTTCAAAACAATTTCAGCGGACGTTGTCATATTAACCACGTTTATCAAGAGGGCATACTTTCATAAGTGATGTAATATAAAACAACGTAGGTCATACAAAGATGGTGCGAGGCATACATTTAATGTGATAAACTATTCACGCTATCTTCCGGACGAATTTAAAGCAAAAATTAATCCTGTGCTACAGCGAAAAGCATATTACGCTCATCATGAAAATTTACTCTTGTTAATGATAACCGATGAATCTCCTGACGTCCTCGAAATTGGGATAATAAGGCGTTTAATGAAAGCCAGAGAGTTACTCCGGACAGAGCACCGAACATTTACATTTTGATCACAATCTTTCATTGATACGATTATCTTGGCAAGATACGCCAATTACATATCTTTCCATATCGGAAAATGTGACAAAAGAAAAACTAAATTAACTTAACCTAACTTCAAAAGTCAGTTCCATTTTCATCAAATTTGACAGATTTCCCTGTTAAATAATTATGACTGTAATTCATAATGTTGTAAACTGTTTTTAATGGTAAATAATTTTCTTTTGCGAATTATGTTTTTATTTTATTAGTCATAAAAAATAAACTCGTAGGTATATATTACAAATAAATTTTATACAGTTATTAATTACATAAAAGATGTATTTGATGTACTCCCATAAATAATATCCTTTGCAGATGACACTGTGCTTATAGCTCGACATAAAAAGTGGAAAGGAGCATTCGACATAGCTCAATACAACGTAGGTCTTGTAAAGAATTGGTTAGATGATAATCTCCTCACCCTCAATGCTGGTAAAACTAAATTCTTAACCTTCAGTCTATCTGCTGCAACCCAACCTACTATCAATCAGAAGATAACAATTCACTCTTGTCCAAGTCCCCACTCTTCCTGTACTTGCCCAAATTTGGAAAAAGTATCTCAAATAAAATACCTGGGGGTCCTAATTGATCACCATCTTCGTTGGGATCAGCACTTAGCCAGTCTAACTCCCCGAATTCACAAGCTCTCTTATGTTTTTCGAATTCTAAGAAATATACTTACTCCTATAATACTAAAAACGGTTTACTATGCTCTCTGCCAATCCCAGTTAGCATATGGCATCATAATTTGGGGCGGCTGTGCTCTAAATTTTATTGATCCTCCACAAAAAGCCCAAAAAATGATAATACGTGCTATCAACAAGCGACCAACAAAATATTCCTGCACTAGACTCTTCACTGAATATAATGTCTTAAACATACGGCAACTTCATCTAAAATTTACTCTAACGTATTTCATGTTTAAATATAAGAAAAAAATCTCTTACATCACAGTTACACCACCAGAACAATAACCAACCGACACTACAATGTTCCTACACTCCACCACATCAGCTCGAAGACATTTCATGTACCTAGCTCCTAAAATATTTAACCTTCTCCCCGAGAACCTAAAATCCGAAACTCAACCCCATACCTTTAAAAAAAAATTAACACAATGGATACTTACATTCAGTAACGATGATGTGTAAAGCTTGCTATTTTAATTGAATTGTAATATAATAAATACAACTTCTAACTTAAATTAATTGAATGTGTTACTTAAATAACTTACTTAATTTGTTACTTAAATTACTTAAATGGATTGTATAAGTCAATAACTGTACGCTGTACCCAATCTGTAAACTTCATCTGCCATAACACAGGGAAATCTCTAGTATGGCGGATGAATTAACACAATTTTTTTGTTCGTTGTATAAAGATCTTTAATAAATACATAAATAAGCAGGGCTTGTGTGTATGGGGGGATTTTATTAAATTGGTTTTCTTTGAAATGATTCAGTTCAAGTTTTTAGTATAATTTTTAAGGTGAGTTTTAAATTCTTTCATATTGGTATTCACGTTTCTAATTTTTCTGGTAATGAATTAATAAAATTAACTCCGAGATATTTATGATTTAACTGTCTTATTGTTTTTTTTTTACATTTTGTAGTAGGAAATATTGACGTTTGTCTAGGATTTCTGTTATTTTTAAAGGGTGCAACTTTATTTTGAATATAATCTTCAAAAATTTGTAATGTTGCGTGGTAGAAGAATAATGCACTTAATTTTCTGACCTTAAATTGTTTGAATAAAAATTCTGACGAATATAAATAAGATTTTAAAAAAATTGTTTTAATTATTGGTTTTTGTGATATGTAAATTGTTTGTGTTTGATTTGTACATGTACCTACCTCCCCATCCTATAATGACGTATTGTATAATTGATTGACAGAAAGCGAAGAATGTGGTTCTAAGTAATTTTTTGTTTAAAATATCTATTAAACATCTAAATATGCATGTTAGTTTTCTAACTCTGTCGTTCAGAATATTTGTAATTGTAACTCTTTCATTACCCTACTCTTCGGGAATAAATCATCAAAACTGTTTTTAATCCATTTTGTACCACTTTGGGGAATCTAAAAATGATAACATTATTTAACTTTTTAAATTTTTTACTAACATTAAAGACAACTTTTTATCAGTAGCGCTTTTTGAAATAAGGCAAATTTTTTCGCCGTACGTACGCTACTGTATACACACTTCAAAAAATCGAACTAATAACAAAATTATTATCGTTGTTATTATTATTTTGGGAAAAATCTGCCTAATTAGCAACGTAATAATCTATAATTCCATCGATCAGTCAATATCACTTCTGAAGCGAGTCTTATCTATAAACATTATATTACTACACTATTTATCGAACATCGAACATCAACATAATTTAAAATTTAATTACAATTAGGTACTGACCATTCAATGCAATATTTATTAAGCGGTCTCTTGTTATCTCAATTTCAATGACATGTTTATTTTATGTTGTATTTTGACTGGTCAGTGGTTGAGTGGGCATCGCGTTTGGGTTCCACCTGGGCGTCGCGTGTTCGATTCCTCGACTGGCTAAGTCCTCCATCACGACTCAAGCAACATTTTTAGTTACTGTGGCGGTAGTAGGAGATCTTGTAATAACATTGTTGGGTTATTCGTAACCCGGGAATGTTTGTCTTTCTTTAAAAAAAAAATGTGTAGGAGATATGATAAAGAAAAACGATTTATACACACAAATAAAAGCGCTTTGGCTTTCTCGTAAAAATATTATGAATACATTGTAGGTTATGCATTTTTTAAATACTTTGTTTACATTTTTAAGGAAGTTAGAGTAAGTAATCATGTTTTATTTGTGAACATCGCACAAGATTCTCAATTGCTCCCGACTGTTTCGAACCAGTGGTACTACGATATACCAAATTTCGGATATCATCTATTTATTTATTTATTAACGCCATTTTATGGGGCTTTTACATATTAATAATAAGAAATATAGAGTATTTATTGTACATAATTGAACTGCCTCAGTAACAATATTTTATATTTGTTTAAAGATAAATTGAAGATGTCCACTGAATTGGTATAATTATTTCCCTCCATAAGTATTCTAGGCAAAGAGGAATACGTATGGTAGTTAGTCCCAGAATTTCTGCACTGAAATAATTCCTGACTTCTTGTATTACGTTGTGGTATCCGGAAGCTTATCAGTTCAAGCAATACGACAAAATTTCTGCCGTTGTGAACCCCAAGCATTTCGCTATGTTGGGTGACTTTGCAGGAGTGCCCGGGTTTATGGGGTGATTAAACTTACCTCAACCAGACTTAATCATGTATGATTACGTTTTGAAATGAATCGAAATGAAAATCTGGTCTCCTTCAATGGAAGCAATCTTTCGCACAGGCTTTCCATTGGTATGCTTGGCGTAACTCTAAGTGAACAGCTCAGGAACTGTGGTTCCACAGAAGCCTAACCTCTCAGAAGCTGCGCGTACGTGTTTAACCCTAGGTCACAAACCTTCGTCGAATCGACAACGCAGGATTAAATTCAAGTGAGATTTAAATTGTTTTTTTAATTTAGTTTTAAATGATTCAAATATCAGCTTTAGAAATGTAACAATTGTTGATTTTGGTGAAAACTATGATCTCATTCATAAGCCTGTTGATTGACAAATTTGATATATTTATTTATAAATAAACACTGTTTATTAATAATAAAAAGAAATATGTACTCAATTTGGGAGGCGGGAACGGGTACCGCCGCCCCGGGAACCTATATTGGATAACTAACACCTCTGCCATAGGTCACCCCAAGTGGTTCGCTACGTTTGGTGATTTAGGGGTGCCCGGGTTCATGGTGTGAGGTTTGTCTAGGTCTTGGAGGCGGATGACCAGAACACACTGTACCCCAGATTCCTACCCACCCTTTAAACCCTTTTCCTTCTCAGAACTCTCCTTCCCTTCCTTTCCTTAAAAAACCCTCTACACAGCATCTCCAAAGATGATATAGGCCTTGAGGGAAATTATTTTCCTGTGTGGATCTCATGTAAAAAAATGTACAGACATATTTTGATTTAATAAAACCCTTAAACCCCCTGTATTAAGAACCGTAGTCGAAACGACGAAGGTTTGTGATAAGCGTCGAAAAATAAGGTTTGTGATCTAGGGTTAATAGTACACAACTGCTTATCCTGTACAAATCGCAAGGGCGACTCACGATTTAATTTGGGAGCCACCTCCGGTCTTGAGCAAAAAATACCCGAAAACCCATGACTCCGTGCAGAAACGGGCGGTCCGTTTGGTACGATATATTCAAGTTATTTAATTTAGCAGATTGATCATCAAAAATCAAGATACAATGCCGTCGAATGTCTGCCCCAACATCCCAACATGTCATCCATCAATTCTCCTCCACTGTACAAAGATGGAGAAATCCTATTTTGCTTACGTGTAAAAATCAATGCATGACAGAAAACATCGCCAATAAAGGAGAAATTCATAAACATGTTAGAAATAAATAAATAATTCGAAGTTTAAAGTCTCCCATGGTTGAACAATGTCACAATTTTCTTAATAGCGCGTCACGACAACCCCGCATCAATATTGTTCCTAGTTGCTATATAGATTTCATAGCAGACAATGTGAAGCATTTTTATTCAGCTGCGTTCGCTTTTACCGTTATATGATATATTTTGCTGGCCATTGTTTAAAAATGTAATCTCTGAATGGATAGGAATATCGTCCTTTGTCTTAAAGTACACAGGCCTAAAATATATTTTTAACAGAAAATAACTCTCGTTTAATCCAAATATTGCAAGGAAGTATTTTATTATGCTAACAGTCCACATTGGAGCGCTGATAGAACCCTGAATGATTGTGAAGCGCGAAACTGGCAAATTAAGAATATATTAAGACTCAATGCTCAGGTAATGAGATAGCCGTGGTAATACTACATATGATCATGGGGATGTTTAGATTCGAAAAGAGGGACGCTTAGATGGTTTGGTTATGTAGAGCAAATGAACAACGAAAGAAGTAAAATGAAAATATACGACGCTAACGTGAATGATAAAAAAGTCGGGGACGCCTGACGAAGACAGGAGACAACCAATTGAATCAAATACTCGCGTAGGGTCACGTCAGAATTGTATTAACAAAAGTGTATGATACTTGAAAAGAAGATCTTAGAATAACAAAGAATACAAAAAATGCGATGTGGGTATATTTTGTTATCCAAAATCCTACCACTCTTTGCTAAAATTTATACAGAATTGTGTTTCATCAAATGAAATTTTCATTTTGATCAAATTGGATGATGACATATGATGTCAGTCAAGTGTAAGAGAGACATAGCGCGTGCTAAATGGGCTAGAACCAAAATTTACAACGTCAGTGGCGAAATTTGTTTCCATTCAAATTTACATGGAAGGTATTTATAGTTGAAATTATCTATTCAGTGGAAAAGATGTATGAATGAAGCAACTAATAATATTTTCATACATATTTTGTCAAAATTTATTTAAAGTATTTTGAAGTTGTCAATCCGACGAGGGATGATATAACTTATTAATATTCTGCGTTCTGTGTATCGTTAGACCTTTTAGAAATTTAAGTACTGTCGAATGATTCTACTCCTACGGTGAGATGAAGGCACCTGGCAACGTTAACAAGTTTGGCTCTCTAAATAGAATTCTCAGAAGTAGTCGATTAAATAAGTTGTGAACTTTGGCTGGTTTAACAGGGTGCATTGATAAGTTCGTAGGTGTTTATATGTTAAATATTAATTAATCGACTGTAAGACTTGAGTGGCCGATTTACAGCATACAATATACACAATAAGCAAAAGAACTGTCAGGCGTAGACATGATATACTAGTCAGTGGCTGAGTTGGCATTGCGGTTGGGTCCCACTCGAGAGTCCCGCATCGTGAGTTCAATTCAATTCCTCGGCAGGCTAAGTCATTCACCACGACGCAAGCAACTTTTTTCGCTTACTAAGTTGATAGTAGGAAATATCAGTTTATCTTTAAACAAATACAAAATATTGTTACTGAAGCAGTTCAGTTATGTGCAATAAATATTGTATTTATTACCATTAATATGTATAAGCCCTGAAAAAGGGCGTTGATCAATAAATAAATAAATTTTGAAATATTTTTAGATTATTCATAACCCGAAAATTTCTATTTTTCCTAACAAAAAGCTTCAGCAGAATACCCCATGTAGTACAATATTTTTTTGCATCGAAAAATAAAACCCACTTGAGTGTGTTTAGTATTTTACCACCCTTTAGATTCATCTATCGATTGTTATAAAAAAAAATTCTCCGATGTTGTTGATATATTTAGTACTTCAATTTTAACATATACGCATTGCTTTTTGAAGTTTTTTTCATCATGTAGGAGAATATTTTGATAAAACTTTTTAAATTGTATTTCGTCAGTTGAAAGAAAAAAAACTATTTTGGATTTTTTATATTTTATATATTTATATATTTTATCTGTATGGATCAAATTCAATATTGTTTTTACTTTTTAATTATTTTTGTGCAAGTGTTTTAAATAGTCGTTTCCTGCACTATTTACAAATATAATTTCGTAAATATTGTTACATGTATGTAAAAGCCTAAATAGGCATAAATAAATCAATAATAATGCAGTTATTACTAGCGAGTAAATCATAATTTCATGATCTAATTCACCACCGCCGAGTAACGCTACCCGCCAAGTAAACGTCTGATTTTGAAGCTAAAACACTACGATGAAATTTACTTGACATCTAATAACTAAACAGTTTCCATGTTCCAAACCATGCATTTTCTCATTTTACATTTTTCAGAGAGTATACAGTAGATATGCACGTTGTTATTTTGATTTAGTTGGTAATATTTGAAGAACGTTTTGATCGAACTTATTGAAGTAATGATGTTGAACTTTCAGTCAGCCACACCGACCATGTTTCATTTAGAAAAATGTACAACATGTGTTATCCGGCCACTTTGGAACTTCGGAAATTCTTCGGTTCACGACTTCGAGTTTCGATGCTATGCTGGATGCTGGGGCGAACGCTCCCAGACATTTTCATATTCCCGGTACAACACAATTTATTCCAACAACAAGTGCGAAAGCATATGAAATTAAATATTCCAAGTGGCCTTTGACTTCTCGCCAGATGCTTGCGAAGGTTCTTGTTTATTTTTGAATTTTCGAATTTCAACACTCTGGGAAAAGAAGTGAAAATTCCACGAACAAACAAATATTCGATATTATTTTACAAAGCATAATTGGACCGTTGGTTACGTGATACTAATCATTTTTATATAATAACTAGCTGACCCGGACACGCGTTGCTGTGACTTGAAATCGAAACACAACGCCATCTACTGGATGGTTTCCCAACCAAGAAAACCAAGTGTTGTGTCGATAAATTAATTCACACCGCCATCTGTTAGAAATTTATGGAACTCACAAATAATTACAAAGCATTGTATTATAACAAACATTTAATTTGCAATAATAAATATTGAAGTCAATAATCGAAATGAAAACTGTCCTTTCTTATAAGTTGGACCAAATTACACACAGTAAGCTAAATTTAATCAAAATCGGTTAAGTAGTTTCGGAGTTTATCTCGAACAAACATCGTGACGCGATTTTTTTATATAAAGATTAAAATTTAGTTTAACAAACCATTGACGTAATTTTTCTATTTGCCTGTAAAGGGATATAAAAAATCATAAAAAAAAAATAATTAAAATTTCTCGCACCCTTTAAAAATTTATTTTCGTTTGTTTGGGAAATATATTTTTAAGGGAAGAGTGGAGGGTATTTTTTTATTTTTGTAATCCCAAATAAAGAAGAGTACAGAATTGAATTAAAAGACCCCGCCTGTGGCGGTAACATTATTTAAAATCTACCTATGCCTTCGAAATAATTTTTCTGATCATAACACTGAAATTCCATCACGAGTGGACAATTTATTTACAACCGAGGTACAAAAAATAAGACTTCACAAAATTAAATTGAATTCCTACTATACGTAACTGAATAATTCATATTGAATTTTCATTTTAATAATTCATTAGGTACATGTTACTTTTAACAATTAATAATGTTTGTTTATTAATAGATTCTTACAAATTTATACATCTTTTATTATACAATCAGAATTTTAATCGGAATGCAGCTGGTTTTTAGTACGCCTCAAATATAAAATGCACATTATAAAAAATTTAAAAATATAAAACGCACGATATAAAAAATTTTAAAATTATTAAAAATTAAAAGTAAATCGAAATTCGTATGACAGCAAATAATATTTAAATTCAATAAAAATAATATATTTACAAACACAAGTAGGTATTCCTTTCATTGTAAATTTTATCAATTTGATATTCTTCGGTTGACTGTGCTGTCAGTCAACCATTAGTTAATTGTTAATGGTTAATGGACGGCCGGCGTAGTCCAGCGGTAAGTCTTTTGACTCGCAATCCGAATCCGGCTTGAGAAATAAATTTTATTTTATTAATTTGTGTCATTTCACAATTAATTCATTTAAAATAATATAAAGTATATTTGCAGCACGTTCCAGAGTGAAAGATACCTCAGTATCGCCCAGGTGTAAGACCAGATCAGAATAGCCAGGTACTTCCCCTCCCCACTACCTTCAGCCTCACAACATACCCCAATTGAGGATGCCATAGTCTCACTAGCTCCAGACGGGAGCAGTTGAGACACTTTTGCGGTATTCACACAAAGAAAACACTGCAACAATGTCGATATTCAAATAGACAGTTGTATTTCATTCCTAAGTTTTGATGAAAAATGGCTGAAACTACTCTCAAATATAGCAGTTTTATGTCTGAGGATAATGAGAAAATGGTCTTTTTGTCGTGTACTGTGATAAATAAAATAAGGACAATGTTCCTTTTAGAATAATGGAGGACTTAGCCAGTAGAGGACTGAATCCTGGGTGGAAACCCTTCGTTTTGAACCACTCGCCCGCTAATGGGTCTATCAAATCATTCGTTAGTAAGTAACCGCAGGCATACTTTTTCTACAAACACGACAATAAGGAACTCCAGTGAAAAATATTATGGCTTTAAAAAAATATGTTCATATAGACCAATAAACGCTGATTCTGAATATATAAGTTTTATTAAATAATATTTAACGTTGAGTTTTAAAAAAAATATTAAAAAGTCCATTTTAAAACAGTTCGTTAAAACACCCTGTCAAGTTGGTATTATTGAATTTGTGAGGCGTGACGTCACCGCTTCCATAAAACGCTCCAATGCTGAAATTCAAAATGGCGGCGGTCGAACAGCTGATTCCAGTTCCATACGAAATTCATGCTTCGGTTTCCTTAATATTGATTTCGATTCGTAAAGCTAAAAAAATTATAGTTTCAAACAATTTTTAAACCAATCTCCCGTTATAATATTGAAAAATATAATAACATAATAAATATAATATAATAAATAAACAATTACACCTAAAAAACGTTTTACTTATTGAAAAGTTTCATCACTTATTCCATACAAAATGACAACATCTGTTGAAAATAACTAAAACTTTCGGCCAGATGACGTCACAGGGCCAGATGACGTCACGGTGGTTTTCGGGGGATCTTGAAAAATTAAAACTTTGACAATTATTTTGACTATTAAAACTAATTATAAAAATAAAAATAAATATGCAGTTATTTAAATTAGAAGGTCATTATTCATAAAAAAAAATAAAAAAATTGACTGGAGTTCTCTATTATTATTAAATTGCAGGGATGTGCAGTGCAGTATCACCGACCCTTATATTGCCCAAAAATTGTGTAAAATAACTAGTGCATGTCAAGTGGCATATCTGAAAGAATTGAACAATTTTATTTTTGATTGAATACAATGCCACCGTAGCCCAAAACTCAAAACCATATTTTTTGCTATAAATATGGTAAAAAAATTGATGGACGTCTGTCGCATATGTCTTGACACTCTTCATTTTTGGAAACGGGAACCATCTATTGGATGACCAACACCTCTGCCATAGGTCACGCCTAGTGGTTCGCTAAGTTTGGGGACTTCGCTAAGCAGGGGTGCTCGGGCTCATGGGGTGAGGTTTGTCCAGGTCTTGGTGGCGGATGCATCTGCCCACCTGCTGCACGGAAGGCCGGATCGGGAGAGAAATGTTTAGGAAATCCCTTTGATTTTTCCAGCCGTACTCTCTCGGAACACCGCCTTGCACCGCAATGGGAGGGATGGATTCATGCGTCTGTCACTCCTGGACACACTGACCCCCAGATTCCTACCCATCCCTTATACCCTTTTCCTTCTTAGAATTTCCTCTCCTTTTTCTTTTCCCAAAAAGACCCTCCATACAGCATTCTCAAAGATGACAGGCCCTGAGGGGAATAATTTTCTTCAGGGCCTCCTGTGGGGAGCTAATGTAAAAAAAAAATTATAAATAATTTCCTGCCTTATACGGCTGCGGATTTAGATAAGTCATAAGTTACATTTATGTTAATTTAACGTTAAATACGTATAAAGCTTTCGAAGAACCTAATAAAGCTTTCGAAGCACATAATTTGCCAATACAAACAGCACGACTCTAACTGCTTCACACTAATGTTCTTCCTAAATCAAAGCGACGGAATTTTGCACAGTTAAGAAAATTCCAATAACTTTCAAAGTTTGAGAATTTATTCCCCGTAAAGTAAAACAGTGTTGCCGGGAGTGAGAAATTCGACGACGTGACGCTTAGTATAAAGGAAATAACGTAAGGTTTTGTTTAAGTTACTTGTTTGTAAGGGCGCTTTGTTATATTAAATGTTTTAGAAATCAATTATACATTATGACACTATTTATCTATAATGAATATACCAACGTTCAAGTATGTGAGGCATGGAATGTTGAAAGTAGACAGAATGCTGCAGAAATGAGATACTTGAATATGTATGATTTTATTTTTTTTCAAGGTTTAATTTATTTATTATAAATACAAAGTAATACAATATGACAGCACAAAATAAAATATTATACAGAAAAAAGAAAACTCCCAATAAACTACTTTTTAGCAGGTATGTTTTTAGGTTTTCACGGCCAAAAGTATTTTTGTTATTTATTTTTGGGGTGTTATGCCGTGTTTCGCTACCTCCTTCTTTAGCCAACGTTTCGGACACTGTAACGCTGTCCGAAACGTTGGCTAAAGAAGGAGGTAGCGAAACACGGCATAACACCCCAAAAATAAATAACAGATATAAATAAACTTATTTTACTTTATTATGCAATTAGAATTTTTGTGTTAGTCTTATACAAATTATTTCTTTCGGCGAGCCAATTTTTCAACATAATATTTGTTTTACCATTTGTACATTTTTTAATTTCGGCAGGTAACATATTTAAGCAATTAGGTATCATGTAGTCCAGCGTTCTTTGTCCATATTTGTTTAAATGCTTAGATACAATTAGTCCTTCATTTAACGTAAAACGAGTAACGTAAGTGTGGTCCAATTTATTTATGTATATAGGACTATTCATATGCTGAAATATAATTTTATACCACAGAATTGCTCTTACTGAGAGAATTTTTTGGTAAAACCATATGTGATCGTTTGAGAAATCTGGATATCCGCAAAGATTGCAAGGCTGATGTAAGTGTACTAAGTTTAAGAAAGGGACGCCCACGGTTTGGGTATGTGAATCGCATAAAATCGTGCAATGTCCAGTGTTTTAAATATAAAGTCCTCCAAAGTCGTATCGTCTCCAAGCATAAACTTTCTAATAAAGTGTGTTTATCGGAAATGACCTGCCAGGTAAGTATGTTACTGTATCTTTTGGAAATAATAAAATTAGATAGAGCGTAGGAATTCATAATAAATTGTAAGTAATAAATTATCCAATAATCAAAATAATTTTGATTAAAAGAATTTGGCATTCTCGGACTATAAAAATATTACCATTTGTTATTTCGGCTAGTGACATTATACCTAGCTCTCCAATTCAAAATTTAGGCTTAATAGATTTGTCAAAGAATCTTTATATAAAAATGCAAAAATTGGTCATATTAAACACATGTAGGATTTTGAAAGATATTTTTAATATTTGTATTGAGGGATCAGTAGGATTTATCGGTCCAGTTAGGAGTTCTATCGAGCCGAACCCTCTGATATGAAAATATCTGGAGTCGGCGAAGTATTTTCCCATATGGTCTCTGGTAGGTTGAAGTGTTGTTCTTGTATAGTTTTGTATTTATTATACTTATATAATGCAATTACATCGCGTGGATTGACTATATTATCATTTGTGGAAAAGTGTGTGGAAGGGTTAAGTTTTTCCTGTGGGGAAGATTTAACCCGGACATAAAGTCTAGAGAACAATATAAGGAGTGCAAGGAAAATGTGATGGGCAGTATTAGCAGTCGAGTCATCAGCCCGAGGAAGACATGGCACGATCAAGTGAATAAAATAGTTGAGTCGCGCCATGTCAACAGTAAAAATAATAGATAGTATATGTGAGACGATTCATGAATGTAAACGAGGCAAGGAGTGTGTGCCATGATGTTGTTTGGCGGTCCGTCCTAACTGCCTACCCCTGCGTGAAGGTTAGTTGGTATTTAAATATTGATATTTAATTTATAAGAAAAACTTTAATTTACGAACAAGTTCTGTGTGTAATTATTGTTCCGCAAGACATCTGTTTCACCTCCTGAAAGCATTGTCAAACTGGCAGTTCAATTTAACTTTAGAACAATAAAAATAAAACTAAATTGTCTAGTTTATTTTGTCATTCGTGATTTTCACTTTGTACTGTTGAGATGTTCCAAGCTTTTGTCAATTTGATGCAGATCAAATCGTCAAACAATTTAAGTTTTTGAATAAATTGCGATTCGCTGACAAGCATAACGATCATGAAAGCTATTAAATAATAAAACTAATAAATATATTTAGAATCGACTGTTCGAATTGACATTTTTTTAAAATTGTTTTTATTTCTTTCTAGGGCAATCCCGATGAGTTACAGAACTCATTTTAGAACGGGAGGAACTTAAAATTCTTAAGTGGGAGGAAAGAGTTACAATTTTACATATGAATTAAATATTAAAAATATAAGATTCACAACCACTAGAGACAAAAAATAAAAGACAGGGTAACAAATAGGCCAGTGCAATTAGCACAAAAAGGGGGGTTGCGATCAGAATTATTCTGGTAGTCCCAATTTTTTTATATGTTTAATACACTCATCATCTGAATTAAAATCTAAGTTTTTGACCTTGGCGCACTTGAGTTTTCGTCTCCATTAAAAAAACAACCAGCTGAAATTGCGCCAAAATCTCAAATATCTCGTTCCAATAAAAATTTCGCCTAAAGTAGCTTTATAAGTTTAGTATATAAATTATTTCACAATTGACCACTATTCAGAATTGAAAAGTTGAATTAAATAGCTTTAGCCATATTTAGTGACCAGATTTGAATAGCCAGATACTTCCTCACCTTCCTCTTCTCCATCAACTTCCTCTCCCCACTACTTTCAGCCTCGCAACACACCCCAGGGGTATGGAGATATTTTATTCTCACTGGCTCCGGATAGGAACAGTTGGGACTTTCGTGCGGTATTCACATAAAAAAATTGGTACATTGCATGTTTTTGTTGAAACCCTGTTGTTGTTTGGATCCCTGCCTGGTTTTGGGTCCGTCATCCTAATAGGTAGAAGAATTTTCAAAATTTTATTGTACAGTTGTAAATACTAGCGAAATGGATATGATTATAATTTATTCATAAAAGTAGAATTTGTGTATCACATTACAAACTATAGTACGAAAACATAAAATTTTTTCCTTAGAACCATTAAAAACTTTAATTCACTCGTTTTATTAGTTCGTAGCAAATAAGAGTATATTTTCATTGTTTGGTCATCTCAACATAAAATTCACATTAAATATATCGAAAGAATTCGGTTGATGTTGAATATTCTCTTATAACAAATAAACAATTAACACTTTTTCATTTAATAACTTTAATACACATGTTATGTACACTTGAGATTTACCCATTTCATTGATACTGTTCATATGCAAATTATATAGCAAACTTGTCAATTCCTCTCCTCAATAGTTTTGTAAGCAAAAATAAAAATAATATCAGCATTTTTAACATAACAAATTCAACGTTTAAAATATAAACAAATGAATCTTTCATGTCAAAATATTATTTCTGAAAATTTTTATATAATTATAAATTTTATCCAATGATAAACCATATTTTGAAACCATTGTTTATTATTACTCACACTTGTAAAAAAATTGTTACTATTTACACTAAACGTACATCCCTATGGAAGTTTAAAAGAGCATTAAATAATAAATAAAATTATAAATTCAGACTTACCAATTATTCAAGACAAAACAATTATTACAATTATTTAAAACAAAAATGAACAACGAGGAAAATATTATTCTGATTCAATTTGGTGCAAAAGTGGTAGGTATTGAAGAAGAATACACTTTAAATATTTGTTAACAGAGCGAAGGAATATGTAGCATCTTTTCAACAAGAAACGGATGGAAAATGCATGAAAACATAAATAGTGAATTGAAAAACTAAATTATTTATTTCGGTTTTCCTCTGAATATTAATTCACTAGTACCGTTACGTTTGTGTGACTGCGCAAGAGGGAGGCATGAAATGTTCAGTGTGACATATTTAATACTATGTAAATAACTTTGCCGCCGGAAATCCCATGAGAAAATGGGAAAGCGAAAACATTCATGTTTCTGGTTTCGTGATTCCCGAAGAATCATCATGCCTTAATATTAATTCAGCGGTTTTAATGTAATTGAAATGGGAATTTAAAATGAATAAGTTACACGCACCACGTTTTACATGATGCTGAAAAAAATTTAAGATTGATTCGATATGATGTAACATCCGAATAAAACGACAGAAGTCTACTTATCTGAAGTAAGGAAAATGCTGGAGCTGTCACTTCTGGGGTCACGATATAAATGTTAATTCTTTTTTTTGGAATTTCTACTCATTTTTCAGGATGCCACTCCATTTTGAACCCCCGACGCAAAAAGAAGAGTGTTATAAGTTTGTCTGTCTGTGTGTTTGTCCGTGGCACCGTAGCTCTTAAATGAATGAATCGATTATGAAGCGGTTTTTTTTTTTTTTTGAAAGCTGACGTGATCGAAATGGTTCTTAACTACAATTCATGAAAATCTGTTCAGGCGTTTCAAGGTCATCAGCTCTTTTTTTTTAGTTTTTTTTGTGTCGGGGATTATTTAATTGCTTTAATTATTATTTAGCGATATTAAAAAAAATAAAAAATAAAAAAAAACAAAATAAGTTTGTTCACCAGTAGTATTTTTTAGAGTATTATTATTTTTTTATTTATTTTTATTATGAATCATAAAAAGATACATGCATTTTTAATTGATTCTATACAAAAATTAGTTATATAATATATATATTTGATGTACCCCCATAAATAAGCAGGGCTTGTGTGTATGGGGGGGGGGGGGGTGTTATCATAATAGTTTTATTTGGTATAACTCATTTCATATTTTCACTATAATTTTTAAGGTGTGTTTTAAATTCTTTTATGTTAGTGTTCATGTTTCTATTTTTTCTGGTAAGGAATTAAAAAATTTGACACCGAGATATTTATGATTTTGCTGTCCTATTGTTTTTTTACATTTAAGAGTTGGAAGTATTGACGTTTGTCTGAGATTTAAGTTATTTTTATTTTATTTTTATTCTACATTATTTTGAATATCATCTTTATAAATTTGTAATGTTGCATGGTAGAAGTATAATGAATTTAATTTTCGGACCTTAAATTGTCTGAATAAAAGTTCTGACGAATATGAATAGGGTTTTTTTTAAATTATACATTAAAATTAAACATTTTCATTTTTTATCATTAAGTCTATTGATGAAAAGGTCACTGCTCAGCTGCAGTTCAGGATTTCTCCTGGAATGCAGCTGGTTTTCAGCAGTGCGGCAGTATTAGAGCTGTGAAATTTTAATTTATCTCAGAACACAACAATAGTGACTCGTTTTATGTTGTATAACTAAAAAGTCTTTCTAAATTCTACTTTGATAACCTTTTTGCACTACTAACGGCCTTTGCTCATGGATAAACTGAAAAAAAACAGTTTTCGACGCAATCGCAATCAATCTCCTGAACAAAATCGATATTTTTCTGATCTGACATGTCAAAACATGACAAAACTTGACAGGTCATGAGAAACTATCACGGCAACCTGTCAACAAGGCAAGTTTTCGAGTAATCTGCGATATGTCAGATCAGAAAAATATCGATTTTGTTCAGGAAGTTGATTGCGATTGCGTCAGCAACTGTTTTTTTTTCAGTCTCTCCATGAGCGAAGGCCCTGAGTGATAGCTATAATATGGGCTATGTTCGAGTCATAAAAGTTTCAAGCTGAACACAACCTTAGCTGCCGTTAATTTGTGGTGGTCTTCTACGCTATTTTCAAACTATTCATTCCGAAAAAAGCGATAGTCAATATACAAATATAATAAAGATATTTGAAATTATTTATGAAGATATTTTTCTCTTAAGAACCGAATTCTCACAAAAACACTGTAGTGAAATATTTATAGTCCATAATGAATACAATTTCTGCGCAGCGTGTACTAGATTTAAATAATATTTTAGTACTTTTTGACACATGAAATAAATCACATCGGAGACTTTTGTGACTAATGCAACACGACTAATAATATTTATGGTGTACAAACTGGCCAGTCCTTTAATACTTGATTCAAAGAACGCATGCGGCCGTTTAAAAATAATTATAAAATATAGTCACAATTTGCCAAACATCTCCTAGATAAAAAAACAACCATTCGCCAGTGATAGAAATTGTCTAACTCCGTTACATACAAAATAAGCGGCAATAAAGAAAGTTAACCAAAAAGGGCAAAAATAATAAAAAATTAAAGTTATTGATTTTTTGTTATAAGTACCCATATAGCAATAATATAAATACATCGTCTATAAGTGGCCCAACCACAGTTTGATAATGTTTTCATTAGACGACATTAAACAACTATCAAGAGTAATAATAATTACACACTAAAACTTGTTTATGAATAAACTGTTTTTATATATTG
The DNA here is from genome assembly GCA_936435175.1 of Glyphotaelius pellucidus. Classification (NCBI taxonomy): domain Eukaryota; kingdom Metazoa; phylum Arthropoda; class Insecta; order Trichoptera; family Limnephilidae; genus Glyphotaelius; species Glyphotaelius pellucidus. Next base: position 27,949,284 of record OW386547.1, read on the forward strand.
AATCATAATATGATTGAATGTTTAAAAGACAAAAGTAAAACACACCTGATACGAATGTTCCATCTTGCAAGATTCAGCCATAAAACAACTGAACACTTAACTGAAACTGTTTCTTAAAGTGTAACTGCAAATTCGTTGTTGTTTTACATCTTTCCGTGATAATCCCGACGACGGAGCAAATGAAAAACATTAAATAAATTATGAAACGTCACACTTTTGTGGTGTCAAAATTCCTGAAAGCTGTGGAATTTCCCATTTTCCGGAGCTGTGAAGGGCCTTAAAAAGCGCCGAGTGGAAAGCTCTGGCGAAAAGGCTGTGCCGGGAATTACACTGAGCTAATTTAAATTCAAATGTGCATTTAAACCGCGGGAAGGTTTAACAGGATCTTCAAAAGGATGCGTGAAGGGGAGCTTAATAACTTCAAACCGTCGTTTGTTTAATGTGAGAATCTAACTGGCCGTTTAATGATCACGATTTATCAATGTTGTGCCATTTCTTTGTGATAATATGTGGATGTAAAATGGAAGTTTAGGCTGTGTTATTTGAAATGCTGTCATACTGTAGACAGCTGCTAAGTCACCAAACGTGGCTTGACACTCGTGGTGACCTATGACGGAGTGTTGGTTACACACTAAATTGTTTCCGAGACCGGGCGGCGCGCGCGGCGTCCCATACCCGCTAAAATTCTACTACTCTTTCAAACATGAAAATTTCATAAAAAAACAAATTCGAAAATAAAGAATTGACATATTGCTACACGAACCATAAACATAGAAAATTTAACAGAAGCATCGTACTAAAATCCACACTTTATTTACTCTACTCGTATTAGGGGATCAAATCACCACAGAAAAACAATGTAAAACAATAAAAGAGTATAATATAGACCTATCTAGTGAGGTCTGTGTAAAAATAACCATAATTTGTTAAAAAAAAAGTGTGTACATGTATGTTGTATGTGCCCAGTCGATAATAATAATAATAAAAAAAACATTTATATGAAAAAAGAAAAATCTTCCTTTCACCTTCCCCGACGTTTCCTTCTCTCGTGTCCCTCCCGTCCCCCCAACCTCCCCTTCCGCATTCCTTCCACTCATCCCGCGTTTCTCTTCCACCTTCCCCGCCTTATCACCTCTCTTGTCCACCCCTCCGGATTCCCCCCTCCCCCTCCCCAATTCCCTATCTGCCGCAAAACAATATGAATACACAAACATCTCACAGCTGTACGTGAGGGACACATGGATTTCCAAATTTACCCCCTGCTATCCCCTACCTCTATGTCTCCTCTGCATTCCTCCTCTCTACTCCCCGTCGTCCCTAACCCACCGTCTATATTTATATATATGTAATATGGTTTGCAATACTTTGCGGTGAAAAGGGCTTTAACTCCAACAGATTAAGTAATTGTGGGTGATCGCTTTCTTCGATAATATATTCATGTTACAGAATACCAGCAAAATCCATGCGCTCTGGCCACGCACAATCAACGTTACGCGAAGTCAAGGTTAGCTACATTTTTCCCTTCTTCTTGCGAAAATGTACAAACATTTTCACGTATTGAAATTCTTTCTTCAGCAGGTCACGAAATAAATGTAAATGCAGGTGGAGGTATCTTTGTAATTTAAAAATACGATCGCACCCTTTCCGACGCGAATTCTAACGAGAATTTTTCATTGCTTCAGACATCTACGCGGGTCTTATAATTGGGAGCTCTTTGAAGGGCTACATATATAACAAGAGGGCTTTCCTTTCTATCCGGTCTATATTAACATTCATAAAACGACTTGAATTATTACAAATAATCAAACTCACTTAAGACTAGTCGAACATTCGTTACAAGAATAATTGATTTTCGAATACGATAATACTAAGAAACATGAATATATTATCGAAGAAAGCGATCAACCACAACTACTTGAATCTGTTGGAGTCAAAGCCCTTTTCATTGCAAATTATGGCAAATCATTTTTTTGTTAAAGCAAAATTAATCAAACGAAATTAATTATATTATCAAGTTTCACTCTTCAAAATAATTTTAAAACCTACGCAGGAGTTCAATTACTTACGCGAATCTGGTTCAATATAAATTAAGGTGGAAAACCGACATGATTTTAAATTCTTATTATGAGTGTAGCCAGGAACCTCAGCAACGCCGGATATATCTGTTACCGCATTAATATGTTAAATGGCGGAACTTAATAATAACTTACATTATAATCACGTAATTTAGATAAGTTCTTGTTATAACTACTAAATTTGTACATTTCCACAAGATTACACTTACGAACAATTCTCAATCAACTCTATTTGACACTTGCTGGAAGACTCCTCTGGGGTGAAAAGCCATTAAAAAAAAGGTTAACGAAAAGGGCCATTCTCTTACAACTTTTCTCGAAACTCGCTAACATTTGATATTATTATATTATACAAACTAATCATAAATATAAAAATGAAGCATTTGTGAACAAGACAGAAAAAGAATCGCATTGAACATTTTGGTGTGTATTATGGTTAGACATAAAACAAACATCGACGGTTAGTAAACTAATTTCTAAGTAATGTTAAACAGAGCGGTAACATAATCAACGTAGTCTAAGCGAAGACTTATCGATAAAATAGAATAGTTTAGAAACAATATGCTTACGTTCTGCTTGTGTTGCATCGACGGCGGTTTAGAATAATGGTAAATATTATTTTATTGTAGAAGCTTCGAAACAAGCGTCCTTGAAAATTTTGAGAAGGTCGAAGGGTCGGCGATTTATTTAATAAAAATAATAATTTAGAAAAATCTTCTTCAAGTGCGCAATTTTGTGATTTTAAACGCGTTTCGTTTTTATTTAAGAAGTGTTTTATAATATCAAGTTGCTACCAACGTATTGTCTCATCAGTGTTACCAACAAACAGGCTCCGTGTCGGATATTGATGCTATGCGGATGCTATTCTTTCAAGTAGACATTAGGTGTTCATCTCTCTTCAACGTAAGAAATAGAAAACGACAACGCATGGAATCAGATTTATGAATTATGTAACTATTGGAGCATTGACCTCTTCAGGACCTGTTATTTATTTTCCCAAGGTGTTACCCCGAGGAAAATCATGATGGGGGTTCGAAGGCGCGCAAAATAAAGTAGGCATTAATATTTGAATTTTATTTATCTATTTTTGGGGTATTACGCCGTGTTGCGTTACCTCCTTCTAGCGAATGTACACTGTACATAAAATTATTCGAAACAAAATTGTAAGAGTTCATTAATAATGGGTAGGTGCTAAATTACTAATATTTTTATTTTTGATATTGACGGTTCGTGGTAAAAAACCATTATTATGATATATTTGGGAGGCGGGAATCAATTTGGAAGGCGGGAATGGGTACCGCCGCCCCGGGAACCTTTATTGGATAACCAACACCTCCGCCATAGGTCACCCCAAGTGGTTCGCTACGTTTGGTGATTTAGCAGGGGTGCCCGGGTTCATGGGGTGAGGTTTGTCTAGGTCTTGCAGGCGGATGACCAGGACTCACTGAACCCTAGATTCCCACCCACCCCTTAAACCCTTTTCCTTCCCAGAACTCTCCTTTCCCACTTTTCCTTAAAAAAAACTCCACACAGCATCCCCAAGGATGACATAGGCCCTGAGGGAAATTGATTTCCTCAGGGCCTCCTGGTGGAGCTCATGTAAAAAAAAAAAAAATATATATATATATATATTAAAACACTCTTAAATTTTTTTTCACTAATTTTATTTTTTACCGTTACCTGTTTCAGCTTTTATAGTCAGGATCCATCAGTCTGAATATCAGCCGGTAACGTAAAAAAATAATGTAAGTTAATTAAGTATAAAACTGCTTTAACATACTCGTAGAAACGATTTTAGATTTTCACGGCCAAAAGAATTTTCGTTTTTTGTTATCATCTACTCTGATGATGGAACCTTGTCCGAAAAGTTGTCTAAAGAAAGAGGTTGCGTAATACGGCAAACACCCCAAAAACAAGTAAAGAAAATGCTTAAAAATAATTTGTTAATGTTTTTACTTTTTAAAATTTCTTAAAAAATTTATTTTAATTGTTTTTTTAATTTTCAAAAAATCTTCCCTTTCTCGGGAAAATAGTTTTTCGAATAAGAAAATAATTACTAACTTATTTTGATAATCCCGAAATCACTTTAAGGCGTCATTTCATTTGGTAAAAACACATCACTTTGTGTCCGGATAATATTTTATCCTGACGAAGAAACTATTGGTTTCGAAAAATTTCGATAATTCTGATTAAGCCGCGAGCATGCGCTCCTTTTAAACTAAAGCATTTTGCTTAAGTTTTATTAATAGCTGAAAAGAACATAATTATATCATATTTATTTATATAATTACTAATATAAAATAAAACAATCATGTAAAATCAAATCAAATATTTATTTCTTCAAAATAGGCATATTTACTTTGGTGTGTCATCATTAATTTAATGAAAAACAAATACCTTTGTATAACACCACTATTTTATTAACAATATCAACATGTTTCGAAAACTATGTTTTCTTCGTCAGGATAATAAGTCAATAATTATTAACTTATTATCCTGACGAAGAATTTCAGTAGTTTTCGAAACATGTTGATATTGTTAATAAAATAGTGGTGTTATACAAAGGTATTTGTTTTTCATTAAATCAAATATTTATTTTTAATTTATAACATTTGTACTATAACATTAAATAACAAATAGAGGAACTAAAATGGCATTCCCTTAACTGCACTTTTGGAATAAACTTTTAAAAAAAATAAATTCAATTAAAAAAAATTAGAGAATGAATAACAAAATATAAATCTTCATCGTATGCACAAGCTTTGCATCTGTCACACAAAGTAAAAGCATGTTCTATACATAATTCTAACTATAATGTTCTGGGATAAACAAACAGTAAAACTTACGTTGTCACTGGCGCGATGAGCAAAATGCCGTGTGATTGGACCCGGCCAAAAAAACCACCTCCACTGAGCGACTTGTACACCCTAAGACGAAAAAACCGATATGCGCGGGACGGGGGAAGTATAAAACTCAGCTGTTGGACGAACGAGCTTCGTATGTACATTGTCGCATAAATGGAGCGAATTTTAAATTCACCGTGAGGGAATCGCTCAAAGCGCGAGCGCTTGCGGGTAACGAAGAGTTGTATTAATTGGTGTAGGTGATTTGTTTTCATTTAACCCTTTCTGTACCATAAACGTACCTTTCTGTACCATACAGCAGGGCGTATCGGCCATACAAATTCGCGCTTTTACGCGCCCTTCTTTATGCCTTCGTTCCTTAGTTACATCACGTGTTTCAAATAATATAAAATAAAACATAGAGACATCGAATGATCGAGAAACATTTTCATTTTACAGTTTACCGATATTACCGGTTTTACAGTGATCTATCCACAAAATTTACACGACAGTGAATATGTTTCACACACGCAGAGCATGGCTGGGCTGTAACTTTTCGCCATTTTATTGTATTTATCGATCTCGATATCGTATTAACGATATTAGACGTAAATATCGTTTCGCAGTGGAAATATTACAATTTATTGCCTTATATTTACTTTTTGTGATTTATAAGTTAAAATTAGCAATACATGTACAAATCAGTATTTAATTCTAGATTATAGGGTGTGTTTTCTGTTCGTGGTTCTAAGATTTTTGAGTTATTGTTTTACGAAAATTATTGAAGAATTTCTTCGGCTGAAAGTGGCGGGTGAAAAAAACACATGAGGTTTTTCAACTGGAGGAAAATTTCATGGATGAAACTGGCCATACTGTTGAATAGGATTACAGTGATATTGATTTCTTGGTATAGTCCTCAATCTTATAATATTCACCCCCATATATTTGGATGCAATGTCTCGAAATAGATTCCAATTTCGTTCCAAATTCCAAATTTTTAATTTGGAAGGCGGGAACGGGTACTGCCGCACCGGGATCCATTTATTGGATAACGTACATCCCTGTCAGGTCACCCCAAGTGATTCGCAGGGTGGTTTGGTGGATTACAAGAGTGCGCGGGGTCACGGGGTGAGGTTTGTCTGGGTCTTGCGTTTGAATTCTTTACATAATCATTCGCATTTTCGTGTTACATAAAATGCTTTTATTTAAATAAAATCTTTTGTTATGCAAGTTTTCGTATTTTTGTGACAAGATGTGAAAACTTTAGTGTAGTAGTGTTTTTTTAAGTGAACGATGCCGTAAACGACGCAGAGTGTACATATATGGTATGACAACATAAAAACCTTTAAATATATACAAAAAAACATGTTAAAGGTTTTTTTGATAAAACATTCCCGGTCTGGCGTACACAGCCATGTAAATACCTCCTGGCACTTGATAGGTTAATACTTTTTTATTTCGTTTGCATAGGTATGTGATTTGGAATTGTATATCTGGGTAAAATTATTCAAGTTCTGTGAACTTTTAATTTACAAAACTGATGATAAAAATGATAATTTAATATTTTTTTTTTTGTTTTTCAATATTATTACAATCCCGTTAAACCGCAATTGAGCAGTTTGTCAACGGGTATTGTCATATCAGAGAGGCTTTAAAGTGTGCAACCAAATTATTTGATTACTTAAAATGTATTTATTTGAAATATCTGTGTGTTTTGTTTGAATTTTTAATAAATTTATTGACAGGTCAATTCAGATAAACACACTTTATTACAAAATTTAAGCTTAGAAAAGATACGGATTTATTTACACAACTACAATATTTCACACTGACGGCTTCCGTGGTCGAGGGACAAGGCTTTTGACTAGCGTTCCAGAGATCGCGGGTTGGAATCCCGGCGTGCGCATGTAATTGCTTTTTTTATTGATTTGTGGTTTAACAATTTAATAATTAAAAATAATATACGGTTTATTTATTATTTAAGTTTCTGAATGAAATACAATCTCAGTATCGCCCTAGTGTAAGACAACCATTCAGAATTGAAATATTGCTTGAAATGGCTTTTGCTGTGTTTAGTGGCTAGAAATGAATAGCCAGGTAACTCCGCACCTGACTTTCCCCCATCTTCCCCTCCCCACTTCCCTTTAGCCTAAATGAAAAGTTAAGAGGGTGGGTAGGAATCTCAGTGTGAATATGTCTATTGCGGTGCAAAGTCGAGAGAATCTAGCTGGAGAGGTCAACATATCTTCCTCAGCCACTCTCTCCCAATCTGGCCTGCATGCAGTAGATGGGCAAATCTATCCACTGCCAAGACCTAGGCAAACCTCACCTCATGAACTGAGGCGGCGGCACTCATACTAGTTTCCAAAATTACCAAATAAATAAAAATTGTTTTTAATGATAACAGTGGTTGTTCTTGTGAATTCAGTGTATTTAAAAAAAATCCATTAAAACAATCAAAACAATTTTAAGAAGAAGTGCTTAAAATTTTATTGGATTATAAGGAAAACAACGGACTTATATGTTATGTTTCGTGAAAACAAAATAAGTGCTTATTTGCAATAATTAGCGTTATCCTTTTCTACTTACGTAAGGAGTTAAGCGCACGTGATAGCACCTGATCCTGATCCTAAGAATACATTATTTGCAAACACTTAGCTTAAAAGTCGTTGTTCTATTATTTAAAAATTCACTTCCGGTTCTAGAGCCCAGTTAGTTACCAAGTAAGCATTCAGCACCATTTTTTAAAAGTTTATTTTAAATATCCCTTTTAAGGGTGTATTCATGTTTAGAAGCATGAATTATAGATATTTTTTCAGGTGCAATACAATAACCATAATATTTTTACAAGCCATTATTTTACCAAATTTTGAATAAACATTAAAAGTACATAAAAAAATCTAAACTTCAAAAAGTTACAGGGAGTTGAAATGGGGGTCTCAAAAAAATGGCGCGAACCTTCCTAGTAATCTTTAAAAAAAAACAAACAAATTAATTCTTAATCCAAATAAATGCTGATATGGTCCGAAATAAGCAAAAGTAAAAAAAAAATCTCAAAATGGCGGCTGTCTGAAATATAAAAGACATTTTTTGACTTTCCAAATTTTTTAAAAATAGTTGAAATTGAAATTTATTATAGTTTAGTTAGCGCGATAGAGTAATATATGAAGAAGGCACACACCAAATGTCAAGTAAATTGGTTTAGTAGAGCTTGAGATATCGTGTCAACCGTCTCGAAAAAAAGGAGTTTAGAGAAAAACGCGTTTGAAATTTTGTTCTATTTAGATTCTGGTTAAATTCCGTCTAAAGCGCGACGTTAAAATGGTTATAAATTTAAAAATAATACGAATTTCGAAAAATCCTTTCAAGGTCATATTTTTTAATATTTAAACTTTAGAAATTAAAATTGTTTTTTTTGTAGACTAGAACACTTAAATATTATTCTTTGAGGTTTTACTCATTAAGTTATTCCAAAAATTTAAAGTTGTAATAAGCAAACAAGCTTAAAGCAAGTAAGTTGTCCTCTTCTGCTGATGCCAATTTTGGTCAAAAGCTGAAAAGGACTTAAAATTGGCATTTAATGAGGGTCTTTCAACCGTCAAAAAACAAATGGCACTGTTAAATTTGAATTCCTGTTAAAAAACCCCTCCTAAGAGTCTTTGAATGAAAAAAAAAACAACCAGTTGATTTTATTTTTTACGTGAATTTATTGCAGTTTGAACTGTCCGGATCCAGTATGACTATGGCAGCCCATTAGTGGTGTATTTTGAGGCAGGGGAATAAGAAGAGGTTGAAGATCAGAGATGAAGATTGGGGATGCCATGGTTCCACAGTTGGGAGCATTTGGAACTCTTGTGAGTGTATTTACATACAAATGTATTTGACAAAATCCTGAAACCCATGGAACACATTCCTAGCATTTTATTTTATTTTTATCTCACCTGTATCCTGAATTACATGCTCAAACAAAGCTCTCAATTAACTTAAATTTTATCGTGGTATAACTTTAAAATAAGCTTTTTATGTTGTTTTTTTACCCGATTGGTATTAATAAATAAATACGACGAAAAAATAAATTAATGTTATAAATTATCTTAATAATAGGTTTCTAGGTAAGATATATTTAAAAAAAAATTTAAAAAAATTTAACTCCAACGTAACAAAAAAATGAATAGATCAAAAGAGTCCCAAAATTGAGTAGTTTTTCATAATTTCTCACGAAAACGGTGCTGCAGAAATAAGAATAATTTATAATTATTATTATAAAAATATAAAAGCCAAGTGAGGGTTAAAGTAACGAGGATAGGCTCTCTTAAATCAAGAATCGATCCAATAACGATTTCCCCTAGGAATATCTATTCGCTGACGTAAAATATGTTGATGTCTGAAGCGATTCTATTCAGAAACAATATATTATATTCTCATACGGAAGATCCATTGTCAGGTTGGTTCCACAGGCAAGAAGATAAAACGATCTATGCTGACGCTGTCTTCGATAGTCCTCGAAACATGGATTTATGTTCCTCGAAATCCGAGGTTTCGAAACAATCTCGCAGCAGTCTGAAGAAGTGGGTGGTGGAAAATCCCTCCCTCCTGAGCTGCAGGGAGTGAGATTCTAGTTTAAATTCGAGAATGTGTGTACTTATATATATTACGTAAGCTTACGTGCATGTTTCAGAATGGTTGAAAATCACTCACCGTTACCTCGAATCCATTCAGAATTGAAAATTTGGCGACGCCTTGCGTGGATTGGCGATAGTGACCAGGTCTAAAGACAGGTACTTACTGCTTACCTTCCTCATGAACAACTTCTCTATCTACCTACTTCATTCAGCCCCATAACCCACCCAAAATTATGAATGCCATAGTCCTACTGGTTCCGTACATTATAAAGCACTTTCTAGCATAATAGAGCACCTCACAATACGAGGATAGTAAAGTAAAACGCTCTCAAGCCTAAAAGTACAAAAAAGCAGTAGGAGAACAATTCCTAAACAATATAATATTAATAGCGCAATTAAAAGTGTTTCCAAGTTAACTCATAACCAAAGTACGACTGATGCCTAAGGGTAGGTAAGACAAACTAATGAAAACTATCTGATTCCAGGGAACTTTGATTTGTTTTTACGTAATTTTCATCAAATGTTTTGTGAGAACGTTTTCGAATCTTTTCGTGGGTTGATTCTTGCTGCCGGCCACCGCCTTTATAATTTATTATACATTATTTTATTGTTAATTTATTTTTATTATTATTATTGTACAACAGAATTATTCCAATTACAATAAGTACAATTTAGTAACCATATCAGCATTTAGGCAGGTGACTCATCAATAATAGTTTAAAGGCATAGAGGGAACAGTCACTTACATCCAAATGGTTTGCCAGTACACTTAAAGCACCACTCGCTTCGCCATGCTATGCTTTGCCAAGACGTCTGTTTTGACGTTCGGTACTTTAAATAAATCATGATGTCGAGTGGACTGGTACATATAAATCATAGCATCACAAGATAAATGGGCTATTGATGAAATTGTTGCAAATTTTGAAAGACAGAATAGCATATCTTGCTTTCCGCCTAGTATCTAGACTCACAGAATCAGCTTCCTCAAGTAAGTCAATGTGGTGCATGAACCTTCCATGCTTTCGCATATAAACATATCTGAGGAATTTCTTCTGGATTTGCCCCAACATGTCAATGTACTTCTGGTGGTACGGTGCCCAAACATCGCTCGCGTACTCCAGCTTGCTTCTCATCATGCCATCGAATAAAGCCAGCATTGCTTCTTGGATATCAAAATGCTTACAAGCCCTGACGATGAACCCAAGAAGTTTGAAGCAAGACTGAGTGAGCTGCGATATATGGCCAGAGAATGTCAGTTTGAGATCAAAGACAACACCGAGATCCTTCACGGATTTACACGTGATAACGTTTCGCCCTTTATCTTATAATATAATGTAAATTATAATGTTTTAAGTGAAGGAAACTGTGAAGGAAACAAGTGAAGGAAATTGTGACCCATTTTTTTGTGTTAAAAGTTAAAATCTAATTTGTTTGTCAATGACCAGTCAGATAGTGCGTTCAAATATGCTTGCATTGTTAAGCAATCTTGTTGGGAGCTTATTTCCATCAGAATTTTAAGGTCATCAGCAAATAGTAGACATTTTTTATTCCTAACACAGTTTTGGATGTCATCTATTAGTATTAGAAACAACGGAGGTCCAAGGTTAGACCCTTGAGGAATTCCAGATTGCGCTGGAAATTTATTTTGAGTTACGTCCATTTACCGAAACAAATTCACTTCTGAATTTTAAATACGATGAGAATAAGTTCAATGTTGGTAGATCGAAGCCTTGTTTAAACATTCTTCTCAGAAGTGGTTAAAACGGTCAAATGCTTTGGCAAAGTCGGTGTAAACTAAATCTGTTTGGTGCCTCAAGTCCAGACTTATGGCTACCAACCGTGAAAAATTAAGCAGATTTGTGATTGTGATTTCTTTGGAAGGAAACCGTGTTGATTTTCTTCAATGGCGCAATCTGGTAACTTAATTTGTCACAAATCAATTTTTAAAAAAGTTTGGGAAGCACTGATAATGCTTCTAACTTCTATTTTCTATCTTTCGCTGTTTTACAAGCTCATTAGAGCTGTCTTTTATATACACAATTCTCACTTATACAAGGAGTTAAGGGACGTACTTGACTTACTTTAACCAGTGATTCCTGACATTATTTGGAGTAAAAAATGTAAATGAAATTTTGGTCTCCGGTGACTTTTTTGATGACAATTTTTATTTTCTTAAATTTTTTTTCTTCAAAATCAAACAATTTTTTTTTTCTCATGTCATCACTGGTCACTCAGCCGAGTAACCGACCAACCCCTAACTCCGCCTCCAACTATCCAACATCTACCATTTTTTTATGTTTTTGTAGAAAAAAAAAAAAGTCAAAAATGTCACCGGAGACCAAAATTTTATTTACATTTTTGACTCCAAATAATGTCAGGAGTCACTGGTTAAAGTAAGTCAAATACGTCCCTTAACACCCTGTATATTGATATTTTACTCATTATGTACCTTTCCCAACGCATTTTTTAAAAATATTTAAGTGTAAAGTATACATATTTCTTAGGCATTCCAATACTGTAATACAGGATCTCATTATGCTTTGTTATTTACGCATGTTCTTAACTTCTATGTCTCGTTTACAGGCTATCTTTATTACTAACGCAATTATAATTTCTTATATCATAGTTTATGCCTTATAAGTCAAATTATACAAAACCAAAAGGCGTGAAATAACAAATGACTTAGTTTATAATATTAAATACAATAGAACGATTCAAATTGGTTTGACAATATTAAAAAGTTAAAACTTTCTCTCTCTCAAAGTTTCTAATTAGATAATCCTCATTACTGCAAAAGTTAAAAACACGCCACCATAAAATTTCGAGCAACTAATTTGCATAGTGTGTAAAGTTTCCATACTTAACTTACTCGGTGAAATCACTTTCCTGGAGTACCGAAAACGCCGCCGTAATTATAATTAAAAATGCAACTTTGCAGAGATTTTTTGCGTATTCGAGTCACGTTTTTGAAACACTTCGGGAGTGGATTTATGTGATGGCTTGTCTGCGGAGCTCACTCGGTTTCTACAAGGGCTTAGCAACATAATTTTACATTATATGCTCTGTAAATTATTTTAACGTAGTTAGCAGAAAGCCGCCATTACACAATTTTGGCAAAAATGATATAATGTTTTAATCCGACGGAGTAAGGTCATTCTATTGTTTGGTTATTATTTAGAGTGGATAACTTATTGGAAACACTGTTTACTGACTAACAATAAAAACATTATAAATCACTACGTACGACATATTATAGATATAAATAACAACTAGTGATGTGCAAGACATCATAAAAGTGACGTGATACGTCTGTGATCCATTTAACCCAGCCAAACCGCTTTCATAAAAAAATTCTTAAAAATAGCCTTCTTTCATTCTTGAACGCAAAAAACAATATTTAAAGTTGTGCAGAAGCCATATCTAAAGACTTTTAATGTGGCAATTTCTCGAAATATATTTGCAGAAAACAACTATATGTTATGGATTCTATGAATAAAAAACACTTTAACACTTTTTGTTATATTTATTTGTAAGTCTTTACAATTACATTGAATACATTCTTATATACTAGAGTTTTAACAGAATTAAATGTCTCTAAGTGAATGTTTCCAAACTGAAATCTAAAATGAATCTGAATCTGAAACTGAGCGTAATGTATTTTATAGCAATCTTATATTTAAATAGTGTGATAAATAAAGTTAATTAATAATAAACATGGAAATGAACAATAGACAAGAGATATGGCGACAATCATAAAGCTAACTTTGATACATATTGGTGCGACGGACAAATAATAGATAGTGAACGAAGCATAATAGGTTCAAAGGTTGTAGCAATATTAGAAAGGTACATAACACCTTCCTCGTTAAGATGAGATAATATGGCGTCCATCATTATCTCACATTAGTTCGAAGTCTTGTACTTCGTCTGAGCGTTAGGGATTCATCAGTGGACCCTGTAACGTTTTCTTCCATTTCTACGTTTGTTTCTCTTTTGTCTTTTGTTTTACAAATGTTCAAGTAATTTATTAATCTTAAACGAGAATCACCTTTAAAATGATTTTTTTTAGATATGTAACACTTATATAGTTTATATAAAATGTAAATGATTATTAAACTTAAAAATACATAGGAAAAATAGTTATTTTTTATAATTCTAATTACAATATGGTCTTCGGGGATATTTTCTAAGTCATCGTACATTTTATTTAGCTTATGGCTTGCTAAAATTAAATCATCCTTATCTAGAGTAAATATTTTTGGTATTATTAATGGAATATTAATTTTGACATTTTGTGTTTGGTTTCTATTGCAACAATTATCATCAGTTATATTGAACAAAGGAATTATTGATTTTGAAGCTGTTTGGTTAGATATATTATAATATCGGTCTTCTACATTAACAATCACTGTTGAACTAGTGTAAAGTTTGCAGTTTGGCTTTATAATTAATATTCCTGTATTCTGTAATTTAACATCGGTTGGTTCAGAATTCTTACATTTAATTGTAACCAATGTTGGTCTAGGGAGCACAAAAATCCATTTCGTTCCTTTATTTGTAGTATGCCAAATTTCGTTAATCGTATTCATAATTCTGGTTTCACAATTCGGAGGCATATGAGAAGGTTCAATTAGTAATTCTATTTCACAAATAGATCTTTCATGTAGATTATAATAAATGTTTGTGGTTTTACAAATCGCTTTATCTAAAACGGTCTGTTTACACGAATCTATATTATCAAGAGTAACATAATTTGTTTTACTCTCGGCGATAGCTAAATATTTAACATTAGGCATAATAAAAACATATAAATCGTCTTGTCTTTTCATAGGCAAGGGTATTAACTTGTATAAATTATAGCTTACATAACTACACAAGGGGTTTGATATAACAAAAATGATTCTTCTATTTACATACGCAATATCAATTTTTACCATTGACATTAAAATATTAACATTTTTTATATTTGGTGGGACAGGATAAGATACGGAATTCGGTAAATAAGGCAAGGATTTACTTATTTCTTCAATATATTGCAGAGGTGTGATAATAAATGGGTGTATTATATTATTTTTGGAAAGCAATAATGCGTTTATGATAAGTGTATATTCGTTTTGTAATTCTGTTGTGATTAAATTCAATAGGGTAAGATGTTTTTCTATTTCTTGCTTCAATTCTAAATTAAATATAACATCGCTAATGTTTGTAGTAAACGATTTTAATTTTTCGAAATTTTGATTAAATATTTCTTCATTTCTTTCAAGATTAGTTATTGTATTATTAAAATTTGTTATTGTTGTTTTCACTATTTGAGTTTGCTGTTTTAACATATTATATAAGTCTTTATCGCCTGTGTTTAGAGAATCAATTGCTTCATCATAATAAAGCGCGTCATCATTATCTAAGGTTCCAAATACAGTTTTAAATACTGTACCTACCATATCTATCCAACCACGTTTTACTCTTATTTTTGGTTGTCCTATAAATTGTTTTAGCGTCTTATCCTTTTGCTTTAATACTATTATTAGTTGATGTAAAGTATTTAAATGCGGTTCGCAAGGAGAAAAACTTTTATGCATGATTTTATCGTCATTACATAATAGTTGTATATTGCTATATGTTTTATCAATTAATATTAACTTATTATCAAAATATATGTCTAAATCAATATATGTCACTACATTCCAATAACTCTCTATAAAATTAATCATATTAACGTGTTCATAGTATATCCCTGCGGATGAAGATATTTGCGTCCAGTTGAATCCATTGCCGTAAGGCAACCATGTCATCAATCTGAAACAATGGCCTTTTTTAAACGATTGAAGTGTACTTTAACATATTTTTTCTTTACTTGTATAGTACAGTTTACTTTTGAATTAATTTTAACAATTCTATAGGGGCCTTGATAATTAGGTGACAATTTTTTGGAATGATTACTTTTTGTAGTTTCGTTTCTTAAATAGACTAAATCGTTAACGTTATAAAGTTCATTACTAGAAATGTTCTTATCAAAGTTCTCTTTTGCTTTTATCTTTTGGACTTGAACATGTTCGCGTGCAATTTCTTGTGATTTGTTTAGTTTCAACTTTAAATTGTCAACATAATTATCATATGTATATTTGAATTGAGGTTTTTGTGTTAATGACGTTGGAAGTTCTGGTTTTAAACCGAAAATTAATTCGTATGGCGTATACCTAGTACTGGTATGAGGCGTTGTATTATACGAAAACATTGCTAAATTTATCCATTCGTCCCAATCTGTTTGCTTTTCTGAAATGTAATGTTTTAAGTAATCTGCTAAGGTCGCATGAGACCTTTCCAATGCACCGTTGGACTGAGGGTGATAAGCTGTTGTTTGGATTTGTTTAATTTTAAATAGTTTCGCGACTTCTTTTAAAATATTTGACGTGAAATCTTTTCCTTGATCTGTAAGTATTCGATTTGGTATTCCGAATTTACAAATGAAGTTATTGACTAACTCCTTTCCAATAGTAATTGCTTCATGATTTGGAATTGGAAATGCTTGCGAAAATTTTGTTAGATCGTCTTGTAACGTGAGAATATATTTATTTCCATTTTCGGATAAGGGTAATGGACCTACAATATCTAAAGCTATCCTTTCGAAAGGTTTCTCGGAAGTTGTAGTTATTTCCATTGGATGAATAAATCTTTTACGAGAAATTTTATTTTTTTGACATGATTCACATTTTTTTATGTAATTTCTTATGTCTTTTTTCATATTTTTCCAAGTATATCTCTCTTTAATTCTATTATACGTTCGGTGAAACCCTGAGTGTCCTGATTGTGGAGAATCGTGATTCTCCTCTATTAATTTAGTTATATCCTTGGGATCTGGATGACTTATTTTATTTTTACAAATAGTTACCATGATTCCGGAGTTTGCAAAGACGTAATAAACAAGAGTTTTTATTTTATTCCAATTTAAATTATTATCACGAGCTAGTTCGGGAATTGAAAACGATTTCTTTTCTTGTGAAATTAATACATCTTTTAATTTAAGAAAACAATAGAAAATATCTTCGTATGTTGGTTTATCCCAAAAATGTTCCATTGTTATAAGATGGTAAACGTTAAATATGTTATTTAGTTCTGAATATAATATATCTCTTACATTCGTTTTACTTTTCTTTATGTCATCGTGATTATTGATTAAATTCCTTATCTCCATAGACAAACCTTCGGACATTTCCTTATCGTTGGAAATAAAGTTACATAAATTATCTTTCCGTGTTAGAAGACTTTCGTCTATTTCAACAATATTTTTGCAGTCAATAATGGTTTTATCTTTATAATGAGACTTTATAAATTCTTCGTAAGAATTTGGTTCTGGGTTTATTCTAAAGTGTAATATTTGAGAATGATCAATTCTAGATAACGTATCGGCATTAGAATTTAGTTTTCCGGGTTTGTATATTATATTATATTGATATTCTTCCAATTTTAAACGCCAACGAAGTAAGCGAGAGCCAGGGTCTTTTGTATTAAACAACCAAACTAAAGGTCTATGATCCGTTATTATATTGAACTTTACACCATACAAATAAGGTCTAAAATGTTTAACTGCGTAAATTATAGCTAAAAGTTCACGTTCTGTTGTTGAATAATTTGATTCGGCTTTATTTAGAGTTCTGGAAGCAAAGGATATTGGTAAATCCTTAGAAATCTCGCCTTGAGATAATACTGCACCGATAGCGAAATTACTTGCATCTGTGGTGACATTAAATGTTTTACTGAAATCGGGGAACTGTAGTATTGGTTCTCGAATTAAATGATCTCGAAGTATATCAAAAGATTCTTGTTGTTTTTCCTTCCAAATGAATGGAACATCCTTCTTTAATAATTGGGAGAGAGGTTGAGCATTTTTGCTAAAATCTTTAATAAAACGTCTGTAATATCCAGCCAGTCCTAAAAATGACTTAATATCTTTTGGATTTTTTGGAATAGGGTAATTTTTTATGATTTGAATTTTATCTGGGTTTGGTTTAACTCCATTTTCTGATATAACGTGACCTAAATACATGACCTCATTACGCATAAATTCACATTTATCCGGCTGTAGTTTTAAATTGTGTAATCTTAATTTTTGGAATACTTCTTTTAACCTAATCTCGTGAGTCTCTATTGTATCGGCATAAATAACTATATCATCTAGATATGCAAAACATCTTAATCCTTGAATACCAGCTAAAACGTTATTCATAACCCTTTGAAAGGTTGCTGGACCGTTTTTTAATCCAAATGGCATCCTTAAAAACTCGTAATGTCCTAGAGGGGTGGAAAATGCTGTTTTATGTGAATCTTCCGGTTTCATTGGGATTTGGTGAAATCCTGATGCAAGATCTAAAGTTGTGAAGTACTTTGAGTGTCCTAATTGATCTAATATCTCTGTGATGTTGGGTAAGTTGTAAGCATCGCCTATAGTGACCTCATTTAATTTACGGTAATCAATCACCACTCTATATTTTACTTGACCTTTTGCATCTTTCTTCTTGGGCACTACCCACAAAGGAGATGACCATGCTGAATTTGAATCTTTAATTATTCCTTGGTCTAACATTTTTTTTATTTGATCATTTACTTCCCTTTTGTGTACCTCGGGGTATCTATATGTTTTTGCGTGTATTGGAGTCTGTGTTGTAGTATTTATTTCATGCCTAATTGAATTGGTTTGACTCAATATATCTCCTTCTAAGTGAAAAATATCATTATACTCTCGACAAATTGAAAAAAGTGATCGTTCTTCTTCTTTATTTAAATGTTCAGTCCGTAATGATGCTTTTAAAAGTTCGCACCTATTATCAATATTTTCTGTTATCTTGTTGAATTGAAATGCGTTTTTATTTTTGCATTTAACTTTCTTTTTTATTGTTCTATCATCGCAATCATCTTCTAACATTTTGCTATCTTTTTCATTAAATTTTTCTAATATCAATTCCATTTTCTTAACTTTTACTTCTTTTTCTGTCGTATTTAAAATAGACGTAATTGCTTTTGACTTTGAATTAACCTTTGTTATACTTCTGCAAAGATAAACTCCTTCCATAATTTCTATTTCGGGGACGAGTCCCTCTCCTATTTCAGGATTCAAAACATTGAATTCAACTAAGGTCTCTGTGCGAGCCTGTACAATAATTACCGAATTATTGTTTTTAACATCCGAACCTTTGGTTTTAAAATGGATTGGCATAGCACTATTACCTATACATAATGTATTATTACTGTAATTAATTTTGGCATTTACTTTTCTTAGGAAATCATTTCCGATAAGTCCATCGAGTGGAACATTTGTTGCTCGAGGCAATAAATGCATCTTATTAGAAATTGGGATACCGTTGAATAATAAGTTCAATTTGACAGATCCTAACGTTTGAGTCGATTTTTCAGCGTTAATTCCTCTAATTTTAACTATTTCTTTATCGTTATATTCTGTTTCGCCATCTAAAACCGTGGGGTTTATTAGTGATATATCTGCGCCACTGTCTAATAATAGTTTGACATATTTGTTTTTACATTCTTTAATAGGAATTTTGATGTACGCTGTAATATTTTCGAGGTTATTTAATATTCTACCTGTAACGTATTGACCTTCTTCGTTTCGGTAGGGAACGAAGGGTCTTGGAAGTTTTCCGAAGCTTTCTTTTCTAAGAGATTTTTATATTTCCAACAATCTTTTTTGTAGTGTCCACGTTTTTGACAAAAGAAACACGTTATTGTGATGTTTCGATGTGCGTTTGCACTATTATTAATTTTACACTGAGAATTTTTTGAAGCGAAGTTACTAAATGATTTTACTTGGTTGACCCGTTTATCTTTATTGTGGAAGCAATTAATAGATAAATGTCCTGATTTTTTACAAATAGAGCAGAATTTTTGGTTTGAATTACTCTGTTCTTTGAAATTGAGCATTTTTTCTTCGTTTATTGCAAATGTTGAAGCTTCTTCAAAGGTTTTTGGGTTTCTAGCCCTCAAAATAATGCTATACTGCGGTAATGCGCCCATTAAAATTGCTTGAAGAGCCATTTGTTTAATCATAGAATTTTTTCCTATTAATTCAGTGACATCTACAGTTTCTGCTTTGGTAGCTCTCAATAAATTTGAATAACACCTTTCAATTCTTTGGGTAAAATTGAGAACACTCTCATTTCTATTTTGTTTACATGTCTGCAATTCTAATAATAGTTGTGGAAAACTTTTCGAATCAGCAAAATTTTCTTCAAGAAAACTTTTATACTCTTCCCAATTACGCAAATTTCTACATGATGTTATTAAATCAGCTTTTCCAGTAACTTTGGTTTGAATAAATTTAAAAATAATATCTTTTTGAGCTTTAGATGCTAGTTTATAAGCATAATCACAATTTTTAATGAATGTGTGAAGATTATTTGTATTACCATCAAATGTACTAATGAATTGGGTTAAAAATTGAAGAGATACATCTTGTTCAGTCATTTTTAACAAAGTGATAAATTTAAATTAATAATAAAAAGATTTGAATGCTACAAATTTACAACTTTTAAAAATATTATATGAGATTCTTTAGAATTCATGAAACAAAAATCAGACTTACAACAATATGAAATACCACTCCATCTTCAGCAAGGCAGGTCCGCGACGTGAAGGTGAAGTTTCTTCCTGATATTCGGCTACTTGCACAGCAAAGGGCAACAACGTACTTTATCAAAAATACTCAGCAAGGCAGGTCCGCGACGTGAAGCTGAAGGTGAATTATCTTCTGATATTCGGCTATTTGCACAGCAAAGGGCAACAACGTACTTTATCAAAAATACTCAGCAAGGCAGGTCCGCGACGTGAAGCTGAAGGTGAATTATCTTCTGATATTCGGCTATTTGCACAGCAAAGGGCAACAACGTCAACAGTCACAAATAATTATAAGTTACTCATAGAATCCAGAGTTCTTTAGTTACAGTCAAGAATACCACAATATTATCGAAATAATGTTTCCATGTAGTATTTACTTAGACCATATCGCACTTCTGACACCAATTTTTTGTTATGGATTCTATGAATAAAAAACACTTTAACACTTTTTGTTATATTTATTTGTAAGTCTTTACAATTACATTGAATACATTCTTATATACTAGAGTTTTAACAGAATTAAATGTCTCTAAGTGAATGTTTCCAAACTGAAATCTAAAATGAATCTGAATCTGAAACTGAGCGTAATGTATTTTATAGCAATCTTATATTTAAATAGTGTGATAAATAAAGTTAATTAATAATAAACATGGAAATGAACAATAGACAAGAGATATGGCGACAATCATAAAGCTAACTTTGATACATATTGGTGCGACGGACAAATAATAGATAGTGAACGAAGCATAATAGGTTCAAAGGTTGTAGCAATATTAGAAAGGTACATAACATATAGTCAAATGGTCAGCTTTAACAATAATAATAAACAGCCAACATTAGACCAATAACATGATACCCAATCAGCAGAAAACGCTCATAACGCTTGTAAAATCATATAATTAGTGTTTTTGGTAGCTCTGTCTTTTTTATACAGAATGGTAAAGCAAGACAGTCGATCGAAAATCTGAAATAGACCACTATTTATAAATAATCTGCATTGAAATTGGTGTGCACTATTTTTAAATTTTTGAACTAAAAACTATTTTAGGTGTTGTGTGGATTTGATTATTTAAGTTTCAGAAAGTGTTTTTTTCTAAGTTTGAATTTTTTATGACTGGTTGCTTTCTGCATAACTACGATCATTTTAAGTAGTCATTAACTGGGGCGCACCTGGTTTTGAAACAATAACTCATTTGAAATAGAGGATTCAGAAAGCAATGTCAGTAATTTATTTAAATTTTGCCAAATGTCGGAGATGGATAGACTAAATGAGGATTTTTTTTAAATTTGATTAATTATTTATTTATTTATAACACATACCAGTGGGTTTTGAAATTCCACCTCACTAGTTTAATACTTGAAAATAAAAAAAATAAAAAAGTTGAAAAAGGTAAACAATTAAAACATAAAATATTTTTCTATGTATTTTACATAGATAAAAATATGAATAGAAATTTAGTCTGGCCAGGGTGTTAAAAGTAAAATGGTCAAACATGTCGACAAGATTTTTTGGGAACACGTTTACCTAGTGATTAATTGAAGCAATTCAGTACTTTCAATTTTAAAATGTAGTATATTTTATGTAATAGTTTTAAATCTGTGTTTATTCTTCTTTCTGAAAGGTTCAATGAAGTATTATTTTTGCAGTAGGTGATTATAATCAACCATAAGGAATATGCAATTTATTGTTTATATACCATAGGAACATATCTAGTAACTTTTCAATGTTGTCGGAACGAATATTGAAGAGGGAGACCATAACGTAACGTTATACTCTTAGTAGCATCTGCCAAGGGACTTACGTGACGTGATAAATATGGCTGAATTATGTAATTCTTCTGCAGCTCTCAAAACAAAGCTAAATTCTTAAGGCCTTGTTGATAATATTATTAATGACAATAAAACAAAGGTTCGTTTGCTATCGAGTATAATACCTAACTAGGTCAAAAATTTTAATGATGCAATTAATTTTTTTATCATTCAACGGCTTGCGCGGCCCTTTTCATGTAAATCTTAAATCTCAAATATCCAACCAAACTGATTTGTTTCATTGAAATTCATATCAAAGGTTTTTATATAATGTGAATATGTGCTACTTTATGTATTTGTGTTATAAATTGTATTAAATAGGTGATTAAAGAGTAAGGAAAGGATAAATATTTAAAGAATATCATTTAAACTATTTACTAGAGATATGGAATGAAATATAAAAGTGGTTAAAAAAAGCTTTTCGATGATCGAAAACTTTAATTACAAATATCTCATTTACGTCTGTACACAAATTTGTCGTATTTAAATTTAAACCACAACCCACAATATAAAGATTTTTTTTAAAAATTAACTTATCGAAAAATCCAAAGCTGATTCTTAAATCAAGCAAAGTTGAATTATTTAATTGCCCATAAATATCCATTATTTAAAAGAAAAAATAAATAACGATAATCTAGATAATTCCTATGCCTTTGATTTAAAAAAAATTACTATTCGGTTTGGCTATTTATACTTTACTATTCGGTTTTGTCCTCAAAATCAATCAAAATTTTGGCATCAAAAGCAAGTTAAATATATAAGTATGAAGTGACATTATAATGAAAAGTTGTACAAAGGAGTTAATTAGTTTAGTATAAAATGGTAAGGCAGAAAACTTAAAGCAGTATTCTAGTCTAGAAAAAAAAATTCAATTTTTATTTTCTTCATATTTCCAAAGTTTAAATATTCAAAAATATCTCCTTAAAGGATTTTTAGAAATTCGCCTTACTTTAAAAGTTATAACCATTGTAATGTCGCGGTTAAGACATGTATATTTATAAATAAAATAAACAATATGGGCCCTAGATGGGAGCCTTGAGGAACTCCACGTGCTACAAATTCGCATGAGTTTGTGGCATTATTTTCAAACTAAGACTTCTTTTGGACAAATAACTAACAAACCATAAACTTTTATTACCATAAACTCCAAGTTTTATGTATCCAGATCGCCAATTTATTGCTAATTTATTTTAACCCACCTTGTTAAAGGCTTTGCTAAAGATGTAATTATACAGTATATATCTGGAATCCGTTTGCGAAAGTGAAGAAATGAAGTTTTCGCATAATTTTAAATTGGTATGTAAATGTATATTCGAAAAAAAGCCATGTTGGTACGAATATTTAATTTTTTAAATATTTACAGATATTAAACACTTTTCACTATACTTTATTGGAGCACTATTTTTTCAAAAAGCTTAGGAACCTACCTGAGAATTAGTGTAATTCCAAAATTGTTAAATATTTTCGTGAAATTCACTTTCAATTTTATCAACGTAGTTTTTAATACGAAATTCAAAGATTTTGCAACAATCCTTTCTTAACAATTGAAATTCATTACAATCGCTCAGCAATCTGGATCGATTGTAATCGTTATGAGCTATTTTTGTGTATGTTAAAGTGATACGATATAAATGGCACAAAATTTGCAATGACATCATTTAGAAATTAGAATAACAAAATATTTCTTCGAATACAGCAAATTTATTTTGTTGCACCATATTTAATTCAAAATTAAAAGATTTCTTCGTTCTAACCACTTTAACCACTTTTTATTGTTAGAAGTGGTAAAAGAAAAACATCTTTTTATTTTTAACAAAACATTTTTATTATTTTTGATCTCTGTGTTTTCCAGAAAAGAACCCTATTTAAAAAATCAGAATTCTTTGAAATTCTGCTTTATAAAAGTTATAAGATGACTTGACATTTAAATATAATTTTTGTGAATAAAGGGAATAATATAGGTTTACAGCTTTTCTGAAGATTTACATACAGTAGCAATAGGATTACTGCAAAAAACTAAATCAAGAACACGATTATAAAAAAAAATGCGAATTCATCGTTCTGATGTCTTTCGACGGTATTACTTTGAGGTGGTCCATTATAGCCTGGCGGGAGAACCACTTGACTGGAAATAGGGCAGGCCAGGGTCGACGTACACAGACAAAGCCGTCTGGATTAGATCGGCTATGACACAGATGATAAATGCAAGTAATGTACAAGCGTGATGTTGCGTTAATTTTTATTTTTCACATATTAATCAAATTACAAATAGGCAAATGAGATTCAACAAAATCTCAAGGAATACATAGTAATTTCTTTTGAAAACTATCCTTTTAATAACAACCGAATAATTTTTGCGTTTTTACTTACTGTTTTATTACGGTTGGAACAATTTTGCAATAAAATTGCATTTTGAAAACTCAGAGAATTTCTCCAAAAATTCCAACCGTCTGTTTATTTTCTTTTTACGGTTCACCGCAGAGTGACACGCAAAACAATGCAGCAAAACTGCAGTCTCTACAAGCTGCGCAAGCTTTTAGCTATCAACCTACATACTTTCCTATCAAGTATCCACAATCCTTTCCACGAATAATACTTGGTAGACACTGTAACATTGGTTAGTCCTGTAGATGTGGAAAAGATATTGCATATTTCGTTCTCAATACTTTATTAAACGTTCAACGAAAATTAAATAGCCCACGTATTACATTAATAATTTTGATCACAACCTTTAGAAATAACAATTTAACATCGAAGTAATTTATTGTGGTAAGGTTCATGTAACAAGAATGAGTTTCTTCAAAACGTTAATAATCCCACATGAATATAAAGCAGTTATCACAGAACTTATCTTATAAAGGAAATCGCAGAGAAAATCAAATGGTCCGAAATCAATTATCAAAAATAACAATAATTTCAGGTTAAGCGTTTTTATCGCTTTAATTATTTGTCCATAATAATTAGTCTTGGCGCATTGGTGAATGTTCTGTTCATTTGGGTGAAACATTGTCAAAACAAATTTACTTATAGAGCACTGAACCGTACATAGATACATAGAAAGTTGTCAAATAAAGTAATAGGTAGGTAGGTTCCATTACGTGAAATTATGCGCTCACCAAAACGCGGGAAGTTGCATGAAACATTTGGTGAGCGCAAAATTCCACGTAATGGACCTGTGAACTGGCCTTCACGATCGTGTGATCTCACACGATCGTGAAGGCCAGTTCATTAGATTACTTTCTTTGGGGGTGTGTGAAGTCACTAGTCTAAGCTGATAAACCAGCGACGTTGGAACATTTGGAAGTCAACATTCGTCGTGTTGTTGCCGATATATGGCCCCAGTTCCTCGATAAAGTTGTCGAAAATTGGAACTCACGATTGCGCTTCATTCGAGCCAGCCGTGGCGCTCATATGCCCAAAATCGTATTTAAACAATAATGGCATAATATCATCTATTAAATAAAGCCAATATCGTAGACATTAACATTATTTTAATGCGTTTTTTTTCATTTTGAATTTGTATACCTCTAAAAAAAACACCCTTTACTTGCTATCAAGTTACTTACCTTTGCATATTTTCAATCTGTATAGAATGTTCTCTGTTTTTATAACTATTTCACGAGTAAACATTTATTTTTATATTTCTTCTCAATTATATTTTTTGTAAAAAAAAACTGTTTATTTAAAAAAAAAAAGATAAAACAAACTTCTGTATCTAAACAAAATAAGAATGAATGAGACAAAAATAAAAAAGCAAGATACAGAATACAAATGGACGGAAATAATTCTACTAAGTCAGTGGACATCTTCATTTTATCTTTAAACAAATATAAACTATTGTTACTGAGGCAGTTCAATTATGTACAGTAAATACTCTATATTTCTTACTATTCATATGTAAAAGCCCCCAAAAAGGCGTTATAGATAAATAAATAAATAATTTGTCCGCCATTAAAGCATAGATTTACAATGAAATTGACGAGGTGCGAGAGTTGGCGGGGTGCCGTTATGGGTGAGTTTATCGGGTTAGGTGTTTTCAGGTCTTGACAGCGGATGCGCTTGCCGACCAGCTATGTGGCAGGTCATTTCGGGAGAACCGGCTTAGTGAGACCCTTTGACCCTTCTTGCTGGTCTCTCCCGATCCATCGTCTTGGGGGAAGGATGGATTTATACCTGGACACACTGACCCCCAAATTCCTATCCAACCCTTACACCTTTTTCCTTCCCAGAACTTTTTTTTTTTTTTTTTTTTTTATATGAAATACCGCACAAGAGTCCCAACTGCTCCCGTTTGGAGCCAGTGAGACTATGGCATCCCCAATTGGGGTATGTTGTGAGGCTGGAGGTAGTTTAGTAGGAGGGAGGGGAAGGAGATAGGGAAGAGGAAGGTGGGGAACCTGGCTATTCAGATCTGGTCACTAAACACGGCTAAAGCCATTTCAAGCAACGTTTCAATTCTGAATGGTGGTCTTACACCAGGGCGATACTGATAGTATCTTTCACTCTAGAACGTGCCGCAAATATATCATATATTATTTTAAATGAATAAATTGTGAAATAACACAAATTTATCAAATAAAATTTATTTGCGCACGCCGGGTTCGAACCCGCGACCTTCCGATTGTGAGTCGAGAGTCTTGCCTCGGGACCACGGAGGCCGTCGAATCTTAATCTTTCCGTCGCGTAAAAAGACCCTCCACACAGCATCTCCAAAGACGACATAGACCCTGAAAGAAATTGTCTTCCTCAAAATCCAAAGAGTTTTGCTGGAAAGAGGTGAATTAAAATGCAAATATTGATAACATTATTATCGTATATTATTATTAAAATACAAATATTGATACATTGGTATTGTGATTTATTAATTACATCTATAATTTCACATATCATACCATCTCATGTTTATATAAGCATTTCAATCATAATTTTATCTTTTTTGATAACATTTTAAAAACACAAAACCCTTCTTTTCTGTTATGTGTTTGAATCTGGTCATAGTCATTTAGATCCGGATATCGTGACAAGAAACAGTTTGTGCTAATTGATATAAAAATGATATCACAGTTAAAGGATTGCTAATAAGATGGCGTATAAAAACGTTTGTCGTCTTAAACTTGGTCTTTCATTTTTAATCCTAGTGTTTTTTTCTAATTGTGAAGGAAAAAATCAGAGTGCAAATTGGTACGAAGACTTCAAAGGCATCGTTCAGAATGGACTTTTGAAACAAATTGCAAAAGGAATCATCGTTGAAGACAGTGGAAACAAAGTGGAATGCGTTCTAGATCTGAAAAAGTGGAGCGAGGAAATCACCACTAAGAGATGGGCGTTCGAAAGTAAGTAATTTGTGCCCACCTAACTTAACTTTGTGAAAAAAAAACTTTTTATCCAAAAGCTTGCACATTGACCAGTTTGAAGAAAAGATGCTCTGGAACCATAGATAATTTAATGTCGTTACCTTTTATGTTGTACAAAACGGTTTATTTATGTCATTTATAAGAATCTGGTACCGAATTGCTAAGCATAATATCTACACATTTTTAGGCAGATACTAAATTGACAATTTGATGGCTGTATCAAAACTAAACGCAGAAAACCATTTTAAATCATAGCTCTCAGCCCATCCGCTCATGAGAAAATGAAAAAAAAAACAGTTGGCAACTCAATCGCTATCCACAGGAAAGGAACTTCGATTCGAAAAGCGATTTTCATTAGTGATCCGTACTCGAGCAATTTGGTAAAGACCAGTTGTCAAAGGGCGACGCAGCGACTAGCAGTGCTAATCGCAGTTTTTGTTTTGTTTAAGATGAATGAAAAAAATGGTAATGCTAATAAAAATAATTATTAGTCATTCCATTTTAAAAGGGGTTTGATTTTATGATTACGAGTTTATGAAAACTGGTATAATAAGCATTGAGAAATATGAAGAAAACTGGTAAAATAAACGTTGAAAGGCTGGTGTAAAATAAAAATTAATGTTTGATTTGTTATTATAAAACAGTTAAAAATATAAGGGTAGTTCAAGACAGCTTACGTCACATATAATTGTGAACTTCCATTAAATTCTGCAATGGTATTTTTTCTAATTTTTTTTTTTTTTTTAGTGTTTGATGCAGGAGGTCGTCCACCTTACGGCTTACTGAAAGGAAACATTAACAGCCTTGGTCAGTATGACGAGTGTGTTGCCATTAATCACAAGAGAGAAGACTCCTCCCGAACCATTCAGGGAAAGTACTGCCTTGCCAGAATCCCGATACCTTCGGGGATTATTAGCACCGAAGGCTTCTCTGTCAAACCCAATATACACGGTGTTCCCAATCAACGGTAATCTATTAAGCTACTAATTAGTAAGAATTACTTCAAGCTCTCTCCCGACTAGTCCACTTTGTGTCAGAATCTTGGAAACTCTCATTGTACAAGTACTTATTAGTTTTGTTAGAAAGTTTTAAGAGCATCGTGCTCTGGTTTAATATTGATGTTAATATTACGAGATACCAATAATTGGTTACTAAGTATTAGTAGTAGTTAACAAACTTCTTCTAAATTTGTAATAAATCTTGTGTAAGGCAGACGATATCCTTTTTCAAGAAGAATTAAAAAAAAAACAGTCAACTTTTTTCAGGCACGTCGTTAGTTTTTATTTTTATTTTTTTACATTAACTCCACACAGGAGGCCCTGAGGAAAATAATTCCCCTCAGGGCCTATGTCATCTGGGATGCTGTGTGGAGGGTCTTTTTGAGGAGAGGAAGGAATGAACATTGGTCTTGAAGAGACCCATGTTGTAGGAGGGAGGAAACACAGATGCCGGCAAATCGTTCCATAGCCGAGCTGTTGAACTCAAGAACGAGTCGAAAAAACGATCCGTTCTCATGTGACAAATGTCAACCGTGTACATATGTTGGGCGCGCGTTTGGCGTGTCTCCCGACTATGCACCGGTGCCAAAGGGATCAATGACGCTAGTTCCTCAGAGCATCTTCCATTGAAATACCGGTAGAAGATGGATAGCATTCCCACCCGACGCCTGTGCTCTAA
Organism: Glyphotaelius pellucidus; assembly: GCA_936435175.1. Lineage (NCBI taxonomy): Eukaryota > Metazoa > Arthropoda > Insecta > Trichoptera > Limnephilidae > Glyphotaelius > Glyphotaelius pellucidus. The sequence goes on from OW386547.1 coordinate 27,978,287, forward strand.
AGATTGCAATCCGTTCGTTAAGATGGGAGAATCTATCAAACGGACCGCCCGTTTCTGCACAGAGTCGAGGGTATTTTTCAAGTATTTTGGAGCTCCAGACCAGAGGTGGCTGCCAAATTCAACCGTGGGGCGCACTTGCGATTTGTACAGGGTAAGCAGTTGTGTACTGTTAAAGTATCTGTACAGTACGCCCAGTTTTTGAGAAGCTAACTTTACTCTGGCTTCGATGGAGCCCCCATACCTGAGCTGGTCACTTATAGTTACACCAAGCATATCAATGGAAGGTCTGTTCGGAAGATTGCTTCCGTTGAAGGAGACTAGATTTTCATTTCGATCCCTTTTAGACGTAATCAGACATGATTGGGTCTTTGAAACATTGAATTCGACGAGGTTATTCTTACCCCAAGAGAAAACACTCTCGAGGTAACCATCCATTCTTTGCTTCAAAGCCCTCCGAGCCGTTGGAGTTTGTGTGCCCTTTGGGGGCTTGTCAAACGAAAAGCTGTCATGGACTGTACTGTCATCCGCGTAACAATGAATTGGTGCACACGACAAAAGGTCGTTGATGTGCAACAAAAACCAAGTCGGGGACAGAACCGATCCCTGTGGGACGCCAGCAGTTATTGGTTGGAAAAACGATGTAGACAGGGAAATATTCCACATACATCATTAAAAAATATCTTAATAGCTAGATTTTTCAGGCCCATAAATATACTAAAATGTGTAACCAATTAATGGTTTTCCCGAGGAATTTGTCAAGGATTTATTCTATGGTTGTAAATTCCTACAAAAACCGCCTGGTCTCTTTTTTACTCCCAATAATTGAAACAAGGATTCACTCCAATTCTTAACACAATGCGATGGCTTTATAAAAGTACTTTTGTAGTTACTCGGCAGCAGAAAACTTATTTTATTATTTTGGTAAGACATCTGAATAAGAATTTCCAATTCTCATGACCGGAAAATACAAAAACTGATACAAGAAGTCGATATAAATGAGCTGCCGTGATTTTAATTCCACGATACTAATACCCCGACAGTTGTTCCCTTGGCCAGTTCATACCTCGGACAACAGTTACCCTAAATGATTATAGCACTTCCTCCCGTATGTCGTTTTGTGTTATTCGGCGGTGTTACCTCTCTGCATGCTCCTTTGGAGACAAGGTATTATTGTTTGCAAAATTATTTGTACGTTGGATTTCCACTCAAGACACCTGCAGATAATATAAGTATATCGACTTTTATTACGCTGTCGTATATTCTCTCTGTAAACATCATCAATTTGGGAGGTGGGAATGGGTACCGCCGCCCCGGGAACCATTTATTGGATAACCAACACTTCTGCCATAGGTCACTCTAAGTGGTGACTTAACAAGGGTACCCAGATTCGTGGGGTGAGATTCCAGATTCCTACCCACCCCTAGTACCTTTTTCCTCCTCAGAACTTCATCTCCCTCCTTTCCCTGAAAAGACCCTCAACACAGCATCCCCAAATATGACACAGGCCTCGAGGGTAATTATTTTTCCCAGGGCCTCCTGTGTGGAACTTACGTAAAAAAAGAGAGGTAGTACAACAGAAATAATCCTTTGTGGGATCAAAAGTGTGCGAGGAATTGCTTGTCGGGGAACAACTGTCGGGGATCAACTGTGGGGGGGTCAAGAGTCGAGTCACCGTAATTTCTATGTCCACAGCGTGTCGCTAAGAAGTCACAGCTTGAAACTGTCGATATCAGCTATACCAGAAGTTCCCAACTTTTTTTTCTCGTGGACCACTTTCAAAATTTTTCTGGTTTCGGTGGACCCCCTGCTGCTATATTCCCAAAACTATAATCCCAAAACTCGACACGCTTTGTACTGCGGGGGGGGGGGGGGGGGTTAATGTAATATGGGAAATGAGCACGGGATGGATCTCAAAATGACCATTTTTCACCGAAATACTAGTGAACTATCTGCCTATATTGACAGGTAAAGCCAAGCCAACATTTTTATTCTTTACTGTCGAAATCAGCAGGCTTATTCTCTATCCTTTTGTGGGATCGTTATCGAGATAACGGACGTGATATCCTGACAGATTTGTGTATTTATTTGCTTTTTCTATGTACAACGTACATTAAATGAATAAATAATTAAGCATTCTTGCAGGAATTCATGTTTAAAACGATCTAAACTAAAGTATGTTGCAGTAAATATGTAAAAATCACACGATTCTGACAGGAAATCACGTCCGTTATCTCGATAACGATCCCACAAAAGATAGAGAATAAGCCTGCAGATAAATTTTCGTGGGCCCCCACTTACAACTTGTGGACCCCCATTTTTTTATCACGTCTACGTGGACCCCCGTCGAGTCTCCCGTGGACCCCTGGGGGTCCACCTGGACCACTTTGGGAATCACTGAGCTATCGTAACAAGTCAATGTAATCTATTATTTTACTGTGTTCAATGGATTCTTGGTCTCTCAAACCAGCTTTTCATAAAGGGAAATCTACTTTACTTTAATTCCGAGGTTCTTGCTTATTTTAAACTGAATTATTTTCTTTTTTAGGTTCATGAACATGGATGCAGGTGGAATAATTGCCTTCAGTCTGGCGATTTGCATGCCTGCTTCTTGCAAGTCATCGGACGTCGATATTGTTCTGAAATCTATATTTAATCCTTATAATATATCCATTTCCTTGCCTTGGGAGTATTGTAATACAAAAGACATAATACCGTGGTCAGCTGGGGATATAACTGCACTGTAAGTTTAATTTTTATTAATTACCAATTATAACCTATACAGTGTAATCTGAGAATAAAAAGTTGTAAAAACTCTTGTACGGTTAACTCTGAGTGTGAATTGAAATCTGTACTATAATTGAAATATATGTAAATTATGTGGAAGAGTGTCTTTAAGTAGTAGTAAGGAAGTTCTGAGAAGGAAAAAGGTATGAGGAATCTGTGGGTTGATGTAGCTAAGAGTGACGGATATATGAATCAACTGGCTAGAGAGGTCTAGGTCAGATCTCCCTCAATCGGTGAAAAAACGCATTCGCCGCCATAACACAGACAAACTTCACTCCACGAACCCGGACACCTCTGCCAAGTCACGAAAAATAGTAAACCCCTTGAAGTTACCTATGGCGGTTTTGGTTTGCTTTACCCATATCTGCCTCCCAAATTTATTTCGAGGTTAATGAAATTTGCCACACATGATCTCCAAAATAAGAGAAAGGTCACTGTTGTGAGAAAAACTACCCCTCTCCCATCAAATTTTCTCATCTCTTAAAGCAGAAGTCTGATAGTACTGATTATTGATTTCGAAAAATCCCTCGCAAAGCCGAGGACTTCAGCTAATATCAATATAACTGCGGAATTTTACAATATGTTTATAAAAAAACTGTGTTTTTAATTTAAAAAAATAAATATTATTTGTTTTAGGGTCATCATGATAATTATTGTGTGTTTGCTATTTGGCAGTACGGCCTACGATCTGTGGTTCAAGACATTTAATGAAGGTATGAACAAAATAAAAATAAAAATAATAATGAGGAAACTACTATTTAAATATATGTTTTATAATGAAAGTATTTTTTCTTAGATGAAGCCAAAACTCAGAGCGTTTTATTGACTTCTTTTTCAATGTACACTAATTCCAAAAGACTAATAACGCTGAGTAAAGACCCTGGGCCACTGGCGTGTGTACACGGGATCAGGGTATTGTCTCTCCTGTGGATTATTTGGGGACATAGGAATGGCGTCAGTCTAATATTTCCCATGGACAACAATGTAGAGCTCTTAGAGGTAAATTTAAACCATTTCACACATTTGGCTCTTCTTCTAATAATAAATGATGATGAAAATAAATTTCTATAATAATTATATTCGTACAAACATTAAAAATAAAATTGATGATTTTAATATGAATATGCAGTTTTATCGTGATTTTTATTGAAGAACTATGCCGTCTTGCGTTAAACCTCTTTCTTTAGCCAATTTTTCAGACAGCGTTACAGGGTCCATCATCAAGGCGGATTTGTAATTACACAATGTGATTACGCTGCTGTCCTGATGATAAGCACTGTAGCACTGTCCAAAACGTTGGCTAAAAATGTAAATATCCCAAAAATGAATCATGATAATCCTAATACATATATACAAATGAATGTTTCTTTGTTTGTCCCTTATTTTTTTTTTTTTTTTTAAATTAAGCATACAACGAAGTTGCATTCCCATGAGTTATTAAAACTCATTAAGGGATCGCCAATTGGTACATTTGAAAAGATAAACCCAACCCAACCCAATATGCAGACACAATAAATGAAGAAAAATTGTACAAAACATTTTACAGAAGCAACATATGAAGAATCACTTTACAAATATTTCACAGAAACATGTCTTATAAGATTTTATGAATAATATTATAACCACTCATTTGATTTATGTACTGTTGGTGTCACAAAGTTAAAATAAAGTATCCTCCATGATGGACTACAGAAATGCATAAAAAACATCAGGAAAAATACAATAAAAGGTACATGCTCAAAAATACACAGACCTAATACAAGATGTTTACATAAAAAAATACATGATAAGATTTAAAAAAAGATATAAACTGTGCCCATGAACAGAGTTTGTACCTACTTATGACTCGTTTTCCAAATAACATTTGAAAAAATAGGATTTCAATATATCGAAGTTTCGAGATTTGTTAGAGGCATATCCTGGCATATACCTGTCTTAATTCTTCAGGCAATTTGTTATAGTTAGTGTACGCAATGTATTCTAATGATTTCAGTCCGAACTTTGTTGAGTGTATTTTTGATATATGTAGTTTGTTGTGTTGTCGTGTATTATATTGGTGAACGTCGTTGTTATAGTTCAGTTTTATATTTGTGTGGGTATTGCACTGAATAATATTTAAGATGGTATTTGTTATCTCAAAGCTAGGAACAATCTTAAATGGTAATACAAGTGCGTGACGTTATGCTGTCTTTAAACCATTCATCCGATTGCTATGACACTTTGGCGATTTGTTGTGCGCACGACCGCAATGGTTCCTATATATAATGATGAGCTTTAGCGTCATGAAATTATTTCCAATACCATTCATCCCGTTGAAAAATATATGTATTTCATATAGTTTAACGTCAAGGAGGGAAGGCAGGAGAGGGGGAGGGGGACGAAAGAGAGGTGGCGAATTTGCGGGAGGGAGGATGAGGAAGGGAGGAAGGTGGGGAAGGTTGAAAGGGGAGGGGAACGCGGGACGAAAACGCGGGAGAGGGGGGGTCGAAGAATCGGGAAGAAGGAAGGTGGAAGGGGAATGCGGTAAGGGGACAGGGGCTTGAACGGAATCGCACGGAAAAGGACACGCAGGGGAAGGGTGGGTACCGAGGAAGGGAAACAGAGTGGGATTTCATAGGAAAGATAGTAGCGGTAGGAGATAGCAGGGGGTAAATTTGGAAAATCCATACTTCTTACAAGGATTGATGTGAGGAGTGTGTGTATTTCATACAGTTTAGCAGCAGGGAGGGAAAGAGGGTGGGGGAGGGAAATGAAAGATTAGGGTTCGAAGAAGCGGTAGGGAATAGCAGTGTGAATATGGAAAAAATCATGCTTCTCGCGGACAGCACTATATGGGCCGCTTACACGTCAGAAAAACAAAAAATATTGTGTATCCAAAAACACTTCAATAAACAGAATTAAAGTTCAAACTCTTTCTTTTTTTGAGTGGTATTTCAATGCATGCCGGGTATATAATTATTAATTTTTATTATAAAACTAGCTGACCCGGCAAACGTTGTTTTGCCATATACATTATTTCGAGGAAATATTTTTTTAGTTTAGACCAGAGTTGAAAATGATTGAATTACTAATATTGCTATTAAAAAATAGGGGTTGATGGTAGAAGGGTGAAAATTTAGGGCTGTTTGTATTTTTAATGCCTCACCATAAAAAAATAAAAATAAAAAATTTTGTCAAAAAAATAAAAAAAACGAAAATTCGGGGTGGACCACCCTTAAGTTTTAGGGGTATGAAAAATAAATGTTGGCCGATTCTCAGATCTATCCGATAAGCACACAAAATTTCATCAAAATCGGTCCAGCCGTTTAGGAGGAGTATGATAACCAACACCGTGACACGAGAATTTAATATATACATATTTTTTTTTACATTAACTCCACACAGAAGGCCCTGAGGAAAATAATTTCCCTCAGGGCCTATGTCATCTGGGATGCTGTGTGGAGAGTCTTTTTGAGAAGAGGAAGGAATGTACATTGGTCTTGAAGAGACCCATGTTGTAGGAGGGAGGAAACACAGATGCCGGCAAATCGTTCCATAGCCGAGCTGTTGAACTCAAGAACGAGTCGAAAAAATGACCCGTTCTCATGGGACAAATGTCAACCGTGTACATATGTTAGGCGCGCGTTTGGAGTGTCTCCCGACTATGCACCGGTGCCGAAGGGATCAATGACGCTAGTTCCTCAGAGCATCTTCCATTGAAATACCGGCAGAACATGGATAGCATTCCCACCCAACGCCTGTGCTCTAAAGATTGCAATCCGTTCGTTAAGATGGGAGAATCTATCAAACGGACCGCTCGTTTCTGCACAGAGTCGCGGGTATTTTTCAAGTATTTTGGAGCTCCAGACCAGAGGTGGCTGCCAAATTTAACCGTGGGGCGCACTTGCGATTTGTAGAGGGTTAGCAGTTATGTAATATTAAAGTATCTGCGGGCCCTGTACAGTCTGCCCATTTTTTGAGAAGCTAACTTTACTCTGGCTTCGATGGAGCCCCCATACATGAGCCGGTCACTTATAGTTACACCAAGCATATCAAAAGAAGGTCTGTTCGGAAGATTGCTTCCATTGAAGGAGACTAGATTTTCATTTCGATCCCTTTTAGACGTAATCAGACATGATTGGGTCTTTGAAACATTGAATTCGACGAGGTTATATTAGAGATAACAATGAATAGATCTTTCAGAATACCTAAGATAAATTTGTAAATTTCGTTAATGACTATATTTAATTAATTTTTAATATTTCAGAAAAATTCGTCTAAAATACGCGTTGTAAAAGACGCACTTATTTTCCTAAAAATATTTCGACGACGCAGATCGAAAAAGAAAAAACCGACTTAAATGACAAATATTTAATTTTTTATAAGAAAAACTCTCTTTTTATAACTTTTGAAGGTTATTCCCATCAACTTAATATATCATTGAAGAAGAAGGTAACACTTTTAATCTAAATGAAAATATGAAAGAGAACAAGACACAGAAAAATAGAAAAAGACAATTGCCACCTTCTGTCAAATATGACGGTTTGACAGAAGGTGGCAATAGCGAAATTGGATAACGCGCACGTCCCCGGTTAGACGAGAGGTCTGGGTTCGAGTCCCAGTTGCGACTATTGTCTTTTTCTATTTTTCTGTGTCTTGTTCTCTTTCATATTTTCATTTAGATTATAAGTGTTATCTTCTTCTTCAATGACAAATATTTAACTCGTTTTTGTCCTTTACATTACAGTATTCCGAATTTTCGCTGTCGACTGTATTATTATTAAGACAAAACATGTTGTTTGTATTTTTTTGTGTTTTCTTTTCATATATATACGTTTTCAATATTTAGGTTTTGATTTATAGTGGACGAAAACATATGGTAGCACGAGCTTACTTTCTGCAAGCTTGGCTGTCGATACATTTTTTCTACTGAGTGGACTACTAATCTCATATATCTTCTTCCGAAATCCAGAAAATAGTAAGTTATTTTTCGTCTTAAACATCTAAAATTGCACCTTCTTCGTAATTCGTAACGTATCTTGGTAAGACTGTGATCGAAAGACCAGTAGAAGTAAAACGTATACGAGTATTTTAATGAAAATATTTTTTCAATATATATGACGAGTTACTTGCAAGATAAGTAAAATGTCCTTGAGTGGCAGTTACTTGCAGAACAGATAATGTCTTTGGGTGGCAGATCAGTGAGTGGTAGAGTTACTTGCAACAAAATTAATGTACTTGAGTGGCAGAGCAGTAAATGGCAGAGTTACTTGCAAGAGAAGTAATGTCTTTGGGTGGCGGATCAGTAAGTGGCAGAGTTACTTGCAACAGGTGTAATGTACCTGATTGGCAGAGCAGTAAATGGCAGAGTTACTTGCAAAAGAAGTAATGTCCATGAGTGGCGGAGCAGTAAGTGCCAGAGTTACTTGCAATAATGGTAATGCTCGGATGCAGAGCGGTAATTATTTTACCCTGGAGATATTTTCAGAAACAACGCGCTTCGTTGCTTGATTTGGCTTTAACAACTCTTCGCGACCCGATCTGATTCGCCTAACCCATCCCAACATTCTTTCACCGCATCACCTTCCCTTCCCCACAACCTTCAGCGATATTTCCACGTATCCTAAATTGGAGATGCAATAGTATAGTGCAAATTTCATGAAGTTGAAACAATTTTGAGGTCCCTTAATAAACAAAGTAAAATATACATATATTTTTCTTTCAGAATCCCTTCGAGATATTCCAATGTTCTATCTCCATCGCATCTTGCGTCTGACGCCTGCCCTCATGATGGTAGCACTTCTGCAAGCCACTTTAATGGCTAGAATAGGAAGTGGACCACTATGGAAACAGTTCAATTGGGACATGATTGACCCTTGTAGAGAATATTGGTGGTCCACACTCCTTTATATTCAGAACTACGTCAACTCCGATTTCATGGTAAGAGAAGTATTTCTTTTAACGCACCTACCAAACGATCTACGCAAATTCAACGCCCGATGGGAAAAAAATCTTGTGTGCTGTTCAAACGCGGTAGAAGTCAATCTTTCAGAAAACTAAACTTCGAGAGAATGAGACGAATACAGAGTATCAGGAGTAGGATAATTATAGTGTTTATTTATCGTAACCAAGTTTAAAAATTATTTTACATTTTATTCTACAAAGCAACGCACAAAAAGGAGGCCAATAGGCTACGAAGTGCCGCACAAAGCGGACACCTTAATTTCGCAGACTAAATCCGATAGATGTATGTGTTTGTCTCTTTTAGTATGGCGCGTTTCCGTTTCATCGAGTTTCAAATCACAATGGTGCTAATGTAGTTTTCACTTCAAAAATGGGAAGAAAGCAGTTAGCGAACCAAAACAATATGTAATTTTATAATATTATTTGTAACCCCTGAATGCAGCGCATCCTTAAGGATACTAATAAAAACCGTTTCTAAGAAATAACTAGTTATTCTGTGGATACCATACATGGAAGATTATATTATACTGTATTTATAAATACGTAAATACATTATCTTCTAAAAAGACAGTATTTATAAAAACATCATTTTGCAAAAAAAAAGGAAGATAGAATCAGTTCGCGCGTCGACGAGGATAGCTTATTTGATGTGAAGAATGGGATTTCGAGACTTGAAAAAAAATCTTTTAATCATTGTTCAAGTTTCGAGTGACAAATTTAAGCGTGGTTTACATAAAACACTTGTTTTTTGGAAAGCCCGCACAGAAGACCAAGGAGGTCACGGAGGCGAGGAATGGTCTCGATAGAAGGGGACAGGCGGAAAGTTTTTGACTCAATGGTTTTCATCCGCAAAAATGCAGTGGTCGGTGGAGGAGCGCACTTTTTCGGTAGAGGCGCGCTCATATGGCTGAATATGTGGAACTGGAGTGAAACAAATCCCAGTAAACTTCATCAAAGACCCTTTCACTCGGACAGGGTCACTGTATGGTGTGTCATATCAAGAGTAGGGATCATCAGCCCGTACTTTATTTAAGAGAACTGTGATGCTACAACCGTGAAATGAAACGTGAAATCCAGGATTTTTTATGTCGGCTTTATAAGCTATGGAACTAAAAAATGTGTGGTTTCAATGGATGGGGCTACATGGCGAGTGTTTCAATGGATTTCAGATAGAAACCTTTGGGAAGACCGTACTTGCTGGCCCTGTGATATTTCCCTGTGATGTTGCTTGTTTAAAATAAGTCTCGTGTTTAAAGTAACTGTCTAAAGACCCTAGAATCTCTAGAAATCCTACAGAACAATATTGGGGTTAAAATTATCAATACACCAGTCATGCTTGAGAGAGTGCATGAAATTTTCACAGCCGAGTAATAATCAGGTTGTGTGAAACGTCAAAAATAAAAATCCAAATCTAGGTTTAGAAACGTTTTTTTTTATTTAAAATAAAAAAAAACACAAACAATGCTCGCCACCCTGTGTTACATAATAAAATAAAATTCTGATTTTTTGTTTTATTTCAGTGCTTACTTCACACCTGGTACTTGTCTATCGACATGCAGCTTTACATACTATCTCCAATTCTTCTCTTTCCTCTCCTAAAATACAACAAGTTCGGTCTGGCTTGGGCCGTAGCTTGGACTGTTGCTTCCCAAATAACAGTATTCGTTATTTGTTATCAAAACGCCTGGTATGCCGCGTTCATGACATCCAAGTAAGAAAAATACTATATTTTTTTAGGTTATCATCTTTTCGAAGTTATTAATGATTGAATTTCTGTTTTTTGTTTGATTTCTCATTTATGTTTAGAGATCCGAATGGAGGGACTCGTGGAAACTTTTATAACGGGACTTTTACGAGAGCCACCCCATGGCTTATAGGAATTATAGCTGGATACCTCTTACGAGTATGCAACCTAAAGGAGATAACAATTAATAAGGTGATAATCTTCAAAAATACTTTCAGTTGTGTCTATCTGTGAGGGTTCCATGACAGTTGATCCGCCGACAATTGGTCCCCCGGCATACTTAAATACTATATATTATATATACTTATATACTACTAACACAAAATATAACTAATTAGTGATGTGCAGAGAGGATTTACCGACGAATGACAAAATAATCAATATATATTATTTAAAAAAATTCAAAAAAACGTGCGGCCCCCAAAAACTCAGAAACGTATCTCGGTATGATCAAGGGAGTTGTCTGGTGTGGTAAATGTCTGTCTCCCCTTCAGGATGAGGGTTCCCGTTTTTACCTAAAGGGCGTGCTTTTTAAGATACAAGGGCTGGAAGTTTCACCCTCCAGAAATTTCAAAAACAGTCTTCCGAAAAGTTCTAGAAGGTTCGATAATTCTCTAAAAAGTTCTGGAACGAGTGGCAGAGTATTTGAGAGCATTCCACAACATTCCAAAACATCCCGGAACATTCTGGAAAATTGTGGAATGTTCGGAAATAGGGAATTGGAAACATTAATGTGGAACGTTCAAGAATGTTGAACAGGATAACATTCACACTCTAATTTTGTCCTGAGCGAAGCCGGGTAACCCAGCTAGTAAATCATATTTTCATCCAAATACATCAAGGAAAAATCTGCTTCTCTAGTTATTGTGTATCATATTTATGTGTAGCAGCGCATAAGTATAAAAAATGACTGTGTATAAATTCCTTAGATATTCATACAAACTTTTTATAAAGGGTATTTTTAAAATCGAACTGAATTACTTTTACGTTTGAAATCGATAAATAATGCACAAAAATTATGATTTTATTGTAAATATCATTTCGGGGAACAATTATTATTACGTCACCGTTTGTGAGTAATAATAACTTTTAAATGTAATTTTCAAAATAAGAACGGATTGTGTCAAGATTTTAAACACAATGAAAAAATTTCTTTCCACAAAATAAAATTTGTTTACCTGAAAATTATTTCCATTCTATAACATTAAAATGACTAAAGTTTAAATTTCTTGGGGTTGTTCTCGACAAGTAAAGTATGATTTTCTGATTTTTCTCGGATCTACGCTAGGAAAGTATAATGATAACCGATAATTAACGAAATTTGATATATTGGTGGAGAATCCGTTATGAACATTTGTTAGGATCTTTTTCATAAAACAAATAACCTCCAGTCATTTTTTATTCTAAATTAAAAGTTTTTGTGACACACATATTCTCATTTAATTTTTTTTTTGAGCCTGTTACAATTTTCTCCTCTTTTATTTTCTCTTGTAAGATTGTCTCCGAAGTCTAGCCGATTCAGCCAGTGACCTTTGTAAATGTGTTATCACAAGATTTCGCTTAACTAATCTATTGTTAAAAATATTCGATCGTTTTCGTTTTTTTTGAAAACTTCAATTTTTCTATTTCAGATAATCGTTGCTATTGGTTGGATAGTTAGTTTGGCTGCGATTTTTGGTATGGTTCTGGTCATGAAACCTCTGCAAGACAGTTCTCACGAGTTTAACTACTGGGAAGATACCACGTACATGGCCTTCAGTAAGACTGTCTGGACTTTGGGAATTCTATGGGTGATCTGTGCCTGCGCTTTTGGATACGGAGGTTTGCTGTATTCTGTACATAGATATAAATAAAATTAATATTAATATGTTTATTATAAATTCATTATTTTATACGTCCCGAAATTATTTCAGTTGCTCTTTAAGCCTGTTATGGGAGATATTTATTTACGTTCGTCGGGTATATTGAAATACTAATGATAGTGATGGAAAACCATACCTATCTGAATTTGGAGGCTGGTGTAGGTACCGCTGCCCCAGTTTTCATTTACTGGATAACCAACACCTACGTCGTAAGTCACGCCAAATGGCATGCTACGTGTACTACGTGACTTAGGGGTGTCTGGGTGCAGTTTGTCTAGGTCTTGGCAGCGGATGAGTCTGCCAACCTCCAGCATGGCGGCCTGTACGTGAGACGCTAATTGATAGAGGCGTTTTGACCTCCTGCTCTCTCGATCCATCACCTTGCCTTGAGAGTTGGATTCACGTACGATACTCCTCGAATCACTTACACTCAGATTCCTACCCACTCCTTTATGCCTTTTTTCTTCCCAGAACTTCTTCTAAAAACACCTTTAAAAAGACCTTCCACAAGGATGACTAAGGCCTCCACCATTTCACCAGCAACCCCAAGGATGACGTAGGCCATTAGTGAAATTATTTTCTTCAGGCCTCTTGTAAAGAGCTAGAAAAAAATCTCCGCGGTCTGCGATTATTTTGACCACTTTTCAAATAAGGGTGTAAAAAACAAGGAGACAAGAATTTTATTTATTTAGTCTAAACTGCTCCCAAAAGTCTAAAGCCAGTGAGACTATAGCATTCCCAATTAGGGTATATTCATAAATTTAGGCTGAACAGAGGCTAGTAGAGTTAATAAATTATGAACTAACACAACATATATATTTTTTTTAAATCTTGCTCGAGCCTCAACAGGATTCGAACCCGCAACCTTCGGATCGATCCGACCATGAAGGGCGTTTTTTGTCAATTTTTACCATTGATTATGATTTTTCGTATGTTTTCCAGGACCTGTGAACTGGTTTCTCAGTCTGAGGCTATGGGAATTCTTGGCTCGTTTGTCGTATTCCATGTATCTGATTCACATCTGTCTCCAGAGTCTTATGGTCGCAAGTGAGACCACCGTTGGTTCTTTTTCTAAAACAAGAATCGTAAGTTAAAGATAATAACATAAATAGAAATGGTAGATTTATTCTGATCAACATTACCACGCAAGGGGCTTCATCGTAGAAGTGCCTTGAGTTTTGTGAATCACTCAGGATTGAATATTGTTTATCGATATCTTTGCGTAAAAAACGCTTTGACTTCTGAAAAAATATTTTGACTTTTACATTACAATCATACACAAGATCAATATCTAAAGCACTTAAAATGGGTATTCACGGTACCCAATAAGAGGCATTTTTTTATCCAACTAGTATCACCAAAAATAGGCACTTCTACCGTCAACTCCCATAACAAAACAAGAAAATTTTATAAAATTGTGTTTTATTTTTATGTTTTTAGTTTCATCTTTTCTTTGGAGATCTAGTGATGACAATATTTATATCCTATTTTATGGTGTTGGCCTTTGAATCACCCGTGACCGTAATAGAGAAACTAATTTTTAAAACGGGTTAGTACTTCAGTTTGACTATTAATTTTTTAAGCTGTTTATTATAACGTTAAGTAATGCAAAAACTTTACTGGTTCATGCAACCAAGTAACATGTATTTTTTTTTGTAAAATGTGTGTGACTGTTTGTTTCCCTAAAAAAACTAAAATTTAAAAAAAAATCCTTACCAAAACAAGTATATATGTGTAAGTAATTATTAGTTTTTTTCATGTCTTTTAAAAAACAGCAAAAAACAGATTTTACAAAAACAAATTAACATATAAAAAACACATTTTCGCATCAGCAGTTGCTGCGATCAAGTAAATTATTCTTATATTTAATTAAATGATGACAATATTAGCGGAACTTAATCGAAAATCTGGAAACAATCAGAAAAAAAGATATTTGCACCTCTGGGACTCGAACCCAGGACCTTTCGTTTTCCGGGCAAATGCGCAGACCACTGCACCAAGGTGTCGATATTCATTTCGGTCATTTTTAACTGTGTCATACTTCGACTAAAAACCACCGCTATTGTCTTCATTTTCTTAACACATATTTTTTTGTATGCAAATATATAAGCTTATAACGAATAATTTTCAGGTTTAGGTACTTACGAAAAATTTTTAAGAAAGAAACTGAAGTCTTAATGAATAAAATTCATCAACGGAATTCAATTAATGTGTTCTATATTGAGCTATTTGTATAAAAATACATAGCTTTGCTCTAACTTATTATTTTCTTTTTTCAGATAAAAAGAATCCAGTACCACAAGAAAATGAAGGTTTTGAGAGAGAACAAAATAAAATAATACCAGTGGAACAGAACATGCCTTAAATGAAATAATTTAAATATTTGACTTTAAGATAATATTTGCCTTTTTTTCGGTACGCGTTTCTTTCCATTAAAAAAACAATGCTACGCTTTCTTTATTTCACCTGTATATCATTCTCAAATACGAGTTTTTACCTTATTTCCTTAGCATTTCTTTTAGCTTACAAATTACTTACCCCAGTTTTCTTTCTTTTGCACTGACTAATATTTCTGTAGCTTGTTTGTGAAAGGGCCAACGTCAGTTTTCCCTACCGTTGATTTTTTCGTTTTCGCCTAAAAATCAGATTATCTTCTGAATTTTAAAAGAATCTTTCGATATCGCGATATTCAATATCGCGTCAATGTTGCACTAGAAAATCGGTTTTCATTAAAACTTGCTAAGAAGATTAAATTCTACTTAGTCCTCATACAATTTGAAATCAGACCTGGCCCTTCTAGAAGCAAGCAACATAATTGTTTTTGTTACAGATGCATTCAAACATTATGAATAATGTATCTATGTAAAGTCGGGCGTAGAATATAAAGACAAAAAATAATTAATTAAATGATTATTAAAAATAATGTTCGTTCGTTAGTTCTCAGTGACTGCTTATAAATCGGTACATTTCATATCTCAGTTCATACGTAACTGAAGGATAGCGATTAAGAGTGCTGGCTATCCGTTCTGCTTACAATATTATTATGAAGTTTAATTGATGGATTCGAAATCCGGTGAGAAAAGATAAGGGAATCTGATAATTATATGTAATTTTATAATGATATTAATTTTTTTATATGAATACCTCACAAGAGTCCCAGTTACTCCCGTCTGGAGCCTGTGACAATGTGGCATCCCCAATTGGTGTATGATGTGAGGCTGAAGGTAGCAGGGAAAGGAAAGAGATTGGGAAGAAGTACCTGGCTATTCAGATCTGGTTACCAAATACCGCTAAAGCCATTTCAAGCAACTTTTCAATTCTGAATGGTAGTCTTACACCAGGGCGAAACTGAGAGTATCTTCCACTCTGGAAAGTGCCGCAAATAAACTTTATATTATGTTAAATGAATTAATCGTAAATAAATCAAGTAAAATTTATTTGCCCACGCCGGTATTCGATCCCGCGACCTTCAGATTGTGTGTCAAGAGCCTTTCCCCTCGACCACGCCATAAAATCAATAAAATATACTCTGTAAGCTTAAATGTTGCTTTAAATAGCTTTCGCTTTGCTTAGTGATCGGGTGTAAGTAATCAGGTACTCGCCAATGTAATGGCAATATTATGGTACACCTATTTAAAAAATAGCCACTTTTAAGATAAACTATTTTAAACTTTTTTGGACATTTTGTGGCTTTCTTCGACCGAATTAGCTCAATGGTTAGAGCACAGCCCCAACAGGGCTAAGATTCTGGGTTCTATTTCTAAATACGACCGAATCTTTTTCTAATTTTTTTATTATAGAGCAGGAAGATACTCTCAGTATCACCTTGGTGTAAGACCACCGTTCAGAATTGAAACGTTGCTTGAAATGGCTTTAGCCGTCTTTGGCGACCAGATCTGAATAGCCAGGTACTTCTAACCTTCCTCTTCCCCATCTCATTCCCCTCCCCACTTCCTTCAGCCTCACAACATACCCCAATTGGGGATACCATAATCTCACTGGCTCCAGACGGGAGCAGTCGGGACTCTTACGCGGTATTCACATAAAAAATTTCGAATGAAAAAATTTGAAAAAAAGGTGTGCTCATATGTGTGACTTTGCGAGTGGAATTGATTGAGCGCTAAAAAACCGAACTTCTGTATCTACAGATATGACATATGACATATGACAATTTGGGAGGCGGGAATGGGTACCGCCGCCCCGGGAACCTTTATTGGATAACCAACACCTCTGCCATAGGTCACCCCAAGTGGTTCGCTACGTTTGGTGATTTAGCAGGGGTGCCCGGGTCCATGGAGTGAGGTTTGTCTTGGTCTTGGAGGCGGATGACCAGGACACACTGAACCCTAGATTCCTACTTACCTCCTAAACCCTTTTCCTTCCCAGAACACTCCTTCCCTTCCTTTCTTTAAATGACATAGGCCCTGAGGGAAATAATTTTCCTCAGGGCCTCCTGTGTGGAGCTCAAGTAAAAAAAATATGTTGCCATAACAAGGGCGTACTAAAATATACGTAAACATTACATTATTACCTTCCTCTGGCCCCTTATCTTTTCACTTAATGCAATAAGTCGAATGAGATGCCAAAGTTTCCCTCGCTCCGGGCACTAGGAACTATAACAGTCACCTCATAACAAAAGTTTTTTTTTACACATTTGTGAGGCAGGAAGAAAGGCCAAAAATTCTGTCTAAATTAATGTATGAAAAATTCATAAGGCAACGAAAGAGCCTTTCTGTGTTTCTTTTGCTGTCGTTATATAAATATTATGGTAGAACATGATGACATCGGGCATTCCTTTTAGGCTCAATTATATTATCATAGGTAATGTAAGTATCTTAAAAAATACCTCCCAAAATAAGAAAAAATGTGTGTGTGAAATAAAAACATATTTTTCATATTTTTATCTCTTAGCAAAATAAAACTACTGAAAATATGAGAGGGTTGATTGCTTGTAAAACAAGCAGTATGAAACAATGAGGCATAATCAACTCAAATCGTTCCAAAATCTTTACTGGCTCTAATGTCCTGAAAGAATCCAGTTCAAATTCTACTGTATGGCATTTCAGTCCTTTCACGGAATGGGTCTGGCTTTCTCATTGGAAATATGTATTGCAGAAAATACCAATTCTCGATAGTCAACCCTCAGACCAGCAGCATCATCAGCTATCGAAAGGTTAAAATAATCAAAGCGCACATCAATTACTAAGTTCGGTGAGCGCGCTTTCGGGGTGTCAGGACGCAGAGCCTGAAATGGACTGCCACATTAATTAACAACGATCACAGACTCGGCAAAATTTTGATCTAAACTTAAAACTCACCTTTTCCATAAAGTGTGGAAAAATACTTGTATCCATAAAGTAAAAAACCTTTCACCTTCTCAGCCCGCGTCATTTCAATATAAAAAGATCTTAATTAACTCAACTTTGGCGCTAATCTTCTAATTAATTAATATCAACAGAGATGGGGGTAGCAAACATTAAGTCGTGTAATGTCCAGTGTTTGAAATATAATCTTTTTCTCCAAGCATAAACTTTCTTATCGGGAGTGATCTGCCAGGTTGGCATATTTTCGGTTTAAATATTGATTTGCAAATAAATAGTAGAGCCTGAGAATTCATGGTAAATTGTACAGCTCCCTTGAGGTAATTTCTCACGAAAACGGCGCTCTAAAAATATTACAATTAATATGTATTTGCATTCACTCTTCCGGTAACTTCAATTCTTTCTTTTTTTTCTAAGTTCACGCCATTAGCAGATAGAACGTTTTTGTTCCAAGCGAACGAGCTCGAAGTAAAACGCAAATAATGGAATCATGCTGCCCAAAAAATATTTATTTTCACACATGGCAGATAGAACTAAGTTGCCCGTAAAATGTTGAAATGGAACCTTGGTATTTTAAATTAATACTATTTATTATATTTAAAATTAAAAACGAGTTTTTTTTAAGATAATTAAATTGTAAAAGGAACTTTGTTGTTCTAAAAAAATATCTAAGTATTCTAAATAGAACTTTCTTGCATAATCATCTGTGATAAATACAAAGATATTGAACTTATTTGAGATGGAGCTTTTAAGAAACCAAATTCTAAGAAACTTTGCGTAGTATCACTTTTGTCAAAAATTTAGAATAAATGAAGACATTATGAGCGAAACTCAATCGAAAATCTGGAAACAGAAAAATCAGAAAAAGATATTGGCACCTCTGGGACTCGAACCCAGGACCTCCCTACTTTCCGGGTTGGGATAAGAGCGCCCAACCCGGAAAGTAGGGAGGTCCTGGGTTCGAGTCCCAGAGGTGCCAATATCTTTTTCTGATTTTTCTGCTTCCAGATTTTCGATTGAGTTTCGCTCATAATGTCTTCATTTAATTAAATATTACAGTTTGAGGTTTTACTCATAAAAGTTAAAATAATAAATAATAATTTAGAATAAACCTTGTTGTTCTAAGGGCACGAACTAGATAATTTAAAGGAAGAAAATTTAAATTTATTTCTAAATTATTTTATTATTTTTGGTAAATTTTTGAAGAGTATGGGGACTGTGGGAACGCCATAATAAATTAACAATTCCAACGAAAGAAGCACGACATAAATTTACTTATTTCTCTATCATTAATTTTCATCGTCAATATGAGCACATATCTTTTTATCATTTATTGTTCTCATATTTGAGCTAGATTTTCTTTGATTGGTCAGAAGATAAACATGATTTTGGTTGACGTCTTGGTTTCTTTATCTTTCGTACATTGCTTTGTTCATTGTTCGATTCGCATTACATAACCCAACATCATAAAAAATGAAAGATTATTTCAATAAAAATGTCATGTTGGTAATTTTGGCACGCGACGATCTCAAGTAATGAAGAATTATGATTCTCGTTAAGAAAGAAACGGTAGATTTCAAATCACTACTTTAAAAAAAGATTGGCTACATTTTTTTAATGCCAACAAATATGCGAGAATGATTAGATTATCAATGATTTATATGGATAAATACCTCACACAAAAGAGAGAGAGAGAGATCTACGAAAGAAAGTTCGGCTGATACTCCGAGGACAACGTCATCGTCCGGATTCAGCTCCTCATCAGTCCCTCAAGAGGCGCTCCCAACAGCATACTCCTCGTTCCGAAGAGGAATATCGAGATACAGCTATCATGAGTCCATGCAGCAGGACAACAGAAAAGTATGGCAAATCCGGTGTAGGTAGAAAATCCCCAATTCGAAAACATCGCATGTATGCATCAATCCACAGCTCAATAAGCTTTTGTATACGAATCTCAGTTCAATCCGAGCAGCTCTGGTTCTTTCTATTCAACTGAATCTCCCGGATATCAAAAATAAACTAACAGCACATGGCCGGCTTTTTCATCAAGTCATTCATTCAAGTCTCCTTGAAGCAGATTGAAAACGAAAACTTTCGAATGCCTTGATCGGAACCGTCAGAATAGACTCGATTCAAACCATTACTACGTAAAAAAATACGCGACCCTCCCATCAACTGAAACCAAAAAACAACTCCTTCTTGCCTCCCCATAAGTTCATGTCTTCTGCCATCTTGCCCTTTTTCTGTCTTCCGCTGTCAAAACCCCAGAGGCGCCAACTCTTACGTTAATTTTTGCAAATAAATAAATAAGTACTCAATAGTATTTGTATAAGTAAAAAAAATTATATCGAAAACAGCAGATTGTCGTAAATTAAAACTTTTTGATAGACCTTTCGAAGCCCGTCATAATGTGAGTCATTAATAAACAGTCATAACACAATAATTATATAAGTAGATAAGCATCTCATTAGTATAATACCAATCAGCGATCATAGACATTTCTCATGTTTGATCTCACATCTGATGATCTAAATTCCACGTTGCTAATTAATATTATTATACGCATATATTAATGTTACTCCAAATTATCAGATATCAGTGACGTGTTTACAATAACTGATAATAATTATCTTTTTTCACACAAATGTTAATGATTATGATTTATTTGTTGATATAATTTTGTTAAATAAAATTGTGGTTTATTAGTATTTTATATCAAGTGAAAACATATTTGATTTCCGTACTACCGGTACCAATTATTTGTTATTATCATGTTTTGAATTTTTTCCATCTCACTGAAAACGGGTATTTTCATTACATAAATATTTTACATCGTCAGTTCAAGTCTGAAACCTAATTAAAATTTTCTCAAATATAAAGCGTATTTTATGCTTGTTAACACATAAGACATATATATTATTTTTAAATTTGGTGTACTTTGGGAACTACCTATAATTTTTTTGGTTGTTTTTTGGTTTTTGCTGTTTTTAGGTATCAAAGGGATATTTTTTGTTATAAGCGCTAGTCATATCGCTTGAATAATAGAGCTAATACAGGACAATTTATTTTCTTTACAGAAGTGGTCACATGTTGCTGGCCTTATAATAAATTCCATAAAAACCAAATCAATAGCGTCTCCATACGCCTTACATACCACCATGCGTGTAATAGAGTCGCACACATTTGAGTGCATTCACAATTCTTCACAGTAATGTAAATATGGAATCATTGAACTAGTATAAACGTGTGTACGAGTATATTTAGGGATAACTAGACACAAACATAAAATGGAATACTCGCATAAGTAATATCTGCAAACGTCTACGAGTTACTGCGGGGCGAATTTACAAAATTAAATATTTTATATCTGTAAGTATAATATATTTGTCACTAGCAGAATCTACTATCAGGTACGGAATAACGTCTTGGGGAAACTCTTGCAAAACAAGTATAGGTTACATTCAAATAATCCAACACTCAATTACTACGCTTTTAGTAAGCAAAAATTTTGATGCACAAATAAGAGATGTAAAATTATTATAAGAGTCAGTTAATATCTTACTTGATCGAGGAAAATTATAGTTTAAAATTTTGTGCTCAAACCTATTATATGTAGGATGTCTGATAAAAAGAAAATGTAGATCATAAATATAAGACCAAATTAAGTCAAAATAAAAATATCATTTTAAATAAGATTCCAATATACATTTATTTATTCCCAGTACATTCAGTTTTCAACCAGCTCGCGTGCCACCTATTACAATTTTTTTTATTCGAGTTTTTATTTTTCATACATTCGTAAAAAAATATTCATTTTTGTATAATATAAGAACAATCAACTAAATTTGGTGCCTAACGCAGATATCTATTTAAAATGCCTAAAATTCTCACTTACCAAGTACTAAAAATAAATTCATTAATTTAGAATACGAAAGTTAAATTTTGATTACAATCGATGGCTTGCAAAATGTCATTCTCAAATAATGAAATTTTTGACAGTTTCGCGAGAATTTTTATAATGATTTAAAAACTTTTTAGAGTATTGTCATGTGGTTGTAATAATCCAGAAACCTTCACAGGGGTAGAAAGAAGGTATTTGAAAGTTTAAAACATTTCCTTTGCTTAATAAAGCAATAGCTACATAGACAATTCAAATTGAGTATTTTTTTCTGAAGAAAGTGTGAATTATCTGACTCATGTCTTTTACACCGTGAAATTGGCTTTCTGTGAAAAAACTATTTTATGAAGAAAATAAAGCAAGAACTGAGATAACGCTCATTGTAGAGAGTGAATGCATCATATTAATGTATTAAATGTGCTAATTTTGTGTATCAAAATTTTGACAGATCGCCAACATAAATTCAAAAAAAAAAAAATTGTTGTACAATTTTTCGAACTGTTAACGATTAAAAATTGGGTTTATCAAATAATTTTCAATTTGGAAATCAATTAGACCACACAGAAAATACAAGAGGAGAGTTCTGGGAAGGAAAAGGGTTTAAGGGGTGGGTAGGAATCTGGGCTTCAGTATGCCCTGGTCATCCACCTCCAAGACCTAGACAAACCTTACCCCATGAACTCGGGCACCCCTGTTAGATCACCAAACGTAGGGAACCACTTGGGGTGACCAATGGCAGAGGTGTTGGTTATCCAATAAAGGTTCCCGGGTCGGCGGTATCCATTCCCGCCTCATGCTAAATACCTATTTAAATAGCCCGCGAAATTAAAATTCTGCCTAAGTGATGAAGTTGTCTTTAAAAAAATAACCACCTAGATTAGTAAAATATGGTTCACAAGTGTTGTGAATTAAATATTTATTTTACGTTTTTGATAAGGTTTACATGACCAAAAACGACCTTTAATATAATATTTTGTAAAATATAAATGTATAAATGTAACCCATTTTTTTATATTTCAATAAAAAAAAATAAAAAAAACGCTCCCAACTGCCTGGAGTCAGTGAGACTATGACATCCCCAATTGGCGTATGTTGTGATGATGAATGTGGTGAGTTGGGGAATGAGATGAGAAAGAGAAAGGCGGGGAAGTATCTGGCTCTTCAGATTTAGTAACCAAACATGGCTAAAGCCATTCCAAACAACGTTTCAATTCTGTATAATGTTCTACACCAGGGCGATACTGACAGTATCTTTAACTGTGGAACAAAACATTTTTTAATCATGTCCCGCAAAACATTTTTTTATTTTCAAAAAAATAAATTGCGAAATTACACAAATCAGTCAAATAAGATAATATAAGGTCTTCTTGAGGAGAGGAAAGAGTAAAGAAAACATGTCTTGAAGAGACTTATGCCTGAGACTTTGCCTCAAAAAAAGGATCGGATCTCAAAAATGATTATTGTCAAGAAATGTTTTTTACTTATCTTTAATGATAGAACGGTGTATGATAAAACGCAATTATTTAATCTTGAGTGGCGTGCGGTGGTTAATGTTTTTTTAAATATATCATTTTCCAAAAATGTTTTAAAACTTCTGATCACGTCCCGCTTGATAATAACGATCCTAAGCTTTACACTTAGAAATAAAGTGCCAGAGATGATATTAACTGGAACAATATAAGAGATAAGCAAAATAACAATGATCCAAATATTTTCAAATAGTTAAACTCATTATTAAAACCGGGTACTAACTAATGGCTACGACCTGACTAGAACCGCTTATCGCGTCAAGGAGCATCCAATTTGCAAATAATAATTAAAATAAACGTTCAATAGGGGCAGGAAGGGTAGGAGCGGGAGGAGAATCCGGAATGGGAGAGGGCAACGAAGGATGGGGGGATCGCGGGAGGAGTGAAAGCGGAAGGAGAACGCGGGAGAGTAAGGGGACGCATGGGTACGCGCGATGGGAAGGGGTGACGGAAGGATGGGGGTCGATGGAGGAATAGAGAGACGGATTGCAAGAAGACATAGTAGCGGTAGGGGATAATAGGGAATGAATGTAGAAAATCCATGCTTCTCTTACGGACAGCTGTATGTGGCCTTCTCATGCATCGGAAAACCTTCTGATTTATTTATGTACGTTCCAGCTGGAAAAACAAAAAAACATTGTGTATCCAAAATGTCTACTACGCTTTATGTCATTCTCGAATTGAATAAGGAATCTTAGGATGGAGATCTGCTACACACACACATAACTTGAATACAATTCAAAAGAAAATCATAAAGACCATACTGAAAGTACCCATTAGAACAGATTTAATTGAAATTCTTAATAGCTTTGACGTACCAATTGTACAACTAATATAAGCCAAAAATATATTATTGAAGCTTTTCAAAAATACTGAATCCTCTACTAGACCGTGTATGAATAACACTAGATCGAATAAAAATGACATAAAAAATATTCCGAGTTTTAAAACCACATTCGGACAAAGAAACTAAACACACTTTGCAACAAAACTCCATTACATTCTTCCTCAAGACACAAAACTAATAAAAACTTATTATAAGTACAAATAATCAAGAATAAAAATATGGCTGAAAGAGGTCAATGAAAAACCCTAATGAAGACATTAAAACGAAATAGGACAAATAAACTACATTAAAATAACTTTTGTCCACCTCGGCACAGGACACAGGACCCCCTAGTGAGGAGGACTAAGAACTACCTAATATCTATACTTACTTTAATTCATCATTACATTTTGTACACAATTGTAAAAATTGTAAAAAAATATGGCTGAAAGAGGTCAATGAAAAAACCCCAATGAAGACACTAAAAACGAAATAGAAGACAAATAAACTACATTAAAATAACTTTTGTCCACCTCGGCACAGGACACAGGAACCCCTAGTGAGGAGGACTAAGAAATACCTTATATCTATACTTACTTTAATTCATCATTACATTTTATACACAATTGTAGCTACATCGCTAAAACAAAAAATAAAAAATAAAAACACTTCAAAAAATATAATTTAAATAAAAACACTCTCTTTTTTCAGTGGCATTGCCGGGTACTTGATAGCAACAATAAATTATTATATTTTACACATTCTGCCATTTTGTCTGCTTAATTATAAATTTGATGGTTGGGAGCGGCTCATGGGGATGTGGGCACTCTGAAAATATCAAAAGCATTAATGTCATTATAAAATACTAAGAAAAACCTGCCACCATTAAAGAAAAGAAAAGAAAAATTTTAACTTTTTAATTAAATGAAGACATTATGAGCGAAACTCAATCGAAAATCTGGAAACGGAAAAATCAGAAAAAGATATTGGCACCTCTGGGACTCGAACCCAGGACCTCCCTACTTTCCGGGTTGGGCGCTCTTATCCACTGAGCTAAGGTGTCGATATCCAATTCGGTCACTTTTAACTGTACATACTTCGACTAAGAACCACCCATATTATCTTCATTTTTCTTAACGCATATTTTTATTGGCTGCCATCTTTATGAATGATTGCAAGATTCAACTTTCGCTCATAATGTCTTCATTTAATTAAATATTACAGTTTGAGGTTTTACTCATAAAGTTAAAATAATAAATAATAATATTCATCCCAGACTTGCAGAAGAGTCAATAGATGTCCCACATTAAATAAAATGGATAATAATTTATCCAGACACCATCTAGATTGCATTTAGTTCGAGTTGAATCTTGCAATCATTCATAAAGATGGCAGCCAATAAAAATATGCGTTAAGAAAAATGAAGATAATATGGGCGGTTCTTAGTCGAAGTATGGTACAGTTAAAAGTGACCGAATTGGATATCGACACCTTAGCTCAGTGGATAAGAGCGCCCAACCCGGAAAGTAGGGAGGTCCTGGGTTCGAGTCCCAGAGGTGCCAATATCTTTTTCTGATTTTTCCGTTTCCAGATTTTCGATTGAGTTTCGCTCATAATGTCTTCATTTAATTAAATATTACAGTTTGAGGTTTTACTCATAAAGTTAAAATAATAAATAATAAAAATTTTAACGTTAAGTTCCACACAAGTTCGATTTTTTAATCGGTTTTTACAGAAAGTGTTCATACATCACATTTATTATAATTCAAAAAATGGTGTTGGTAGACAAAATCATATTAAAAATAAGTCGACTCAACGTGTCACAACAACAATTTGATTATGGCCCTGAAGGCCGAAAAACTGTCACAGCAGTAATCAGCACAGTAATCTCGCTGAACTTATTTATAATATTTGAATGAAAACAAATAACTTTGTGTACACCACTATTTAATTAACAATATCAACACGTTTCGAAAACTATGTTTTCTTCGTCAGGATAATAAGTTAATAAAAAATAACAAAAGACAAACAAGTATAGACTAATTAGAACACAGACAAAATATTAGAAAAGAGAGATGATTAATTACTTAAAATATCATAAAAAACAATTATATAAAATAAAATATAAAAATTATTTTAGAATGGGTAAAAAATTACATTAACATAATAAAAAATCTTTAAAAAACAAGACAAGAAGTCAAAATAACAAAATAAATCGATTTTATTGTACGTAATTTTTAT
The DNA here is from genome assembly GCA_936435175.1 of Glyphotaelius pellucidus. Classification (NCBI taxonomy): domain Eukaryota; kingdom Metazoa; phylum Arthropoda; class Insecta; order Trichoptera; family Limnephilidae; genus Glyphotaelius; species Glyphotaelius pellucidus. Next base: position 28,004,435 of record OW386547.1, read on the forward strand.
TTTGTTCTCCCTAGTTGGCAACCCTTTTTGTTTATGTTTTATAGGGAATCCCTAGACTGTATTGTAAATCATTTAATTTTGTTTTCGTTGTCAGCATTAGTACAAATACCGATAACGAAATTGCTGTGGTCAGTGTTGTTAAAGTGAGTTTGTGGGTACTATAATGTCCTCAAAAGCGGAAGATTTACATCATCAGCTGTTCTTTGCCTATAAAGGCTCTCATGCTGACTTGCCAGAGCAGCTATCCCCAAAAAATGCCAACGAGATTTGGAAAACAGCAAAAGAAAAAATAGAAAATGAAGGAAAATTTATGGAACGTATAAATAATGTTATACGAGAGTTCAAGGTGACGGCCACGAAGAAGAAAGCAACAATGTTATACGAGAGTTCAATAAATAATGTTATACGAGAGTTCAAGGTGACGGCCACGAAGAAGAAAGCAACAATGTTATACGAGAGTTCAATAAATAATGTTATACGAGAGTTCAAGGTGACGGCCACGAAGAAGAAAGCAACAATGTTATACGAGAGTTCAATAAATAATGTTATACGAGAGTTCAAGGTGACGGCCACGAAGAAGAAAGCAACAATGCTTTTTAGTTATTATACTCAGGTAAGTTAACTGCTAAAATATAGTAATGTTATATATAGATAGACTTTCCAGTACTTTGCCAAACTTAATAGTGACCTTCAGGTAAAAAATAGTCATTTGGGTATTACGTAACATTTAGGGAGGGGGAGGGGGAAACAGAAAAACGTTACGGTGCGTTACATGGGAAGGAGGGTCAAAGATGAATTTTGAAGAAACCAATACAAAAAGTAAAAAAAATGAATGTTTGGTCACAGCACGTCCCTGTAACTTGCATAACCGAAGATTGTCACAAATTAAACAATGACATTCTCAGATAAGTGAGTCTATCACTAATAATTTATCTACATTATCGATGCACAAGATACCAATTAAATGTTTAACGATGATTAATTCATAACGGTGTTAAATAAAAACATTACGAACGTCAATTAAATTCTAGTAAAAAATGCCATTTAATAAGTTTTTAAGTGATTTCACGGTCATTTCGTTGATTTATGTATTTTTTTTCATTTCACAATGTAGTGGAGAAAGTGAACTATTTAGAATTTTGTACCAAAAGTTCAGAGAAGAAATCCAGGATGGACTCTTGATGCCTATTGCCAAGGGTATCAACGCCGAAGACAGTGGAAATGTGGAAGATTGTAGGCAGGACTTGCTGCAGTGGATGGAGGAGTATACAACCGAAAGATGGGCCATTGAAAGTAAGTAAAGCTAAAATAATGTAAAATAAAATATAAATAAATATTTTGGTCTCAACATAACATGTTTTATTTTATAACTCTTAGATTATTTGATCTCTTGTTTTGAAATATATTTCTTACTAAACTATCTTAACCCGCCATTGGTGACGTGAATTTGACTTACATCGTTGGTGACCCCGGTCTCACGCACCGGGGTTTTTGACTACCAGTTTTTCAATAATTTACTGTTCATGCTACTTTTCATTGGAAAGTTTATAAAATAAGATCTTTTTCTGTCAATAAAACATCGGTATTCCATAAATCAATTATTTTTTATTAACATAACACAATATATTTAGATGCATTAAAATTATGAGATATTTTAACAAAATATATTTAAACTAAAAGATTTCCCAACAATCTTAAATATATAATGACAAAATCATTCTTCGTCAGTCTTATGACATTTGAAACATAAAATAAAAAAATGGTAATACTTGAACCAAAAAATAAAATTAAATAAGATAATATCGTCAAAAAATTTGAAACCCACCAATCAAAAAGATATCAAGACAACATCAAAATACCAAAATTTAATACCAAAATAATGCAAAACAATTACATCTATTTAGGAATAAAGTATTTCAACAATCTTCCGATTGAAATAAAAAAAATAAAAGACATCAATAAACTGAAACTCAAACTGAAGCAACACTTCATCAGGAATAATTAATTAAATAATTACCTGTTTTTCTCTTTCTTTCTATTTATTGTCAATCTGTATTTATTTCTATATAATTTCGATTTTTCGAATTTCTCTAAAGTGCACAATATTTTAGTATGTAACCATATCCCATTGTATGTACATCTTCACATATAGATGATCCAGAAGTTTCAATTGTTCCCATTATATAATGTTATATAACCTATTGCATAATGTTATTCTATTTCTGTCATAATTAGTGTAACTCGCTCATCAAGCACAAGAACTAGCTTCTTCTTTGGTGAGACTGCAATTTTAAAGAATTTCTGAACCAATATGGAATTTATATTAACCCACTGTAAACTTATATATCTATATTAAATATTAAATAGGTACTAAAATCACTCATTTTCAATAGCCAAACAACTTGAGCAATTAGGTACTACGTGCTCAAGGCGTACATAGTTTTTACATTTATGGCAAGAGAACCTGGTTCGAGATTTGCTTTCCGATGACGTTTGTAATGTAGTGTCCTCATCGGATAATACTTCTTGCAGAAGCGCCTCGAGACGTCGCTGATTACTTGCGTAAGACATGCTGAAAAAAAATTCATAATTTGAACGACAAATGCGTAAATATGTCGTAAAATAGCGGTCGAATCGAGCAAAAAACTTACTAATCTTAAAATAAAAAAAATCATCATATATAAAGAAACAACAACCTTATCAAAAAAAGTCAAGTAAAAAAATTGCACAATAACCTTTTGACTTACTTAGTTGGTGACGCCGGTCTCACGCACCGGGTTGGCGCAAAAACTCTATAATGTGCGCCAGCGTTGCTGTCGCGGGGTAGACTGGCGGTAGGGGCCGTGGAATAAGGCAGCTACTCGAAATCGCAGTGTGATTCGATGAATGGTAAAAAAATTATTACATTTTTTCGAATTACCCGGTCTCACAGACATATACGTCACCAATGGCGGGTTAAAAATAAAAAAAAAACGCAATGTGGTACCTTGTTCAGCTTACATATTATTGGGTTATTTTTCGTTTGAAAGTGCATCATGGCATTATATTTTATGTACGTACTTAGATAAATTAAGTTACATTATTTTATAAATTACAACCAAAAATCGACTCAGGCAGCAGTGGAAAAATAATTATGTTTATTCCGGTTACGCTCACAAATCCGTCTCTAATTAGTTTGTTTTGAACAGTGCTCGATGCAGGAGGTCGTCCGCCATACGGCTTTCTGAAAGGAAACATCAATAGTCTTGGACATTACGACGAATGCGTTGGGATAAGCCACAAGAGAAACGAATCCTCTAGAACTATTACAGGGAAGTACTGCCTTTCCAAGATATCTTTTTCATCGGATTTAACTGGAGCAAGTAAAGAACATTCTCACAAAAAAACCATCACTGAATCACGGTAAAATATATGTCAGTTGTCATACATTAATTGCGTGAGCTCATAATAAAGGGGGGAAGGGGGGGGGGGTGTCAGTAAGATCTCACCAATCAAAAATGAAACTGTTTCACTTATTTGAAAGTGTCCCATTTTGCCGGCTGAAAAAATCTAATGACTATTATCTTTATGAAAATAAATATAGTCATTAAATAAGTGTAGTGTAAGTTTCACGTGAGGGGTAGGGCGGTTCCACCAAGTATCACTTAATCTCACCAAGGGGGGGGGGGTCTTAATTGAAAAAAAAAACGAGTGTGCTTTAGACCACACGACTGAAGTAAAACTTCTATGAGAGGAAGAGAGAAAGAAAATGTGCGCGCACTGCTCTCTCTTGCTCCTACAGTGTGATACAGACAATAGGCCTGAACTATGTCTTAGATATACGAAACGTAACTGGCTATGAGAGAAAGAGATAATGAAAATGTGTGCTCGCACTTCTCTCTCTTGCCCCTACAGTAATATACGAATCTCTCTCTTTCTATCTTCACTAACTTATATCTCCTTCTCAACTTCCGTTCGCCTCTTTTCGTAACGCTCTCGTCACGCATTCACCTGCTTACTCCCCAAGTCAAACGTGCGTAAAGAAGTTTTACTTAAAAAACAGCTCACGTAATTAATGGATGCTCCCTTACACTAGCGCAGACTTGTGAAATACACGGGATATTATAATTATTATGTGCAAAATTTATCAATCTTGAAATGTAGATTTGCATAAAAAAACAAACCCAGAGACTTATTTATGTGGGTACAAAATTAATATAATAACATTACATGAATGGGTAGATTTTCACAAGAAAAAAATGTTAAATAATATTATTGCATTTCCTCTTTTCCATGGCGATCGTCGACACGTTTTTATGATTAATCGAACATTTTGAGTTACATACACAAATTACCTTTTTATATATTTTCGCTGAGTCACTTCAACAACCAGGAAATAATATATTTATGAAAAACGTTCTTTACCTCAATGTGGAAAGATGAGTGTGCAAAATTAATACGAAAATATGTTTTGTTTTTTAGAATTGCAGGCGTCTATTTACAAGGCGTGTCTCTTAGCCTGGCGTTGTGCATGCCAGCTTCCTGCAAATCATCAGACATTGAAAGTATTTTGGAGTCCATTTCAAAGCCTTACAGCATATCAATTAAACTGCCTTGGGAGTACTGCAACACAAACGAATATATACCATGGACAGCAGGCGAAATAGTTGCACTGTAAGTACTTTTCAATCTCACTGCTGATATATTTATTTAAATCAGTGGACCTTAATCGCAACCATCATTTTATTTATTTCTTTTATACATTCAATAATAACTCGTGGTAGCTGTTTCGCTATTTGTCGGCATTATAAAAATGCCAGAGGGCGAAACAGCTGTCACGCGTAATAATAATTGCATAGCAAAAAATTATAAAAATGAAATTAAAATAAATAAATTTAAAATTCTATTTAAATCTTGGTGCCCTAGCAATAATAATATATTAATGATTAAATTAAAATCGATGGTCTCTTCATGTTCACAATAAAAACAAAATTTAATACTTATGTATACAAAGATTACCTAATTACCTTAGGACCTTTTTATCCTGTCTCTCTTTTGTATTAATATTATCTTGTACTTTTTGTACCATAATTTGTACTATTTTTTTACTTTTTTACTATCACACTATACACTTGTTGAACTCATCTGTATAACTTTTCAAGATATTACAACTCATGTATTTTTTATTTATTTTCTTCTATGTGTAGGTACTATTTATCGCTGCGTTAATTTTGCTGAATTCTTGAAAAACTTGCTTTCGAACAATTTATTCATGATCAAGTTAATAATAAAATCAACATAGAAAATACCTACACGTTCCTCAATAACTACTTTTAAGTATCTTAAGCACTCTTCTGCTTTACCATTATTACACTAAGTAAACTTTTTAACTCAATAATAATAACTTAACTTAATACTTTGTACAATTTTAATGATAACGAAACTACATACCTATGTACACATTAAACCTGTTTGTATCCTTAAAGTACAGTTTATAATGTTATATACTTCATGCTTACAATTATACTCCTGAATAACATGTGTAACTTGAATAATGTGATTCTGTAAAAGCCTTCAAGGCGTGTATGAATAAATAAAATAAAAATAAAATAAAACTCGTTTATAAAAAAAACTGTTTTTATAAATTAAATAATAATATTATTGGATGTGTGAAACAAATAACAATTATAATGGAATTCAACAGTATAAACTTTATTACAATAAACAACCATCATCCCCTATTTCTTTTCGGATCGAAGAATCAATGCGTAGATTTGATAAGCCCACCTGCTCTTGTATGGGGATGTATATATGAAGGCCTGACTCCAGCGAAAAAAAAACATGAACAATCGCTTGAACAACACTATAAACATTGAAAACTTTGAACAATTCGTGTTTGAAAACCCTGTGTTCAAGCTTTACCACAGGCGACGGAAAACATTCTTCTCCCGGGTGACGCGGGAGGGTAGGGGCCGGCGCGCGGCGGGGGGAATAAGTTCATTTTTTACAGACGCCGCACCGAGCGGTTGGTAACGGAGATAACTCAAATGAGATTTGGGGTTATGTCAACCGCGCGAGCCTAATACCTAATTATGACTTTAAATGGTAAATAAATACTGTCTTAATGGATGATTATTTCTTCAGACGTCTATTCACTTGAAAATAATGGATGATTATTCACTTGTAAATAAAGTCTATTAATTTATAAATCGGTTTCAGAGACACGAAAGAAATTGACCAATTAAAAAAGGTATTCTATTCTTAATCCCTGATAAATAAATACCTAATAAAAAATTGAGGACGGTTGGTAGTTAGGTCGAACTTGAAATCTGCGTGTTCTCCTTTATACTTCGTCTACAATATTATCGCTAAATTTCTTATCAGAACTTGACTTTTGACATCTACATAAGTACCTAATTACGTATTCGAAATTCTTAAATACTAACTTTAGGTCATAATAATCGATATTAGTCGGAAATCTTTCCTGATAAATAAACATCCATTTAAATATCTGTGTTTTATCCCTGATAAAGAATCTCTTCTTAATTTTAACGCATTTAAACATTTATGTGAACGCTAAACGTCAAACGTCAAGTGTTCAGTGCGTGGTGCGTACGCATGGACAGGTCCTTACCACAGGCCATTAGCAAAATCGTGTGTGACCGCGCGAACTTCGCACCAATCTTCAAACCATGTTTCAACAAACGGAGGAGACGGAAAAAAAAAATGTTTATGATGTTGTTCAAGCGATTGTTCATGTTCATTTCAGGCCTTGAGGATGTACCTACATCCTAGCTATGCCAAGCACAGACATGGGCAAATGCTTAAGTATTATCCATCGATTTAAAATATGCCTTTAAGCAGTAATTACACATATTATTTTTATTATTCCATCTCTATTTTCTGTATTGTAATTTGTCTTTTGTTAATGACTTTGTGGCGGTACTGCTAAATTAATCTGCAGACAAACTGTCCTTGCAGTTTAGCGAATTTTATGAATGATTATAAAAGCGATAATAAAATAATGTTAAAAAAATACACAGACCACCAAAAGTAGTAATAACAAGGCACCTACACCCAGAATATTAACTTTTAAATTGGATTAATTTGTCAAGTACAATGAAAAAATTGGCCCTTAAAGTATATGCTATTCTGTAACATTGCCTAAATGTACATTTAAAGACCCCAATTTTTTTGGATTTTGACATTAAATTAAGTATTTATTTTTCTTCAGCTGAGTATTTATTAAACTGTCAATTGTTTTACTTTGGGAAGAAAAACTTGTTGCATATATACAGGTAAAAATCTTTTATTTATATGAAAAAAATATAAGCGAAACTAAATCGAAAATCTGAAAATAGAAAATCATAAAAAAGAATCGGTCACTTTTGGACTAGAACCCAAGACCTTCGCCTTGCCGGGGCGCCACTCTATCAACTGAGCTAATGTGTTCCGATTCCGTCATATTCTCGATTGTAATCCGATTCCATCATATATACTGCATCATGCTTTGACTAAGAACTACCAACATTATCTTCATTTTCCAAGTCAAAATTTATCCAAAATAGCTTTTAGTTCGGTTTTAAATCTTGCAATCATACATAAATATAGCAGCCAATAAAAATATGCGTTAAGCAAATGAAAATAATGTGTATAATGTGTAGTTCTTAGTTAAATTATGATTTTTTTTTTTACATGAGCTCCACACAGGAGGCCCTGAGGAAAATAATTTCCCTCAGGGCCTATGTCATCTTTGGAGATGCTGTGTGGAGGGTTTTTTAAGGAAAGGAAGGGAAGGAGAGTTCTGGGATGGAAAAGGGTTTAAGGAGTGGGTAGGAATCTGGGGTTCAGTGTGTTCTGGTCATCCGCCTTCAAGACCTAGACAAACCTCACCCCACGAATCCGGGCACCCCTGCTAAATCACCAAACGTAGCGAACCACTTGGGGTGACCTATGGCAGAGGTGTTGGTTATCCAATAAAGTTCCCGGGGCGGCGGTACCCATTCCCGCCTCCCAAATAGTAATACAGTTATATATGACTGAATCGGTTAGGGATATTTTAGCTCAGTTACCGCCGGGGCGGCGGTACCCATTCCCGCCTTCCAAATAGTAATACAGTTATATATGACCTAATCGGTTAGGGATATTTTAGCTCAGTTGGTAAAGTTGCGCTCCGGCAAGGCGAAGATCTTGGGTTCGAGTCCCAGGCGTGATAATTTGTTTTTCTGATTTTTCTGTTTTCAGATTTTTGGTTGAGTTTCGCTAATATTTTTTTCACTCTAAATAAATATTACAATTTGAGATTTTACTCGTTAAGTTAAAAAAAAAATTAAATCTTTTAATTTAAAGTTTTTTTAATGTAAGGATTTTGTGTGTTAACAGGGCCTTCTTTGCAATCATAATTGTTTTATTGATCGGGAGTACTTTCTACGATCTTTGGTTTCAGATGGTCAAGAAGGGTAAGAAAAAGGGTAAGGGTAAGAAAACAGTATCCTTTTTAATTTTTTTTTTTTTTAATTAAACCTGAGGGTTTTTGTTACAATATCTGCGCTTTTCATTTTCTTTTCTTTTTAGTCCAATATAATTTCACCAAAGCAAAAAACGCAAAATGTAGATATTAAAATAACCATGACATTTGTTTGCACAACGGTAGTAAAATATTTATAAATTTACGTAATGTAACTTCATAAGACAAAATGTAAATAGGTAGATACTCTTTATGAAAACTATTGGCGTTTTAGGTGATATAAAAACACAGAACCAGTTGCTAACGTCCTTCTCTGTGTACACCAACTCCTCCAGACTAACCACCCTCAGTAAAGATCCAGGGCCGCTGGCTTGTATCCACGGAATAAGGGTCATATCATTATTGTGGGTCATTTTAGGACATAGATATGGAGCAAGCCTCAACTTTCCATTACACAATGCCGTAGACATTTTGGAGGTAAGAAATAATTATTATTGTATAATAATTATTATGTATTGTTTATAAAATTTATTGAGAATTTTTCGACCACATGCTAGGCACATGTCCGTTTTGTGGTGGTCGATAAATCAAGTATCAAATAAATAATTTTAAACCCACAATTCATGGCAATAGCGCAAGGTGTATCTTAAGAAATGGTTTCAATTAGTAAGTATGAAGGAATCCCTCGACATTAACAGTGTCTTTTTTTTTTACAGTTAATACCGCACAAGAGTCCCAACTGCTCCCGTCTGGAGCCAGTGAGACTATGGCATCCCCAATCGGGGTATGTTGTGAGGCTGAAGGTAGTGGGGAGGGGAAGGAGATAGGGAAGAGGAAGGTGGGGAAGTACCTGGCTATTCAGATCTGGTCACTAAACACGGCTAAAGCCATTTCAAGCAACGTTTCAATTCTGAATGGTGGTCTTACACCAGGGCGATACTGATAGAATCTTCCACTCTGGAACGTGCCGCAAATATACTATTTATTATTTTAAATGAATAAATTGTGAAATAACACAAATTAATCAAATAAAATTTATTTGCGCACGCCGGGTTCGAACCCGCGACCTTCGGATTGTGAGTCGAGAGTCTTGCCTCGGGACCACGGAGGCCGTCAAGTCTGGTGTGGTGTTATTCAGTTTTTATTTTTAATCATACTTTGTACGAAAATCGATGACTCATAAAATATTGAATGACAAGATATTTTACTTACGCTATGTTTTTCAGTGAATATCAAAGAAATCATAATTCTGCAAAAATAATCCTTTCTGAATGATATTTTAGATATTAAATCCGAACCTAAGCTACTGTTTCAACATGCAAATCAGCGCATTTTTCTATCACAAAAATAACATTTAGATATATTTTTGGAATTTCAACCACCGGATCAGGAGAATTGTTCGAGATTTTAGTTGAAAAGTTAATAATAATTGATTGTTTATATTACAGTGGACGAAAACTTATTCAAGCAGTTGGATTCTTTCATCGTCTGTTGCCGTTGATACCTTTTTTCTACTTGGAGGACTACTACTCACGTATATTTAATCCAGAAAAAAGTAAGTTTATCACTTTTATTAACGTTTCCCAATAAAATATGTTAGTTAACCTTCCCAGAATTTCATTACAATCGATCGAATTTGGATCGAGTTTGTTTACCCCAATAAATCGTCGCCTTAGTTCGTATTTGTCCAACAGACCATTTTGGAGGAGAAAGTTTTCTTTAATTATTTCAATGAAACATTATGATAAGTGTTTAAGATAAAACTATTTCCATAAAGATAAAGGTCTCATTAAACTGTAATTTTTTCATACTTTATTTTTAATTTGAAAGTGGAGATTGAACAAAAACTAAAATGGTCTGTTGGACAAAAAAGAACTGAGGGGACGAAATAATAAAACAATTTACAAATGAATCAAAATACAGCGAGATATTTTTTACTATTTTTTTGTATTTTGTAACCTACTACTGATGCTGCACGGGATGAATCTGTCATTTGATGATGACGTCACGAATTCACGACACGTAATTTCGGTAAATCTCTTCAAAACAATAAACATAATATAAAAAAGACATTTGTCCACTTACCGATGACTTGATCAAATAAACTCATTCTACATTCCACACACTCGATTACATGATCGACGTATTTAGGTAATGTCCAGTTCAGCCATTGGGGTTGGGGTTTTGTACCTCCAATTCCTCTTATCTACACAAAGTTCCCCACTAGTTCACACACTTCGCAACTTTATTTCAGACATTCCAACATTTTTTCGTCCAGTTTCTATATGAATCGTCTTTTCATGTAGTTTCGGAATAAGAAAGGAAAATAGTGTTCTATTTTATTTACTTATTTATTTATTAATAAACGCCCTTTTCGGGGCTTTTACATATATAGCATAGTCAGAAAAATACATATTTATTGTACATAACTGAACTGCCTCAATACCAATATTTTATATTTATTCAAAGATAAATTGAAGATGTCCACTGACTTGGTATAATTGTTTCCCTCCATTAGTATTCTGGGCAAAGAGGAATACATATGGTAGTTAGTCCCAAAATTTTTGCACTGAAATAAATCCTGACTTCTAGTATTACGAAGTGGAATTCGGAAGCTTATCAATTCAAGTAATACCGGACTGTCAACTAAATCATTAAGAATTTTATATAAAAATACTAGGTCAGTGAAAATTCTTCTGTCTGACAATTTAAGCATATTCATATCGTTTAAAATAGTGTTGTAGTTTAACATAATTGCTGGAATACCCATTTTAAAATTTAGAAAACGTAAGAATTTGTTTTGTATTCTTTCAACAGCTTGTACATGCATATTATAATGGGGATTCCAGACAGGAGAATTGTAATTTTGTTAATGATTTTCACATAGTTTAAGATGGCGGACATATTTTTATCCGTCGTCTGTTATATTTTACGTAATTACACTACGAGGAAATGTTTTATAATTTTTGCTTCGTTTTATATAAAAATCATCGTTAAAGAAAACTAGGTATAATATGTGTTTGTTTTAATGATTGTGAATGTGTATTCAGAATGTATGAGAATTTATTTCGGTATTGAGAATTTATTTCTTTTATAACAACTGTAAAGAAAGATGTGGTTATACCCAAGGGGTTGCGATTTTTGACGATTTAGTACTGTTCCAAAAGTTTTTTTTTTCCAATGATAACTACATATCCGCATGAAACCGTAAATATGAAAATAATGATCGTGTAATATTAAGAACTTCATATCTGTCAATCAATGTCAATCAATTATACAATACGGCATTATAAGATGGGGTGGTACACATAAAAATCTAACACAAACAATTTTTGTATCACAAAAACTAATAATAAAAACAATTTTAAAAAAACCTTATACATATTCGTCAGAACTTTTATTCAAACAATTTAAGGTCAGAAAATTAAATGCATTATACTTCTACCACGCAACATTACAAATTTATAAAGACTAGTGGTCGCCCAATGGTCGAAATTCGACCATAATTGTAATGTTTTTTTTTTTATGTTTGACATTCAGTAAGACCATAGACAAATAATATTAAAGTCAAACAATATTAATCTATTCTCAATTTGACCATAGACTTTAACAATAAACAATAGAGTAAAGACGCGTGTGTGTGTGTCAAATACATGGTAGTGTGTGTAATGTTTTTATTATTGATTTAATGTATTTTTATGCATAATTTAAAAAAAATATTTGCATTCTGCACTCCTCCTCTATATAAACTATAAGTGTGCGAAATTTCATACTCCTCCGTCCGCGCAATTTTCGTAAAAAGGGGTACAAAGTTTTGGCTTCACGTATTAATATATTGATGATGATATTCAAAATAAAATAACGCCCTTTAAAAATAACAGAAATCTCAGACAAACGTCAATACTTCCAATTCTTAAATGTAAAAAAATAATAGGACAGCAAAATCATAAATATCTCGGTGTCAATTTTTTTAATTCCCTACCAGAAAAAATTATAAACATGAACACTAACATAAAAGAATTTAAAACACACCTTAAGAATTATAGTGAAAATATGAAACGAGTTATACCAAATAAAACTATTATGATAACACCCCCCCCCCCCATACACACAAGCCCTGCTTATTTATGGGGGTACATCAAATATATATATTATGAAAAAAAAAATAAGATTGGTCCGATATAGTTTCTATATGGAGATCAGTATGAAAAAGGCTTCGAATAAAAGTCCATGTATCCTGTAGATACATTAAAGATAAGGATTTTTTTATGAGTTTTATTTAAAATTACCTTATTTATTTTCAGAGTCCCTTAGAGACATCCCAATGTTCTACGTCCACCGTATCTTGCGCCTGACCCCCGTAATGGGGGTGATGATTCTCCTGCAAGCCACCCTTATGCACAGGGTGGGCAGTGGCCCGCTGTGGAGACAGTTGTTCGACGGGGACATGATCGAGCCTTGCAAGAAGTACTGGTGGTCCACACTACTATATGTTCAGAACTATGTCAATTACTTGGACGGTTCGTCAATGGTAAGCTGAGAAATTTACTGTTTTATTGCAAAAAGTTCTCCCTTTACGAAAATGATGTAGTCAAATGGTGCCAAGTATCTATGCAGAGAATATTAAAAATATATTTTTTTGTTTTATTTTTTTTTTGTTTTCATTTAATTAAATTCTCATTTTATTTTAATGAAAACAAATCATTTTTAATATACCACTTATTTAATCAAAATTATCGACAAATTTCGAAACAAATGGTTCCTTTGTCAGGATAATATTAAAATTAACAAAATAAAAAACGACAAATCAGTGTTTTAAAAAATGTATAAATACGAATTACATATATATGCGTTTTAAAATGATTTTACAATAGTAATATTTGAAATTAAATATAAAAAACTCTTATAAATTAACACAAAATACTCAAATTGTTTTAAGATTAAAAATAGATTATTACAAAAATATTATTATTAATATGAAAATAAATTTAAAAGATAAAAATAAAATACAATTTTGGAGGCAGGTATGGTTACCGCCGCCCCATTTAATTTATTGGTTAACCAACACCTCTTCCAGGTAATTCCAAGTGGTTTGTTACGTTAGTTGACTTATCTGGAATGCGGCGGAAGCATCTGCCCACGGCGGATCGGAAGGAACTGGTTGAGGGAGACCTTTGAACCTCTCCAACAGTATTCTCTCGACCCACTATCTTGTAACGCAGTGGGAGGGATGGATTTATACGTCCGACACTCCTGGACTCACTGACCCACAGTTTCCTATTCACCCTTCGAACTTTTTTTCCTCCCAAGACTTCGTGTCCTTTTTTTTTTACATGAGCTCCACACAGGAGGCCCTGAGGAAAATAATTACCCTCGGGGCCTATGTCATCTTTGGGGATGCTGTGTGGAGGTTTTTTTTTTTTAGGAAAAGGAGGAGAGGAGAGTTCTGGGAAGGAAAAGGGCTTAAAGGGTGGGTAGGAATCTGGGGTTCAGTGTGTCCTGGTCATCCGCCTCCAAGACCCAGAAAAACCTCATCCTATGAACCCGGGCACACCTGCTAAATCACCAAACGCAGCGAACCGCTTGGGGTGACCTATGGCAGAGGTGTTAGTTATCCAATAAAGGTTACCGGGGCGGCGGTACCCATTCCCGCCTCAAAATATGACATAGGCTTTGAAGGGAATTATTTTCTGCATGGCCTCCTGTATGAAACTAATATAAAAAATGACCTAAGTTATACTATATGTATAAAAAAGCAAAAGTAAGTTTGCTAAAAATTGTTAAACTTTACACTTTACAGTGCCTTCCCCAAACCTGGTACCTGTCTGTGGACATGCAGCTGTACATTGTTTCTCCACTGCTTTTGTTACCAATCCTGAAGCACGCTAGGTTGGGTCTGGCCTGGGTGGGTGGGTTGACAGTGGCCTCACTTGTGTGGACTTTTGTCATTTGTTACCAAAACGCTTGGCTAGGAGCAGCGGTATCCATTATGTAAGTTTATTTTAAATCAATTAATTAAACATTTTATTTAAATTTCACGTACTTTTTTAAATTTTATTGAATCATGATTCGCGCTGCTAAAGCAGTATTTCGGCTGCAGGTAATACAATACAATAAACAAAAGGTAACACAATCACAATATAATGTTGCCCTTTATAAAAATACCTTACTCAAATTATGTTCATCGCCACAAAAGACGTTTTTTTTTTTATTTATTTATTTTTTTTATTTATTATAAATACAAAGTAATACATTATTACAACAAGAAATAAAAAATATACAGAAAAAGAAAAGTCCCAATAAACTACTTTTAAGCAGTTTGTCGATGGGTACTTTTACTTTGAAGATATAAACTTATTTTACTTTGTTATGCAGTTACAATTTTTTTGTCAGTTTAATATAAATTATTTCTTTCGGCGAGCCAATTCTTCAACATAATATTTAATTTACCGTTTGTACATTTTTTAATTTCGGCAGGTAATATATTTAAGCAATTAGGTATCATGTAGTCCAGCGTTCTTTGTCCGTATTTGTTTAAATGCTTTGGTACAATTAGTCCTTCATTTAACATAAGACGAGTATTGTAAGTGTGGTCCAGTTTATTAATGTATATAGAGCTATTCATATGCTGAAATATAATTTTATACCACAGAATTGCTCTTACTGGGAGAATTTTGAGATTTTGGTAAAAGTACGGAACATTATGCCTTTTTTCGTATAAACTTTTATGAGCTAATAATTTAACTAATGAATTTTGAACTGATTGAACACGATTTACATTTGTTTTGCAGGAAAGTCCCCAAGCTGTAATTCCATACCTGATAATAGATTCAGCTAATGATAAATATATTATTCGAAGTGTGCATATTGGAACATAAAATTTTAATTTATATAATCTGCCAACAACAGATCTGAGTCGTTCACAGACTTTATTTATTTGTAAATCCCATTTGAAATAGCAGGCAATAATAACACCTAAATGAACATATTTTTTAACAACTTCAATATTTTCACATGTACACAAATCAGAGATACCAACGTGTAAGCAATCTGAGCTGTGTGTTTTTATTTCAGGTGTAATAATATTTGCCTTGGCATTGGGTGATCTAATATGTATCAATTTAGTTTTTTTTGAATTTATGAGTAAACCAGAGTCATGAAACCATTTCAAAAGCTCAATATAAACTTTTTGTAAGAGTTCAATACATAATTGCAAATCACTGTGTGAAATTACCAATGCAGTATCGTCCGCATATACAAAGTGTTTTACATGTTTAAAAATGTACTTAATAAATGATACATAAATGATTTATAAAATAGGGCCTAATATGAAACCTTGAGGAACGCCTGCTAAAATTCTTATATTAGAAAAAACAAGAAATTTATTTAGAAAAAAATTAAATGAAATGTTTTTTTTGCAGAACGATATTCACTCCTTAGGCAACTCGACAGATGTTGAAAATGGGTAAATTTCGTTTATGGTTAAAAAATTTAATCTAGACGTATTGGACATTCAAGTCCAGACAGTGTTTAAGTTGGCGTAGCGTATTGGGACACCCAAACATCGTTAGTTCATTTTCAATTTACTGATAGCAGATTAGATTTCAGTTAGATTTTCAAATATCGTCAGGTTATTCGTAAACCATTAATGAATGTCTTTCCTAAAACAAAAAAGAAACTTTTGGAAACTGATCTCAATATTTTTGTACATGTCTTTTCCTTCTGAAGCTAAACATACTTTGTATTTAATAAAAGAAAACATAAAAAAGGTAATTTTTTAATAAGAGTCGGACTAATTTTCTCATTGCTAGCTTTTCTTTTGTTTTAGAGATCCGAATGCACAAGCTCGTATCAATTTATACTATGAAGCCACTCATACTAGAGCCACTCCCTGGCTTGTTGGCTTGCTTGCAGGGTACTTCCTGCGCATCTATAACCCCAAGGACGTAAGGATGAACAAGGTAATTAGCAAGAACACCATCCTCCGGGCGGAGTTAAGCTATTTTTATCCGACCTCCGGTTGAATAATGATATGTTTTGAGACCTGATTAGAATAGCTAAAATATTCCCAAATAATTCTTCTCCGTACGCTTCTCCTCCGCATTTGCTCCCTAATAACAATGTCGATACTTCCAACTCTTACCGCAAGGAGATGAAAACAAATAAGGTAATTAGTATGAGCAGCATTCTCCACGTAGAGAAATAACGTAATTCCTGCCCGACCTGCTTGCGATGGAAGAACGCACTCAAATAACAAGAAGATTAAACACACACTACCAGGATTATCGCGTGGCACTTTACAAAATCACACAATCCAGAAAGAGCACACTGTTTAACACCGAAGAAAAAAACCAATAGAATTGTGTTACAAGCGTTTCTGTTTGTCGAAAGTTAACGCAATTTTTTTGTTGTCAGTATTTTGGTGAATAGTGAAAATTTGCAAGCAAAATACTACGCGAATGTTCACATTGATTGATTTTTTTTTAATTTGGCGCTGCCCTGGAGTCCCTCGATTAGCAAATCAACGTGTTGGACAAATACAATTAAAAAAATGGCGCGGAAATTAAAACTATTGACAACTTTTGAATGAACTGAATTAAGCGAAACTCAATCGAAGTAATAATAATATGGGCGGTTCTTAGTCGAAGTATGGTACAATTAAAGGTGACCGAATTGGATATTGACACCTTAGCTCAGTGGACAAGAGCACCCGCCCGGAAAGTAGGGAGGTCCTGGGTTCGAGTCCCAGAGGTGTAAATATATTTTTCTGATTTTTCTGTTTCCAGATTTTCGAATGAATTTCGCTCATAATGTCTTCATTTAATTTTTAAAAAAATCTTGCCACCTCTACTCTGAAAACCACTGGTCTGACTGAACTACACATTTAGGCTATTTTCCCGTTATTGATTAATTAATTAATTAATTAACGAGTACTAAGCTAGCGTGGGCATGCCAGCGAAATTTATAAACTGAAATTGGTAGCATTTGCCTTCGATTCACCTAAGTTATTGAAGTGGCTGTGCCTACCCCTCGATTCTTTTCAAATCGGTGTAGATTACGTTTCTATGGATTCATTATTCAGTGGTGTTTAGCCTGTTCTACTTCGATGCCGACCTTTTAACCGTTGAGCCCCCGCCCCAAGAAAAACAACTTTAACCTGTCGCGGCGGAAAGTTCTGAATGAGTTAGGCGGAAGTTTTTCTCGCTAAAAGAATACTTGTAATGTAATAGGGAACCCACTTTCCCTTGTTAAGAGTTAAATTTCTCTCGGAAGCACTTGAATTCTTCGCAAACTTTTACACAAAAGAACCAGCGAAGGACTAAATATCATTATTTGATATGGTTTTCTTTGAACAACAAAACAAGCAGTATAAGCGAGTATAATGTTATTAAAATAAATAAACATTATACGATTTCATATTGAGGGTTTTTAGTTTTCCAATTTTTGGTTTATTTTGTAAGGTTAATGTTTTGTTTGCATGAATCAAGTTTTAATGAGATTAAAAACAATTCACCTTTATGTTAAAATCATAATTTAAATTTCATTGAACACAATAGTTATGTGCGTCCGGTCTATCGCTTTTGTGCAAGTTTTTTGTCTTACGAACTATCAGATTTAAAAAAAATTTGTGTTATTTTCGCTTGGCAATTAAAGCTGAATAAATAAAATATTTTTGAACGCTGCTGTGTATAAAAAAAAACTGTTTTTGAAAGGTTATGAAATAAGCTTTTAAACTGTATTATTAAAAATAAATATCAACATTTTTAAATTTAAAAATTTAGAAAGCAAATACAAAAAAAATGACTTACGTGATGCATTTATGTGAAAAGGGTACTAAAATAACGGATTGTGTAAAAAAACACTTATTTTATCGTAAAAATGTATAATAAACAATTTTGTTACCTTATTTTTCAACTATTTCATACAAAAATATTTAATAAAAAAATAACACTGTCTAACGGCGCGTGCGATTTGGCGGGTGAAAACTGTTTCTACAAAATAAGTATTTTTGTACCTTTATCTATGGATAATGTTGAATAGAGAAATGTAGCATGTTTTATAATAAATATTCTCCTTTTGTTTTAGAGTTTTAACTAGAACAAAATCGGAGTTATAACGATTTCTGTGGGAACACACGTGTTAGCTTGTAAACAAGTTTATCGTACTTGACTGCTATTGTTATTTTGTCTTAATAAGCTTAGAGGCCGGAGTGGTTAAAACTCTTTCTTTCAGCAGTTAATTATTAAAAGGAAACATTTATTATTTTTAGTAATTGGAATTTGGCAAAAGTCAAACTTAAGTATGTAGTCAATATATTTTGACACTACTGCATACAACTATCTACATTTTTTTATATATAAAAAAATATCATCCCTCAAATCAGTATTATAGATATCGGTAACAAATTTCAAAAAATGGAATAACACACTTTTGTACGTTTTTTTAACACAGAACATGTCCTTTCCACAAGAAAAACGATTGAAATCCTATTTTAGTCTGGGCATGTTCGCTTTGAATTGGCCATTTGAAAATCTTCCAATGTTTTCCGGATTTTTTCTAGAAAAAGAGAATAAACAATAATACTGTAGCTGAATTTATCAGTGATAAACTCAGTGCGGACGGTTTCTTCAAATTTTTTTTTAGTTATACCGCACAAGATTCCCGGATTCCTAG
Source organism: Glyphotaelius pellucidus (assembly GCA_936435175.1). Classification (NCBI taxonomy): domain Eukaryota; kingdom Metazoa; phylum Arthropoda; class Insecta; order Trichoptera; family Limnephilidae; genus Glyphotaelius; species Glyphotaelius pellucidus. The sequence continues at coordinate 28,023,555 of OW386547.1, forward strand.
GGTCGCACTATCATAGCAACCACCAATCAACTATTTTTTTTATATAAATGTAATTAAATAAACACCATCACATATTTTTCATACTTCCATCATCGAGTTTGAAAATATGATTAATTAAAAAAAAAGAATTATGATTGAATATGTGTGTTCAACAAACATTTCACATATATAAGTTTCTAAAATTATAAGCACACAAGACAATGTGAGCTAATTTAAGGCACTAGGCCACCACGACAAAAAAATTGTCATTTTTTTTTTTTTTAATTTCATTTTCTGAAAGATGCATTTATACAAAATGCTTTTACTAAATATTTTAAAGAAATTGATACAGATATTGACAGAGATACAGAATTTTATTTGAAACCGTTTGAAAAAGTTTGAAGATTGAATTATCCTCTGGCAAAACTAAACACGTTTTACTCAAAACGAATTTTTCAACCTTCTTGATAGCATATTAACAAAACTATACATTCGATTTACATACATTAAGTCATTACTGTTTAAAAATCCAGTCTGTATGGCACCAAATAGGTTTTTTTTTTAAAGGTCCCCTTCTATTTTTTTATGAACGATAAAAAAACTGGAAATAAAATTTCCAAAAAAAAATTTTATTTCCAAAAAAACTGGAAATAAAATTCATTAATCCACCAATTTTTTTCTTTCTAGATATCAAAATTCCCCTGTTCCCATAACCTATGTATGTGTCTAGTTTCTAAATATATTTTTATTTTATTTTTCTGATGAACCGTATGGCTTAATCGCTATCAACCACCGAAAAGCAAGTGTCCTGTTGAAAGTGGCGTACACCGCAAACCATACTTTAGATTCATGTACAAAAATTTGTATACATTTTTCTATTTATATATATTACCATGAGTTTCAGTAAAAAAATTCCGATCATCGTTTGCTTGAAAATAATTACGAAAAATACACCCTTTTACTTAACTTAAGATTCATAAATAAATAAATTTCCGAGATTTAAACCCACAACATTTGATTCCAAAAGCAAATAACTGACAGATCTTTCCTGAAGGAAATCAAACTATGTACTTGTCAAAAATCAAGTTTAATTGCCAGTAATATAAGTACAGCAAATACCCAAGATATAATTGTAAAATTATGTAACTGGTATTATGTCTCACACTGACAGAAATGTTTATTCTTATTTCAATAAAATTGGGAATTATACGCCATACAGTGAAATGGATTAAATATCTTATAAATAAAATATGTTAATAATTCTGATAGAGCAGATGAGAACTTGTCATCTTTTCTGATGAATGATTTTCACAAGAACCATAACGTCATATTGTAAATTAGATTTTCGATAAACTTTATTCAAAATATCACGAAAAACCTTTTTAAAAATGTTTCACAATTTGTAAAACTCCAATGTCAAAATAGAATAAAATTTGAGCATCAAAATAAAATTCCAGAAATAGAGGCCGTGTTTTGATCAATTCAGTACTCAGTTCAGTACTTTTGATAAATTCAGTACTCCTTTTTTTTAATTATAAGTATAGGAAAACCCGCATGCCTGACACAAAATCGACTGACGAAGTAATTGTGAATTTTTTTATAAAACATCTTTGGACAAAGAAGCTTTACATTTTTATCTATACCCTGACATAATTGTGAAATTTTCGAATAATACATCTTTGGACAAAGAAACTTTACATTTTTATCTATACCCTGAAATAATTGTGAAATTTTTGAATAATACATCTTTGGAAAAAGAAGCTTTTCATTTTTATCTATACACTGACATAATTAATTCCCGCACATTATCAAACAAAAAACAAACATATCTACTTATATTGAGTCCATCAACTTTTGGATACGAAATTATCCGAAATAGAACTGATAAGTATTTTAAAAACATCGTCATAGAAGTTCCTGAAAAAAACGCATCAAACTATGAAGTTGTACCATAGAAGTCGTTGAAAACCCTCTCTTGAAATCCTAGTGGTTCGCTACGTTTGGTGATTTAGCGGGGGTGCCCGGTTTCACGGGGTGAGGTTTGTCTAGGTCTTGGAGGCGGATGGCCAGGACACAATGAACCCCGGCTTCCTACCCACCCCTTAAACCCTTTTCCTTCCCAAAACTCTCTTCTTTCCTTAAAAAACCCTCTACACAGCATCCCCAAAGACAACATAGGGTCTGAAGGAAATTATTTTCCTCTTGTGTGGAGTTTATGTAAAAAAAAAGTTGGTACGATTCCTTGGTGAGGAGGACAATGTTCGCTAAATATGTTTTGTAAAATAAAAAAAAATTCTTACAGCTCAGTCTTAGATCAAATTCACCGTTTATCTCCTCTCTAACTCATCACTTATCTTTTTACTCATGCCTCCACCCTATTTTAACACCAAATATGATACGTTCACCCATAATTTCGTAATATTATTCCCGTAAAGTGAGTATTTATTTTTTTCTGAAGAAGGAACGATTATTCCGAAACTTAAACAAAGCACATAATTATGTTAATTTTAACTTTGATGGATGGCTACAAGTTATAACTACAATCAAAGGCATTTAATATATTAATTTAATTTCCAACATCATTCAATTTTCCGTTTTAATGAGTTCAACAAGATAATATGTACATATATTCCTTTAAGTATATAAATTGTCAGTATTCCTATCATGAGAATTGTACATTTTCCAAATAATGTATTGCAGGTGGTTGTGGCTACCGGTTGGCTCGCCAGCATTGCAGTTATGCTCGCAGTGGTCTACGGTAACAAACCCCTGCAAGACTTCGAGCACGAATTTTCCTACTGGACCGACACCACCTACCTGGCCTTCAGCAGGACCGCCTGGGTGCTGGCTGTACTCTGGGTGATATGCGCGTGTGCTTATGGATACGGAGGTAGCCAATGTAAATAATTTGATATCCGTAATCACTAAAATAAATATGTATCACTAATCATTCTTACTGTATACCTAATTAATGTCGAACCAAAAATAATGTTGATTTCAAAGAAACAATTTAAATTGTTTCGATTTTGAAGAAACAACAAACGAAAAAACAATCAAACATTTGATTTGGACTTCATTACCAATGTATTGTAAAATAATGTATGTAGATATAAAAATACCTTAAAATATGATTAAACGGAGAGTCAAGGGACGTACTTCACTTACTTTAAGAGCCATAAACAAGCGGCCAAGAATTTTAATTTCATCGAACGATGATCTTGCTATCGTACCCTTGCAACTGTACAGGGCGGTTCCGATGAGAAAAATTAATTATCCTCCATACCAGCATTTAAACATAATAATAACTCAATATTCATTTTATTTCATTACATTCAAAAATGCTCAAACTCGTGATGATAAAACTATTAAAATTATGTACTTTTTCTAATTATTTTTTGATCATAAGTATTAATTATTTTTTAAGAATGTCTAAGCAAAGTAAGCATGTAATTTTTTAAAAATATATTAGTTTGTAAGACCGTGGATAAATAGACAAGTTGAAGTATTTTCTACACGAAACAAGGGCACGGATTTTTTTAATGGTTTTATTTGAACTAAATTCTGAAAAGTAGCTTTACAAAATAAATTATTGATTTATTTTATTGTATGACTAGCTGGGACCCGGCATGCGTTGCCATGCCATTTAATAAATTGTTTTCTCCTGCGTGTTCTTTCCCATTCGTCCCGTTCCTCTTCCGCCTCCCCTTCCTCTCCCGCGTCCTCTTCCCCTCTCGCGTTCCCACTCCGCCTCTTCCACCTTCCCTCCCCCGACTCCACTACTCCTTTCCCCGTCCCGCGAACCCCCCTTCCAAGCTCCCCTCCCCCCTCCCAGGTTCCCCCTCCCAGATTCCCCTCCCCCTCCTGGGTTTCCCTCCTCCCCCTCCCGCATTTCATACATTCTTTCCCGGTACATTCAGTTTTCAAACAGCTCGCATGCCACCTTTTGCATATTTCATAATGCCAGAGCTCACCAGTAGTAAAATCCAATTTGGTGCAGTCGTTCGGAAGTCATGCGCGTAAATACATTTCGGCGATTCATTTTTTAGAGATAAGTATTACATACAATGCCCGAATTAAAAAAAATCTATATCAACATGGTTTTACGGCAACGATTTGTTTTGCTTTTCTTCTGACGTAAGCAATAACTCGCCATTTTCGACAGAAAACGTAAAATAAATATAATATATTAATATTTATAATTTCGTAACGCCAGAACTTACCAATATATTTAGCCTATATTACTCGCATATAATGTAGCTTTCTATTGGTGAAAAATCGGTTTAATAGTTTATGCGTGAAAGCGTAACAAACAAACACACGTAGTTTCACATTCATAATATTAGTATAGATTTAGAATTTTAGGGTAGGTACTTTCTATTACATCATTCAATTTACCAAATTCTGACACAGGCATTTAAATACAATAGCGAGTTCCCGGCATATGCTATGCCACTTAATAAAGAAAAAAAATCGCTCTACTAACCCTTTCCCGTTCGTCCCAGATGATGTCAGAACTCACTATACACGTATAAAAACCATCGCGGACTTAAACACATCAAATCCCCAAAGTTTTATCGCAATCGGATGAACGGTTAGCAATGTATGATAGCGATGCCAAAACTCACAATCGTACATAGAAACCATCGCGGGCATGCGCACATCAAAACCCCAAAGTTTCATCGCAATCGGATGAACGGTTTAGCAACGCAAAACATCTCACATACATAGACAGAAACAAACACATTTTCTATAGATCAGTAATTTTAATATCAAAAATATCAGTTGAGCATTTTTTAATTTTTTTAAAGTTAACATTAAAAAATTTTGTATTTAAAAAATGTTTTCGTAATTTCTAATAATACCATTTATTTAAGCGTATTTCATCACCTTTCAAAACCAGTATTTAGTTTTTGGATACGTTTACAAATATTCCATTTATTTGAATTTTTATTGCAAAGTCGATATATATCGAAACATTTATACCTTTTGACAAAATACGCCAAATTTTTGAGGGGTTAAGCTTTGAGCTTTAAGCTTTGAGATTCAGCTTTGTGCTTTAAAATTTTTGAAGAGTTAAGCTTTGAGCTTCAACCTTAAGCTTTGAGCTTTAAGCTTTGAAGTTCAAACTTTGATATTTAAGCTTTGAGCTTTAAGTTTTGAGCTTTAAGCTTTGAGATTTAAGCCTTGAGCTTTAAGCTTCAAGCATTGAGCTTTAAGCTTTGAATTTAAGTTTTGAGCTTTAAGCTTTGAGATTAAAGCCTTGAGCTTCAAGCTTTGAGCTTAAAACTGAGCTTTAAGCTTTGAACCATAAGCTTTGGGCACTATGATTGAGCTTTAAGTTTAGAAATTTAAGCTTTGAGATTAAAGCCTTGAGCTTAAAGCTTTGAGCTTTAAGTTTTGTGATTAAAACCTTGAGCTTAAAGCTTTGAGCTTAAAGCCTTGAGCTTAAACCTAGGAGCTTGAAGCTTTGAAATTTTGGCATTGAGCTGTAAGTTTTGAGCTTTAAGCGTTGAGCTTCAAGCTTTGAGCTTTGAGCTTTTAGCTTTGAGCTTTTAGCTTTAAGCTCTGGGCTTTAGGTTTTAAGTTTTGTGATTAAAGCCTTGAGCTTTGAGCTTTAAGTTTGGAGCTTTTAGCTTTAAGCTTTGAGCTTTAAGATTAAAACGTTGAGTTTCAAGCTTTGAGCTTTGAGCTTTAAGCTTTGAGTTTTAAGCTTTAAGCTTTTAGCATTAAGCCTTGTGCTTTGCGCAAAGCTCAAAGCTTAAAGCTCAGAGACTAAAACCGAAAGCGTAACGCTCAAACATTAAACTTAAAATTTAAAGCTCAATCTTAAAGCTCAAGCTTTAGGCAAGGTTTTAAGTTTAAAGGCCAAAGTTTAAGCTTAATATCAAAGCTCTAAACTTAAGTTCAAAGCTTAAAACTCATAGCACAAAGCTTAAAAATAAAGCTCAAAGTTCAAAGCTTAAAGCTCAACACGTAAAGCTTAACATTTAATGCATAAAGTTCAAAGCTTAAAGCCAAAACTCAAAGCACAAAGCACGGCTTGCGTTGCAATGCAAAGAAATCAATTGATTCTCCTTGAATGTCCTTTCCCGTGCGTCCCCGTTCACCTCCCGAGTCCCCTTCCCCTTTCGCGTTTCCCTTCTACCTTCTACCTTCCCCGCCTTCATATCCCTCGTTTTCCCACTCACGTACCCCACCTCTTCCGTTCCCCTCCCCCCTGCCTTTCCTCCTTGCCGCTAAACATATGAAATACGCACATTTTCATTAATTCAAATTTAATAACGCCAGAATTTGCCTTTATCCTTTGCGGGCGTGCGCACAACAAATCACCAAAGTTTCATCGCAATCGGATGAACGGTATGGCAGCGCATAAAATACGAACAAAAAATTTTTGATTTTTATATATAAGATAGGAAAGATTTGATTGTTTGTTGGTGTCCTCCCGTACGGTCTGTTCCCCAGTGACGCTTACATCGTATAATACTTACATTTTTAAACTCGTGATATCTTTGAAATGGGATGTCCAAATTGAATAATTCAAAAAGTTATATAAAGGCATTGAAGCAGTCTCGAATATAAAATAATTTATTTTGATAAGAATTAATACCAAGATACAAATAAAGAATCTTTTCTTGATAATAATGTGTTCTGCAAAGTCGTAGTACATTATTTTATTCTATCATCAATAGTTTTCGCAGCGCACGCGATGTAAAGAATATTTTAGGTAATTTTTTTACACCTTGGGTTACATTATTGGAGTTTTAGTAAGGATCCCTAATTTAAAAAAAAATATAATATAGCCTATGTTACCCGGGAATAGTGTAGCTTCCCAACAGTGAAAGAATTTTTCAAATCGGTTCAGCAGTTTCGGAGCCTATTCGATGCAAACAAACAAACAAACAAACAAACAAACAAACAAACAAACAATCAAATCCTTCCTCTTTATAATATTAGTATAGATTATATGATTTGAAATTTAGGTTGTATAAAACAAAACTTTGTTTGAAAAATTAACAAATCTGCCAACGACCTACGGTAAAACCTTATTACACTAAAAATAAACAAATTTTCTCAAAATTAAAAAAAACAGCTTTACTAGATAAAAGAATAGTCTTTCGAAATCAATTTATAATTTTTTGTGGAAAAGAGTCAATACGTCTAAAATTTATTTTAAAATGACATATTTCCGGTTTTATCTGGTTATTCCCTCTAAACAAGTGATTCCTGACATTATTTGGAGTAAAAATGTAAATGAAAATTTGGTCTCCAGTGACTTGTTTAAAGTTTTTTTTTGGCAAATTAAATCACAAAAAATCAGTGTGTTTTAAAAATTTTGGAAACTAAAATTTCATTTTCATTTTTTTACTCCAAATAATGTCAGGAATCAGGTTAATAAAATAAGTCAAGTAAGTCTTTTAACAATCTGTACACCTACGTTATATAATATCGGTAAATATTTCTTGACTGTCGCGAATTGAATTATCACGGTTTTAATTTTGAGAACGAGTTTGACTTATTTTTATTTAATTATGTATTATTTTTTTAACATTGGCTCCTCTCGAGAGGCCCTGAGAAAAAAAAAATTTCATCGTGGCTTATGTCATGTAAGAGGACGTAGTATGGTGGGTCTTTTCAAGGAAAGATAGGAGAGGAAGTTCTGGAAAGGAAAAATGCTGTGAGGGGTGGTTAGGAATCTGGTGGTCACGTGTCCAGGATTTATGAATGTATGAATCCATTCCTCCAACTGAGGTGCTAGGCGATAGGTCAAGATAGTCCGGCTTGAGAGGTCAAAAAGCCTCCCTTAAACCACCGCTAACAGAATTTCTACCCATTTCTTGCATATCTCCCTTAAACATTTGAAATTTTTAAGGTCTAAAAAAATTTACATTATTTTTGAAGATAATATCTAGACGTTACATACGCCGAAACGCAAATTAAACTAAATCCCCTCGATAGAAAAAAATTGCAAAGTACTGTCCAAAAATTATTATAAACACGTTCATTTCTCTTTTTTTAGAAATAAAATTCGTGAAAAAATTTACTGTGTTTCTTTAAATGCTATTAGAGGTGTTCTCCACAAGATTTTTGCTCTATTTTAAACGTGTCGTGTTTTTTTACATTTTTACTTCAATTTTATCGTTTGAAATATTAACGCGCTCTCTCCAACATTCGTAATTACATATCTCTTCATCTTCTTCTTTTTCAGCAAGTATACGGCGCCTTAACCAGTCTCTCCCTATCCGGCCCGCCGGCAGGTAGACAGGCACACGACGCTAACCTCTCCCCATGAACTCGGGCACCTCTGCTGAGCCACCAAACGTAGCGAACCACTTGGAGTGACCTCTGGTAGACGTATTGATTATTCAATTAATGGTCCCCGAGGCGGCAGTACTGCCGTAATACAGTACATTTGTTTACTGAAATTAATAAGTACACACTGAAGCAAAATCACAATTAAAAGAAATTTTTTAATTTTTAAGTAGGTACCTTCTTATTGCAAAAATCTCGGTGCAAAATTAAATACGGTATATCCGCAAATTTGTAAAAAAAAAAAAACATCAATACACCTAACACGTTTAAAATTTCGATTAAATTGTATTTTTCGCTTACGTTCTGAAATCAGTGAGACGATACCTCACTAATAATATATTTTATATGGTCAGATAGTTCTGTAGTTAATCCAATCCCATTGATTAAAAACGAAACAGATATTCTAAATTCAAATGCAATCCTGCAACAAACTGCTAGCGTGAACTTTATCAAAGCGCTCTCACACGGTACCATTTTCAATCAGGACTACATGTTGCAGGAAAACTAGAATGCAACGTGAAAACCGCGATCGTTCCTCCATGAAAATTGCTGTTCAACTTCGAGCCGTTCGTTGTGAAACCTTCTCGCGGAATTTGTTGATTGAAAATGCAATTTCTTTTACGCAGTTTGTTTTGTGTAAGCAATATGAAAAGCGCAACGCCACCTCTAGTAACTGCATTCCTTTCTTGGGAACACGAATTTATTTCCTGGTGTGGATTGCAAATAAACGTGATATTGAGAAACTCGGTTTATAAAGGCGGTTGATTTGAGCTTATTAATTGCATCACTGGGTTGAAATAATATGCGAAACTGAGTCTTTAGTTTAAGCTCAAACTGCCATATTTTGAAGTGTTTAACATTATATTGCTTTATAAGAAACGATAAATTTAAAATAATAATAATATTATTTGACTGATTTGTACAGCGCGGATTTTGTTAAATAGTACCGCAAGGGTGCTGTTAAAATTTGTAGGGATTACATTTGTATTAATTATTTAAAACAGTTTTACTAAACCGTAATTAAAATTGTAAACTAAAATCAATATAACTTGCTAACGACCGGTGTTTATAACCAATAAAGTAACTAACGTTTAAAAACCTTACTAAAAACGTAAATATTCAATGAAATTGATAAACGACGGTATATGTGAAAATCTGATGGCCGCGTGGTCGAGGGGTAAGACTCTTGACTCGCAATCCGACGCTCGTGGGATCGATTCCTGGCTTGCGCAAATAAATTTTAATTGATTAATTTGTGTTATTTCCCAATAAATTTATTTAAAATAATATATATTATATTTGCTCCCATTATCGCCCTGTTGTAATACCACCCTTCAGAATTGAAACTTTGCTTGAAATGGCTTTAGCCATGTTTGGTGAACAGTTCTGAATAAACAGGTACTTTCCCACTTACCTCTTCTACACCTCTTTCCCCTCCTCACTATCACCAGCCTCACATTATATCCCAATTGGGGTAACCATAGTTTCACTGGCTCCAGACGGGAGCAGCTGGAGTCGTGAGAAAAAATGATAAATTTTTTTTAAAAAGCTGGGTGTCTTGTGAGAAAAGTGATAAAAATTTTTAAAAAACTTATTAGAAACTGACCAAAATAGTTCATAGAAAGATATTACTTATCCAGTCAAAGGGGGTTGTTTATTTTGTATACAAAAGTTACTAAAAAAATTTCGTTGTCGGATTTCGGAATTTTTCTAAAGTATTTTAAATGTCCTAAATATTTCTTATTTTTGAAGATGTCTTACAAAACAAATACAAATTTAGAAACTAGATAAAAACAACTTTTAGATATTTGTATTTGAAATATATTTCGGCTTTTAAAATATGCTTTATTTTAAGCTTTCATCATGAAAAAAGATGAAAAAAAGTCAACCACAAACTTTTTATGCAAAACGTCGAAAAAAAAAAAAAAAAAAAATAATTTAACACAGTTCTTATATATATGGAGAGTGCGACGAAACTGTTTTTTCACTTTTTATCAAGTTCATTAAATTGAAAATTATTAAAATTATTTCCCTGATCAAAATCTGAAATTTTCACACGCATGCGCAGTTATGCTGTGTGTATGAAAACAACGGTGTCCGATCTATAGAAATATATTTTTTTAGTAACAATTCGAAAATGAATAGTATTTATTCGTAACTAAAACACAGTTCAACGGTCGGGAAGTGTTTATTTATAAGTAAGGCTGTAATACAAAATCTTCGACTTTAAACTAACGACTTATGAATATGACTTGCTTAAATATTTAAAACTATGGCTTAAAGATAGACATACCTACATCGTACATAATTACAGTTTAAAATACATGTTGCTTGTCTTGCCAGTGAAAAAAAAAACAAATCCTAAAGGTATAAGTACAAACAGGTAACAAAGAAATAAGTCGAATTTCTGAGAGTCGAATCAGTTTGAGATACACGGTTTGTTCAAGAATTATTACTTAAACTTGGAAGTTATTTTTAAAATTATGTTGTACTAAAACGTAGCTCATATTTTCCCCTCCAAAACGAGCGATGTTGTTTTAATGATATTTAAATTCATTCAAGAACTTTCTATCAAGAAGGCTTTTTTTTCGATGTATTATCAAGTTAATCGTTTTCAAAAAAATATTACTTCATTTGCAGGTCCTGTTAACTGGTTCCTTAGCCTGCGTTTTTGGGAATTTCTGGCACGCCTCACTTACTCCATGTACCTGGTCCACCTGACGTTGATCAATATTTTGATCTCAATTGAGACAACTGTTGGAAATTTCTCAAACTTTTCAATCGTAAGTATATATCCAAACTAATATTATAAATGCGAAACTGCACGAGTTTGTTTGTGACGCTTTCACGCATAACACAACATAACGATTTTAAAAATTCTTTCACCAATAGAACGCTAAATTATATGCGAAGACTAAAGGCTGTATATGATTGTAAGCTCTGGCGTTATGAAATAATAAATATTAATATTTTATTTTTCTTACACGTTTCTGTCGCAAATAAAAGTGAGTTATAGCTAATGTCAGAAAACAAATCGTTGCCGTGGAAACGATCTTGATATATTTGTGGGCTCTTTGCTGGTAGGTACTCAGCCCTCTACCTACTGGTCGGCTGCTGCACCAGAAAATTAAAATATTATATTATGTTTTTTTATTTGGACAAGCTTTTGTTTTGGAATAAATGTCAGATTCCTACATTAAAAATATGATTCGTAACGATTATAAAGAACGTATAATAAATATTGTTATTTTTATTATATTTACAAAATTCCACATATTTAAATAAAAATAAATCTTCAAAATGTTTGTAAGCGCATTCCGAACGACTGCACCTAATTGGATAATTCTTTTTTTTTTCAGGCCTAGCATTATAAAATTTAGGTGGCACGCGAGCTGTTTGAAAACTGAATGTACTGGGAATGAATGTATGGAATACGGGAGAGGGTGGGGAAGAGGGGGGAGGGGAGAAAGGGGAATAATTGATAATTGCAAGCGCTACAGTAATTTCTCCTAACACCATGCGAGCGAAGCCGCGTGGAAAAGCTAGTACATATGTAAACAGGTAGCCGGACAACTCAACAATGAGGTACTTTATCACTTCTTTAAAATGTCAATAAAAGTAATGACGAAAAAATATCTGTTAAATAGATTAAATAGTTTTTTTTTTTCATTTCATGACTTTTCATAGGGGTTTTGAAATGCCACTTTGTAAGTTGTCATGGAACTAAAAACCATTTATTCACAAAATTTAATGAAGGGTTTGAAATCCATCTCTTTGCAAGGACACTTGAACACTTCAACTATTTATAAACTTATTTTGGATTTTCAATGATCCATTGTCTGAGCACCACTTCAAAGGAAAGCAGATAAATTGTTTTCACTTTGATGGACCAATGACACTCGTCTGATGTGTCGAAAGAACTCTTAAGTAAGAGCAATATTGAGAGAAAGCTGAATTATTTTGGATACCCTGCAGGACAAAGATATCTTATTCTATTATTATTATGGGTCTATTAGAAAGTCTTTGTGTCTGGGTCGTTCATAATGTGCATACACTTTACATACATTCACCCGGCCAAATGGTGTTGTCGGTGCATGGGCGCATGATTTGAAATTGTATTTCTGCGTAATGCGTAAAATTATTCAATTTCATTGTATTTTTAGGTTTGAAAAGTGATAAATCATACAGACAAGTATACCAGTAAAGTAGGTACCGATGGCAATTTACTTATTTGTAATTATTTATTTGAAATATGTATTTTTTTTTAACATTTGACAGTTATTTAGATGAATTAATAATAAATATGCACTACTGACACAACACGCGTGGTTTCAAAAATTAGGTCTAGTGGACATGGCGGTATAAAGCGGTATTTCCAAGTGTCAGCAATAATCACAAACATAAAAAAAAACAAAAGTATCCTTCTTGGTTTACTAAGTTCGAAGGCTAAGAAGGCCCTCCGTTCTTTTTTTTTTTTTTTTTACATTAACTCCACACAGGAGGCCCTGAGGAAAAAATAATTTCCCTCAGGGCCTATGTCATCTTTGAGGATGCTGTGTGGAGGGTGTTTTTGAGGAGAGGAAGGAGTGAACATGGGTCTTGAAGAGACCCATATTGTAGGAGGGAGGAAACACAGAGGCCGGCAAATCGTTCCACAGCCGAGCTGTTGAACTCAAGAACGAGTCGTAGAAACGACCCGTTCTCGTGTGACTAATGTCAACCGTGTACAAATGTTGAGCGCGCGTTTGGCGTGTTTCCCGACTATGCACCGGTGCCGAGGGGATCAATGACGCTAGTTCCTCGGAGCATCTTCCATTGTAATACCGGTAGAACAAGGACAGCATTCCCACCTGGCGCCTGTGCTCTAAAGATTGCAATCCGTTAGTTAAATTAGGAGAATCTATCAAACGGACCGCCCGTTTCTGCACAGAGTCAAGGGTTTTTTTCAGGTATTTTGGGGCTCCAGACCAGAGGTGGCTGCCAAATTCAACCGTGGGGCGCACTTGCGATTTGTACAGGGCTAGCAGTTGTGTACTATTAAAGTATCTGCGTGCCCTGTACAGTATGCCCAGTTTCTGAGAGGCTAACTTAACTCTGGCCTCGATGGAGCCCCCGTACCTGAGCTGGTCACTTAGAGTTTTTTTTTTTTTTACAGTTAATACCGCACAAGAGTCCCAACTGCTCCCATCTGGAGCCAGTGAGACTATGGCATCCCCAATCGGGGAATGTTGTGAGGCTGAAGGTAGTGGGGAGGAGAAGGAGATAAGGAAGAGGAAGGTTGGGAAGTACCTGGCTATTCAGATCTGGTCACTAAACACGGCTAAAGCCATTTTAAGCAACGTTTCAATTCTGAATGGTGGTCTTACACCAGGGCGATACTGATAGTATCTTCCACTCATTACACCAAGCATATCAATGGAAGGCCTGTTCGGGAGAATGCTTCCGTTGAAGGAGACTAGATTATCATTTCGATCCCTTTTAGACGTGATCAGACATGATTGGGTCTTTGAAACATTAAATTCGACGAGGTTATTCTTACCCCAAGAGGAAACACTCTCGAGGTAACCGTCCATTCTTTGTTTCAAAGCCCTCCGAGCCATTGGGGTTTGTGAGCCCTTTGAAGGTTTGTCAAACAAAAAGCTATCATGGACTGTACTGTCATCCGCGTAGCAATGAATCGGTGCACACGTCAAGAGGTCATTGATGTGCAACAAAAACAAAGTCGGAGACAGAACCGATCCCTGTGGGACGCCAGCATTTATCGAATGCGAGGAAGAGGTGAAACCATCAGCAACCGCCTGAATCGACCTCTCCCTCAAAAAGTCGGCAATCCACGTGCACAAGGATGCGGGTCCGTAAGAAGGCAGTTTGTTGACAAGCCCTCGGTACCAAACCCGGTCAAAGGCCTTGGAAATATCCAGTGAAACCGTTTGGGTTTCACCAAAACGTTCCAGGCACCGCCCCCAAACATGCGTCACATACGCGAGAAGATCACCGCACGAGCGGTTCCGCCGGAATCCGTATTGACGGTCGTTAATAATTTTGTTCTTCTCGAGGTATGTGAGCAGTTTGTCGTTGATCACACGTTCCATCACTTTTGACAGAACAGATGTGATCGCTATGGGGCGGTAGTTGGCCGGGTTGGAGCGGTCACCCTTCTTTGGAATAGGGTGAATGATCGCTTTTTTCCAACCGGAGGGCACAGTCCCAAACTTCAGGGACATTTTGAAAAGCTTCGTCAAAATTGGAGCTATTTCTGCAGCGCACCTCTGCAATACCAGGGCAGGTATTCCGTCAGGCCCACTAGCTTTATTAACATCGAGGAGACTTGTAGTATATCCCGAAGCCGGATCCTCAGCTTTTTCATATGAAAACCGCAGTGAGAAACCGACGGCGGGATAGCACCTTGATCATCGAGGGTCGAGTTTTCCGCGAACATTTTGCCTAATAAGTTAGCCTTTTCGGCGGCGGTATTAGCTAGAGAGCCGTCAGTTCTGGTAAGAGGTGGCAGACTGGGTTTGCAGAAATTGCGACCTATTGAGCCCGCAAGCGACCAGAACGCTCTACTGCCATGCGGGCATGCAGCCAGCTTTCTGCTGATCTGCAGGTCGTGCTCAAATTTCGACCTATTTATGATTCTCTTGCTTTCCTTTGACATTTTGTTATAAACTATTCTGTTTTCGGACGTTCGAGATGTGTTGTAGGCTCGATAAGCCGCGTTTTTTCGTCGCACTGCTTCAGAGCATTGTCAACTGAACCACGGCTTGGAGATACTTACAAACTTCGTGATTGTGACACAACCACAATTACCCTGCGGATATACTACTTTTTAAAGCTGGTTTCCGTACACGGCGCTACCCGAAATACACAGAACTTGATCATTTTTCAAGTGCAGCCGTGGCGTTAACGCGATGTCAAACGATGTCAAATGACTTTTTTTCCAACATTAATCTATGCCTTCCCCACTAAATCCTTTCTTGCGTATTCTGTTAATGTAAAATTATATAAACACGCATTTTTTCCACTTCCAAAACAAATATAACACTACTTTCATGTTCAAACGCCATTTCTGTCAAACTTCAAACGAAAGTAGTAGACACGAATGCTTCAACCCAACATACGTCGCGTAGCGCCGTGTACGAAGAACACCAGCAAAATTGTATGGTGGGTAACTACGAGCGGTGCGCGTGCTACGCGCATCAGGCTCGAATAGCTTGTAAATAGCTCCATGTACGGAGGCGCTAAGTACCTCCGTACATGACGCTACTTACAAGTTACTCGAGCCTCGTGCGCATAGCACGCGCGCCGTTGCAGCACGTAGCTCGCAAAATCGTAAAATTTCGTATGTGAAGAACATAGGAGACATTTATTTATTTATTTCTATATATTACAGTATTTACCTATAGATCAATTTCGAAAACATTTTTACATAATATATTTTGTAATTTTATTGTTGGGTGTAAGGTAGGTTTGTGAAGGTGAAACTGTGGATAGGTATTACATTAAACTTCTGGTTTATCTCTTTAGTGGTATCATAAGGAATTTTTTGTAAAATCTGACCTAAGCCAAACAGAATACCGTCTTAAACACAAAAATACCTCCCATATGTCAAAAACGTAAAACTTTCAGGAGGAGTTAAAAACTGATTATTGAGAGTTATATGTAGATTGTTTTTTAAAACATCAAAAATACGCTTTGTAGTAGATGCATCTAATTCAACTCAACGTTTAACGTAGGTTTGTTATTTTTTTCAAAAAATTAATGAATCCTATTAGATATGAAGTAATACCAAAATATAACGAAAACTATAACTAAAACGAAAAGCTATTAATAAGTTCCATTTACAATTACTAGGTATCAACTAAATAGCAATCGCTTTAATCCACGGCACTAAATCTAAGCGGGAGAGCCCCGTATTCAGCTAACGTATATTATTTAGTGCAATCAACTCTCAATCTCAAAGTTGAACATTGATCCCGGGGGAAAGTTTCCCAAACAAAGTTCCTTCCGCTCTGCGACTACGGCATCTCAGAGCTTCAGTAAACACGTACCTACCAACCAACTACCTTTTCCAATAAGGCGTGTTTGTAAACATATATACCGTATTCACCGAATCTTCCTTTGATGCTTCAAGACGGAAAAATAACGGTATTCGAAGCTCGTTGGCTGATTCGAGAAAACTTGAAACTCTTTTATATGCTGCTGTGGGAGCCAAGAGCAATGCAAAATCTTGCAAATTTATTTGGGGATTTGCGGAAACAAACATGGTGTAGGGAAACCAATAAAATATGGTGAATTCTAAACGGAATGAGCGGTGGAATCAAGTCACCAAATGTAGATCGTGAAACAAAATAAATTAAAAAAATGTGTGAAGAATCTCTTTTTTCAAATATTATGAACTAGCATGGAAATAATTAAATGCATTTTTCTTGAAACTTCCTCCAAAAGGCGATTTACATAAAGGCTTAGCTAAAGTTTACCTAAAAATTTGATTCACTTGTTTCTTTTCAAAACACACAATTAAAAGAACATAAAACTTTTTAAATGAAATAAAATAAGTAGGTACCTGTATGTTTTTAGGTTTTCACGGCCAAAAAGTATTTTTGTTATTGTTTTTGGGGTGTTATGCCGTGTTTCGCTACCTCCTTCTTTAGCCAACGTTTCGGACAGCGTTACAGTGTCCATCATCAGGGCAGATGACCAAATGATATTGGTGAGAGTGTTTACTTATGTGTGTCGAAGCGATACCGTGCTGCCAGCTCCATTTCTCTACGAGCTGGTGTTAGAAAAAATTCAGCATGGTTTTTTGCGTTTAGCTTTGGTGTAGCCGTCAATTACTGGATACCAAGAACTATTGAGCTTAGCTCCGTCGTCTCTGTTAATATTGATGGGGTTTTTATGGATTTCAATTGCCTCCGTAATTAAGCGTGCTCTGTAAGTTTTGGGTCTTCCCAGGACTTCAGGAACAAATCCAAAGTAATGGCCGGTTTCGATTAAGTGCTCGGCGATTGCCGATTTGTCAGGGTGGCCAAGTTTACAAGCACGAAAGTGTTCCGAAATCCTTTTGGAGATCGTTCGCTCTGTCTGGCCTACATAGACCTTGTCACATCCGGAACAGCTGAGTTTATATACTCCATCTGTTTCCAGAGGAAACTTAGTCTTTGCCGACCTCAGTAGGTCTTGGATTTTAGTTGTCGTTCCGAAGACCGTCTTGATGTTCTCTTTTCTCAACAGCCTGGCAATTCTGTCTGTTACATTATGGACGTAAGGCAGGAAAGCGCAGCCTTTTGACTCTTGTTCACCCCTGTCTTCGTTTCGTGCTGATTTGGCTCTTATGATTTGCCTTGTCTGCCTTGCTGGGTATCCGTTACGCTCCAGTGCATCGGTGAGTTTGGTCAGTTCCAATCCGAGTTTTGGCTCCTCACATATTCTGGTCGCTCGGGTTACCAAAGTATGGATGAGTCCTCTCTTCTGAGCGGGGTGATGATGCGAATCAGCGTGGAGATACCTGTTTGTATGTGTTGGTTTCCTATAAACTGTGTGTCCTAGGCTACCATCCTCTTTTCGCATCACCTCCACATCTAGAAAAGGCAGAATTTTTTGGTTATTTTCCAGCTCCATTGTGAATTTAATTTTGCTGTGGAGTGAGTTGAGATGGTCCAGGAATTCGTTCAGTTTCTCTGTTCCGTGAGGCCAGATGGCGAAGACATCATCGACATATCGCCACCATACTTTAGGAACAGCCTAAGCTGTGTCGAGTGACACTTCTTCAAACTTCTCCATAAAAAAGTTGGCTAGAACTGGCGACAATGGACTGCCCATCGCAACTCCTTCCACTTGCTCGAAAAGTTCACCCTGAAAAGCAAAATAACCTGTTTTGAGGCAGTGTTCAAAAAGTTTGCAAATGTCATCCTCATAAATCTCCCTGAGCAAAGTCATGGAGTCTTCTAGAGGAACATTTGTAAAAAGAGACACTACATCAAAACTGACAAGGATATCTCTTTCATCAGTCTTTACCTTCTTGAGCTTACTGATTAGATCTGTGGAATCCTTAATCCAAGATTCAGTTTTCCCAGTTTGCATCTGCAGCAACTTCGATAGGTATTGGGAATGTTTGTATGTCGGTGCACCAATAGCACTGACAATCGGTCGCATATCGGTGTCAGTGCTATTGGTGCACCACTCAACTCAACTCACTCCACAGCAAAATTAAATTCACAATGGAGCTGGAAAATAACCAAAAAATTCTGCCTTTTCTAGATGTGGAGGTGATGCGAAAAGAGGATGGTAGCCTAGGACACACAGTTTATAGGAAACCAACACATACAAACAGGTATCTCCACGCTGATTCGCATCATCACCCCGCTCAGAAGAGAGGACTCATCCATACTTTGGTAACCCGAGCGACCAGAATATGTGAGGAGCCAAAACTCGGATTGGAACTGACCAAACTCACCGATGCACTGGAGCGTAACGGATACCCAGCAAGGCAGACAAGGCAAATCATAAGAGCCAAATCAGCACGAAACGAAGACAGGGGTGAACAAGAGTCAAAAGGCTGCGCTTTCCTGCCTTACGTCCATAATGTAACAGACAGAATTGCCAGGCTGTTGAGAAAAGAGAACATCAAGACGGTCTTCGGAACGACAACTAAAATCCAAGACCTACTGAGGTCGGCAAAGACTAAGTTTCCTCTGGAAACAGATGGAGTATATAAACTCAGCTGTTCCGGATGTGACAAGGTCTATGTAGGCCAGACAGAGCGAACGATCTCCAAAAGGATTTCGGAACACTTTCGTGCTTGTAAACTTGGCCACCCTGACAAATCGGCAATCGCCGAGCACTTAATCGAAACCGGCCATTACTTTGGATTTGTTCCTGAAGTCCTGGGAAGACCCAAAACTTACAGAGCACGCTTAATTACGGAGGCAATTGAAATCCATAAAAACCCCATCAATATTAACAGAGACGACGGAGCTAAGCTCAATAGTTCTTGGTATCCAGTAATTGACGGCTACACCAAAGCTAAACGCAAAAAACCATGCTGAATTTTTTCTAACACCAGCTCGTAGAGAAATGGAGCTGGCAGCACGGTATCGCTTCGACACACATAAGTAAACACTCTCACCAATATCATTTGGTCATCTGCCCTGATGATGGACACTGTAACGCTGTCCGAAACGTTGGCTAAAGAAGGAGGTAGCGAAACACGGCATAACACCCCAAAAACAATAACAAAAAAAAAAAAAAAAGTAGGTACCTACCTAACTGATATTTATTTCAAATATTTTTTGCTTTTTATATTGCTTTAAAATCTCCTGATATAAATATTAAATAAAATATAATATTAAATAAAATTCCACCCAGGCACTAAGCCCTCATATCCGTCAGCCTCCAATAACTGAACAGCTGCATAAATAATAGGACGGATATTTATTTTTTTACAGTAAATACCGCACAAAAGTCCCAACTGCTCCCTTCTGGAGCCAGTGAGATTATAGCATCCCTATCAATCGGGGTTAGTTGTGAGGCTGAAGGTAGTGGTTAGGGGAAGGAGGTGGGGAATAGGAAGGTCGGAAAGTACCTATCTATTCAGATCTGGTTACCAAACACGGCTAAAGCCATTTCAAGCAACTTTTCAATTCTGAATGATGGTCTTACACCAGGGCGATACTGATAGTATCTTCCACTCTGGAACGTGCCGCAAACATACTTATTATTATTATTTTTTAATTAATTAATAAGAAATAACACAAATTAATCAAATAAATTGATTTGCGCACGCCGGGGTCGAACCCGCGATCTCCGGATTGTGAGTCAAGAGTCTTAACCCTGGACTACGGATATGTCGAATAATCATTATTTGTTTCTGTTGTCATTAGTATGATTAGTTCTACCATATATTTTTATTTTATTTTTTTTATTTTACTCTTTTTTAAATTTGGTAGATAATATATTTTTTTTCAATGGTTAGCAATAAACAATAGGTTTCAAAATAATTTCTTAGATAACAGTGGTTTACCTTTATATAAATTTGAACAAAGTAAAATGATAATAATAAACAAAATTATCACAAATAATACCCAACATTAAAAAAAAAAATGTTTCAATCTGTTTTAAGCATTGAAGTTGTTATCATTTATATATTTGTATATCATTTGTATATTTGTTTGCTAAAAGCGAGTATTTGGCGAGATTTTCACATAATTTGCTTGTGAATGTTGACATTGGAATAGGTTCTTATTCCTATTAGTGAGTCAAGTTTTAAATTGGCTATACTCAAGATATTGCAACAGTCGAACTCCAATAATTGTCGAATTTAAAAAGAATCATAGGTGGCTTTTCCTTCGCCGATCCTCAAGTGTACCTATTTTAAGATATTCAATAAAAAATGTACTTTATTTGTTCTAAGCGAATATTTAACTAATAAATCCTAGAAAGTTTTGCGCGTTTTATGGTGTGGTGACCACATGACGGAAATATATTATAATTGGCTACAAACTAATGAGACAAATAAAATTTCCAAGACAGGAAGTGAATTATAGTTTTTTTTTCACATGTATTAAACACTTTGTTCGAATACATAATTATAATAAGCACAATGATTTTACTTTGTTTTAATTTCACTTTAATGTTTCCTTATCCAACCGGTTTCGGTGCGACCTGAACTTTCATCAGGGATGAATAAAAATATATTAAACATAATACAGATATTACATGGCATTTAAAAGACAATTAGAAGAGGGAGAAAGAACCTCAACTTTTAAAAATATTTCCACTACCCCCGCCCACCTTAACCCCTCCCTCGTAGCCACCTCCCCTCCTCGCCCCAACCTAAGTTGATGTTCTTTCTCCCTCAATTTAATTTATTTTTATTCATCCCTGATGAAGGTTCAGGTCGAACCGAAACCGGTTGGATAAGGAAATAATAAAGTGGAATTAACACAAAGTTATATCATTGTGTTTATTATAAAGTTATTATGTTTCTCAGTAAGAATCCTAATGATTTCATACTATTATGTGTAATGTGATTTAGGTGGTGAACAAATTCTAGTTTTTCGTCAAATATAACTCTACAATCTTTTATTTAAACTAATATCTTTAGTTGTACGTAGTGTATTGCATAATTATTATTATAATATTGTTCTTATTAATTTGTTTGTGTCATATTTTCCATGAAACAGTTACACACCAACCTATCAATTACAGAGAATATAAATTTAGAACACAAAAAGACATTTAGAACGACATGAGAAGAGACGGCCAGGAAAGTCACTCCTCTTCGACAGCTTCTATCCATCTTGCAGACGCGATTTGTATTATTGTTCTTTCGTCTAGTTGTATGCGTCCATTTTTTATTCAAATAATTTTTTTTTTACAAATAAACTCTGTTTAATAACTTCATGATTGGCAAACATTTTTTCTCAACGGAAAACTGAATAAGTTTTTAATTATTTCTTCAAAATTCGCAAATTCACTTTGTGGCATCATTATTTAATTTAATGAAAACATATAATTATTTTTTTTATTTTAACTTTTTATGAGTAAAACCTCAAACTGTAATATTTAATTAAATGAAGACATTATGAGCGAAACTCAATCGAAAATCTGGAAATAGAAAAATCAGAAAAAGATATTTACACCTCTGGGACTCAAACCCAGGACCTCCCTACTTACTTTCCGGGTTGGGGCTCTTATCCACTGAGCTAAGGTGTCGATATCCAATTCGGTCACTTTTAACTGTACCATACTTCGACTAAGAACCACCCATATTATCTTCATTTTTCTCAACGCATATTTTTATTGATGACGCAAATGTGAATGGTAGACGAAGTCGGGGACGCCCGAGGAAGACATGGCACGACCAAGTGAAACAGATACTCAAGTCGGGCGGTGTCAAGAGTCAGAATAATAGAAGAGCATGTATGAGACGATGTATGAATGCGAACGAAGCAAGGAGTGTGTGCCAAGATCGAGTTGTTTGGCGGTCTGTCCTCTCTGCCTACCCCTGCGGGGAAACGGCGTGATGGTTAGTTAGTTAGTTAGTTATATTTTTATTGGCTGCCATCTTTATGAATGATTGCAAGATTCAATTCGAACTAAATGAAATCTAGATGGTGTCTGGATAAATTATTATCCATTTTATTTAATGTGCTACATCTATTGACTCTGCAAGTCTAGGATGAATATTATTATTTTTTATTCAACCCGGAAAGTAGGGATGTCCTGGATTCGAGTCCCAGAGGTGTAAATATCTTTTTCTGATTTTTCTGTTTCCAGATTTTCGATTGAGTTTCGCTCATAATGTCTTCATTTAATTAAAGAAAACAAATAACTTTGTGTATACCACTATTTAAATAAATGAAGAAATAGTGGTGTACACAAAGTTATTTGTTTTCATTAATTTTTTTAAATATTTTCAGATCCACCATTTCCTCGGAGATGTCCTCATTTCGATTGTTCTCGCATACTTCATGGTTTTGGCTTTTGAGTCGCCAATTACAATTTTGGAAAAGATTATATTTAAAACAGGTAAGTTTTAAAGTCAAAAATACTGTTTCTTTCGATAAACAAAATCTTTCTTTACTTTAATATTGTTGTTAAATACATCTTTCTTTACTTTCAGATGAAAAGAAGTCCGTTCCTAAAGAAAATTTAGTTTTAGACCCACAACACGATAAAACGTCTTAAGGTGGCATAAGTTACCAACTAATACATCAAGGCATCAAGATGTAATAATAACACAGGCCAACAGTGAAAAAACTTTTTTGATAACTATTTTTACTAATTTCTGCGTAATTTGGTGTCTTGATTACGAAAAAAATTATAAAAAAGTCGTGTCACCCACCAATTTTTCACATTTCACTATTAAGTATGCCTGATGAGCCTTAAAGTCCACTTCTTGCACAGCCATCTTGACTTTTTTCCTGAAAATTTAGGTGATGTGAGTGAAGAGCAAGGGGAACCGTTTCATCAGGACCTAAAAGAGATGGAGAAACAATACCAGGGACGGTGGAATATCAAAATGATGGGTGATTACTGTTGGTCACTTCACAGAGAACAACAAAACGCAACACATCGGTGAAAAAGCTACGAAAGAAAGAAAATAAAATAAGCATCTAATATTCACATTTATAAAATTAAAAATGATTGTAGGCAAAATATAACCAATTTTAAAAACTATGAGTTTTTTAATTTTTATAGATCAAATTTTCCCTATTTTTTTAAATATTAAATCGATATTGTGAAAGAATATTGAAATATTAAATCGATATTGTAAAAGAATGGTGGGTGATAAAAAAAAAACTGCTATGAAACACGGTTTCAGCATTCAAAATTACATAAGATTTTGGTAAATTTGTTTAAAAAGTTTTCATAAACATTTTTTTGTTGACCTGTGTCAATCAAAAAAAATAAATTCTTAAATTTAACTCACGGTCAAGGATCGGTTAGATTATTTTTTAGAATCTTGTCAGTATGTATATATTATGTATAAATAAATCTTGTAGTAAAATAAACCACGAAAATAAATAAGAAAAATTACATCTTCAGGATCATCTTTTTCCAAAATGTTTGGGTCCCGATGAGTCCCAATTAAGGTAAGTGACTACAGATTCATTCATCATACACATCGGACAGATGGCATCAAACGGATTTATTTAGTAGTGCGTGGCAGTGAGTCCTCTGTACTCGGAATGCCGACGAGACGGCCATTTGAAATCGAATTTTCAACATTAGCATTCGGAGTTTCTAGCGAACGAATGACGTCGTAGGCGCATAGTTGCCCTTACAAGAATTTACGCCGGCATTGCCCGTGCGGTCCGTTCGGTGTGGATCAGTGGATGCATTTGTACGTTTTATATAAAGAATTCTAAAATCGTCCGATACGTAGATATGAATCTGTGGGAGGAATTGACTTAAATAACCAAAGACGCTAACAAATGATTGAACGCACGTTAAAAAGAAAAGGTAAGCATTACAACTGAGATTTTACAGGAAATCATTTTTTTACAAAGTTCCCAAATTGACCAAAAAGGGATGCATAACTCGGACAGCGTAAATTTTGTGGGTATCTTGTTCTGAAAGGTTTGGGTAAGGCTTATTATTTATGGAAAATGAATAGCACAAGAAGAAAGATAATATTTAAAATAAAAATAAAAAAAAACTAAACGCTTCAATAACTTTGTCATTCCCGGACGAGCTTATTCTAAAGCTTTGGGAAAAAATAAATGTAATAAATTAGCAAAATATTTGTGAAGCATAAAACACAAGTACAAGTTGCTATATATTTAGTAAAAATAAAAATAAATTCTGCTTATACAGGCACAAAACATTCGTTCTAACTTCATTCAAGTCGGCGTTAATAAAAAACTTAATCAATAAAAAACCAAGTTTTTTTACAAAAATACATCGATTTTAAAATGTATTTTATAATTAAAAAAAGTTTTTTTTTTACTGAGGCTTAAACCTCCTTCAGGTGATCAGAATCAACCGCTCTACAAACCTTACCGATTCTACAAAATTCTGATTTTTAAAACGTGTGCTTTATTTTTTTTAATTTATGAAAATGCATGTATGCGCTTATAAAATTTAGCTCCCTCCATCCCTCCTCTCCTCCACTCCTACCCTGCGTGTCCTTTCCCATGTCCCCATTCCTACCCCCTTCTCATCCGGTGGCCCCTTCCCCTCTCACTTTCCCCTTCCACCTTCCTCCCCTTCCGCGTCTCCCGTCCCGTAAATCTCTCCCCACGCCGCGTTCCCCTTCCACCTTCCCGTTACCCCCTCCCTCAACCCCCTTCCCCCGAAATTCCCCCCCCCACTCTCTCATTCTTCCCCCCTCCCGGATTCCGCTACCCTCCCTCTTTTCCACCCTACCGCTAAACTATATAATAATAATAATAATAATAGTTTATTCCAGAATGTATGCAGGGGTAGTGCGATGTAATACATTCCATATTTTGAAATAACAGAAGCAATTAGACAAATAATAGGTTAAGGCACATAGATAAAATAAATAAAAAAAACGAATAAGCATGAAAAACATGAGAAATGAAATTGAAAAAATAGTAAACACTAAAATGAATTCATGCATCTGTTTACGGAGGACATTTCATCATCTCCCGCCTCGTAAATATAAATATAAATATATATATAAAATACACACATTTATCAAACAATTCGCACGCCGACTTGGGAAAATAAATTTTATAAGCCAATTTAAATTAAGTGAATTTGCCACCAAGATCAACATAGAATGCATTGTTTATCCGCCGAGTTTCAGCGTGATCCGATGTCGGGAAGTGGGTTAATTTCTACTTCCAAGATTCCGCATCATTCAAAGAGATGTATTTTAAAAGTATTGAATTTTAGTGATCGTTTCAAGTAGATACGAGAATGTTGCAAATGTTCCGGGGATTTTATATTACGGGCTTTCCGTTCTCTATAACTGAATGCTTTGAATGAATGCCAGTCGGATTTGACTTACGATATGTGATTTTTCATTGTACTTTCGTTTGTTGGAAACATTTGAATCTTTTGTTTGGTGCAATGTGCACTCTCTTTTCCATTTAGGGATTATGAGAGTTTTCTGTACCTGAATGTTTCAAATGAAATGAAAATCAATTACTTATACACTGAACAGAATTCATAATCTCTGGAAGTTTGATTCTTATCGATTGTGAAAAAAGTTGGTGTCGCTAAACGATAAATAAAAATTTGACGCTTCACTTTGAAAACGTTAACTAAGAAAATTACTGAAAAAGTTGTTTTGTTCCAAAGGTTCAGAAATAATTTAGATCTCAAGATAAGGCGCCTTGTGTACAATTTTCGTAACTTTGAATTTAAATAAAATTGTTCTTAGGCTAGGTTTACACTCGTAAGTTTTTTCCCGTAATTCGCTCGTGTAAGCGATTTTTTCCACATTATCAATGTAAACGACACCAAAAGTCACTTAACGTCATTTATAGCAAGTTACAGAACATCTTCTTTCGGAAGTTAAGTTAGTTAGTTGACAGGTCTAATCGCGTCCGCGCCAAATTCCAGCCTTCTTACCGCTTATAAAATCAGTTTGATAAGCTGGGAGACTTCCCGCAAGAAATGGTACCAAAATGCGACGTTTGCTAGATGTCAAAGATTAAGACAGTTGTTTTTGAAGGATTTTTTTCGTAAAAAAACTAGTATTTATTTACAATTATTTAAGTTTCTAAACATGAGCATCCTTCTATTCAATTATCGGTCCAATCCTATCTATTCTCGACGTTTCTGTTAATAACATTACGTGTTTGAATTCGAATTAGGTTGTTGTCGGGTAGCTGTCATTCGGATAAAATGAATGAACTCCATTTATTTCAGCCTTTGACAAAAGCACGTGGATAATTGTTTAATCAAAGTCAAATTCCATTTCAACACTTTATTTGGGCCTTTTCGTCTTTATTGAAAAAATTGAGTAAATTTGACAGTAGCAGATCGTTGTTGATAGTAATCCATCTTACTGCAAATAAATTTACAGATGTAAATGATCGCGTGAGTATTTAAACGGGTCGAACTTCCGAACAACTTCCGTGAGCATTAATTACCACAAGTTGGTTGCATATGTAAGCGCTCCAGTGAGTAACTTGTCAAAAACTTTCGTTTGTCGTAAATTTTACTTACGAGTGTAAACCTAGCCTTACATTTTATTCTTACAGTAACGCAGCTCAAAAAGATAAATTATAGGTTATACAAAATAGGGAAAGAGGATGATATTGAAATGCAATATTTTTACTAAAGTCAAAATTTTATTACATCATTTATATTTGTTGACAAATATGCAACGTATAATATGTTTAATAATGATAGGCAAGCACCTTAAATGTCTACTAATTATATGTACTATTTATCAAATATGTTTATCACATTTATCTTACGAGAAGTTTTCGAAATTTTAGTCTTCCCAGAATTAAGCTTAAGTGAACATACAACAGCGTGTTTCGTGAAGGAAAAAAAAATATAATAACTTACCTAAAGCCTTAAAAGATGCCACGAGTCTTGGCGCTTTTCGTAGGATATGTGCCATACATGCGAAAAAAATTAAGTTATCAAAATTATTTTAGTTACTCTATTTACCATAGTAACTGTACTTTTAATTTTTCAATGCTTCAGTCCTTAGTTAATGCTTCAGTCCTTAGGGTCTTTGGGCATTTTGCCCCTTTTCCCAGTTACTTTCTTCAAGGCACGGCCGAGGAACTGGATAAGGGGCGCGGCAGCCCTGTCTTGTTAAGGTTTGACCGACCGCCACAAAAATTTTTGCTGGTACAGCCAGACGAGGAGAGAGGGAAACCTTTCAGACTGCAGAGCTATTTATTTGTATCTAAACATGTTTGTGTCTTCCCTTTCTTGCAGGTGCTTGCAGCGTACGCAAAATACAATCCCCCGCGAGCGTCCTTCATCTTGTTTTTTATCATCTTTCCATGCCCTTATATATGGTTTACTAATACCATTGTATTAAGTTTATTATGTAAGCACTTGCATACTGCTTACTAACACTGTATGCAGGGACATTGGAGGTCTAGATTCGTTGAAAACTAAATGTAGCTTCATTCTTTCGAAAAAAATTAGAGTCCTTGCGAGAGCCTTGAAATGAGTAACTATCAATTACTTATACCAAGGCGGGTAAGTGGTGGATAACCTCCAATGTACTTTTAATTTTACATACTTAATTTATATTTTTCCTACAAGATAAAAGACGTACGAAAAAATCTGTTTTTCATCTATATAAAGAATCAAAAACGCATACATGCCAATAAACAATATTATACGTTCAATAAATAATTCCGAAATTGGAATATTTATCTTACTCCAATCACACCAATAAGTATTTCTTGATAAAAAAAACTATTTTCGGATAAACAAAAAAAGTAGGCAATAATACTTTTTTAAAGTTGGATGAGTTGGTAAAATTTTGCAAAAAAAATTCTGTTTTATTTTATTATTAGAAAATTTTGCATTTCCATATGGATACCTGACAAATTAAATTCTTTGTATTAATGAAATTTGGTAAAATATGACATATTTCACAAACAAAACCTGAGTTCAAGTAAGGGGGCGTTGGTTTCCGAAATTTGTTTTATTACGTTGTCTAATTACGTCGAGCATTCTCGGTATTCTCGGCGCCCGGCCCTTGTACCTACGTACGCACGTCACATAACACACAACAAACAACACATTATCATGACAAACATGACTTGTCTCATTATTTGACATTTCTCAAGTGAGACCCACCATTTAGCTGCCGCCACATAACTAATTACCCATATTTTACACGAGAGAGCCTCTGCTCTCGACGTTTATGGCGGCATGTTGCGCAACTAAGGGAAATCAATTATAGGTAATTAGGCTTCTTTGCCGAATAATGTCGTTAACAGAGTTACACATATGTAAAAATTCTTAGCTACACTTTACCATTTACAAGTTAGAAAAAAATATCTCATGGGAGATCGCATTGGAAGATTCTGTAAGCTGCCTTGGTGAGTGACAATCATTCAGAATCGAGATATTGGCAGGAGTTTTTTTACACATTATTACTAATTTTGAAGTGATTTTTTTCCATACAGTGTTTTTTTGTACCTAAAATAGGTGTGGGATGGATGAAATTTAGATCCGTAACAGGAATCTTGTGTGACCCAAAAATGCCTACAAAACTAAAGGATATATATATTATATACCAGACTCTTGTTATACCCGCGATAATGAACCGGTACCGGTCCGTGAATCAAATGGTACCGGGCCCCCAAAGGCCTTGCTTCAAAATCAAAATTAAGTACAAAAATTGAACAAAACCAATAAAAAATTAAATAATTATCGACAAAAAAATATTAGTCAGTTCGGAATCCTTCCAGTTCAATTCAATTCATTTTTATTCTTTTAAAAACATTACAAAATTTTACAATTTAATTCATTTTTAAAATACATTTGTAATAGTGGTAGATACAACTTATACAAGCATTAATAGAGCTTGCCTTTTAAAGGCAGCTTCACTAACGCTAAATATGTCGATATCCGAATTAATTCTGTTTAACAGCAAAATTGCTCTCCCGACCGGCATGACCATTGGCAAGTTCGTCCTGCAAGCCGGAAGATAGAACAGTCTATGCTGTCGGTGGCAAAGATACCCATCGGGAACAGAAATGAATGCTCTCTGTGATAGCTGAGTTTTCAAACCATCCGTGGATCAATCTGAAGAAATGAGCCCCAATGTGTACATCCCTTCTGACCCGTAGATGGTTCATTCCGAGCATACCCAAAAGAAAGGGTAGATCCACTAGATAGAGGTAGGATAGATCCACGGATAATAGCCATACTTCCTCATGTATAGTTGAGACACAATACTTTCGAAATAAAAAAACATGACTGGGCTTCCATCTTGCGCACTTGCATATATAACATAAAGAGCTCGAGTGATGTGCAGGCGGAATCGTTGTATTGAGAATACATGACATAGATGGTAACGCGTGTTTGATTGTCTTGGTTAATTTATTCCCGTTTTTAACAAAATACTTCTATTGCGACCAACGAGAGCTAATTGTCATGTTTATTTTGAGGCGATGTGTTCTAGTTACGCATTTTAGGTGACATAATAACATGTGATGTAATAAGTTAAGTGTGACGCCCCCCCCATACCCCCCCTCCCACCCCTCGGCGTGCCATGGTCAAATTATCAAACTTTGATGGTCGGCAGGAGTATCTCTTAAAGATAAAATTAAAAGTTTACGCATTCGTGGTAGTCACGGACATAAATAGTAAGCTGGAGGAACGACAGTCGAGATGGTTTGGACACATAAGACGGAGATCACCAGACCACACAGTGAAGCAGGCAATGTCTATGGAGCTATGGAATGTCGACAGTCATCCAGAGGAAGACCAAATAACTCCCAGATGACTCAATGCTCCAAAATATTGCAGAGGAACGTCCTGGAATAAAGCGATACCCAGAACCGAAGACGATACAGCCTGAGAACGAAAAGAGCCGACCCCAAAAGCCCACTTAAGCAACGAGTTGAAACAGTGCAAAGAAGAAGAAGAAGAGTGGTATTTTGTACCCATTTAACTAATGCAAGTAGCTTGCCATTATCTAGAAATAGCTTAAGCATTGTTTAATGACAAGATCTCATAACCAGGTACTTTCAGACCTTCTATTTTCCCTACTTCCTCTCCTTTGGCCGTTTAATGCTCTGCTTAGTGTCACTGGCTTCTTGCAGTTATATCACTTGGCGGTAGCAAAAAAAAATTCAGTCGGATCGCAATCATCTTATTACATGTAGGTAATAATATTATTCAAATAATGTGGTAAAGATCCGGGCAACAGCAAAAGACATTTCTGTGCAAGCGAGAGATAAATAGTTCAAGATCCAAAAACAGTGTATAAAGGTTATGGTTGTACTTTTGTACTGATTTAAGCGACATGGAAACGTTTTCAAGTACTCGAAACGCGAAATAACAAAATGACGCAGATTCTATTTGTATGTGTGTATCAGATTTGTAACCACTGTGTTAATTATTTACACAAGCAAGATCACTTTAAAGCCAAGGACAAATATCACATTCCAGTAACGTTTGCTAATAAAACAGTTTCACAGAAGTGATTAGCAGAGGCTCTGAAGTTTAGTGATTTTCATTGAAGATTGTATTATCACAAGGGATGAGATTATATTACCATTGTTAGGTTGAAAATGATATTGTTGGAACTTCTATTCGATAACTCCAGTTGTAATAATGTATGTATGAAAGGGGACGTGAGACAGAATGCTTGCAGTGCTTATGTAAAGGATTCTTCCTTTCTGGCTAATTAGCAGCTCTCAAGTAAATATCTGAATCAAGACACTTACGCGCTTCATTTCAAACACTACAGTTATCAATGCAAATCATGGTTTCGTGACATCTCAACAGTGGCATTAAAAACCTCTTTGAAAAGTGCTTTAAAGTGATGATTTTTTTTTATAGACCGTTCCATAACCTTAAAGTAAAGCATTTTTTTTTTTTTTTTTTTTTTTTTTTTTTTTTTTTTTTTTTAATTTTATGAAAAACAAAAACCTTTGTATAACACCATTATTATTGACTTATTATCCTGACGAAGAAAACATAGTTTTCGAAACATGTTGATATTGTTAATAAAAAAAGTGGTGTTATACAAAGGTATTTGTTTTTCATAAAATTAATGATGACACCCCAAAGTAAATATGCCTATTTTGAAGAAACATTATTTTTTTATTTAACTTTTATGAGTAAAAACGTCGAATTGTATTATTTAATTAAATGAGACACTATGAGCGAAACTCAATCAAAAATCTGGAAATCAGAAAAAAATATTGGCACCTCTGGGACTCAAACCCTGTTTTTTCTGTTTCCATATTTTCGATTGAGTTTCGCTTATAGTGTCTCATTTAATTAAATATTACAATTTGAGATTTTTACTCAAAAAAGTTAAATAAAGAAGTAATAATATTCATCCTAGACTTGCAGAAAAGTCAATAGATGTCGCATATTAAATAAAATGGATAAAATTTATCCAGACACCATCTAGATTGCATTAAGTTCGGGTTTGAATCTTGCAACCATACATAAAGATGGCAGCCAATAAAAAAAAACGTTAAGAAAATGAAGATAATATGGGTGGTTCTTAGTCAAAGTATGGTACAGTCAAAAGGGACCGAATTGGATATCGACAGCTTAGCTCAGTGGTCAGAGTATTCGCCCGGAAAGAGAGAGATCCTGGGTTCGAGTCCCAGAAGTGCCAATATCTTTTTCTGATTTTTCTGTTTCCAGATTTTCGATTGAGTTTCGCTCATAGTGTCTCATTTAACTAAAGAATCATTTCATAGTAATTTGTAAGTTCATAAATATCTGCTACTTCTGCATATTATTTACCAAAGCAGTGTATGCGTGCTACAAGAAAGTTCATAAATGAATGGGTATTTTACATTATTATTGCAGTGAAATATATTTTTAGTTTGTCTTATTCAATTAGGAACATGTCACGAAATCAATTGCAATAATGCAGGGCTGTCAAAAATTGAATTAATGATTTTAAAAAGAAAAATTCCATCAGATAAAATATTCTGTCGGATATCTTTATGTAGTATATGTAATTATCCATGTATGGGATCGTTCGGAAACGTTCGGGTTCCGACGAAGTTTGTCGAGCGGCCGCGGTGCGCTCTGGGCCGAGGCAGCCGTTGGCGCGGGCAGAACCATTTTAGTAGCCTTAGTAATCACTCGCTACGTTATAGACAATAAAACAGTACTATCGAATCCATTGTACATTGCAATAAAACAAGAAAGAACTTACATGTACATTTTATTATTTGTGGGCTAGTAAGGCCACAATAAAAGAACATTTTACTTTAATAATGATCTGAATAGCCAGGTACTTCCCCACCTTCCTCTTCCCTATCTCCTTCTCCTCCCTACTACCTCCAGCCACACAACATTCCCCAATTGGGGATGCCATAGTCTCACTGGCTCCAGAGGGGAGCAGTTGGGACTCTTGTGCGGTATTTCATATAAAAAAAATATATAAAAAAAAATAAATAAACAGTACGCGAAACTGTATGAGTTCAACGCTCCAGGTGATAAAAACCTGTGACGAGCATATTTTTCCGCACAGAGTTTGCGCTGTCATATTAATAATACGTGTCACACGTTACCAACTGGTTCTTCAATACTGACGTGTATTGTTATTCTCAGTACGTTGCGGTTTTGACAAGTACATACAGATAAATAGTTCAAGAGACAACATAAGGTATTCTCTGACAGCGTGAATGACATACAATAATATCTTCCCGTGATTTTTATAATAAATTGCTTTCTATTGCAAATGTGGCAGGAAGATAAATTGCTCTTAGAAAATTCGTGGATCATTTTCCTGATGTTAAAATATATTCTGTAATCTTGCTCTAACTGTGCTAAGTATGTAGTATGTAGTATTAATATCATGTAGGCGATAAATTGTACCAAAATGTTAAAATGAAGTCAGAGGCAAAAACAAGCAAAATTCAATTCGCGTGGACCGCATGGTACCGAGCACATTGCGCATGGACCTCTCCTAATCTAAAATTACACAACAAAAGAGCGTTTGTGGGGAAAAAAAATTGAAACAAAAAGTCAGTTTGAGTAAGGTTAGGTTAATATGAACTATGTAAAATGCAATCTGGGGTCGATTCAACCGCGCGAAAACTTGCAGTTTAATTTTCGATTACCGATTACCGGTTACCGATTTCGATTACCGGTTACCTATTTACTGGTTAGTAATGTACGAAAAAATTATTTTAGCGACCGTAGCAACCAACTTAGCCTTTATTCAGCGAAAAGCACGTTATATTATGTGACGTATAATAGAATCATAATATATATCGTACAGTCAACCACAAACTTAAATGTTTGCACTATTTACTTCTGGTGAAATTGATTTGACATTTTTTAACCCTAGGTCACAAACATTCGTCGAATCGAAGACGCTTAAAAAACCGTGATAACTTTTGCGCGCGCGACCGTAATTCTTTCATACTTTTGTCGGTAGTGCGGACGGTGTGGGGAGCCCACGAGCACCAATTCAGCAACCATGGCTCGTCGCATCGACGAAGGTAAGTGACAACGTGACTTTTTATTTTTGGAAGATTTTGCTGGATTTTCATCAAATTTTTTATTTTAATATTTAATTCAAGTCTTTGTTTTTCATATGTATTTTTTTTTTCAAAATTTAATTTTAACTAATTCAAATACTAACGCTGTTGATTTATAAATTTGATATTTTTGTTTATCTAAATATAAGAAATAATATTAATAAACACTATTCATTAATAATTAAAAAAAATATGTACGTTTTAATAAAACCCTTAAGCCCCCTTTTTGTAAGTACCTTAGTCGAAACGACGAAGGTTTGTGATAAGCGTTGAAAAATAAGGATTGTGATCGAGGATTAATACCGCTATTCCTTATTTTGTTTTAAACATACCCCACAAGAGTCCTAACTTTTGACGTGATAACGTCTTATACATCGATGAACGCCGACTGCACTCACGAAAAAGCATTACTCATTGTCACGTCCCGCCTAAGCCGAGCGTGCAAGCGAGAGCGCGAAACAAGCTTTCGGCCTCAGCGTTCGGCTTGTGACGCATCTATCTCTTTTGCACTCCATCGTTATTATAAATAACATAAATCAATCATATAAAATTTATTTGCACACGCCGGGATTCGATCCCGCGACCTTCATATTGCGAGTCAAGAGACTTACCCCTCGATCACGGAGGCCGTCAAACTGCTTCCTACTGTCCGCAGACAGACAAACTATGACATATCCAGTCGGGGTTAGTACAGCGGCTAGATGGGGGAGAGGAAAGTTGAGATGCACTTTGCTATTTAATGTTCCCCAAACACTGTCAGATTTTCAAACAACGCAACTTTTCAAACTGAATGGTGGTATTTTACCAGGGCGATATTTATAAGTTATTCAATTTACTTGACCTCTAAGGGGCCTAGGAGTCAAAGAATCTGTTATAATTTGCGACATCAGTTTTCTTCAATTGGGTGTAGATCGCCGTCCTAGAGAAGATGTATTCAGTGATTTCATGAAATACCATCCAGCGGAAAAGCAGTTTTTTTTTCTTCAGTCAACTACCCGACATTCCCGGTTATTCTTTTAAAGCATCCTCTGAAGTCCAGTTCAGTTACTTCTTTTCCAACTACCTGCAATTTTCTGGGAAATAAGAGAATTATTATTTTACCTCCGCCGAGTAAAAACTGCTTCGCTGGATGTTTTGACTAAAATTTTAATTAAAATTCGCTCGCTCTCATATTTAAAACTTTCCTACAAACTTTGCCCATCACAAGCGACAATTTTCAAAAGAGATTTGAAAACAGTCGTTTTAAAATTGAAATATTAAAAAATATGCATTTCACGTGGTTTTACTCATACGTTTTCCTAATGTTTTAAAATGATTTTATTCTGGCAATATTGAAACTGGATCGTAAACTATCGCACTCCTCTTACATACTTACTTTTACCGCTAGGACTCTGACGGTCACGGGTTCAAACCCGGCGTGCGCAAATAAATTTTATTTGATTATTTGTGTTATTTCACAATTAATTAATTAAAAATAATATTCAGTGTATTTGCGGCACATTCCAGAATGGAAGATACTCTCAGTTTTGCCCTGGTGTAAGACCACCATTCAGAATTCAAACATTGCTTGAAATAACTTTAACTGTTTTTGGTAACCAGATCTGAATAGCCAGGCTCCAAAGGAGACCAGTTGGAAGTTTTGTGCGGAATTCACAAAAAAAACTCCATTAGAATCTTTGATCCTTGTTTTATCATATTATAATATAGCATTTATCATTTGAGTAAGTAACTTGATCGCGTCAAGATGGAAAATAATCATAAAAAAATAATTACTTAACACGTTTTCTGTTTACCCAATTTTTTCTCTGTAAAACCACCTATTTTGAACGGAAATGTGAACGATAATATTGTGTTATGCATTTTTTACGACAGTAAAACCCAATGTAGTTAAAAAAGTAACCGTATTTGGTCCCCACGCGGTGGCGGATCGCATGGGAAACAAAGTACATATAAATACTTAGTAACGATTTGTCGTGACATGCAGAAATAAAATAATAACTGTACATCAGGTTACAATTATAAGCAAACTGTCATTGTTAGTGCAGCGTTACGGAAATGTTCAGAGCACTTCTCCGCTACCGCATAGAAAGCCTACGTCCAGACTATGCTAATCGAATAGATGTCTCCCTTGATGGCTCTCTGGAGCCGGGAGACGGTCGAATATCCTCCATAAACGACTGCTTGCACATATTTTTTACTATTTTTCTGCATTATTTTAATTTTATTTATTTATATTTAAGTTTTTATTCCAGGACGACTGGGAGGGTAGTGCAATCCCAGTCTGCCATATTACATAAACAACTATAAACTATAATTTTTTCTCTTCTCTTTTTGTTTTATGTATTGTAAATTGTATGTTTTGTTGAATATATGCATTGTTACTTTCTGTAATTCAGTTTTTGTTATTTTAAAATATGGAATGCATTTCCTTGCACAACCTCTGCAAACCTTTTGGAATAAACTATTATTATTAATCAATCTTTAATTTAAAAAAAAAACATCCTGTGAAAATAATTATTTGAAAAAAGTGTTTTCTACGTACTGATATGGTAGAAATGAGATGTACGAAGAATTTGTGGAAGATACTCTCAGTATGGCCCCGACAAAAGATCACCATACTTTTTTTACATTAGCTCCACACAGGAAGCCCTGAGGAAAATAATTTCTCTCAGGGCCTATGTCATCTTTGGGGATGCTGTGTGGAGGTTCTTTTTACGAACAGAAGGAAAGGGAGAGGTAATATTTGGGATGGGTAGGAATCTGGGGGTCAGTGTGTCCAGGTTTCATTCAGAATCGAAAAGCTGTTTTTTTTTATTAGCTTACTCTACAGGCGGCCCCGAGGAAAATAGTTACTTTCGGGGCCTATGTCATCCTTTAAAATGCTGTGTAGAGGATTTTTTTAAATAAAGGAAGGAGATGAACTTAAGGAAATAAAAGGGCCTATGTCATCCTGGGGAATGCTGAGAGGGTTTTTTAAATAAAGGAAGGAAATGAAGTAAAGATAATAAAAGGTATGTAAGGTGGGTAGAAATCTTGGGGTCAGTGTGTCAGAAGCGAATCTATCCCGCGTCGAACAAAGATATGGGCGATTGGTAGGGAAAATCCGCCTGTAGAGGTCAAATGGTCTCCCTTAACAGCCCCTGCTGTGGGCCACCACCAGAAAGACTGGACAGGCTGAACAGTATGAACACCCCTTCTTAAGCTTTACTAAAAAAGAGACGCACCCAAATATGGACCGCTTCGTACATTGGTTCAGTGGGAACTAACCTGAGAAAATCTCGGATGATGGAATGGTAGGAAATTTGGCGTTAGCACAGCAGCTTCGAAAAACCTTAGCGGTTTTTCAGACTGATACACGGTAGTCCCTTTAGAGGAAACCAGCTAGACAAAAAGATTTCAACAATGTTTTTATTTATTTACAAAATTATATTCACCACATTGAAAACAGTTCATAGTATGTTCTCATCGATAAAAAAAATAAAACAATGCTCGAGATACGTGGCAACGTTTTAAGCACGACACTTTGGATGTGCCAGTCGTTCGCCTTGCGGTCAGATTTTTTCGGGTGTGTACACTGTACACTGTTAGGGCCTTAGTGGTGTTATTTAAAATTGGAGAGAAATTGTTTGATGATAAAAATTGAAGTGTATGGTATGTTCTTTCAAATTAATTAAAGTTTTCAATAATTTGCCCAATCAACTTCACTTTTAACATTAATTAAAAAAATCGTGAAACCATTATCAATATTTACAATTATTTTACCAAGTTTAATTAAAATTTCAAATTTGTGTAACGAATTGCACCCCTAAACTAAACAATTTTCATGTAAAACCATTCTTTTTTCATATCTTCTTATGGAATTTGTTTGCTCTTACGTACTTTTTTGTCATTTTATCAACGATCGATGTTAGAAGATAAACGCACGTCAAAGTTGAATTATGCTACACGGCAGTGGCAAAAAAATTTCAAAGTTTCGAGAAAAATTTATTCAAAAAAATCCTTTCATTTCCATTAAATAATATTTTATAGAAAATGGATTAAAATCGGAAAAAGTTCTGTACAATTCAAGCAAACTATGGTTTAAAATAGTTTCTGTTCTTCCTGAAGTGACGTGTGATGAGGAGCTATATGGTAGGCAAGAAACAAAAAATTAACAAGAAAAATTAAATGTTTTCTTAATTCTCGAAGTGCACAAGAACTTTCTCATGATGCTAAAGTCAGCTTAAGGTCACATGGAAAGCGGGATGCTATAATATCCGGAATAACCACATCATCAAGAAAACATCCCGATGTTTTACCTAGTGATGTCTAATGAAAATTCGATTCCAGACGTGCCAGAAACTGCAAAAGTTTGTTGACAGTGTCGCTACAGGAACATTATAATTTAACAATTATAGTAAGTAGAGGCTCGGCCAGTAGTTCATAAACAAATATCCCCCGATTTTATTCTTATATTATGTTATAAAAAATATTTTAAATAATTATTTAAAATAATCAATTTTTTTGAAGCTTATTTATTTGAACTATTACGCGTTTTATTAGTATTTTATTTTTCTTTGAAAATTCTGTAACAGTGGTTTAAATCTGTAAACATTTAAAAAAAAATCAAAATATGCTTGTTTGAGGGTATGAGTTAAGAATTTTCTATTTTTTTATATTAAGCATAATAAATACTTAAAACTTTCAAAATATCTCGCGTCCTCGCGAAGATTCCTGGTTTATTACTATCACATGACAATACACCTGAAAAGTTTTTTAAATCATTACAAACTTCGATTTTTGAATCAAATTCAATTTAAGAATCTTTTTAATTTAATCAATTTATTTAAAGTACCCACCTATAGTACTGACCGAAATCGAATAAAAAATATATTTATTTTAAATAAATATATTTTTGCAACTCAAGAAGAAGAAGGATACATTTAAATTTGAACAATGGGATTCACAAAACGACAAAACTTACAGTTCGAATCCTGAAACTACATAAAAAAAATTGAAATATTCACTGCGCTGGTGAATGAATGGGGATGAAATCGATTTGTCGCCACGTCAACGGTCCCGAAGTACTTTTTCTACATTTTCTCTACTTAAGAGGCATCGTGCGTCTTATTTGGGGATGATGTGTGTGGGTTTTTTCGGGGGAGAAAGGAGTGAACATGGGTTTTGAAGAAACCAGGGAACTCAGAGGCTGGCAAATCAATCAACAGAAGAGAACTCACAAACAAATCGTAAATGCGGCAAATATCAACCCTGTACAAATGTTGAGCGCACGTTTTGCGTTTTTCTCCACTATGCACCGATACCGACGGAATCAATGAAGTAGCATAAAACTGAAATTATCTTAAATCTTCAATCATTTGTTCATTTTATTACCACTGTATGCAATAAAACAACCTGGATATTTCTTTGTAAACATGAATTTTGATAGTTCAAGTTCGATTTCACGATATCAGGCCACATTATGGCTTATTTTTTGTAATCATAAACATAATTCTTCTTCAATAAATCTCGGTATGATATTGATTGATAAAGCGTCGATTACACAGAGTTGGTATATTTTTATTTGCATTTTTTTAACATTCTTTGAAAGTAAATAATGCACGCATAGCATAAAACGAACGCGAAATGATATTTGATTTGTTGTCATTTATGGAACTCAATTTTTCATTTTTTTTCTTTTGCAAATTCAACAATATTATTCAATTTAAAAAAAAATTATTTTTAAACAAGTTCTACCGTGTAACTATTATTACGCATGAGAGCCGTCCAGACAAATTGAATAATAGGGTTTGACGACAGATATTACCTAAACTAATAATTACTGCTAGTACATAACTGCTTACCCTGTACAAATCGCAAGTCTGCCCACTGTTTAATTTGGCTGCCACCTCTGTTCTAGATCCTCAAAATACCTGAAAAACCCTTGACTCTGTGCAGAAACGGGAGGTCTGTTTGATGGGTTCCTATCTTAATAAGCGGTTTGCAATCACTGGGTCACTTCTATGATTCGTTCTTGGGTTCAACAACTCGTCTGTGGAATGATTTGGGGGCCTCTGTGTTTCCTAGCTCTACAACACGGGTCTTTTCAAGATCATCTTCTAAGATGATATAGACTGAGAGAAATTATTTTCCTTAGTGTCTCGTTCCTGTGTTGGAGATTAAATATTAAAAAAAACACACAATTCTCGCAAACGATGAGCCATAAATAAGACCGCCCATTTTTGGAAAGAAAAATATTAAAAATTAATTCGAACGAATTCAATAAAAATTTAAATAAATTGATAGGATTTTTAATATCCAATCTGCGTGTAAAATTGAAATCACTCAAACGGAGTTTCTCAATTGAGTTACGAGTTTAAATAAGCATTATACTTTTTTAATACATTACACCACTTGAACCACTACTCTCTCTCGTTCACATGTTTCAAGTCATACCTGTAAAATGTTGTTAAAATAATATTATGTTTTATTTTTTCATTCATTTAACGCCCAGAGGGCTTTTGCACGTAGGTAGTACAATTTTAACATGATATTACGGTAAATAAGGAACATACCAAAATAAAATCCTTTACAGAGGAGTAACACAACAAAGTGAAGTTAAAATACCGAGTAATAAAAAGTAAATTATTCAGATTAGTACCTACTCATGTATCACATGATTAAATACATGTTCCTAAAATTTAAATATATAATTATAGAAATAGATAATAAATACTAAATGAAACATGAAACTAACTGCGACTCGAACCCAAAATCTCTTGACTTACTTTAACAAACTCGGCCGTCGGGACCAGTCATTTCTGTCGATCTCATATTTCGAATTTTTTCTCAATTTGTGAATGATTACAAAATTTATTTGGGATTTATTTAAGAATTATTTCATCATGTTTCGTTTAGATTTATTAGAATTATCTTCTGCTTATGTGCTATACATTATAATTATGGGAATAACCCTAAAAAAATATTTAAAAGATATTTCAATAAATGTTTAGTAATTATTTATTTTGGACATTATTAATTAAATCATAGTTAAAATGAACATGTACACCATGTGATATTGTCTGTGTACATGAATATATAATAATAATAATAATAAACCTTTTTATTCTGAACTTCTGTTGTGTATGAATTTTGGCATGTTCTATTTTTTATAATATATCCCGAAGCTCAGTTTGCCTCTTGGCATAGGCCTCCTCTAACATTTTCCACTGGGACCTGTCACGCGCTACTCTTCTCGAATGATGTCCAGCCGTGAGTTTTAGGTCGTCTTCCCATCTTATTTGTTGTTGTGCATGAATAAACTTTGTTTAAATTAATATTATTGTATGTTTCGAGTGCAAGGCAATTATTGCAACACGTGTGTGGCTCCCAACGCATCGTTGCTTTTTGATTCTGCATCTCGTATCATACAGTTGATCATCTTGGATCTCTGTTTGCCTCAATGGATCAAGTTAATAATTAACAATCCTGATCGATGCGGTTAGTCGGAATGTCAAGAGTTCAGTTCTATAATAATTAATCCAGTGAAGAGAGAATTCGCGGTTGGATAGATTTTCATGAATGAGAAATTATCTTGCTATATCATTCAGGTACGATAGCGTATTGCAACGAGCAATTAAATATTTTTGTTAAATTACCATAACAATACAAAATATTATTGTTAACATTAATTTGATCAATTTTGGACATGAGTCCTATAATTTATCCAATTTATTGCCATATTGAAAAAGTTAGTTTTAAAACCCGCTATATCGGAATCCAACACGATCCAACACAATCACGAGCAGTTATTTTGCCAAGATGGCGGGTTTAGCAACACGCGCGCCAGGTTAGTTGAGTTTCAAACGCCTCTATGGCTGAGCGCATACATCCGATTTTGCTTTACGGTTGTCTGATCAGACAATCGGATCGGATTAACACCGCACACATCCGATTCGAAGATCGGATAGGTAATACGACCGGGGCGGACGTAATTGGACGGCCGGATAGGACAGGCGTGGCCTATTTTTATTGCCGATCAGGTTTTCGAATCGGATGTGTGCGGGCTTTCATAAGAAATGTATGGCGCGAAGACCTTTTGTTTGTCTGATCAGACAATCAGATGGAGAAATCGGATGTTTGCGCCCAGCCTATAGAGTGGGTAAATCACGAAGTGTGTATCGAAATTCGCTATATCCATTTTATTTATCGAAATTACTTAAATACTGCTAAACATACAATGAAAAATTGACACTTTTCGAATCTATATTACTCCAAATCATTTAAAAAAAAATTAAATGCAATTATTTATTTACGCTAGAGATGTAACAGTTTTTTTGCAGTTTTATCCGAATCAGTGAAAGTTGATATAGCGAATTTAGAAATTAAACGACTCACATTTTCTTGAAAAAAAATTGTCTGAAAGACGTTAATTGCAAAAAAATACCTTTTCAACGTTTTAAAAATGGCCTTGAGAACACTATCAACATTCTGATAGATACTATTCAAACGTGTTGCAAATAAAAGCGAATCTTTTTGCATTCCGCAGTTAATACCCTAAGCTTTGTTTTTCTTTCACCCTTCACAATTTGATGTAGTTTTCCATTTCAAAGTCTTTACGACGCAACGTCCACTTACAAACAAGGCTGCATTATCATACTGTCTACTGTGTGATCTTAAAATGATTTAAAATAATGAAATTTATTATTTACAGTTTCGACTATTGTCTTTTTCTATTTTTCTGAGTCTTGTTTTCTTTCATATTTTCATTTAGATTATAATTGTTATTTTCTTCTTCAATGATATACAACGTTGATGGAAATAACCTTCAAAAGTTATAAAAAGAGAGTTTTTCTAATAAAAAATTGAATATTCATTTAGACTTTCATAAAAGTCAATAGTTCCATATGAATAAATTCGGATTCATTTATCCGAGACGCTATTCAGTTTACAAACCAATTCTTAGAATGATTGTTCCAATAAAAAGAGTAGTTGCCCATAATATCGAAAACAAAGAACTAGTTGAAGATAATATTGTTGATTTTTTCTATGGTTCTATGATTCTATTTTTTCTATGGTCGAATCCATCCTTAGATATGGTATTCGAACTTGGGGTCATGCAAGCACTACTTACATTAAATATATTGAAAATTTACAAACCGCCATAATAAAAAAAATTGTCACAACTAAGATTTACAAACAGAGACATAACTTAAAATTACTGTATGGCTCAGAGAGCCTACTTACAATAAAAGGTCTCCACTGGTTCACTACTATTATGGATAATATGGGGGAAAGCCCTTACAAACACCTACTTGTACACAAACATACCACAAGATTTAGAGAAGGAAAGGGCCTAAAAACTCCTCGAATATTAAATAAATATGGAAGCCGTACTCTTGAATATCTAATACCAGTGATTTTCAATAAAATCAATAATAACATAAAATTTGAAAAAAATGAGAGACTAAGTCCTAAAATGATAAAACTATGGTTAATGAACGAAAACTCCATGTATCTTTGTATATCTTAATATAGCTGCCTACATATCTTTTATTAGGTAGGTATATTGAAATATCTTATATATTTATAGTTGTAAGTTAAATTATCTCATACTACTATCTATTCTAATGTTTCCTTAAAACTTTAAATGTATTTACAAATTTTTTCTTAGATATTTTATTATGAATGTTTTAATTGTTAGAACCTGCAGACAAGCTGCTATATGACAGCTTTGTGGGTATACAAATTCTTGTACAAAATGTTTTTCTGTAATTTAACAAATAATAAAAAAAAAAATAAAAAAAAAAAAATTCTAAATATTTGAAATATGAGATTGACAAATATGACGGTTTGACAGAAGGTGGCAATA
Organism: Glyphotaelius pellucidus; assembly: GCA_936435175.1. NCBI lineage: Eukaryota > Metazoa > Arthropoda > Insecta > Trichoptera > Limnephilidae > Glyphotaelius > Glyphotaelius pellucidus. The sequence continues at coordinate 28,067,349 of OW386547.1, forward strand.
GCAAAATTGGTTAACGCGCACGTCCCGGTTGGACGAGAGGTCTGGATTCGAGTCCCAGTTGCGACCATTGTCTTTTTATATTTTTCTGTGTCTTGTTTTCTTTCATATTTTCATTTAGATTACAAGTGTTATCTTCTTCTTCAATAATATATTACGTTGATGGGAATAACCTTCAAAAGTTATAAAAAGAGAGTTTTTCTTATAAAAAATTGAAATTTTTTTGTTTAAACAACAAAAAAAAATATTATTATGTATATCGATTGTCCAGTATATTAGTTAGACATCTCCAAAAAATCGAAATTTGAGTTATGTTTTAAAGTGTACCCTCTATCTGTTACAAAACCTAGATTTCTCTTAAACGCCACCAAATCTATACTCAATATTATAAATGCGAACGTATGTGTTTGTTTGTTACACTTCCACGCTTAAACCACTTAACTGATTTTAAAAATTCTTTCACCAATAGAAAGCTACATTATCAGCGGGTAACATAGACTATCTATAACGGTAAGCTCTGGCGTTATGAAATTTGTATAAATGAAAATGTGTGTATTTCATACATTGCAGGGAGGAAAGGCAGGGGGAAGGTGGGGTTCGCAGAGAGGGAAGAGACGAGGAAGGAAAATGGCGGGAAAGGTTGAAGGGAACGGGGACGTACGGGAAAGAACATTTTGCTTATTGCTACAGTAATTTTCCCCAAATACCATGCGAGCGAAGCCGCGGATAAAAGCTAGTCAATTTAATGCTGAAAACTTGTAGTGAAATAAACAAAAAAAAATTATGTTTTCAGGATCCTGGAATAAAACTTATTATTATTATTATTATTATTATTATTATAATAGGTTATTTGAAAAATGCTTTTTAATGTACTGGACAATGATGATTCCCGGTGGTATTTAAAGTAAAACGCAGATACATGTAAATTATATTTGATTTACCGTAAGCATTCAAATATTATTTTCCTCATTATTTCAAAACTTGGTATTTGGAGATGTCCGACTAGTCAACTGGAAGATCGATTTACGGCAACAAACCATCACAAAAAAAGAATATTATTTTTACTCGACGTATTGTTTCTTACGAACCAACTGTTGTTTCACATTAAAAAAATACAACTTTGCAGTTCACACGCGGTAGAAGTGAAACCTTCAGAAAACTAAAGTAGACAAGAATGGGGAGGCTACGAAGCACCGCACAAAGAGGAGACTGATTATTATATCTTATTCTCTCGCAGGCAAAGTCCTATAGATGTATGTGTGAGTTTCAAATCACAACGGTGGTAAAGAAGTTTTCACATCAAAAATGTATCATAAATAATTAAATGATGGCATGGATGAAGCAAACAAAACTGTCTAATAGAAACCACCTTAAAATATTTTTCAGTAAACTAACTCGTTGACCTAATTAGATATAAGTGTGTCGTTCATTTTAAAAGTGAATTATCTCCTTGGCACTGAATTTTAAAATAATCAGCTTTTTTCCAATTCAAATGTGGGAAAAAATACAAGCCTGCATTCAATGTTTTTTTAAATTTTATTTTTCAATTCAAATCAAGATAAAAAATTTCTATTAACTTTAAATGACTAAATTTGATACCACTTAGCAAAAAAGTATGGGGTTACACCACTATTACAATAAACGACACATGTATTACTTGCATCTCTCTTTGTGTCTCTTGCATCTCTTTGTTATTAATATCTTTCATTTGAGACAGCTTTTTTAATATAATTTTATGTTTAAATGCAGATAATATGATGTTTTCTTTGTGTGGGATTTTTAAAAATTTTTGTGTACGTATTTGGGTTTTAAAAACTGGATTGCTCTGACGTTAGTGAGAATATCTGTAAAAATCAGTACAAATAAAGAAATATTGAAAAATATGTGTAGAATATACCAATTAACCAATACTTTCAATGGCCCAATTTCTCAAAAATTGAGGGCTAGACCACTTTTTCTGTTGGTCTCCCATGACGATGGATATTGAATTTAATTTTTATGAAAATTTGAGGAATATCATGGATTATATGTGTTTTTTTTTAAATTTTTTCTAGTTCACTTAAGATGTCAAAACGTTCAGGTTAAACACGACAAAGCACTTACTGTAACGAGTTCATGCATAGTAGTCTCAAGAGCTCATTATTTCAGGATACCTGGAATAGAGTCTAATGAAAATTTTGTTCTAAAATCCTAACGTAAACACTTAACGCTTATTTAAACACTTCAGAAAATCTCTGAGTGGTTTGATTTAGCCTTGAAAATAACGAAACACTAACAGACTTTTTTTCCAACACTGTAACATTATAAAATTAAACCTCTAGGACTTATTTTTACTTGATCTTTTTACATTTTTTAGTGCGGCTAAGGCGGTTTAACAATCACACAGCTGTTGAAAGGTGGTGGGTCCCTCCAGTGGTGATAAACCACAGGTTAGAATTTGAAATTTAAGACCCTGTTGTTTATATTTGAAATTTAAGGCCCTATTGGTGGGTCTCCTCCAGTGGTGAAGAACCACAGATCAGTATTTGAAATTTACAATTTACAATTAGCCATACTTATATAACCACGCCCCCACCGCATTTATTGTATTCTTCATTTAAAGTCACTTATTATGCCCGATTGTTAACAAGTAGACTGGAAAATACTCAACAAAAAAGAAAGACAATTCGATTGCTTTTTCTATCACTGAGAAAATGAGAGAAGGGAGAAAGCCCTACCTTCAAATGTGGCAATTTGCTCCTTAATCCACTTGGTCACTTGCACAGTACACCCGATGGTTAACATAAAAAAGTATTCGATAAATGTACATGAAAGCGATTTTGGGAGAGTTTTAAATACCTGGTGTGCCGTGCGGTCACGATCGAGACGATACTAAAATTGATTTATGTGGGTACTTCAAAATAATTGTACAAATAATATTTTGAACTGGCATCGGTAGGTAAGGATTAAGTCAACTTCTTCTTTCTTCTGATTCCCAAGTAAGGCTTTTTAAGGAAGGAGATGAACAAAGCAGAAGACAAAATATTGAACAGGACCTCGGGATATATGATATATGGAGAAGTTCTAAAGCTCTTTCAATAATAAACAACATTGTCTTAGCTCAGATGTGTCGATATAATATTTAAAAAAACTTACGATGAAATTTTTTGAGGAAGTGTTTTAAATATTTTTTTACTCAGACATACTTACCTATCTCTTTTTATATGGTGTGATGTCATCCAAAGCGGGCCTCTTTCTCAAGTTTTTCAGGTTTGAACTAATTTTCTTTCTTGATTACAAATGTGTTTGTGTTACTATCATTTAAACATATTCATCGTAGACTTGAAGAAAAGTCAATAGATATCGCACATTAAAATAAAAATTGACATATTAATGCGAGACACTATCTAGATAGCATTTAGTTCGGGTAGAATCTTGCAATCATAAATAAAGATAGCAACCAATAAAGATATACCCTGAGAAAATGAAGATAATGTTTGTAGTTCTTGGTCGAACTATGTTACAGATATGATTTTAGATTTTCAAGAAAAAAATTATTTTCGTTTTTTTTTTTATTTGTGGGGTGTTATGCCGTGTTGCGCTACCTCTTTTTTAAGCCAACGTTTCGGACAGCGTACTGTCATGTCAGGGCAGATGTGATGATGGATACTGTAATGCTGTCCGAAACGTTGGCTAAAGAAGGAGGTAGCGCATCAGCGTCCTGTCCTGTCAGGGCAGATGTGATGATGGATACTGTAACGCTGTCCGAAACGTTGGCTAAAGAAGGAGGTAGCGCATCAGCGTCCTGTCCTGTCAGGGCAGATGTGATGATGGATACTGTAACGCTGTCCGAAACGTTGGCTAAAGAAGGAGGTAGCGCATCAGCGTCCTGTCCTGTCAGGGCAGATGTGATGATGGATACTGTAACGCTGTCCGAAACGTTGGCTAAAGAAGGAGGTAGCGCATCAGCGTCCTGTCCTGTCAGGGCAGATGTGATGATGGATACTGTAACGCTGTCCGAAACGTTGGCTAAAGAAGGAGGTAGCGCATCAGCGTCCTGTCCTGTCAGGGCAGATGTGATGATGGATACTGTAACGCTGTCCGAAACGTTGGCCAAAGAAGGAGGTAGCGCATCAGCGTCCTGTCCTGTCAGGGCAGATGTGATGATGGATACTGTAACGCTGTCCGAAACGTTGGCTAAAGAAGGAGGTAGCGCATCAGCGTCCTGTCCTGTCAGGGCAGATGTGATGATGGATACTGTAACGCTGTCCGAAACGTTGGCCAAAGAAGGTAGCGCAACATGGCATAACACCTCTAAAATAAATAACGAGAATAACGATATAAATGCCCTTATAGGGTCGAATTAGCTTAGTGGTTAGAGCAGATCCCCGGTAAGACTAAGGTTCTGGGTTCAATTCCTAAATGCGATCGCATATTTTTCTGATTTTTGTGTTTCGTTTGAGAATCGCTTCGTGATTAAATATTACAATATAAAGTTTCAAAGTCCCATGTCAAAAGTCAGAATAATAGAAGAGTATGTATGAGACGATGTTTGAATGTGAGTGAAGCAAAGCGTGTGTGCCAGGACCGAGTTGTTGGGCGGTCCGTCCTCTCTGCCTACCTCTGATGGTTAGTTAGTTAGTTAGTTAAGTTTCACTCATTAAGTTATTCCAAAAAATTAAAATCAGACTTATTTTTGTTTTCCACGTTGAAAACAGATCTCACTTTTTTACGAGGATGATGAGATATTTTTCTCTGACTTTAGTTGAAAATATTTGCGAGACTTTATGACAGATGAGAATGATTTTATTTCACGGGAACAATATTTTGACAGAAATGTCAAGTGGAAAGTGGAAAAGTGAAAGACATTTGTCACATGAAATGATTTCCGGTAAACAATTATTATTTTGACATTCACCAAAAATAAACATACAATTAAGGACTCTTATTCACTCCGGAATGAATCTGTCATCTCTAAAAAGGAATGTAAACATCTCGACGTTTACTTTGATAGCAAACTTATATTTAATAAGCACATCGACACAATCGTTCACAGGTCAAATAAAATGCTTGGTTTTGTTCTTTGAATAAGTAAAGTATTCAGTAACCCGCGTAAACTAGTAATGGTATACGTTTCATTAGTCAGAAGTACACTGGAATACGCCTCACCAATTTGGAACCCGCAGTACAAATTGCACATAGATAGCATAGAACATATTCAAAACAAATTACCTTCAAATTCAACAATAACCTTGAATGCACTTTTTAAAGTATGCAACATTATATATTAAAGACATTCACGCCATACAGAACTATTCCACCCCCATAATTACAAAACAAATGCAGCAAATAATTCGCTAATAGAGAATTCCAGTCTATTTTTTATATGAATAATGACCTTCTAACTTAAATAACTGCATATTTATTTTTATTTTTATAGTTAGTTTTAATAGTTAAAATAAATGTCAAAGTTTTAATTTTTCAAGATCCCCCGAAAACCACCGAATCTAGTGTGACGTCATCATGACTAACCGAAGTATGAATCTTGTAGGGAACTGGAATCAGCTGTTCGACTCCCGCCATTTTGAATTTCAGCATTGGAGCGTTTTCATAGACATTACTGGGCAGTAGGATCGTTTTTTGTACAGTTAAAGTTTTTGAATATTTTAAATAATATAGAGATACTAATAGAGATACTTTATTTTTGATACTGAATTATTTAGGCCTAAATAATGTTTCAATAAAAACAAAAACTATTATATGTCTATAAACAAATAAAACGGAATGCCAAACGGCTTGCGTCTTACATTTTTATTGATTTCTTTACAACTTTGACCCAGGTGACGCGGCGCGGTGACGTCACGCCGCCAAAATCCAGCAATAGGGTGTTTTAATGACACGTTTTAAAATGGACTTTTTAATATTTTTTTAAAAACTCTACGTTAAATATTATGTAATAAAACATCATATTCAGAATCAGCGTATATTAGTCTATATGAACATAATTTTTTAAAGCCATAATATTTTTCACTGGAGTTCCTTATTAACCGTGCTCTTTATAAGTTCAATATTATTGCCTAAACTTAACTCTTTCTTCTTCAAAATTAGATTCTCTGCTCAAATTTAAAAAGAGCATAATGTCAATAATATTAACTCTTCAATGCGCGTACATATGAGGCAAGAAACAAACTCTAACGCTGCGTGTATTTATATTATAAGAGCAACGAGTTTATGGGAAAGCAACGAACCTGCTTGCGATGGCTTCGTTCCTTTCCCTTATTTCGTGATTCTGTTTGCGGTAACAAGTTTATACGCAGCATAACAAGCTTGTAGTAAAATGCATTTTTCCTACGAGGGTTTTTTCGTATGATTTATCATTTTTTATGAATTATAGGCACTTACAAAATCTTCTTGGACGTGGTACTATGTGAATAACTAGGCAAATCTATTTTACAATATGGGTGAACGAATTGTTTGCATTTCGTGAATGTTAACCATTTTCCAGATCGGTTTATTTTTTGTTGGCCGAAATAAATTAATCATTTGTATCTTAAGAACCCAATATACTTACATTCAATTGACTTTGTCGGGTTACGTACCGTGTATTGCAGACAAAAATTGTGCCTCATTACCAAGTTGATGTATGTGCTCTCAGGGGTTTAGTACAAAAATAAACAAATTAATTAATTAATTTATTTTTCCAATAATTGAATGAATAAAACCTTAAATTGTAATAATCAATAATTGAAGAAAATATTAGCGACTCTCAAACGAAAATTAAAAAAATAACAGAGCGCCGGCAATTAAGATCCTGGGTTCAGTTCCTAGATTCCTAGATTTGAGAGTCGCTAATATTGTCTTCAATGATTAAATTTTATTTTAAATACTGGCATGACGAGTTTAAAAAAATCTCAACCTTATAAAAGAATTGTAATTGCAAATAATAAGCAGCAAATAATGCTGTAAAAAAATGTGTTCGGATGTCCTGAAATTTTCACTGCGTTTTCTGTATTGAACATCATTTTTTATAACTGAAGTAAAACAGAATCCCACATTAATTTCGACTGTTAAAGCGACAATAAATATTATTTAATGTAACTTACCACCCGGGTAAAATGCTTCTCAGGTATATTATTAATTAAAAAAAAAAAATTGTTTCTTAATTCATAGTTTTTATTATTTATTATATTTGGTTTTTCGTAATATTATTTAACTTAACATACAGATAGATTAAAACTTGGATAATGATATTATAAGTAACATAATTTTTATTATACGTCATAAAATAGTAAAAACAATTAAATTTATCTACACATATTTTCTTTAACAAAAAAGATTCATTGTAATAACATTCTATTAAATATTTTAACACACATATCTTAACGTAGTTAGGTTATTTAATATATTTATTATTTTGTTATTATTTGCTAATATATAAATTGTAAGTAAATTAAAAACAATAATAATATACATTTCAATATACACATTATATTACGACATCGTAAGTATCACAAGGGCTCGTTGTGACGCATACAATAATTCTGAACCATAATTAGTATATTTTGTATAAAATAATGTAAAATTTTAAACACGGGTACATGTATACAATAATTTCATATGGTAGGTATAAGAATTTAAGTACGTACCTGCATACAAAAAAAAAATTAATGAAGGATGAATAAAGATTATTATTTCTTTTCATAATATGATCGTTTTATTTTTTGTGAGGTTTACGTTAAAATAGGTATGATTTATTTTATTAAGTAGGTAACATACATATAGGTATGATACAAAATTTTGAAGAAATTCGACAGATAAATAATTAATATCACAGTAAAATAAAAAATTAAAAAAAGATAAATTCTTAAATATATGTATTAATGTATTACTCACACGAGGAAATATTAAGGATTTCCAGTTATAATAATTAAATGCCATTTGAAAGTATTGAAAAAATCGAAGATGATATACATTTAGGAACATAATTGTTATTCGATTTCGCACTGAAAAAATGATGGTAAATTTCAAAGTAGGTAGGTATATACATTTAAAAAAAATCATTATGGTATCTTAACTAGACGGTCATATTTAACGACGTGTAATAAACATGCACAGTGAATTCGTTACATCAATTTATTGAATATTACATTAGTTACAACTTTTAGGTTACAGAATAAAGTTATGAATAGTTTATAATAATCCATTTGAAATTCGTCACAATGAAAAAAATATTGAAAGCAAATGTTTTTTTCAGCTTATTTTTACCCTTACAGAACTATTTGTTTACCGATATATTTTTATCATTTATTTCATCATTATTTTTAAATCAAAACATTTAAGATCATTATGGTAGCGAGCACTTCATTCATCCTACTAATAATCTTTCCCTGTATAGTACTTAATGGATATCTAAAAATCGGAATATTATACTCAACAAGGAATACTTTTTTTGTAAAATGACACATTCGAAAGTATATCACGAGTCTGCACAAAAAACATCAACTATATTAATTTTTTTGTTAGAAATATTAACATGAAATAATGCTACTGATAAAACTCGCATTTATAAATATATCAAGATCACAGACACATAATAAAATTATTAAGTTGTAAAATTATTTAAAATTTTTATTATATCACAACAATAAGCTACCTACTCCTCAACTACCGTCATAAAGTACAAATAAAAGTAAATAAAAAAAAATTACAAATGACTTCTATTAACGAGTGTCCCACAAATTTATAGGTTAAATTTAAAATGATTTTCCATAATAAATGTTAGTTAAGTGAAATCATCGTCGCTATACAAAACACACTGAATAACTAACTACAAATGAGAAATCTATAATGGAGAAAGATTTAAAAACTCGTTACCTTTTTTGGAAATATGTAATTAAAAGATAACTTTTAAGTTTGCTCAAATTTAATAAAAACATGTCGAATAACAAAAACGCATCTGAAATTGCAACTCTCGTTGCTGTTCAATTTGAGTAGGTGTCAAGAGTTATAAATCAAAATTAAATATCTAAAATACAGTCGCCAACTGTAAGGATAGGATAATGTGGATTAAAAAAAATTTTTTTTTTAGTAATTCAATCGTGGTTGCATAGGGACGATGAGAAATATCAATATAAAAGAGTTTTAAACAATTTAAACAACAACAGGTAATCTCTTTTTAATTTTAGCATCTAAAGTGTTCGACGCTTGTGTCGAGTAACTCGTATCAGTGTTAGTGTTCCCTTTACCAGCGCGCAGTTTCCCGGAGAGACGAGGAGTCTTTTGCTATAACGCAATATCCCTGATCGTGGAGTCTGTTATATTTGCGGGGAGAGCCGGCCCGTTAATTATCGTACAAGCGGGGTTAGGAGGGTTGACTAATACATTATTCATACTATTCCCTAGGACCTGCGGTGAGTTGGGAAAGACAGACGTTTTACTAACTAAATTTTCTGTCTCCATTTGCGATTTGTCTTCTGAATTATTGTTTACTACCGTGTTTGATTTATTTGACAGGATCGTATCGCACACAGGAGCGGCTTTGCGTTCTTCGTCGTCCACAAAGGATACCGTTTTCATTGGCTCTGATACATTCCTTTCTCCGAGTATTCTCTTTGTTCCTATTGTATTTCTATCCCCTTGGTTCTTCTTCTCTCCTAGTATATTATTCCCCTCGACGATGTTCCTTTCTCCCGGTGTAAGAACGGGAGATGTAAGAGGAGGCGATACTGCAACCGCTTGCGCTACTTTGGTAACAGCTGCACACATATTTCCATTTGTTGTTCTGGAAATCAGAAGCTGCGGTGAAGGAAGCTCGGGGGACAGGAAGGAGTTCCTGCGCTGGTGTCTCGCTATTGTTTGGAGATCGTTTGAATTAATCAACGGCAAAGATGTTAGCATCGGTAGATTGTTTCCAATTACTTGATTTCCTATATAGTTACTTATTGTATCAGTTTGTGATCCTCTGTCTTCAACTTTGACTTTTTTCTTCTCCAGCTCCAAATCTATTTCGAAAAAAAGTTAATTATTATTATTATTGATTAAATTCATATCATAAGTTCATTATTCTAGCGTTAAACCATGTCAAGTTAAAAGGTTCTTTACGGTGGTTTTAATTTTCCACCCATTTGTCCGACAAAAACAAAAGCGGTGTGCATTAGAAAATTGAAATGTTAATTATGTTCCACGACTTTAACCACAAACCGCTCTGAGCTTTGGGATAAAATCATTATGGGGTAATGTAATGGAAAATGACACGATTTGTCGCAAACACACAAATTGGGTGTATTTATTTATTTATGGACAAATAGTCTATTAATAATATAACTATAATACGAATAAAAAAAAGAGATGACAATGAAAGAAAAGTATATATAAATGAAGAGCATTAACAAATTATAATAATATAAAAGAACACATAAAAGACAACTACAAGTCAAAAATTGTAGTACTTTATATCATTTCAATAGTTATAAATACATTGGGATTTCACTGTCATATATAAGTTTATAAATTTGTAATGTCTAAATACTTAGTAAATGTTTAAACATTATAGTTAAAAACTATATTTTTTAAATACTATATTTTCAATTATAAAACTGTAAATTTTCTCCGTAATGACCTGGAAAGAGTCTCAACCTTGCGATTTCTCATAAGAAACCATTCACTTTTCTGAATGCAATTATTAATTTTCTCCAAATCAAACTTAGAATAATCGCAACTTTGCGACTCTTTCAAGAACATAAAGAATCTATTCCTACGCTCAGGATGCAATTTTTAATGTTCTCAATAGTTATTTGGACAGTTAAGAATATTATGAACTAAAAATGCAATTTGCCTATCCTGAAACGGGAATCCTTCCCAGTTGGATAGACAAAGTACCATTTTGTATTGTTTCGTTTTGAAATATGTATGTATATAAATAAATAAATAAATAAAGTTAAATAAATAAATAAATAAAGTCAAAGCATGAAGAAAAGACTTTAAAAATTACGCATTTCGTATCGACTGCCAAAAGTCATTTAGGCTAGCTCAAAAAATCCAATGCTTTGACATGCGTTAACAAGTCTCAACATTCTGGATAAAGGACAATGATATATTCATAATCAGTAGAATTTTTTTTTACATGAGCCCCACAAAGGAGGCCCTGAGGAAAATAATTTCCCTCAGGGCCTATATCATCTTTGTGGATGCTGTGTGGAGGGTTTTTTCAAGGAAAGGAAGGAGGGGAGAGTTCTGGGAAGGAAAAGAGTTTAGGGGTGGGTAAGAATCTGGGGTTCAGTGTGTACTGGTCATCTGCCTCCAAGACCTAGATAAACCCCACTCCATGAACCCGGGCACTCCTGCTAAATCACTAAACGTAGCGAACCACTTGGGGTGACCTATGGCAGAATGTTGATTTAGGAACAGCAATTCATTATTTCGGAGTCTACGGGAAGGGATGTTGAACTGGATGAGTTGTAACAAAGCAGGTATGCCAGTAATACTCTTGATAATTTTGAATATGCAAATTAGATCGGTGTACACTCCGGATTTCAAAAATGTTAATAAAAACAATTTTAAAGGAGTCAAAAAGTTGAATCTGTCAATTTTAGTAAACGGATAAAACAGCAAAGGGACAAAATAAAACATGATACAAAGAATTAGTCGATTTGATGATTACATACCTAGGTTTAGAAGCAATGCATACAACCAAAATTTGAAAAAAAAAAACATGTCACTCGTCACACGCTGGTTTGCTTACCAGAGTCAGGAGTGGGCTGCATCTTGTTTCCCAGCTTCTCCTTCTGGTTGCAGGTGGCAGCGGTGACCACCACGGCGGCCATCATGCTGCCCACACCGGAGTTGGCTGTCCCAGAAGACTTGTTGATGGCGGAGAAGCGCACGGGCATCATGGACTGCCGAACGTTGCGCTCCGGCCGTATCAGAATTATGTAGAGCTGTGAACAATTTTTTTATTTATTAATATCAACATACGTTAAGACTATAGTGTTAACCCTGGATAGTGCTAACGTTTGCCAAAATGAAGAAAATAAACTGCAAATCTCCTTTTATTTTTTAAATGCTTCTATTGAGAGTAAAGTCGTTACGTGCCTACTTAGGGTATTTATACCTTATTTTATTTTTGAGATACCTTCTGACTTCTCGAAATTTTATGTAGAATTTTTAGTTCGATGATTTTGATTTTTTTATATATTTTATATGATTTTGGTAGTTTTTGTTTCGTTCAACTTAGGATGGGTTGTTTAAAAAAATTTGAACGCCATCAAATTTTTTAAGTACATTTTCAAGCTGCTCTGTTTTATTCAAGTTTTGTGAATATTTTTTATGAATCTATTGGTCTATAAAGATACAGATATCAGATTTTTTTTAATGTTAACTATATTATCCTTTTCTGTGATTTGTTCTATCAGAACTTATTTATAATTCCCAAATGTATACTTTGTAACTCATTAAATATTTCAATAATATACCACAGAAAACTATGTTTTATTCAACCTTGAAATCTTGCTCTCTTATTGAGACACCAATTAAACCAAAACATTAAAAATATAATTAATAAATAGAACTAAAAATTTTACTGCTTCACATAAAATTCTTTTTTTTTTAATAATTGTTGTTGTTTCGTTTACATTTATTCACACAAATAGGAGGAAGGCATTTCATTACGATTCCCCCTGGCATGACTCCTATATTTCTGAAAAAATCAAAAATAAAGATTTTAGTGAAGATGAATCATTGACTTTCGAAAAAGCAGAAAATATTATCAAGAATATAGAAGAGGTGAATAATAGTTCAGCTTAAATACAACAAAGAGAAGAACTATCTTTGAAAGTTTTCCAAGTCAACAAATCGAAAATTTCACGTCAAAACACAAATTCATCGAAAGTTCACGCTTCTGGTCAACAAATCCAAGTCCGAGTCGGAGAATTTATAAAGGTCAACGAAGTTCAAGGTCGTCAAGTCATCAGTCGACATGTCAAAAGTCCAGTCACCAACCGGAGTCATGCCCGCCAAGGAATTGGAATTTTTACAATTGTAATATGTATGGTTGTATGACAAAGTTTTGTTTGAGTGCAAAATTATTTATAAATCATGTTAAATATGTAAAAATGTGAACAATTTAAATGAACAGCTAACATTAATTTGTTTATAAACGGTACAAAAACGTATTTTGTGATTGACGTAGGGAGTTCACCGACCTTAATAAGACACAAGATAAGTATTAAATTTTTCAAAACTTGTAAAGAACACGTTCAGAACTTGAACACATTGCCAGTTTTATAGTAATGTTGAAATGTTTATGAAATGGGTTCAGGGTTCATTAAGTTAAATAAAATACATGGGTGTATCTGATTCAATTAATCGGAGATGTAAAAAGGTTATTTTTAAAAAAATAAAAAAAGTTGTCTTAAAGTCAAAATCAAGTTATAAAAATACTGAACAATGGTTTGAATTGGAAAGTCAAGAAAATCATGTCGTTAATAAAAGTAGTGTTATTAATATCATTTCACATCCAAGTACGGAAATTAAAAAAAGCGGCGTTTAACCGTCAATCACTGATACGCCGTGACTATTAATGACTACAGTAATTTTTCGACGTGAACAATACTTGTTGGATGTTCGTTATGTGTTGAATAACAAAATAAAAAGGATTATCAAATTTCATAGTCGAAACGTGAAAGCTGAAAAGAAATAAGTTTTGACAGCGGAAACTGGTGCACAACCTCGCGCCGTTTTGAAAGAGACAGCTGATTTTTACACCTTATAAATACGATGCGCGATGAACAAACTGTTTTGACAGGCAGTTTATTTTTGTCAAAGCGCAAAAGTGCGTGACGTAAATTTGAATAAAATAAATCGGATAACTGGCAAAACTACGCCTGATAAGATATGATTTTAGATTTTCATGGTCAAATATAAATATATTATCGTTATTTATTTTTGGGGTATAATAGTTCTTTAGCCAACGTTTTAATATAGACATTAATAAAGTTCACAATGGAACTAGAAAACCAAGATAAATACCTGCCTTTTCAAGAAGTAGAGGTCATACAAAAAGAAGTAGCCTAGTGCACACCGTATATAAAAAACAAACTCATACAAATCGGTGTCAACTTGTTGAATTGCATCACCACGTAGTCCAAAAGAGAGGTCTTATAAAGCTGACTATGCATCAAGAGCCAGATCTACAACAAACGAAGACAGAATTGAATAAGAGTCAAAAAGCTGCACTGTGACGGAATTGCCAGGTTACTGGGAAAAGAAAGCATCAAGACTGTCTTTGGAATCACGACAAAAATACAAGACCTACTGAAGTCAACAAAAACTAAGATTCCTCTGAAACCAGATGGAGTTCAAAAATTCAGTTGTTCCGGATGTGATAAGGTTTATATAGGCCAGACAGAACGGATGACCTCCAAAAGAACATCAGAACACTTTCGAGCATATAGCAAATTCCCAATCGCCGAGAATTTAATTGAAATTGGCCATTACTTTGGATATTTTTGAAGTCCTGGGAAGAACCACAACTCACAGAGCATGCCTAATTACGGAGGCAATTGAAATTCACGATTCCCAATAATATTAATAGGGGCTAAGCTCAATAGTTCTTGGTATTTGGTAATTGACGGTAACACCAAAGATAAACGCAGAAAACCAATTTGAATTACACTCACTGTAATACCAGTTCATAGAGGTCTGGAGCTGTATCCCATCTGCTTACATAAAGCACACACTTTACCACAATCGATTACACATGTGCCCCGCTGATGACACTGCCCCGCTGTCCAAAACGTTGGCTTAATAAGGAGATAGCGATGGAAGTATTCAAATGATTTTGGGCAATTAAGGTGTTTATACGATGGTTAGTTTTTTTTTTAATATTTCACACAGAAGGCCCTGAGAAAAAGAATTTTTTTCATGGCCTGTGTCATATTTTAGGATGCTGTGTGAAGAGTCTTTTTAAGGAAAGATAGGAGAGGAAAATCTGGGAAGGAAAATGGGGTTCTCTAACTGGGTGGGAATCTGGGGTTCAGTGTGTTCTGGTCATCCGCCTCTAAGACCTAGACAAACCTCACCCCATGAACCCGGGCACCCCTGCTTAATCACCAAACGCAGCGAACCACTTGGGATAACCAATGGCATTTTATAATTATTATGTCCAGTCTATCCAGTAAAGGTATCCGGCGGTACCCATTCCCGCCTTCCAAATTGAATAAATTGATACGGTAACATCTAGGACTATAGCCCTGTTTAATTAATGTCCTCATCTTTTTGCACAGAAATCGTGAATTATAAGTATGCTTTTAATACATAAGTTTATTCTTTTTTTTATTGAACGCTTAACTGAACTTGACACAAAAAAAAGATTTGCATAACCCATCTAATTTAATTTAAAAAAAAAATGTAATTTCAAAAAATTAAAAACCAACTTATTTCATATTCTTTAAAACTTAAAAAATTTGCCCATAATTGAAAAAAAAAATTTCCTCAAATTTAATTTTGTTCGTACAATTGGTACACATTATAAGCAATTATATAAATATTTTAGGAAATTTTTTGCTAAGACACTGAAATCAAATATAGTTTATCATAATTGAACACAATTTTCACACAAAAAACCCACTTCCGTGGAATAAAGTTTTTTGATCTTATGTGTATTAGATAAAACGAATTATATTTTTTTCTCCACATATTCTCAAGTAAGTGCTTTCTCAGTTCTCGAGTATTTTTTACAATATTACAACTAAAGAAGCTTCATCAAAGCCCATTCCTGTTTGATATGTAAATACAAAGAAGACTTTTCAGGGTGAAAAATGTTACCACTGCGTTGTAAGCAAATTGTCTTCACCGTCTATTTCTTTTCATCCCCCCAAAAGCTAAATCATGCTGATCTTCTACCCAACGACCTTTAAATATTCATACTAAGGACCCGAAATGTTTGAGGGTAAACTATATTCCCGGCAAAAGAGGCTTTATCGCCAATCCGACGGATATTCTTCAAAGAAAATGATCTTATAAGGAAGGTATTAAACATTGTTTGAATTGACGAAACGATAAGTAGATATCCGAATCCCTTTTATGTGGAAAGTGTTTGAAGAACTACACGCACGTGAGCTGCGATAATAAAGGGATTCCTGGATAAAGGATATCCTGGTTCGTTAAGTACATTGACAAACCAATATTTTTTGATAATAATACTTTGCTGTACCTTATATCTATCATCGTGTAATATACAAAAGTGTATTATACAGTTTTTACATTTCGTTAATAGTAATAAGTGGGCATAAGAAAGACATAAGGCTGACTGTGATTATTATGTCTTCTGACATTATAGGTATTTGGATTTAAAAAGTCTTTGGAGACCGTCTGTTGACTATAGTTACCAAGTAATGCTGTACCTGATTTGATATTTTGATTTGATTTATTATTGGCCGTGTTGCGCTACCCTGTTCTTTAGCCAACTTTCGGATAGCATTACTGTGTCCATCATAAGTCCGTCACCTATCCTACCTAGTTTAAGCTTTGCTGGATGATATATAAATGATTTTTAACGGAATGGTTCCACCTTAAATATAAACTTCAATAAAAAATTGATGATAAGGGCCATTTTCAGTGCTGCAACATTTATAGCTGTGTAAAGTGCACATCATGAACTATTTCATATTAATTTTGCTTAAACAGTAGCCGGATTTTCATTATTGTATTTGATTTTCTGATGACGAATGGCTTTTTTAGTAATTTAAATTTACATAACCACGACAGAAGAATCTCCCCTTTTATATTTTTAGCAGTTTGAATTCAGCCACTTTTTGAGTCTTAAGGCTGATTCAATGACTTTTTGCAAGAATATCACTAAACTTAACTCTAGTGGGTTGAGCTATTTAACGTAATAACGATGGTGAAACTGAACCGGGTAAAAACAATAAAATAACAAATGTTGTAAAAGTAAAGTGAATGGAGAGGTGATATAATTTACCTTTGGAGAGAAGAGGCAGGCGACGGTGACACTGGCACTGAGAGAGATGGTAACGGACATGCTTGTGATTCTTAGAGGAACGTGGTTGCCCGTACCGAAGTAGAGAGGAACAAATGCCAACCAAATCACACAGGTCGTGTACATCGTGAAACCTGCGAAAAAGAAATAAATCATTCAAACATATTGCGTATCCGTTGCACACGACTGATGATTAAAATGTTTTACTGCCCGCAGCAAGAATAATTCAGGCACACTCAATATTGGGGATAAAAGAGCAAGGCGATTCTGAGAAAGACCAATGTGATATTATATATAGGTACAGTTTAATGCTGCTTGATACAATAAACAGAAAATATAAATAACACAAAAATAGGCAATCAATATCAACTAAATCATCATATTAATATTAATAAAAACGTTTAAATAATTCCGTACTAGATTGAGAAAGATCGTGCGTATAAGGTTTTTAAATTTTCCCAAGTTCAAAGTATTGTAAAATACATTTATATCGTTTAAATTTTGTTATCAAGACTATTCTAGATGCTAGCATTACTATATGTATCTAATGAATTTTAAAGTTTTTACGAAATTTTGATTTTATGAAACAATATACATTCCATGACGAACGTCCGATCATTGATACAGACGATAAACAATCCAAACTCGTCCAAGATTTGATTCAAAATGAGCGACGAATCTCTCAAAACCGTATCACAAATCATTTTGGAATATCCATGGAACTTGTCGGCTTTATTGTTGAACAATTAGGATACTGTAAAATCTTTGGAAAATAGATGCCGTTTCACAGACGAGAACATACACCCTCGATTAGAGCCTCTGCAAAACCTAAAGTTTGAACCGATTTCACACCCTTCTCACTCTCCCGATCGTTCGCCTTGCGACTTTTATTACACCTCAGACAATGAGGTGAAGGTAGCCGTCAAGTCCTGGATTCAAGAAATTTCGGAAGAATTTTTCAGTTACGTAATGAAAAAACTTGTTACACCTTGGGAGAAATGCGTTAGCCTTAACGTGATTATATTAAAAAAATGAATACGTACACCAACACAACACAAGAAATCACAACAAACTTCTTATATCAAAAATCAAATCAACAAAATATGGACTAAGATCCCTAGAATACATAGCTCACACAAAATATAATCAACTACCCAACGAGATCAAACGTGCAAGTCAATATAAAAAGACCCAAACTAACATGCTCAAACTTCATCTTATTAATGACTATCTGAAATAATAATGTTGTGTATGTCCCCATCATATGTCCATTTAATACATACAGCTATATGTTTCATGTAATGCGTATCATTCCCGCAATGAGTTTATTAACTCCTGGGAGTACAATGCTTTATATAATATACTTTATTCTGTATTGTATACTTTTGATAAATAAATAAATAAATAAAAAATAAATAAATAAATATATGATTTTGAAGAATTACATTTCAATGCAATTTTTGCCTCATCTTGCTTTTTGTTTTTGTTCGTATTTTACAAGAATGTGTACATTATTTTTCATCCTACCCTAGGATAATGGTACTACATCCCAATTCAATCACAAAAATTGTTTTTTCTTTGAGTTGAGTAGTTCTTTCAGAAGAATTTACTTTATTGTAATTTGTTTTAAGGACCATATGTTCCATTATATTAAAATCTGTTATTTGTATGTATTATGAATAATAAAACATAAATAAAAATAAAATTGTTCACGTGTTTTGTGAATTATTTCTCCAATATTCCGCCAGAGCGAGAATGACATATTGAATTTTGTCTCCCATGATATGAGCGGAGATATTGGATTATTATGGTGCAGGTAGTGTGACACGTGGCATATTATCTATGGTTACTATGCACTTGTTTCATGCCCCAGTGGATCCCATTATTGCCTGGTTGCTTATAGAAATACGCAGTTAATTTACCACCGACCACCATAACGTACTCGTAAGAGCGTATGTCTAGCATCCAAATTATGAAACCATCAATGCAATGAATAAAGAAAAAAAAACTATTAACATCTATTATGAAAAAAAAAATGCCGCTCCACTTAAAAAAGATTCAGTTAAAAAAGATAGTTAAATTTTGAATGCCCATTAAACATTTTTCATGTAATACTCTGTAAATGTTTAAAAACAATTAATTAAAAAAAAAAAATTGAATCACTTAATAAAATATCTGGTTATGTTAAAGAAATATTATATATCGGGCAAGGTTCTTAATTCGAGCTGCCCCGGCAACCATTTATTGGATAACGAAAACCTCTGCCATAAGTCACCTTAAGTAGTTCGCTACATTTGGTGACGTAGCAGGGGTGCCCGAGTTCATGGGATAAGGTTTATCTAGGTCTTGGCGACGGATGCGTTTGCCCATCTACTGCGTAGCGGGTCGGATTGGTATTGTTGAGGGAGACTTTTGACCTCTCAAGCCGGATTCTCTCGATCGATTGCCTTGCACCGCAGTTAGAGGAATGGATTCAGAAGTTCATCCCTCCGGAACACACTGACCTATAAATTCCTACCACCCCCCTTATCCATACCCGTATCCAGAACTTTCTCTTCTTTTTCTCCCTAAATATATCCTCCACACAGAATCACCAAAAATGACGTAGGCCCCAAGGGAAAAGATTTTCGCCAGAGCCCCCTGTATGGAGCAAATGTAAAAACCGTTCCAGAGTGGAAGATACTATCAGTATCGCCCTGGTTTAAACCACTATTCGGAATTGAAACGTTGCTTGAAATGGCTTTAGCCGTGTTTGGTGACCAGATTTGAAAAGCCTGGTACTTCTCCACCTTCCTCTACCCTATCTTCTTCTTCTCACAGGCTCCAGACGAGAGCAGCTGGGACTCTTGTGAGGTGTTCTTATAAAAAAGTATGCATTATATCAAATGCACGACTTATCATTTTTGAACACTTGCCGTCCAATGAGAGGAAAGTATTCGATGGCTGGAAGACATTTAAAACTTGTATCACTAGATGTGTCATAAAAGAAAATCACCGACCTAACTAACTGACCATCACGCCGTTTCGCCGCAGAGGTAAGCAGAGAGGACGGACCGCCAAACAACTCGGTCTTGGCACACACTCTTTGCCTCACTCACATTCATACATCTTCTCATACATACTCTTCTATTATTCTGACTTTTGATATGGCCCGACTCAAGTATCTGATTCACTTGATCGGGCGTCCCCGACTTCTTCTACCATTCACATTTGCGTCATATTTTCTTCTTACACTATTTTCTTCGTTCATTCGCTCTACATGCCCAAACCATCTGAGGGTCCCTTTCTTAATCTTGCTCATTATGCTTACATCAGCCTTATATTCTTTGCGGATGTCCACATTTCTCACACGATCATACATGGTTCTATCACACATACGCCTCAGGGATCTCATTGCAACAGCATTCAGCTTACTTCTATCCTTCCTCTGCTAGTTCCATGCCTCACTACCATACATCAGGGTAGGTACCAGGACTTCATTGTGGCTGCTAGCTTTGCATCTTTCGACAGTTTTTTATCAGCACCAACGGCATTCAGTCCTCCATTAATGGTGTTACCAGCAATTTCCCTTCTTTCAATATCTCTATCAACCTTCCCATCTCTTGTAAACACAAACTCATCAACCTGCTCCAAGTATTCATCATTCACAACTATATCACACACTGTTTTCGTATTCCCTCTTTCAAACATCATGACTTAGACTTATTTACATTAATCATAACTCATTCTTCATACATACTTCGTTCATCCATCAGCACTGCATCAGCAGCATACAACAGGCAACATACTTTCAGATTACTCATACTTTCAGATTACTACCGACCTGTACTGCACAAAAACATTCACAAGGGTTAACACCAGGTTACTTTTTATATTAAGTTTGCTACAGATTGTCACCGAAATGAACGTGTTACAAAACCACATTTTCACCAAACTCTCAAATGCACGCTAATGCTGGCCTCTGCATTGTAATATATATAATAATATGAAAGGTTTCGCACTGGAACGACGGAATGGCCCTGAATATAATACGGGTATCCGCAGCGTATGGTGATGGTTAATGCTTTATTATTATTAGCAGTTCTGTGAAAACTTTTTATTCTCTTTGCTGACTCTCACGGAAAGTTGGTCGCCCGACAAAATTACACAGCCATGAATTTTGTGTACCAATTTTGCACAGCTAAAATTACACACGGACGAAATTATTTAAGGTAGAAATTACATATGGAGAGAATAACACCTACTTTTATTTTATTACACAAACATAATTTAATAACATGCATAAAAAATCGCGACTTAACTTTTGATGGAAATTATTTTATGACGACATTTTGAATTGAATGAAAAAACTGAAATTTTTTACACAGTTTAATAACATGTAACCTATCTTTTTTTCATGTTTTTAGTTAAATTTTCAACGTTTATTTCATGTTTTTAGTTTTATAATGTATACTTGTAGATGTAGTTCGATCAACAAATATTAAGATAAGTTTTTAGATTTTCACGGCCAAAAGTATTTTCGTTATTTGTTTTTGGGTTGTTATGCCGTGTTGCGCTACCTCCTTCTTTAGCCAACGTTTCAGATGTGTAACTACAATTACACATCTGCCCTGATGATGGACACTGTAACGCTGTCCGAAACGTTGGCTAAAGAAGGACGTAGCGCAACACGGCATAACACCCCAAAAACAAATAACGAAAATAAATATCAATGTTGTAAAAATGATGTTTTTTCAACCCCTTCGTATCCTTTTCTACGCGTTCTGACCCCCATTCCCCCCAGGTCCCCTTCCCTTCTCGTGCTCTTTTTCACCGTCCCCGCCTTCCTCCCCCTCCCGAGTCCTCTCGTCTCGCAAGCCCCCCTCCCATTTCAGCATTTCTCTCTCCCCTTTCCGCGTTCCCCTTGCGCATATTGCTATTACGTCTCTTTTTCAATCCCCCCCACCCCAACCGTTCAGCGTTCCACTCCCCATACTTTATTTTTTCCGCCTTTCCGGCTTTTCCCGCCTTCCTCCATCCATCTTCCCTTACCATTCCTTCGATCTCCATCCGCCACCCAGATTCTCCTTCCCCTCTCTCCTTCCCTCCTTGCCGCTAAGCTATATGTAATACACACAGTTTTCAAAACGCTTGTGCGCCAACTATAGTTTTTTAACGTGATAACGTCTTAAATAAATCGATGAACGCCGGCTGCACTCACGAAAAAGCACGCCTCATAGTCACGTTCCACCTGAGCCGAGCGTGCAATCGAGAGTGCGAAACAAGATTTCGGCCTAAGCGTTTGACTTGTGACGCATCTATCTCTCTTCCACTTCATCGTTATTATATGACGTTATCACGTAAAATTATCGTCCGTAAACTGATTTTACAGAAAACCAATTTTTTAGCAACTAAATCAACGTCGGGAATTTATTAATAGCTTAATTACCCACATTTTATAAACAGAAATGTTATTAGATTCTTTAGATCGTTTTGTAATAATAATGTTTATAACATATCAATTTCTGATCACGAGTTTCAAACAATCCTCCAGTGATTTTCTTGGAAAAACTTAACACCTTTTTTTACAAATGTTATAACGCCAAAGCACACCATTATACATAGAAGCCTTTGCGGACGTGTGCACAACAATTCACCAAAGTTTTATCGAAATCGGATGAAGGGTGTAGGAAATATATCGGACGAACAAAGAAATATAATTTTTATATGTACTGCTGATGGATAAGTACTTATATTGTAAGTTGATTAGAACTTACACTAAGGATGGGATGTTTCAAAATTTTTGAAGAATTCTTCAAATATTTGAAGTTAATTTTCACGTTTTGTGAAAGTTCTACTCAAGTTCTGTGATTACTTCAGTTTTATAAACAACTGGCCTATGATGATGGAATAACAGAACCTGAATAGAACTTTAATAGAACATGAAAATTAACTTCAAATATTTGATAAATTGTTCAAATATTTTGAAACAATCCGTCCACAATAATGTTTTTTTGAAAAAGTGTTTACATAAAATATAAACAAAACAAAACAGCATCAGTACGCGCACTCTCCATGATATCATGTTTCTGCGACGAAAGCGATTCGTAGTATTGTTAAGCGTGTAATTAACCTATTCCATTATTAAGCCCGCCGTACTCCGTATCGTGTCCGACGAACACGCCAATGGGATTATAAAAACAATTTAATTTACGTCAAAAATGAATGAGTTTACTTTTAAAAGTACCAACGTATTTCACGATAAAAAAAGTTTGGCAGGAGTGATCGAGTCCATATTTAAATTAAGTACGTTTTCAGTTTTCCGTATTTTTGTCCCAAGATGAGAGGTTCTGGGTTCGTGTCCCAGTTGCGACCGTTATATTTTTATTTGTCTGTATTTTGTTCTCTTTCATATTTTCGTTTAGATTTTCTTTAATAATTTTTGTTTACAGCTTTTTCAGGCTTTTGACTACCACTGACACCACTCGTATTAGTGTTATATTCTTCTTCAATGATTTGTTATATTGATAGTATGGCTGAATAATCTTAAAAAATTACTAAAGTTAAATTTTACCGACTGGTATCCCTGAGAGTCGCTCTCCGTTCCAGTGCATGATATTGCAAATTCATTCCGGTTCCCGCGTCCGCTCAGTTCGGCTGTTTTACATTACAATTAGTTGTTAAAATTTTAATTTTGTATCAAGTTTATCATAAAAAATATAACGTTACTTGTAAATATATTTGACCCGCATAATCAAGAGATCTTATTGGCAAATTTCCCCTACACACGCATCTTTGTTTACAGTGCTCGGAAATGCTGTACGCTGCAAATCAGGATAAAAATACATAATTCGCCACGCTTCTAAAATAGGAATAACCTTCAAAAGTTTTAAAAGGAGAGTTTTTCTAAAAAAAATTAAGTGCTTTTGAGTCAGAATTTCTCAAGCATGTTTGACTCACTTTTTTATTCAATGCTTCCCCCATCTGCTCTGGTTACGCAAATCAATTCATTCGCAGGCGGGTGCGGTGTGATTCTAAAACAACAATTACTGAAAAACTACTCAAAGGAAAGGTTATGAAGGAAAGTTTATGAAGGATATAGCCAAGACTTACCTAGATCACTAGACATTTGCCGCTGGTTCTTTGTCCTTTTAACAATTCTCCCTTTGTCTTTATAATAGTTCACTTATACACTTATATACGTAACCACGGTTACTTCTGTAGCCGCGGCGGTGATCCAATACGTTCCCAAATTAAACTTATGGCGTTACTTTCAATTAAAGTAAAATGCACAAATTTCTCCGAACTCGAAACGGGTGCGTTTTCAACAAGTCAAATAAAAAACAAGTGAATGCGGAAATCGAACGTTTTATTTCGTTTGGCTTGGCGTGGGATGGGTAGGTACTTGGATAAAGGAACTGGGCAGGTACTTGGGTAAAGGAACTGGGCAAAGGGATAAGCAGTTTTCCAGTAGGTACTAAATCAAACAAAAAAAACATTGATTGGCGCAAACATGCTCTTTCCAAGAACGCTGAATTGCTCTTTGTCTGATTTTTTTAGTAAGTGTTGTAGGTGTTATAGCCGCAATGCACTTTATAAAGATACTTTTATTACAAATCTTTGCCAGAATTTTGATTGTTCTTTTTTTAAATCTAAGCCGGCTATAATAAACTAAAGCTGTGATGACGGTTGCATCGCGTCTGTGAGATATCATCTTTACGTGAGTTCACATTCTCAAACCCGCTCCGACCTTATACCAACTGTTGACATGGCAGGACCAATATATTTAACTCTAATGATGGTGCCATGTCTTTTCACAACTTCGCTTACTTTTTTAAGTTTACATTTTCTAAAAATGGGGCTATTTTCAGTTTTGAATGAAAATTTTCTTCTGTCAATAATATTGCCAATATAACTGAATTAAGCATTTTTGGCCACATTTTGGGCAATTTCGCAAACATCCATGAGCGTCCGCTGGCCAAATATAGACAATTTGAAGAGATATTTTTAAAAATTTATTGGAATTATTTCGATTCCTTCAAAACCGTGGTTTTCTAGACTCTCTTTAAACAAATTCTCTACATCCTCCATTTGCCGCATGCGGATAGGGCATTGCTGCCACAATGTTCACCTGACAAAAATTCATGTTAAGAATTCTGCGATGTGTGAATGTCGTCTTGGTGAAGAGGACCTCAATCATATTTTTTTCAGTTGCCCTTTAAATAATTCATACAAAAATTTCATCCCTCACCTAATCAGTTCAGGCATATTGCCCCCCTATAACATTGCATGTCTGTTATCTTCTGTAAATAAACGCGTTTATAAAGTCTTGGCTAATTTCCTGAATATTAACAGCATCAATTTGTAACTGTAAGTTTAGTTCCATGTATTTATTTTTTTATTTTTTTATCCATAATAAATTATATCAACATATTTATCAATTTCCTGTTGCTTCCACTTGTTAAATGTAATTATAATCATCTCGTATTGTAAGAATTTAGCGTATTATTATTATTTGTATAGTATTATTATATAATGTAGATATATTCTTGTTATTGAAACTAAATTTGTAAATATTAACCCAAAATTACACTCACAAAATTACACTCATAAAATCATTCACTTGACACTGGCCAGAACACTCCATTGGGGTGAAAAGCCATGAAAAAAAAAAAAAAAAAGTTTCCAAGCGTGATCGTAATCATTCACCATATGTTTACATATTGCATACAAGAATTAAAAATTACGCCTGTGATTGTCAACAAGACCATAAAAATCGCACATATTAAAAAATTAATATTGTTCTTCGTAGACACCACGAAACCCAATAAAAAAATAAAACATAAAATTCATGCGTTGATAAATTGGGCCTCCTGTGTGGGGCTATTGTAAAAAATAAATTTTTATGAATCGTGAGAAAATAAAGGTGCATTAAACGTCTCTCTAACACTATTAATATTATATTTGTCTCCATATTAAGTTTGTTGAAAAAAGGCGGAAAATTTCCAACGAAATTTCGGACTGAAATATTTCCGAGCGCTTAAGGCCGAAATTGATTTTATAGCGTAACTTTCATTGGTTATAGCAACAATGAATTGATAACTTCATCTTTAATTGCAGGCGATTTAGATAATTGGATTATATTCTGATCTCTCATCACCTCCCCAGTGGTCCATGATTCCTTTTTTCATTTTATTTGTTTTATTAACGGACTACAGTCCAATTATACAACACATTAAATGAAATGATAAAATAAAAGTTAAATAAAATGAACGGTAGATACAAGTATAAAATAAATTGATGAAGCAACTTCTAAATTAGAAGTACAAATATTATGTACATTAGAAAGAATATTCGAGTCAAAAGTCCATGTTTTAGACTTTATTCCGTAAAAACTGAAAAAAATCATTTGAATTGTTACCAAACGTTTCAAGACACTGACTTAACAAGCCTGAAATTCAGGACAATGGTAAATTTTATCGATGCCTAATTAGGTAGTAGAGTTGTTATTAAGGAAAAGCAATTCAATTTAAAACCATCCATACTCATTGAATAAAATAATTCCATAATTACCATAATGTAATGAAATTTCTCAATTAAACCGAATTATTTTGGAGAAACCATGAGTGATTTGGTACTTATAATAATTAGTTAATGGCTCAATGGATGCATCTAACTTAACATAGTTAATAAAGTACCGAGTACGAAATCGTAATACGAGACTTCCAGTATTATTGTTTGTTTACTCGTCGAAAATAAACATTTTCATTCTTCCCCAGTACAAAGGCTTGGCAATGAATTCAGTTTCGTTAATATTTTCATTTATTCTACAGTTAAATTAACATCAGAAATTTCAAATGTTTTTATCTTTAACTATATTTATTTATTTTGCAGAAATAAGCAGAACTTTATTACATTGTAGAAAATAGTTACAAAGTTACAGAATTTAATACAATAATTGGTACCAATGACATGTCGCTGTTATATACGAGAATATATGTTTTTGGGTGATAAATTATACATTCTACCTAAATTATATTACTAAATTATTGAAGGAGAGGGATGTGTGTGGGTGTTTGTTATGTGTGTGTGCGTGTGTGTGTGTGTGTGCGTATGAGTGTGTGTGTGTGTGGATGTGTGTGCTATGTGTGGCGAGTTCTTTTAGATAGAATGTTAAAATTTATTTGATAAAGAAGTTCTGGGCAGTCTATTTTCGTTGTGTTTTATTTTATTGAGAAATGGCATGTCAGCTACCGTTCGCCTGGCTTTCAGTGATTGGAGAGTGCAGATATAATTAATGTTGTATTTATAACCAAGATGCATAATACATTTATTTTGTATGCGCTCTCTATTATTGACGTATTGGGTGTATTTGGGATTCCAGACAGGCGATGCGAATTCCAGTCTACTTCTGTCTATTATGAGGATTAAAGCATTACTAGCGTAGGTGGATTTTTAAATAATTTACTCAGACGTGGTATAAAATCCAATATTTTGTAAGATCTATTAGTGATTGATTCAATGTGCGTATTAAATATAAGTTTAATGTATAATAGACTCCAAGGTCCTTACATTCATTTTTTTGAGATCACGGGTTCATTGCAGAGTGAATAGGGAAAGTTAATTATATGCTTGTTTCTAGTAAAGGGCGTATAAATATATAAATATATATACCTACATTCACTTGACATAAATATACTATCAACTAACTTATTTTTAAGATGACTTACTCTGTATAGTAATATCTTTTTTATTTTTATTTTTTATTTTATTTATTTTTTATAAATACAAAGTAATACAATATGACAATAAAAATAAAATATTATATAGAAAAAAGAAAAGTCCCAATAAACTACTTTTAAGCAGTTTGTCGATGGGCACTTTTACTTTGACGATATAAATAAACTTATTTTACTTTGTTATGTTTGTTGAACCAACGATTAACACTTTGACTCATTTTGATACTATCTTATATTTTATGTTATTTTGCTTGCTCTAGTGCCAATATGGTAAAGTCCTATTGCTTGTCCCCTTGGTTTAAATTTATTTTTTTATTATTTAAAAAAAAAAATTATCTATCAAGACTACTTTTTTAAAGTAAAAATCTTAAGGGATATGTGGCGTTCATACAACTATTTTTCGCCACTCTAGAATTCGCGAGAAAGAACTACCGCCGCAAAGTACTTGCAAATTCACACTTCGCACAGGCACCTACGCATGCACGTATCGGCAGACAAAGTACTCGTGAGCCCGGCTGCCCGACGAATAATAATATGCACCAACTTCGCGAAAGGTCCAGACTCAAGCGTGCATTCACGACTGCAGTGACGAGAACATTCTAGCACCTTCCAGCGCACGTATTGCCAGCGAGTGGAAAGCTACTCGGCCGCTCGCTCTTATATAAAGCGGCCCGCTAAACTACAAACTTGTTCAGTTCTAGTCAGTCTCGCGGCGCGCTAATCAACACTTCAGTGCAATCTCAACGGTCTCGCCTCTCTACAGCAAACCATCGTAACATCGAGTGCCCGTGCATCCTCCCAGGGCAGCTTCCTTCGTGGACGTCACAAGGACTATCTGCCGGTGGCTCCACTCACCGAGTCACCGCCGTTTCCCTCCGCAACGCGCGTCGAGCAGCGGCCTGGGAGACGAGGTCATCCTACACCGCCACGGTGTCAAGCATCACGCTGGTGACTCCACTCACCAAGTCACCGCCGTTCATCACTCCAGGGCAGCTTCCTACGTGGACATCACCAGGACTATCTGCCGGTGGCTCCACTCACCGAGTCACCGCCGTTTCACCTCCGCAACGCGCGTCGAGCAACGGCCTGGAAGATCAGGTCTTCTCCGCAACGAGCGTCGAGCAACACTCTGGTGACCTGCAGGCCCGTGGCCTGCTCCACCACAGCATCTCCGACCTGTTTCACCCATCATGACCGAGCACCCGCAACGCTTCACTCTACGGCACTTCATCATCTCATGTTACACCGACCGACCGACCTCAGCTACGTAGCTCATGCTTCAATAAACGACTGAACCCGCAACCAACTCGGATGCCTTTTATCTCTCCCTCCGTCTCCGTTCCCTCAGATAAATAAATAAATTAATGCATACATTGTTTCTGAGTGTACGACAAGGAATTTTGAACTGAATGAGTTGCAACAAAGAAGTTGAATAAATCATTTTATAGATGAAAATGAGATCACAGTCTTAACTACGTTTTTCTAATGATAAAATGTAGTTTGTTCAATTTCATGTGTAATGTCTTTGTTTTTTTAATGCAGGAAGCGATGATGAACGGATTCAATATGATGAATATGAACGGTATAGAAAGGAAGACAGAAGAAAGGAGACCAAATGACACTCACAAAATATATTCAAGAAAGGGGTGAACTAATGAGCAGTAAAGGAATATTTAGGAGCAATTCTGTTGATAAAGTGGAGAAGTTTCAGAATTTCAAGAAAGCTAACAGTATAAAAAGACACCAAGGCCATTAATAGAAATGAGAGTAAAAAGGGAGACACTGCTTTATTCATTATCAAAAATATTCCGGTTACTAGCTCAAAAAATTACACAATTTTTTGTTTTACCAATATTTAGTTTTGAGCTGTTAATTTTATACCAATTATTAAATGGGTCAGAATCGAATTAAAAAAAGAATGTATTCATTGCAAAATTTTATTATGTTAAAGACTTCATTGTTGACCAAAAAATAAAAGCGCATGTAAGGAATAAATTCACAAGATCATTCATAAATATGTAAATAGAAGAGGAGCCGATAGGCACCTTGAGAAACCCCAGAAGATTATTTTCTATTCTTTGTCAAATTATATTCTCTACTGACACTCCTATTTCCTTCTTCACCTTTCCTAAGAAACTTTCTAAGAATCATTACGCTTTCGTTTCTATCTTTTTAAAATATAAGGTAGAGTCCGGTGAAGCTAGAATTCTCCCCATGTCTTCTGAAAATATAGGGTGGAGTTCGATGAAGCTAGAAATCTCATAGTGGAATGAAGAAACATAAAGTGGAATCCGATGAAACGAAAAATTTCCCTGTTTCTTCGGAAAATATAAAGCAGAGTCCGATGAAGCTAGAAATCCAGTTCACTCGTTTTTTGTGGCTTGGTTATTCTCAGTATCTATAGCAACGCACAGTGGATTTCAGCGTATTATTATTTTTTACGAGCGTCGCGTCGTTGTGTTAGTAATTCACTTTCCCCGAAAGGGTGGGCTGGTGCGTAATTAGGTTTTCCCTTCATCTTCTGTGTACAGGGCCTTCTCCTGCTCTTTACGTGAATAATTCGACACCTATTACAGTGGCGGCTGGCGACTTTTTCGTAATAGAACGCGAACGGCGAGAAAAAAACTTTATTTTTAATAACTTTTAGGTCAAACTTTAGTTAACCTCCTTTTGAATCTTGTTCCCCAAATAACAGAACATCTAAGGGCGAATGGATAGAACTTTTTTATAGGCAAGATAAAATCAATCACTTTGTTATTATAAAATGGAAAAAAATGGTAAAATAAAAAAAACTCTCCGTCACAACCTGTCAATTTATGTGTTAAAATAATATGCAAAATTTCAAAAAGATCGGTCAAGTAGATTTTGAGTTATAATGTACACGGACTAAAAAACATTGTTTGCCAGAAAATCAATTTAAAGTTTTGTTATACTCGAAATATACTTGAATAGTGCAGGAGGGCTGGTCGCTTGAAATGCTGTATCTTCGTTAGTTTTGCTTCGAATTATTTGAAATTTTGGCACAATACTCTCAACATATTGTACATTTAGAAAAAAAAATAAATTGAAAAATGAGTTTTAAAACCTAACCCCCCCCCCCCCCCCTTAAAGGAGACTAGACTGTCATTACGATCCCTTTTAGTAGTAATCAGACATAACAAGGTAGCTACATCAGCAACCTTCAATTTTTAAATTATTTTTGTATTAGTTGTCGCAAAAATAAAAACTGAAATTCTTGTAGAACTTAATACTAACATTATTTAATTAAATTAAAAAAAAACTTTTTTTTCAAACTAAATGGAGCTCGAAAAATTAAATGTAATCAAACATGATGGAGTCTTTGCAAAATTATAAGCAAATGTATCCCAGCAAAAAAAAGACAATAATTTTTTATTTTTTTTTTTTTTTATTTTTTTTTTTTATTTTTTTATTCTTCATTTTAATCACCCGCTAAACTGCCAAGGCAGTTTGTCAGCAGGTCAATTTGACAATATTAATAAAATACTAAAACATAAAATATTATAAGAAAACACAATAGCAAAATAGTTCCAGAAGAATAACTTTTAAGTACCTACAATACAAAAGCATAAAATATACAGACAGACAGATATAACACAGGTAAATTACTGATAGATTAAATTAATTATAGATAGTATTTATACATAAGATTACAAACAATATCAGTACAAAAAGTTTTGACCCATTAGCCATTTTTTAATTTTTCTTTTGAATCATTAATAAATTGATTGCATTTTATCAATAAACATTAAAATATATATTTTTCATGGTTTTTGTAACACGGAAAAGCGGTATATGTAATTTCACGTTATATACAAAAGGTTGATAAAATACTATTATATTTTGCAGAATGTGTGCACTTTGTTCAAAAATCATATTTCTATTATAAACCTTTTTTTCAATTCACAATATCTCATTTACAGGACAACAATGACCTTTTCTATTAAAAGCAATGAAAAGGGTTTTTTTTTTCAAAAGAAGGCTGGGTATAAATAACGTATTTTATGAAATCTCGCAGTACGGCAACCACGAATGGAAGCAGCGAAGCGTTTCTGAGATAAATCTCATGAAGGTTAACGTTGGCCACTCAGGCATTCATTTAAAATTTGTTTGGGCACCAACGGCTCGTAAAATGACGTAAGAGTAACAAGAGTTGTGTGTGATGTGAAAATAAGGGGTTCTCTAAAAATCCATCCTATGAATAATAATAATAAAATCATTTTAAACGAAGATTTGTAATACTTGTATACTTAATGACTAATGAACTTAAACGGTTTTATAGATTGGAATGTTTGTATACGTGAAAAGGTAATAATGCTATATGAACGAATGGATACGTAGGCTAATTCTCGGTATAAGGATCGAATCCCGGCGTGGCAAATAAATTTTATTTGATTAATTTGTGTTATTTCACAATTTATTCATTAAAAATAATATATAGTGTATTTGCGGCACGTGCCAGAGCGGAAGATACTCTCAGTATTGCCCTGGTGTAAGACCACATTTCAGAATTGAAACGTTGCTTGAAATGGCTTTGGCCGTGTTTTTGTCAAATCTGAATGGCTAGGTACTTCCCACCTTCCTCTTCCCCATCTCCTTCCCCTCTCCACTACCCGCAGCCTCACAACATACCCCAATGGGGATGCCATAGTCTAACTGGCTCCAGAATGGGAGCAGTTGGGACTCTTGTGCGCCATTCATATAAAAAAAAATCTTCAATATGGCAGGCAGATATGGGTACTGCCTCCCCGGGAATAACTTTTAACCTCTCCAGCCGGACTGTCGCAATTGGAGGGATGGATTCACACGTGTCACTCCTGGTCACTGACTCCCATATTTTTACCCATCATACATTTTTCCTTCCCAGAACTTCCTCTTATTCCTTTCATTTAAAAAACCCTCCCCTTAAATGACTATACCCTTAAAGAAATTATTTTCTTGGCCTCCTGTGTAGAGCTAACGTTAAAAAAAAAAAATAAAAATAAAACCTAATCAGATGATGTTATTTAAGGCACCACATCTCTAATGACAGGTCGCATCACTCGAAAGATGTACATGTCAATGGACAAATCTCTTTATTCTTTTGGACAATAAAATAGATACATTGCTTTACGCAGATCTTAAAAATGATATTTCAAACAAACAGGAACAAAAAGGTTAAGGATATTCATAAACCGGAACTGCGATCCGGTTTGCCTTCATTAAGTCATAGATATTCGTAATCAATCAAAATTTTAAATAAAAAGACAATTTTGTTCTCTTTCAATCACAAATTATATTAAAATCTTTTTGACGACTTTGAGAAAGTAAAGTTTGTTGGTATATCTCCCTTTAATAACTTTTTCACAAATTAGTGGAAAAATCCTTGATAGGAATAAACGTATTTTTGGTAAAATGATAGTTTTGGCCCTGGTAAGCTAACCATTTTATCAAAGGTCGACGTCGTAATCCATCTTAATTGGAGGAAAAAGTTGGGGAAAATATTTCTTGGATAAAATTGTTTATCAACGTTATAGTATAAAACATACATTCACCTGTTTTAACTAAATAAATTCTTGAATTTATAAAAATGCTGTCGGTTTTCTGGAAAAAGCTGAATGATTGAGTGATTTGAGTGATTGTTGTTAAATGATTTAAATGTAAGAAGAGCTGATTTATAAATAGTAAAGTGAATGAAAAAGGAATGTTTAAAAATTTTCAAAAGATTTCTATTTTAGATACTGACTATTCGTGGTGGAATTTCATCGTAATATTATAATAAAAAACATATAAAACTTATTCCACTAAATTTATTTTTGACCTTCTGGTTTTTGGGAACATTGGATTGTTAATTATTCATATAACTTTTAAGTCAGATGTTCCCCAGACAAAATCAAAGTAATCTTTAAACCCGAGATAATTATGTCTGCTGCTAAAAGCCAAATAAATCGAAACTCAATCGTCAAAGACGATATGGCAACAAATGTGGTTTTTTCCACATAAACTAAAAAAAATCATTTTTTCATTAACTCCACTCAGGTGGCAAGGAGGAAAATAATTTCTCTCAAGGCCTACGTCATCTTAGGGGATGCTATGAGGTGGGTTTTTCTGGGAGAGAAAGGAAGTTCTGGGAAGGAAAAAGATATAAGGGATAGGTAGGAATCTGGGGTCAGTGTGTTAAGCCGTGACGGACGGCGAATGAGGTGTTGGTTATCCAATAAATGGTTCCCGGGACGGCGGTATCCATTATCGCACCCAAATTTTTAATTTCGTTTGTATGTTTCTGTTAATATAAATCATGAAGACACGGAAAAACATATGAGTTTATTATTTGAGAAAAAGCACAAATACGAATGAAGGAAAGAGTGTCAATCAAAAAAATGGATCTCAATTATTTTTTCATACTAATTCCACACAGGGAAATGATTTCCCTCAAGGCCATTAATATTTAGGGGGTGGGTGATGTGTGGGCCTTTTAGGTATGGAAAAGAGAGGAAGATCTGGGGAGAAAAAAGGTATGAGAGGTGGGTACGATTCTGTGGGTTTCTGTTTCTTGGAGTGTTTTATGAATCCATTCCTTCCATGAATCTTCTCCTCAGTCTCAGCGTCACTGTTAAGACAACAAACGTAGCAAAACACTTAGGGAGACCTACAACAGAGGTGTTATCCAATGAAAGAGTTCCCTGGGCGGCAGTACCCATACCTGCGTCCCAAATTGGAACATTTCGATTGTTTAACTATTTTTAAAGTTATTTTACAACAAATCAAAATCGCATAAAGGTAATAATGCAACAAAATATTATGAGCTTTGCTAAATTTGTACGATTTAAAAACGTCTTATTTTTATATGAATTTCATTACCAGTTAGATTATTTCCACTCCAACTTTTGGATATAAATACCATTTCATGGACAATATTCATATTAATGTTTTTCTGGATTATTCAATTCGTCATTGTATTTGATACTTTTGAAGACTTCCGGCCTTCAAGCACTGTTTACAATTGTGATGCTTTTGCTGCGGCCATTGGCAAAACGAACCCTTGAACTTTTCTCTGAGCGAACTGTCATCCCATTAAATTTATCACCCTATCCGAAATACGTGACAACTTTTGTAATGTCCTTTCCAGATATAACCTGCAAAAGAGGATCACGATCATCGGATTAAGGGTTCTATACGACGTGAAGGTAACTGTCGAGTGTGAAAACACACCCTCCGCTCAATTTTAAATTGACTAAATGAATTTGAGTGATAGAGCAGAACAAGGACCCCCTTCTCGTAGCTAACAGGATAGAATAGGAGAGTGGTCGATTTTGTCAATGTAACATTATTCTCACCTTGGAAGGTTTTCTCATTAAAGAAATTGCCTTCCTTTTGATGTTAAACTTTTAAACTTAAATGATAGATCTAAATTATCACAAACTACGTAGTTACATAAAAAAGTCAACTTTTATTAAACTTAATCCCATATAAACACAATCAATAATAACGGAATTGGCTTCATACCTCGAAATTTCTGAGGTTTTAGAAATATTTCAACATTAAAAATTTTGTATTCATCCTTAGTTCGTAGTCACGTCGAATATAACTTCTCGATCTGGTCGCCCCATTTTAAAATACATTCAGATTCAATTGAAAAAAATCAACATAAATTCCAAAGATACATTTATTTTTAAGATATATTCATAATGTATCCATCTTACTTTTCGCTGATGACCTAAAAGTTTTTAAAATTATTCAAAATATTTATCATTGCAACATTCTTCAAGATAATATCAACAAATTGTTAATTTGGTGTAATGAAAATAGACTTTATTTAAATATCTCAAAATGTCAAATAATTAGATTTTCTCGTATAAAAAATCCAGTGATATTTAATTACTACATTGATGACAATGCTCTTGAAACACTAACACAAATTAAAGACTTAGGCATCACTTTCCAATCAAATCTTTCATTTGTTAACCACATAACAGAAATCTGTAATAAGGGCTTAAAAATGTTGGGATTTATAACTAGACTAACTAGAAATTTTAACAATATAAAGTGTATTAAACGGTTATATTTTGCGTATGTTAGATGTCAACTTGAGTACAATTCGCCCGTCTGGAATCCACATTATAACATACATGTACAAGCTGTTGAAAGAATTCAAAACAAATTCTTACGTTTTCTAAATTTCAAAATGGGGATTCCAACAATAATGTTGAACTACAACACTCTGTTAAATAATATGAATATGCTCAAATTGTCAGACTGAAGAATTTTCACTGACTTGGTATTTCTATATAAAATTCTACATAATTTAGTTGATAGTCCGGTATTGCTTGAATTGATAAGCTTCCGGATTCCACAACGTAATACAAGAAGTCAGGATTTATTTCAATGCAGAAATTCTGGGACTAACTACCATATGTATTCCTCTTTACCCAGAATACTAATGGAAGGAAACAATTACACCAAGTCCGTGGACATCTTCAGTTCATCTTTAAACAAATATAAAATATTGATACTGAAGCAGTTCAGTTATGTACAATAAATATTGTATTTATTACCATTAATATGAAAAAGCCCTGAAAAAGGGGAAAAATTGTAAATGGTAGAATCGACAGTCCTGATTTAATAAACCACATTGAATTTCGTTTACCCACGAGAGCTACTTATTCTATGATCTTAGCTTAAATGCAACAATACCAGGACTGAGGACTCAAAACACTTGCTCGTGAAGCAAGTATTAGATACGTAGATGTGGCGGATCTATTTAACTGCACGGAAAGTAGGTACAAAAGGGCTGTGCTATCAAATCTTTTCAATCAATATTAATTTAGTCTAAGCCTAGCGTATTTGAACTATAGAATTTTGTATGTACTTGTATCTCTGGTGTCATCAGTTTGAGAGGTGGGAATGGGTACCGCCACCCCGGGAACCTTTATTGGATAACAAACACTTCTGCCATAGGTCACCCCAAGTGGTTCGCTACGCTTGGTGAGTAGCAGGGGTTCCCGAGTTCATGGGGTGAGGTTTGTCTAGGTCTTGGAGGCGGATGACTATGACACACTGAACCCCAGATTCTTACCCACCCCTTAAACCCTTTTCCTTCCCAGAACTCTCCTCTCCTTCCTTTCCTTACAAAAACCCTCCATACAGCATCCTCAAAGATGACATAGGTCCTGAGGTAAATTATTTCCCTCAAGGCCTCGTGTGTGGAGCTCATGTAAAAAACAAATATAATCAAATTAAAAAAATATATAAATAGGTATATATCGACGATTTTTTTTTAATATTTCTAATATTTTCCAATGATTGTGCGACGTGTAATCACTGTGTATGGTGTATTTACATCGTTTTTATTAAATGAATTTTTTTTTTACTACCACCATATGGTAGGTAACTATTTTTAAAGAATCACACGCGATTATATTTTCTGAGCAAATCATATTGTTTTCATATGCGTTGAATAATAGTGTTGTTTCCAGCGTTTCACAAGCAAATAGTCCTTATTTCCAATTAGGACTATTTGCTTTCATCATTAAAAATGATAAAAAAATACAAAGTTGAAAACATAAATTTTAATAAAGACAAAAACTACCAAAGATATATTTACATTTACGTGCACGCATCTCTCAAAAGAATCGAATATATACAATTAATACTTTATTACGAGTACCAATTGTCCACCGAAACATTGTGTCCCCGAAAAGTAAAAACCTGCGTTTATTGAAACATGTGAAGTACGTTTCTTGACACTGATTTTCGTTTTAATTCTTTTCCCACGT
Organism: Glyphotaelius pellucidus; assembly: GCA_936435175.1. NCBI lineage: Eukaryota > Metazoa > Arthropoda > Insecta > Trichoptera > Limnephilidae > Glyphotaelius > Glyphotaelius pellucidus. The sequence goes on from OW386547.1 coordinate 28,104,812, forward strand.
CATTAAATATTATTTATCTAAAAGTTTCGTGTAAACACAGCGTATTATGCAAAATATCAAAAAGACCTTTAGGTTTTCCGTTCTACCTGTAATCATATTTTATAGAATCTTTCTGCGACAAAAACCGATAAACGTCTAAAATTATATAGAATTTGTACAAATATGATTACTCACGAGCATAGCCATGAATATGTTTTATACTTCAATCAGAGATAAAGTAACGCAGCATCTCTGCTATTCCAAAATTAGGTTAGTCAGAAAAGGTGAACTGTGATTCAATAACACGAGGGTCCTTCGGTTCAAAAGGAATATTACGAAATTGCGTTCCGAATGATTATTCTAGGTAAGGTAAACGTGCCGAAAGACGGCATAAATAATTCGTGAATTTCAATATCGTCTTGCCGAAAATGTGGCTATTGAATAAAATCGTATCAATTAATAAAAGCCTCACGTACTGCGTGCGTTGTGGGAAACTCGAAAAGCTTTTCGGCGAAAGCTGTTTTTATTGATACAAATTAGGGTTTGCATAAAGCTGCTCCGAAATTTTGGGCACCGCTATTGTATTGTGTTATTTATTACTTAACCCTGATATCCTTGCAGAGTGGGAGGAGATCACCAGAGCTACTGGGCGAACAGGTCACCGGTTCTAAACTAGTTTCAGATAAAAATAGAAACTTTATCAATTTATGTGGAAAAAATTATTCGCAGATATATATAGCTACTGCAAAAGTGTTATCTGTTACTGTGTTATTATTTGTATTTCAATTATATGTTATTATTTTTGTTATAAAATGCTCATGTTTTAAAGCGCCTGCTCTCGACACAGGTTTTCCTAATAAGACAGCATAGGAAATCACAAGTTGCAAGTCTAGAATTAATGAAAAAAATAAAATTGAATCATTAGCGGAAAATTTTGAGATGAAAAAAATCTTGTTTGACTTGAAGGTCAAAAATTCCTTCTTTAATGTTAATATGTATCCCTCCAAAAAGCTATTAAAAAAAATCCCATGCATCATAAATGTAAAACGATTTTTCAATAAATTTAGGTCATTAGTAATCAATATTACTTGTCAGGTTTTTCCCTGAACAATATTGAAGTGAGCTACAAACCCAAGGTAATTAGTCTACTGGAATTACCAAAATATTTAGAAATTCGACAGTCTAAAGCGACTTGAGTAACAAAGTTAATTAATATAATTGATTAAAATCTTTGTAGACCACCCCGCTTCTCCTCCCTCGTATGTTATGTATATAAACCGGAGACTAAGAATAATTTTTAATAGCCTGAAATGGCTCTAGCGAGCTGAAACCGGTTACGGTCAATAAAATTAAAGTAGAAAAAAGTTTTATATTTGTTTTATTGTATATAATATATGCGATATAAAGGGTTTTCCGTCTTCTTTGTACACAATGTTTTAAAAACATAAGTATCAATGAATTTTATAATTTAATACCCACTGATTGATGGACTAACTAAATTATAGACTCTGCCAAAAATTTGTTCGGGTTTTGATTGAGATTTTCTCTCTAATCTAAATATACATACCATTTTTGCCTTTCTTGATTCTAATAATGTGTATGTATGGTTATTTTCGTGTAACTCTTTTTTATCTCATTTTGTGTTGTACGTTTAGTATTGGAATTGTACTAGTTGGTTTAGTATAAAATTAATATATATACTTATTTGTGATTACCATACAAGAATCGCAACTGCATGTAGCTACTGGGACTATGAAATTCCCAATTCCCAAGTAGGGCTGTCAAAGTGAACTAAAGTGAACATAAGTTTCAAATGTCGAACTGTAACATCAGGAAATTTTCATGTCGATCAAATATAATCGCTTTGCATACAATTTCACGTGGAAGGTATTTTTCGTACCACCTATTCAGTGATGGAAAGAGATACATGACGATCAAAAAGTTTTCATTCTCATTTAATTCTATTTAATTTGATACTCACTTTAATATTGTATTGATTCCCGCGTTGTCTTCAAAGAAAGATTCGCTTTTAACATATTGTAATCTAATATTATAAATGGTATGTTTTTAGGTTTTCACGGCCAAAAAGTATTTTTGTTATTGTTTTTGGGGTGTTATGCCGTGTTTCGCTACCTCCTTCTTTAGCCAACGTTTCGGACAGCGTTAAAGTGCTCGTCTGCCCTGATGATGGACACTGTAACGCTGTCCAAAACGTTGGCTAAAAAAGGAGGTAGCGAAACACGGCATAACACCCCAAAAACAATAACAATAATATTATAAATATTTGTTTCTCGTTATGTAATGTTAAATTTTTTTCATAAATCAAAAAGGTATATATTTTTTTATAAACCATAAGGGTTTATAATTTTTATAATTTTTTTTATAAACCATAAGGGTATATATATATTCTTTAATCATCTCTTTTGTTAATAATAGTATGAACTAATGACACAATGAATAATAACATTTTGTTTGATCTCTCAAAACTTTGTTGTTAATTCGTATTTTATTTTTCTACAAATTTCCTCCATTTATCATTGTTTTATTTTATTTTGTTGCTTTTAACTGTTTGGAATGATATATGAACGATATTTATATTTATATTTACATCTGTTTGGAATGATATATGAACGATATTTTTACGTATTACTTTCATTTAATTGTGAAATTATTAACTCCGATGTAGGCGAACCCTAGTGAGGTTAATAATTATAATTTTAAACAATGTTTTAGAAGCAAATAAATAAATGAATGCGATGGACGCATTTACTGTTTTTTTTCATGTTAATCATTGTATTGCATTTTTCTGCAGAATGTCGCACAACGGTATAAGTATGCACTCATTACACGGAATCGTTTCAAACTTGAGACCAGCGTCTCAAGAAGTAGTGAACATAATGAAATCTTCTTGAAGACGTAATAAGAGTCATGAATATATGTATCAAGCTCGCAGAACCACGGCCGACAAGTTTCCATCACAGAAAAATATCATTTAAACTTTGTTTTTCCCTAAGGAAGAAGTTTATTTTCGCAATATCAAATATTCTCGCTATTCGATTTTTCAATTTTTAGGTCAAGTAAATCCGTTGGTCAAAGAAAAACATTGACTTTGGAAAGTTGTGTGCCCTTTCAAGGGATGTCAAAGACTAAAATGGTTTCTGAATGAATGCACACATATTGGAAAGTTTATAAAATAATATTAGGATTTCCATTTTTATTAAACATTTATTATACTTGTTTAAACATTTACAGCTAGCAAATCTTATACTCTACTACAAAAGATTTTTCTAAAATAAGAACCTGAATTTTAAATATCTTGTTTAGACATTATTACAGCACAAAAAATAACCTCACTATTTCATTGTATTATTCCAAATAAGGTAGTCATTTTAACTACGCAAACACCATCTCGATAACTGAAAAAAAAAATAAGAGTATTTTGACAAGCTAGTGGAACTAAATGTAATTTACGATGTTTAACGTATTAAAATAAGCTGACTACCAACTGAGACCAGCAGTAATACATACAAACCAATGGTCAAGGGTTCAAAATAATTAGTATTTTAGTAAACGTTTCCTTTCTTACATAAAAGACAATTTTACTTTATTTTAATTGTTCTTTAGACGTTTTGTCCGGGTTAAATCTTCCCCACGGGAAAAAAACTTAACCCTTCCACACACTTTTCCACAAATGATCATCTAGTCAATCCACTCTATGCAATTGCACTGTTTAAGTATAATAATTACAAAACAATTCAAGAACAACATGTCGACCTACCAGAGACCAGATGAAAAAATAATTCACCGACTCCAGATATTTTCATATCAGAGGGTTCGGCTCGATAGAACTCCTAACTGGACCGATAAATCCTACTGATCCCTCAATATAAATATTTAAAAAATATTTCGTAATCCTACATGTATTTAATATGACTGATTTTTTGTATTTTTATGTAAGGATTCTTTGACAAATCTAATAAGCCTAAATTTTGAATGAGAGAGCTAGGTATAATGCCAGTAGCCGAAATAACAAATGGCAATATTTTTATAGTCTTAGAATGCCAAATTCTTTTAATCTTATTTCCTAAATCTGTATATTTTCTATTTTTTTCAGAAACAGATTTTTGAATATTTACATCGAAGTTTTTTTTTTAATTTTGTCATGTAAAACTATATCAGGTCTGTTATGACAAATTTTTCTTTCTGTTAGTATAGTTTTATCAAAATATATTTTATAAAATTCATTTTCTACAAATGAATTTGGTTCGTATTCATAATATGGTTCTACATTACGGCAGTCAATCAAGTTATGTTTAATTACCAAACTTTGGTGAATTATTTTTAAAACCTGATTGTGCCTAAATGTATACTCGGACGGCGCTAATACAGAACATCCCGATATAATATGTTCTTTATTAAAATAAAATACTTAAATTATTTTTATTATTAAGGACGGGTTGTTTCAAAAAATTTGATGTGTTCATCAAATATTTGAAGTTAATTTTCAGGTTCTGTGTACGTTCTTTTCGAGTTCTGATCATCATAGGCCAGCTGCTTCACAAAACTGAAATCATCACAGAACTTGAATAGAACTTACACAGAACGTGAAAATTAACGTCAAATATTTGACGAATTCGTCAAATTTTTTGAAACAACCCATCCTAAGTAATTAATTATTAATCTTTGATCATAAAACTCGAACCACAAAATTTTATCGTACCAATTATCATTCAAGAACTTCCTCCAACGTTGCGTCACACCTTAGCCTAATTGTGGGATTAACGGAGGTTCATGGCAAATATAAACATTCAATTTCAAAAAAATAAGACTTTTCAAGAACGATAAATCGATATCCTCAAATTTGTATTTGAATCTAACATTAATTAAAAAAAAATACACATTAAATAATTTAATTTTTTATGGTAATGAATTTTTGACATTCACTATGATGTGAGCGTATAGATAAATAATTAATTTTACTAATTTGTACAAAATTAGGTAGAAATCAGAAAATCTGAATGCTTGGAGAAAAAAAATCTCTGCCAAATTTTAGAAATTTGCATAGCATTTTCTATCTGTAATATAGTCGAAATCAACGCGAATGTTTTTATATTGCTACCTCATTTCCACCGTGCGGAGCTTTGAAATCAAAACGTAGTTTTAAAGAAGAGTAGGGCATTTTTAAAAAATAATATTTCATATAAAAATTCAAAATTAGACCTGCCAGTGCAAAACCATTGAAATGTAGATTATGTGGAATAAGTTTGTTAAGTACTGTTAATTGTGCTCTTCAATGTACGCAAGTATTTTTACTATTTTTATTAGATTTCATACTTTCACTTCTCCGTTTGATATAATATAGTTTTATTGTCGAGAAAAAACAAACCTGTTTCATCAAACGGTCAGAAAGTGAACTTTAAATCATTGGTTGTACGTCAAATATGATGAGTGTTTTGTTCAGAACTTTTTGGGGTCACGAGGTGTCCAACAAAAGCGATAACTCAAACATTTTAAATGTAGATTTTACTCGTATTTTGTTGTCTGGATGAGAATATTTTGATGCATATTTTTATTTAAGATTTTGTCATTTAAGAGAAAGCGATGTGCAGAAAAAGGTAAGAAGAGTATGCGATAAGCAAGTTAATGAAATAATGTTGTTGGTTACGCCCCACGAAAAGAGAGTGGGATCATATTTTGATACGTTTAAAAATACGAGTCTGTTTAAAACGGCAAATGAATCAATAATAATATTTGGATGATTTATTTAACGCCGTTTTAGTAGAAAATCACAACAAGGGAGCTGAATTAAACTAAAAGAGCGTGAAAAGACGGAGTTGTTTATACCATTCTATCAGATCTGCTTTTTCTTAAGGTTTAAATAGTACAGATCTACTGTACAATGTACGACAATATATTAAAAAGGTTTTAAACTTGGAACCCAATTAATGGTGCAGTAACTAGGATTTCAAATCTCCCCCATCGGCCTCAGTACTGCGCTGGAAAAAAAAGAATTGCACTTAGATTATATTCCCGAAAAACTATATTTTTGCACCATTTCTTTTGTCAATGTGATGTAAATAATAACACAGGCCAACAGTGAAAAAACTTTTTTGATAATTTTTACTAATTCCTGCGTAAGTTGGTGTCCTGATTACGAAAAAATTATAAAAAAGACGTATCACCCACCAATTTTTCACATTTCACTATTAAATATGTTTGATGAGCCTTAAAGTCCACTTCTTGCACAGCCATCTTGACTTTTTTTCTGAAAATTTAGGTGATGTGAGTGAAGAGCAAGGGAGACGGTTTCATCAGGACCTAAAAGAAATGGAGAAACGATACCAGAGACGGTGGAATATCAAAATAATGGGTGATTACTGTTGGTCACTTCACAGAGAACAACAAGACGTAACACATCGGCGAAAAAGCTACGCAAGAAACTTTGCAGAGAAAAAAATAAGAATCTAATATTCAAATTTAAGTAATTAAACAATATTGTAAGGAAAATATAACCAATTTTAAGAAATATGAATTTTTTAATTTTTAAAGGTCAAATTTTTTCTATTTTTTGAAATATTAAATGATATCATATTGTGAAAGAATGGTGGGTTATAAAAAAAACTGCTATGAAATACGGGTTCAGCATCCAAAATTACATAAAATTTTGGTAAATTTGTTTAAAAAGTTTTCACAAACATTTTTTTTGTTGGCCTGTGTAATTTGTCGTAAGTTGCAATTGTAATTCGAATGTCGTAATTGGTCCCAAAATTTTTCAAATAACTTTTGGTTGGAAAATGATTATTATTATCTTTATACCAAGAGAGTACAATAATTTATTGAATGATTGAGGCACTCATCGGAAGAGTGGCCCAACCATTAAAAAAAAATTGAAATTATCATATTGGTATTTATATTTGTTATATCTATGAAGCCACAGTGGCCTAAAACTAAAATTGGGTCACTGTGGCCTAAAAATAAAATTGGACCACTGTGGCTTATGAAGATTTGACAAAATAAATAGATGTGATGATATATTTATCCATGACAATATAATGTTTTGGCGATTTTTAGTGAGCTGAGCCCCTCTTCCGCAAAGTGCCTCAATAACATCTCTCTAATTTTATAACTAATGGCGTAAACAATTTTATAATTTATACTTCATAATATCATTTTAATTAAAAAAAAGAATTTTGTTCACTTTTCTGTGGGTAGTGTTTTTTAATCCAATTTAATAGTTTCTTTGAAAATATATTCTTTGGATCAATTTAATATTTTATTTATATATTTTCGAAATCCTATGGAGGCCCAGAAAAAAATGTTACATAAATGAAAAAAATACATTATCAATTTGATTTAATTTTAGTGCTAAGAACAACATTTTTTCACCATTTTCTGTCTGATGGAAAAACTAGGAATTATGAAACAAAAACAGAAATTTCCCAAAAAATTGAAAGTGCCTACAGGCATAATATTTTATACCAAATATTTGAAATTTTATTATTTGTTTTCTGGGTTCTTTCTTAACAAGATAATGATTATTATTACGATAATATTTTCTTTTTTACGACTAGATAAGTTAATAATGGCTTCTTAAACTTTTCTCGGATTCCACATTCTTTACTACGAACAATAAAACTTTGAAGAAATATTGTGTTTTATTAAATCTTATGTTTTTTTTTCAAATCGCTTGAAACATGTCGACATTGGTACCTACTACCAGGGTATACTTTTATAATTACTGAAAATACTTTTAAAAAGGTTCACGAAAATGTTTCGTAATTCACGAAACAGCTATAACGCGTATCAATTATTATATCGCAGAACTTGTTTTAAATATGCTATTTTTTTATAAATTGAATAATTAAATTATTGAATTCACAAAACTTAAATTTAACATCAACAAATTAAACTTCACAATTATAAAATCATGAAAATGATTAGATTTATAATTCTTTAACATAGAATACTTGGGACTTAATATCTCACACGATATGAAAGACAATAAGGATTAGAAGAAACAAAGAAACCTATATCCGATAGAGCTGGTAACCAAGTCAAAACGGTTTCACGTTTGCAACGCAAACGTCAACAAAATAATGTAGCACATTTCAATGCGCTCTCTGCACCACTCCATAACTTATAATGGTAGGTCAATTATTACACATAATATTACAAACAGCCTCTTTTCAGCGAGAACCGAACGTTATCTGTGTCTTTTGTGTTTTTTTCCGACTCCGAGGTATTACAACAATACCTACGGTAAAGTAAATTCTGAAGGGACGTTTTTTCCGCAACTGCACGGGAAGGTCATATCTACTAACCAATACTATAAAACACTTCCCATAAATATCAAGGTTTCTTATAATACCTTGTTATGGTTTATAGAGAGTTGGGTAAGAAATAATTATAAAATGCCAAGGCGGCTTTCCATCCACTACAAACCTGCAGCAGGTTTTGATCGTTCGTAGAACAATATTAATAACGTAGAGATTTATACTTGGAAAATTATCCTGACAAAAGCAGAAAATTTCTGTTCAGGCAATTTTTATAAAGGTAAAGGATTTAATATTTTATTTTCCAAGAGAGGTACGCTTTACCTGCTGCTTCTCGTGACGTAAACTAGTTATGAAAAAATTAAGAAATTCATTGATGTGTTAATAAAGCTTGTACAGAGCCTTTGAAAAGAATCATAAATTCTAAATCTACTAATTTTTTTAAACTTTTTAGCAATTTTTCGTCCTTTTACATATCATTCCCTTATAATTTACCATAAATTTATTCGACATAATTTGTTTTAGATCCTGCCTTCGTCCGAGATTTCAAAGCAAATTTATCCAATTTTTGAAGTCAATTATATAAGTTTTTATTATAAAATTGATGTTCTTATGTCAATGACGCTGTGAGCTCAAAATAACTGCAGAAAAAAACGATCCTATTTTTGTGATACCGGAGCACACCGACAGAAACATTTAATGTTTCAGATCCATCAATAACGCCAAACGTTTGTACACGGTTGATATTTTGAAATACCAGATCTTGCCGATTTTTCGACACGTTCTTTTGATCTAAAGTTTAGCAGCAAAATACAGAGGTTTTACATTTGGGTTGCTTTAAAGATAGGTATTATAAATTGGTTTCCATTTCTTGTCAGTTTGCAGTATACAGAAGATAAATGATGTGTGACTTTTTTTTCTACAATGTTGGTTTGCCCTAGACTTTCCGAGTTACCTACCTACTTCATGTCATTAAAATTTCTCCTAGTTTAACATCCACCAATGTTATACTGACTCTGAAGAACAAATCAGGCCTTCTATTTAAACAATTTACAAAAAACTTACCAATATGTTTGCTCTCATTAAACGCCTCCGGTATCTTTCTCGTCAAGACTGCGTACACGGTGCAGACCACTATCAGGACGATAGGGTAACTGAATGCGATCATGTAGGATGCGTCCACGTAGCTGTCACAGACGAGGAGATTATCCTCCCTTGTAGGATAGTGATGCATGGCGCGGGCAGGAGATATTATCATCCAGACTCCGTTTATCACCACCTTGAAAAATTGGAATAATCTTATTTATTTATTTATTAATAAACGCCCTTTTTCGGGGATTTTACAAATATAACATGGTTAAAAAAAAAAAAAAAAAACATATTTATTGTACATAACTGAACTGTTTCAATAACTTTATTTTATATTTGTTTAAAGATAAATTGAAGATGTCCACTAACTTGGTATAATTGTTTCCCTCCATTTGTATTATGGGCAAAAAGGAATACATATGGTAGTTAGTGCCAGAATTTTTGCGCTGAAAAAAATCCTGACTTCCAGTATTACGAAGTGGAATTCGGAAGCTTATTAATGCAAGCAATACTGGACAATCAACTAAATCATTTAGAATTTTATATAGAAATACCAAGTCAGTGAAAATTCTTCTGTCCGACAGTTTCAGCATATTGTTTAAAATAGTGTTATAGTTCAACATAATTGCTGAAATACCCATTTTAAAATTAAAAAAACCTAAGAATTGGATTTGTATTACTTCAACAGCTTGTACATGTATATTATAATGTGGATTCCAGACGGGAGAATTGTACTCAATTTGAATTCTAACATACGCAAAATATAACAGTTTAATACACTTTATATTGTTAAAATTTCTAGTTAGCCTAGTTATCTTGAGCAATAATATGGAAGAGGTTATTGTAAATTGATCCTAAATGGGTTAGCAATCCGTAGAATTTGTAGAACATAGTTCATTGGAGGTAAGTAACTAAGTGACAAATAAGTTTTGTTATTTTTCCTTTAATATTTTGAATTAATGCATGTAACGATTACCTTTAAATTTTTTAACTTAAATTATTAACCTCGTTATAGTCTTAGTCCTAATGAGGTTGTTTAATACAATAATTAAGCTATAAATAAAAAAAAATTTCTGGACTTGCAGAAAAGTTAATAAATATTGAACGTTAAAATAAAAATGGATATGTTTAACCAAGGCACTAACTAGATTGCATTTAGTTCAAGAAGAATTTTGCAATCATACGTAAAGATTAATTGATTAAAGCAGCTAATTCAAACATAAAATGAAGATATTGTTGTTACTAGTCCAAGTGCGACGCAGTTAAATATGACCGAAGGGGTAAGGGTCAAGTTAGAGCAAAACATCGGCAAAGTCAAGGTATAGGTTCAATTTCTAGAAGCGACTGAAAATTTTGTTTGGGATATTGTCTTCAATAATTAAAGGAATAAATAATTTTCAAAGAGTAAATAAAGATCAAACAGACCATTACACTATAATATTATCTCTTGTAACCTTTGATTAATTCAGCGCCACACGCGGATGTTCGTAAAATGTTAAGATATAAAATGATTTAATTCAACGAAAAGCATTTACAAACTTTTCAGTGCTAATTGAACTTTGCTTTTATCAAAGCAATAATGTGCAGAATGTGATGTAGTTTTTTGTTTCCATAATGTTTGCTTCAGACATACTTTACAGTCCTAAAGTTAAGTAAGACTTGGGGAAGAAGATAAGATGATGTTATTTATTTTTACCTGAACCCCGATAAATCCCGAGCAGATGATGAGCTGGGACCTGGGGGAGATGAGGCTCGGTCTCTTGGCGGACTGCTTGCCGGCGTTGAAGATGCGGGAGATCCTGTTTGTTTTGGTCAGCAAGGCTGCGTACACCACCGTGAAGCAAAAACCCGCTCCGAACCTGGGAAGGAAAGATATTTAACAATATAATTTCAGCTGCAATATACCTCCGTAACATTTGTAAATTCAATCTTAATATTTTCAGTGGGTACGTATAATTAATTCATGCCACCGTTCTTCCAAAAGTTGGAAGTTTAATAAATGGTCTGCCTTGTTGCCCTTCAAGCAGTTGGTTGGGGCTCGATTCTCAGCTGTGGAAATGAATTTTTTTTTTGATACCTGTAATGTGTACTTACGTACAATGTACTTACGTCACGTTATTTATTTGTTTAATTCATTAAAAAATAGTATTTTTTACGGGTCACACTAGTAATATTATAAAAAATTGTAGGTAATAAAACACTAATAGCAGTACAGTTACTACCTTCTTATATCTATTGTCAACAGTCAACATCTTTCTTAAAAAAATTTATTCTTGTTGACCTTATTCTTATCTAAATTCTTGTGTAAGATCATGACTGATATTTTATATTTCAAAGCTTAGCAGTTCATGATAGAAATGATGTTTCTACCTCTAAAGAGTAGAATTTTCCTATAAACTACGGAGAATGAAAACTACGCAGATATTATTTAGATTACAACAGTCATACAAATAATATCATTTTTCTGCTATGTTTATAAGATACCAATACAATCATAAGGATGTGATTTCTTTTTAGATGGCCATTCGGAATTTTTTGTTTCACAATTTTGGATTTCGGAAAATAAAATTTCAAACTGCAAATAATTATAAAGAGCCCTAGTTTTTTCGTAAATTATATTTATATCTATTATTACACAACTATGTATTATCCCCAAAATATTTAATAAAATATCAATGACAAAAGAAAATAGTACCAATTTTATTGGAATAACTTGTTAAAATAACTTTTGAGAGTTATACCATATGAGTACGGATATTATAGTTACATGATTATACCCATCGTCATCTTCTTCAAAAACAAAAAAAAACATTAATACTGCTAAAATCAAATATAACCTAATAAGATGAATATTATATAAAAATGATTTATATTGATGCCCTACTGAAGCCCTTGTAATGCCGCATCACGACTTATAATTTTGTAATACCTCATGCACCCACCTTTATTTATGAAACTCTTGATGAGACTTTTCATTTGTAGTTATTTGTTATATAATACTTAAAAAGTTTTTTACATATTGATATTATATTTTATTTTTTGGGAATACAACAAGTGTTTTAACTGCTCCCGTCTGGAGCTAGTGAGATTATGGCATCTCCAATTGGGATATGTTGTGAAGCTGAAGGTAGTAAAGTGAAGTGAAATATGTTGTGAAGCTGAATCTGATGGAGAAAAAAATGGAATAGGGATGGTGGAAAAATACCCACCTATTCAGATCTCTCCACAAAACATGCCTAAACCCATTTCAAGAAACGTTACAAATCCGAATGGTGGTCTTAGACCAGGTCTCAACACAAATTATTAAAATAAAATTTATTTGCACACACCGTTATTTGAATCTGCAACCTTCGGATTGCAAATCGAGTGACTTACCCCTCGACCACGGAGGCTGTCGTCTCTAGCCCTAGAACACGGAGTTAAGTCGGGGGCTAATGACGGTCTATTAAATATTTTGTTACATCATTTAATTAACATAACATTAGTTAATTAACCAATTGTTAATTTATCACCATTAAATAATTATTAATCATAATTGATCTAATTGTTGATTTATTATCGTCATTATTATACACATCGATAACGGCAATTTTAAATGCAGCAAATTACAAAACGTTAGGAGACCGAAAAAAAAAATTTCAAAGAATCTTCCCGTTTTTGTCAAGCTATATCAAAAAAAAAATATCATTAAATTAACATTCAACAGATCTTTCAAAATACCTAACATTTTTTGTAAATTCATTAATAACAGAATTAATTTTTTTTTGTTGGTCAGATAAAAATCTCTCAAAATGCACGTTTTAAAGGACATACTTATTTTCCTAGAAATATTTTGACAACGCAAATCGATAGGAAAAAAAATCTGAGAAAAATTTCATATTAAAAACATTTTTGGATTTCTTGTTCTTTACAGAATTTCAAATTTCCGATGTCATATGTGCCGTTTGAAAATGTACCATGTTATTACGATTATAAAATGTTGTCGATGCTGCATACCTGCTGACAAAGCACATAGCATGTTTGAATGATAGAAAACATTAAATGAATTTAAAAAAAAATCGGTCTAACATTTGAAATCGGGCGAAACGGTAGCATTTTCTGCTTTAAAATCTATTCAACGGTAGCATTTTCTGCTTTAAAATCTATTCGTACATATATTATTTTTATTAAGTCAATCTTCCCATCATTCTCATTCTTGATGACTTATTAGAAAAATAATCATTTATTTAATAATAGTTGTGCGCTTGATTATAACTGACATCACAAATACTACAGCATTTACGTCCATTCGTGCTAACAATGTTTCATATTTACCATAGCAAATTCAATTATCCCATTGGGTAGTGCAGCAATTCCCAATGCGGATAATAATAACTTACTGCCAATTATTGGCTAACAGTGTAAGTTGAAGGCAGATGCTAATTTGACCGGTACAATTTGGAGAACAAATGACTCAACCCAACCGCAACCGGAGTAGACAACAAACAGATCAATGGATCAAGTCGTCATAGTAATTTGCAACCTTGCCTTTGACAGGTTTGTAATCATAGTTAAAACCACAGACGTGTTTCCTGCGGACGTTCGATGTTGTGCAGGATCCTCATGTATGTTACGTATCGATAGCGGAAATTTGTAATGCTGTAAAGAACAAAAAATCAAATAAGTTAACCCGTCTAATCATATGAGACCCAAGTTGTCCCAAAACATCATATGCCGTTATAATAACAGGAGACCCAGATTGTCCCAGAGCGACCGTGCATTATTAAAAGTTAGATATCTCTCTTCCTGTCATACAAACACTTGTGATTTCTTTTATGTTAGAAAGCGAAAGAAATTATGCTTCTTATTGCCTTAGGAATATACGAGCTATATTGGTTACATATTTTACAAACCCGATCATAAGTGACGATTTTATTTTGCGCCAATTTGTGATGTAACAAACACTTAATTTAAAAATGAAATTGTACACATGTCATAAAAAATGAGATGACAGTTATATTATATTCTATTTTTAAGCCAATTTACATTTTCAATATCAAAAACTTAATATTTAAAAACAAAAATGTTGACTTCTAATAAACACATCGGAAAGATTATTTTATCTTAATTTTAGAACAATTTTTGTATTTGCAAAAAAGTTAAAAAATAACCAATAAAAAGGAACATTTAAAATGCATGGGAAGAACTGGGAATTTCGAGCGCAAATGTTGACAGGCAAAAGTTCATAGATATTATTTTCTCATTATTTGAAGGGTTAAATTTGTCATTTTTCTCCGTTTTTACTCTTTTGATCTATTTGCTCTCCAGAACAATTGAAATTCTGTTCTTTACAGAAGCATTTATCGATACTTTTTAAAATAATAGCTGCAAGTATTTAAAACAAAAACGGAAAAAAACATGATACTCGTACTATCTTATTACGAGCTATATTGAAAGGAGTTGAAACAAAAGATAGTAGAAAATTTTGCAGTTGAATCTGGTCATAAACATTGAATAAAGAAAACTTAGGACGGGTTGTTTCAAAAAATTTGATGGATTCATCAAATATTTGATGTTAATTTTCACGTTCTGTGTAAGTTCTATTCAAGTTCTGTGATTATTTCAGTTTTGTGAAGCAGCTGTCCTATAACGATGTAATAACAGAACTTGAATAAAACTTACACAGAACGTGAAAATCAACTTCAAATATTTGATGAATCCATCAAATTTTTTGAAACAACCCATCCTTAAGGTTATTTTTCTTTTGCGAATCATTATCTCTCAAAAGGGTGGTTCAGTATGCGTATAAAAAAGATTTTTCTCAAAACAATCCCATACAAGACTGACTGGCCGAAGTCCTGTTTTGACTCGACCACTTTGCATTTCATCTTTCCATCGATTTGTTTGTGGATTTCGTGTCCGATCAATCCTGTTAGGATGGTAGCCGTGTTTAATAGTGCATTGTTATTCCACCAGAGCAAACGAGCGTTGCGACTATTGCGATCTGTGTGTGATTAACATTACGCGAGGTCGATCGTTCACAGAATTACCTCTTAAAACACAAAATATTTTAGCTTTTACATATAAAATAATTTATAGTATATTTGCGGCACGTTCCAGGGTGGAAGATACTACCAGTATCGCCCTGGTGTAAGACCACCATTCAGAATTGAAACGTTGCTTGAAATGGCTTTAGCCGTGTTGAGTGACCAGATCTGAATAGCCAGGTACTTCCCTACCTTCCTCTTCCCTATCTCCTTCCCCTCCCCACTACCCCCAGGCTCACAACATACCCCAATTGGGGATGCCATAGTCTCACTGGCTCCAGACGGGAGCAGTTGGGACTCTTGTGGGGTATTTAAAAAATATATATATATATATATATATGAAAATACCATAATAATAATATGCCTAATGTAATTATTGTTACATTTTCTACGTTTTACGAAGTACGCACATAAATATGAATCCGTTACTGAGAATCTGTCGCTACTGATACATAATGTAGGAATGTAGGCTAGTTTATACATTATTTTAAACTAGCTGGTCCCCAGCATGCGTTGCATTCAAACAAATAAATTGTTTCTCCCTTCATGTCCTTTCTCACGTGTCCCCGTTCCCTTCGACCTTCCCCGCCTTTCCTCACCCTCGTCTCTTCCCTCTCCACGAACCCCATCTTCCCCAATCCCCTTCCCCCTGCCTTTCCTCCCTGCCACTAAAATATATGAAATACACTCAATTTCAATTATACAAATTTCATAATGCCAGAATTTTCCATTAAATATAGCCTTTGTGTTATTCTAATGTATGAGCTATATTATTGTAAAGTTTCATTAAAATCAATTCAGTAGTTTTTGCGTGAAATAGTAACAAACACACATACATCCATACAAACTTTCGCGTTTATAATATTGGTAAGATGGTCATAAAAGCTACAAAAAACGTCAGGGATATTGATAGCACAAAACTTAACCGTTGTTATTTTATTACACTTCCAATAAGGCTTATTTACTGTTGGGAGAAATTTGGTCATAAAACAGAATTTTTCACACCGCAAGATGACGTTTATCAAATCGTAAAACATTTCCAATTTAGTGCCGAGACACCAGCCACCAACACACTTAGGAAATGAAATTCACAAGGATGGTAAAAGGATATTGGATTTTTGACATCGTATGCATAGTGTAATTGTGAAGGCACTTGCCTTTGAGCTAAAAGGTTGCAGGACAGGTAAATGCTCAAAGGAAACGTAACGTATTCTAGATTGGTTTTACCATGTCATTTTCAGATTTACCTTTAGCTTAGTAAAGTACACTAATTCCAAAAATACTTCTAAATGTGTGAATGTATTTTTAGAATTAGTGTAGTGTGGTAGAATACCCTACTTCGAGTGATTTCAGATATAATATGTAATTATTTTTAATAAATATGGTGAATTAAAAAAAAAGTATCTTGTTTTGAAGAATAAATTGTTATATTTAATTAAATGAATACACTATAAGCGAAACTCAATCGAAAATCTGGAAACAGAAAAATCAGAAAAGATATTGGCACCTCTGGGACTCGAACCCAGGACCTCTCTCTTTCCGAGCGTGTGCTCTGACCACTGAGTTAAGGTGTCGATATCCAATTCGGTCACTTTTAAATTTTTTAAAAGTTATATAAAAAAATAAAAATATTCATTCTAGACTTGCTGAAAAGACAAAAGATGTCGCATATTTAATAAAAATGGATAAAAATTTATCCAGACACCATCTAGATTGCATTTTTTTCGGGTTTGAATCTTGCAAACATACATAAAGGCAGCCAATAAAAATATGCGTTAAGAAAATGTAGATAATATGGGCGGTTCTTGTACAGTTAAAAGTGACCGAATTGGATATCGACACCTTAACTCAGTGGTCAGAGCACTCGCCCGGAAAGAGAGAAGTCCTGGGTTCGAGTCCCAGACGTGCCAATATCTTTTCTGATTTTTCTGTTTCCAGATTTTCGATTGAGTTTCGCTCATAGTGTCTTCATTTTATTAAATATTACAATTTGGGGTTTCACTCATAAAAATTTAAATAAAAAAATGATAATTAACTTTTAACATATCGTAAGTATCTCACAATGAAAATGATTATGATCATATTTGAGTTGTCCTAATAAATTGGACTAAAAAGTTCGTAAATAGTTCACAGTTTCTCAATTTCTTTAAAAAATGAATTATCTGCTAAACGGTTAAGAATGACATTAGTTTTCTCGATTATTATTGCGAATGTACTTGTAAATAATCTTTATACTTCGTCGCCCTAGTTCTTAATGTCCAAACGACCATTAGAAAATTTTACATGAGAAGAAGGTTTTCTCTCTTTATTTCGATGAAACATTATGAGAGGAGTTTAAGATAAAGCTTTTTCCGCAAAGGTGAAGGTCTCGTTAGTTTAAATAAGTCTTGTTTAAGTGATTAACTATCATTTTTAACACTTTATTTTGAATTTCAAAGTGGAGATTGAACAAAAACTAAAATGGTCGTTTGGACAATAAGGAACTACGGCAACGACTTGCCTATTTGTGTAACGTGAGAAGGTAGTAGGTACATTTTGATTAAGCTGTAAAAACTGCTTAAAAAGTTATAAATCTAGCAAAACCTCTCTGGTGGATGTAAGACCACATGGGCCTGACAAAAATTGATTTAGACCTTTAGACAATAAATCTTTGGTTCCGTAAACTGAATTTCCGCTTTGTAGTTAAGATATACGCTACCCATTACAAACGATCTGTAATGTACGGTTTCCAAGAGTAAAATGTCGATATCAGGGGTAAGGTTAAACAGCCAAACGATAATTCTTTCGACACGCGTTACCAGTGGCCGATTAGTTCTACATCCCCGAACAATGAAAGCCTGCGCCCACTCGCGCCCCCGAACTTATCAGGAACATGAAGGTACTTTTTTTCCGATGTAACTGCTCAATAGGTTGTAGGTCCGTATTAACAAAGAAGTTTTTCGCCGGTTGTTAAGGCTATTGTTACCCAGATATCTAGACAGTAGTAGATTGATGGATAAATTCAGGGATAGCTATCAAGTCTACGTAATATATTGCCATATTAAGAAATATTTTATACGTAACTAAATGTGGTGATAGAATATCGCAATCGAACACGAACTTCTTGTTGGAAGGTAGCAATAATTAATGTTATGGGTAGATTATAAAATGTTATTATTCGAATTACGACAAAAGTTACAAACTCGAAAGGTAATTTTATAAAAAACGGTGAACAACGCAGTCAAACCTTCTATTGCATGTTCAAAACCATGCTGCCTCATTCATACTGACTGTCTTTTTTTAAATCTATGTGAATTTCACTTTTTTGTTTGACGCTGAATCTTGAAAGTGGAAATTAGCTCACTCCCCGACATAGGATCTAGCTGAAATTCGGCAGATAATTGTCATTGATGACGAGATGCAGATAAATGACAAGGTATTTTATTTTAGTGGGACGATGCACGTGGAAAATCATACGAACAAACATGCATTTTTCTTAAATTCTTAGAAATTATAGCACTTAATATACGAAATAATTGTTGGCTTAAAAAATCGAAATTTTGTAAGGTTGGTAGCACGGTTGACTTCAAACACTGGGAAGGACGATTTAAACCTTAATCAAACCTTTTTTTTTAGTTTAAAAAAACTCAATTGAAAAAAGATGTATTTTAGTAAAAACATCGTATTCGTAAAAAACACAGGTTCCTAACACAATGAAACATATTTTGAAGTTTTCCTCCAAAAAAATTGTGTATCTCGATGATGAGATTTAGGTTTTGTATTGTTATTTTTTAATTTTAATCTGTCATTGTTCTGTTTAAGATTATCAGATGTTTTTGACACCATACCAGTATTTTTTAATATGTCTACGAACCAGGATAGTAAACAGAAGACAATAGGTAAAATTTTTTGTCAGGTATCAAATTTATAAATGACTTGATCGTGCCATGTCTTCTCTAAACGTCTCCTATTTCTTTATTCCGTCAACTTGGGCATCGTGAGTTTTCCTGAAACTTAGTTAGACGTCGTTCCGTTTTATACATCCAATCTATCTAAGCTTCGCGCGTCGTCTCGTGCACACTTTGTTTATTAGATACGTACTTTAAACTTTAATTTTCACTGCACTTCCTTTACTTTTACACTTCCTCTGACAGTTTCATTCCACACTGCCATGAATAAGGGTTTGTACAATAACTCCAAGGTGGAGGAAATGTATATAACACATTATACACCTTCTTTATTTTAACATTATTAATTATAATAAATAGGTAATATTTTGAAAGACATCATTAAACGCGTAGATCGGATGATCAGCTACCACCTGTTTTTTCTCCGTATTCGACCAGTGATGTACAAAACCTTATCCAATATCTAGAGTAAAACGGCCTTAAGAGTGTCTTATATAATTTGTTTTGGTCTTTAATAAGTTGAACGTTCTGATTCGTTAGGTATTATTCAAGTGTACGACAAAAAACGTTAAAAAAGAATTGCGTTGATTTGCAATGATGGAAATAAATAGGTCTTTTCCGTCGTAAATCCGTCGTGTATAGAATTCGTTCAACGCAAATAAAATGCCCATTTCCTTCAATTTATTATTTTCGTCAATTTTTATAAGCGAGTTCCCTGGCGAATTGTCCCACGGGAATAAAGGATGTAAGGAAATAAAGAAAATTGATGTTTATTGCGGTACGTTAAATAACTACGCCCTTTAACGAAAATGGCTAGTTAATAATTTAATATGGCATCTTTGAGTGGGGTAAAATAATCGAATAGAGACCATAGCGTGGGTGGAAAATTGCCAGATCGAGTGACTAGATGAACGAAGCAAAATAATGACATAACTTTTGTAGGGAAATAAAAAAAAAACACTCTGCGAAATTGATTTTAAGGAGGAAGACATTATAAAAGGCCCGGTAGTACTCGCTCAAAAAGAAAAAGAGGGAGAGAAAGTGTAAGAAAAAAATTTGCATGGTTTTTTGGTTTAGGTTTGGTGTAGCCATCAAATACTACACCACCAGCTTGTAGAGACGTGGAGCTGGCAGCACGGTATCGCTTCTACATACATAAGCACACACTTTCACCAATATCATTTGCTCACTGCCCTGATGATGGACACTGTAACGCCGTCCGAAACATTGGCTAGAGAAGGAGGTAGCGCAACATGGCATAACACCCCAAAAATAAATAACAAAAATACTTGATGTGCTTTAAAATATTTACTGCAAGAAATAGTGTAATGAAACTCATTTATAAGAAAATATTAAAAATTTAGAAAATCGTGGAATTTTTGGCTTAACTATCTTTAAAAATTAAGAACAAATGGAAAAATATAAAAAAACATAAAACTGGCATAAAAAAACATACTAAAAATATCCTTAATGGTTTTTTCTTATTGGTCTCAAACATCAGACCGAATTTCCAATGCAGTAGTATCTTTCAGTTGGTGTTTCACTTATAATATTTTGCTGAGGTGACGATTAGTAGACACTATCAATGTAATTTATTTACTAGTTATAATACGGTATGGCATTAAAGTAACTTATCTGACAATAAGTCTACCAGATTTTTAACTGAGCTTACGTCCCGTGGACGCCTAGAAACTATAACTCCTCTAGTACAATCAAAACGGCTACGCGACTGCCGTACCAACGAGTGACTGGAGGTGGCTCATCGTTTCTTTTAGCTATAGTTTCAGCTCGACCCGATGTGGAATTCCAAGAATTGCAATCGTTCATCCACGATAAAAAATGTGTTTAAACGCAAACAATGCAATGTTTTACGTCCACAAACGGTGTATCAACAGCATGTGATTAAATAACTACTCGCCATAAATTCATAAACTTTGTTACATCAATAAAAGGTTCTGTCAATTCAACAACTGCCCAAGACCTGGGTTATCATAAAATGGCATCTGAAAAGATAAATCCTGTTTTTTTTTAATGAACCAAAACTTCCTTTATCAACCTAAAAAAGTTCTGATTATTTTATCCACGACCTCAGCACAGTGAGTCAACCAAATTTTTTTCATCGTAGAAATCGAAAGATTATTGCCCATAAAAGTGAAACAGCTTTGGGCGTATGAAGATTTTGTTAAAAAGTGGTGTAAAAACTGAATAACCAAATTTTCAGATTGATCGTATTCTTCAGATTCTAAGAAGTCATCTTGTTCCCAAAAGATCGTAGGTACACACACATTTTCCGAAATTGTATTATAGTATTATACAAAGATTTACGGCAGTTAATATACAAAATAAATCGGTACTGTCCAATTAGAAGTTTGCTCTTGGTGTTGAAACAAGTCCCTGAAGAATAAGGTTCAATTCCTAGTCAAACCAAAATAAAGAAATTTTAAAATTGGCTTCTAGCCGGCATAAGAGATGGCGCAACGAGGTCGAAAATTGCAAATAGACGTACTTTAGTAAAAAAAAAAAAAAGTTTTTTTGCAGTTTGATTTTTTTGATATTTGGAAAATGTTGGTGCCATCTAAATTGACGAGGGCTTTGCTGCACGATCAGTTTTACACTGCGGCAGGGCGCGTGTATAGAAAAGACACCAATTTTACCCCCCATTATCACTCTCCCTAGATGGCCACCGATTGCAGGGAGGTATGTAGGGCCTTTTATTCAAATTAATTTATGTAAATATAAAAAATAAAAATTATTACTATTACTAAAATTTCATTTTAAACAAAAAATCTTGTTATTTTTTTATCTATAGAAACGTTTATATTGTTTATTCTCTTAACATTTTTGTTATTCGATATTCTCCATAACTTTTTGTAAATATTATGAAAACTCTCCGAAAATTCTTAATAGGAATTCTTAGAAAATAAAACGTTTTTAATTTATTTGAAAGAGAACCATTTTTTTACAAACAGGCATATCGAATATCTTTCATCAAACTGAATTCTTTGATTGAAAAGCGAGATGAAAAAAAATGAACGGTGATAAAAGAAAAGATCTAAAATACATGTAAAAATATAAAATTGATGAAGGTCAAAAATCAAACAAAGGTCAAAAAGAGGACATAATTATCTAAGTGATTTTGAGTAACTAATATTACATAAACTGAAAATATAAAGAAATGTGTACAAGTGTTATTATGTCGTGTATTTAGATATTAGTTCCTTACTAGGCAGACTGCCCGTTCTTAGGAACCAAATGCTGGTAAAATTTATTCCGATAAAAGAAATTTATATTTACAAAAATATTATAGTATGAATATCCATGTGGTTGGTTACCTTCAAAACGAGATGGGTTTTATTATTTTAAATAGTGATGAATTTAATTAATCCGTGTTTACTTTAATATAATATTAATTCTTGTATCAGTAAGATCTAAAATTATCCTTGAAAAATGAATAAATTATTATTTTACATAATTCTCATTTCTTTTACCGATGAAACATGTTTGAATCTTTGCCGTTAAACCTATTTATAATTTTAATAAAAGTTTTTTTAAGATAGTAGGAGCCTTTACTAACAGCTCTTTACTGATGCTATTTTAAAATCATGTTTCCTTATTGAATAAAGGAAGAATGCGAAAAATAGTACGACCTTGTTTAGTAGTAGTTTAGAATCAAGAAATTTTCCAACCTGCTCTCTTATATTATTTTGTTAACCCATGAAACTCCAAATATTATTATCACTAGTCATAAAACAGATGACAAGTACCCGAACGTACAATAAAAGTATACTTACAACACTAAAAATGTTTTATGTTCACAGCCGATACCCATACCACAGACGATTCCCAATAATTTCAAATGTATCTCAAAAATTTCATGCTTCTCTGAACACTAAAGTTGCTATAAAATTATATTTTTCTCCTCAACACAAAAAATGATTTAACATTTTGTCCTTTATCTTTTCTTTATTGCCGAGGATAGCGTGATTCAATTCTTGGAAGCCAGGAAGAATGAGTTTTTTTTTTCATAACACTGAATGAACCAAGCCATTATTGGAAACATCAAAATTAGCTAACACATTTTTGTGCACAAAAATTAGTAAACAAATTCTAAAAACCTTCGTAAATGTTTTCGATAAGTTTTTCATTGAAAATAAGTGCCCACTTATCAGAAATTTTGAAGCGATTTTTGTAAAATGGAATATTACCTTACGAACAAGTCACTTAAAGCACAGTTGATCTTGAGAGTATTTAAATTATTGCTTTTCTTGTGCAAAGATTGAAGTCAAGAAAGAAGTATCTTTTGTAATAATTAAAGGTTTTGGGTGTATGGGTATAAGGAACATCTTTTTTAGACTAAAATGTATTTTTTTTATTTTATTTTTATTTATTTAATATAGATATATAAGTTTATAGTGGTGTTATAAAAATTACATATCGGTACAGAATATATTTAAAATTGCAATCTCACCAAATAAGAAGCTAGTTCTTGTGCTTGATGAGAGAGTTACACTAATTCTAACGGAAATATAATGACATTATGCAATACGTAAGTATATAATAGGAACAATTGAAACTTCTGGATCATCTATATGTGTAGGTGTACATACATAGGATTCGGTTACATACTTAAATATTGAGCACTTAAAAGAGTTATTAGAAAAATCTAAATAAAATAGAGATGAATATAGACTGATAATAAATATAGAGAAAGAGAAAGACAGGCAATTATTTAGTTAATTATTCCTGGTGGAGTATAACTTCAGTAGAGTTTCAGTTAATTGATATCTTTTATTTTTTTTTATTTCAATCGGAAGGTTGTTGAAATACTTTATTCTTAAATAGAAATAATTGTTTTGCATTAGTTTGGTATTAAATTTAGGTAATGAAATAATTAAAAACACTTTGTTTTTACCACAATAAACTTTATTTAAAAGGTATGTTTTTAGGTTTTCACGGCCAAAAAGTATTTTTGTTATTGTTTTTGGGGTGTTATGCCGTGTTTCGCTACCTCCTTCTTTAGCCAACGTTTCGGACAGCGTTACAGTGTCCATCATCAGGGCAGATGAGCCTTATCTGCCCTGATGATGGACACTGTAACGCTGTCCGAAACGTTGGCTAAAGAAGGAGGTAGCGAAACACGGCATAACACCCCAAAAACAATAACAAAAATTTATTTAAAAGTCAACATGTTTCAAGAACGATGTTCTCTTAATCAAACCATAAAATGTACTAAAACTAAATGATCGAACATAGAACGGCGTGGGTAGAAATGGAAGTAGTGGGGGAGGAGAGAGGTGAAAAGGGGAGGTGCTTAGAAGATCAACAAGGGGGAGGGGGGAAAGGGGGTACTTAGAAGAACAAAGACAAAAAATTACAATGGAAATATGTTTAAGATAGGGTTACTCACAAAATTAATTTGATTGTTAATAATATTTAAATTTCTATTTAAATTTAAGTATTTTGATGTTGTCTTGATATCTTTTTGATAGGTGGGTTTCAAATTTTTTGATAATATTATCTTTGTAAATTTGGATAATTGCATTTTTCTTGAACATAGTCTCTACTCGAGGCACCGCGAAAATTGCGAAAAGCGTTTATGTTGGATATGTGGAGGGTTTCTTTAGGATTACTTTGATGATTAGCTTCTGGATCACTTTGATCGGGGTTAGAATACTCTTGTATGACCCCCTCATCTAATAATTCCGTATTGTATTAATGACTGGATAGTGCGTAGTATACTCTTTTGAGGTTGTTGAGTTTTAAAATATTTCTTAATCTTCTAAATATACATATGTTTATATATACACACTTTATGAATGTTTAACCAATTCACAGATATGGCTCTTCCACTTTGTATGTTGTTCTATTATCACTCCGAGATATTTAATTTCTGATACTGAGTTCAATATTGAACAGCCTTGAATATATTTGATTTTATTACATTTGTTTTTGTGAATAATTATTTTAGTGTTGGGGAGTGTTTTTAGTTTATTAATTGAGTAGTGTATAAAGTATGTTTTGTTAGTGTTCAATGAGAGAAGATTTGCATCAAACCATTGTTCAAAGGTGTTCATGCTATTATTTGATTGTTCGTTTACTATATTCCAGTCGATACCATTCACTATGATATGTCGTCGGCATATGATATTATATTTGCGTTAAGTGGTAGTTTGAAAATTATAAATAGTAGTGGGCCCAGGACTGTGCCTTGCGGTATCCCGAAATTACTTGTTAGTGGTGGTAGACTTAGTGAGTCGTATATCTGGACTACTTGGTATCGTTCAAATAAATTGCTTTTATCCATTTTAGAGCTTTATCGTTTATCCCAACAAAGTTTAATTTTTTAATGAGTTTATTATGAGAAATACTATTGAAAGCTTTTTTAAGATCTATGAAGATTCCGAGGCATTTCAAAGATTTGTCTAATGTGTTCTGAATAATGTTCGATAAATTATTTTATTAAATTACGTAAAATTTTAAAGCCTCACTTGTTAAATAATGTAACACGGTTATTCGCAATATGTTTATATAAAACACTTATGTTTATATAAACAAAAACATTAAATGTCCACTTAATGTAGTAATGTTAAAATCTCATGTAGGTACCAACATCACTATTTTTAATGGTTTCAACAACCGTTCATTCACGGGTACTATCTATCAACGATTCTAAGAAGGATAACTTTTATTTTTAAAGCTACCCTCAATCGAAGTATTCAAAAGATTTTCTTGTCTTAAATTTAAAGGCAGTCAAATGGATAATGAAGGTAAGCTACTAGAAAAGAGGTATTCAAGAATATCTACTGACAAAAAGCAGCGGCGTTCGACCTAAAACCTCAGTCGCTTCGAGTGGGGTAAATAAATGCCTACTACAGAGCACGACAACAATGAAAATTCCTAGAATGTTCAAGTACTTTGAAATCGTTTCAAGACGTAAAAAATTCTAACAAAGTACCTCAATAATCGCTCCTTGTAAAATTCCAGGAAGCAATCATTAGAAAGATTGGTATTTGGCCAAAAATACCTTCTTATTCTTGATAAATAACATTATGTTGATTATTTTATTTTATTCGGTGCAAGTACCTACGTATGTAATAAATATTATTTACTTTAATAAAAATAAATTAAATAAATATAAAAAATTTCGTTTTGTTGTTAAGCTACGTAATATTACACGCATATTTGAATTACATATTTTTTTGTAATTAAGTGAAAACTATGTAAGTAAAAATAAGAATATTTTTCTGTACATATTTAAAAATACAAGATTGAAGGTCGATCCTTTGGACTCAATCACTTCGCCGGTGGGCCGCGATCGACCCGGGTCGAGTTAAATGATAAACCCAGGAATAATAGTTGGAAGAATCAATCATAGCCGATGCTCACAGAAGGTAATCGATTTAAAACACTTTTATTTAATAAATCTTAGTGTTTACATTTACTCGAACAACGACAGTGATTTGATATTGCAGCCTTTTTGTTCTCGTGCCTATCTTCTGACCAATCGAAAATATTCACCTCCTCGACTCGGATGTTCCTATGTATTTTTTAAATCATTCAGAATTTAGCGAGAATTTGAATATATGATTTCTTTAATTTCGTAGCACATAGAACTTTCTCTTTAAAAAATAAACGAAGATAGTTTTCGGAATAAGTAACAAAGGAGAGTTTATACATATTTTTAAGAAAAAAAACAAATCCTGTATAGGTTAGTATTCCAGTCTCAGCCAACCGAAAGTAAAGAATTGCAGTAAAGAATTAAAGTTTAGTAGTAAAGAATTCCAACGATTCTTTTGCTGAGGATCGTGATCCGCCGTTCTAATTTTCCACCCCCATTTCAATTGTCTACAGTTATTGGAGATTCACTATTGATTTAACGAAAATAATTTTGATTTGCAATATAACACATACCATACTGGCAATTCAAAATGTCAAAACATAAAATTAAAAGTTTGTGTGAAAGTTAAATATGGCACCAAATATATAACACCAAATATATAACACCAAATGGCTCCAAAACTAGGCAAAAATAGACATCAATCCTTACACAAACATTAAAGAAGTGGTAATAATAAAAATAAAATACAAATCGATTATATTTTACCTATATGAAAGTCTTTTGGACGAGCGATAGCTTTTATCTAAAATCTTTCGTAATTTTTCGCTTAATTCATCCAGCGTATGATTTAAAGCTTGAATTTATCACCCATTAAAGCAAGTAAGCTGCTATCAAATAAATTTATTTTTTTTGTCATTATTCGAATTCTAAAATAGTATGACGCGGATTTTCAAAGCCTTCCTTCTTTAAAACCGAATGACTTATTCTAAATTGCAATAAATGAGAACCTCATTATTTTCGTAAGAATGAGAAAAGTTTCCTTTGCATGATGTGTGAGCCGACCCTTCACTCTTTACGAGGCCGATCAAAGTAAATCTCATCCGAAAAGAAATTCAAAAGCTTTCATGTTGAGCTTTTCCTCCATATTTTATGGTGGAAAGGAATTTTATCCACAATGAAGAATGTGTTCATTTTTTGTTTTAAGTATAAAATTTTACAACTTTTCTTATTAGGAACTTAAATTCGGATAATTTAAAAAATGGTATTAAATTTCACATAAATATTTTGATTATAAGTTAAGTTTGAAGTATCTGTTTTCCTCCAAAAGCAAATAAAAAATAAAAATTTGACAGTATCAATGTCAAAAAATCAATACATCTTTCTTAAACATTCAGTTTAATTTATACGTTATGTAGTTGTTGTACAGTTGTAATAAATGATTGCCCTTTTTATTATATTTCTTCATTTGAAAATAAACAAAAAAAAAATCTTTAAAACATGGTGAGTTAAATAATGGATAGTTACTAAGAGTAATGATTTATCAAAACGTCAGAAAGTTAAATGGTTTTGAATGAAGTACATATTATCAAAATACTTTAAATAAATAAGTACACCTCTTCTTTGGTATCATTCATAATTCATAGTTGGAGCCGCAAAACCAGTGGAATTCGCATCATTGCCGATCATTTATTAATTCTCTTTACTCCTGCCGGCAGATTAAGTATTCTTGGCAAGTTGTTCATAATTCGGAAGGCTTATGTGATACGGAGGCCCATAGGGGCATCAAGGTGGAACTTCTGACCCTGGTGACGTAGCACTTCTGTGAGAGATACAGGATGTTTTTGTATTATATATTTCAATTTATTTAAAAATGCCTTCTCATGTTCAGTGGATAAAATAATCTTCTTATTGAACAAGTATTACGACAATCTGACAAAGATTTGCACCCCAAACGAGCCTGGATTGAATACAGATCGAAACTCAAATTAGAAGTCGTTGCTGGCAATATACGAAAAATATTTGAATCTTCTCTAAAAACGGAATTAAATGGAACTTGAAAATCTAATTGAACCCGAGAAATTAAGCTTCTGTAGGTTGTAATGAATGCCAGAATACAGAACAACAAAAATTATGGTCGAGTGGATGCCCAAGTGGAAACGCCCTAGAGTCAAAGAGAGGAAATGGTTTATTTATTGCATGGACGATGATTGAAGTAGGAAAGAATTGATAACTGGGGGTAAATGGAGAGGGATCTAAACCAGGGGACAGGTTTGTAGAGGAAGCCAAAATTCACACTATGATGAAGCGCAATGATGATGAACCAAAACTCAATGAGGCAGCTAGTAAGACCATTAATAGGACCCGCCACAGCCACCTTGGGAAATCAGTTCTTAATTGTCCAAACGACCATTAGAAAATTAGTAGGGAAATTAGTTCTTAATTGTCCAAACGATCATTAGAAAATTTTACATGAGGAGAAGGTTTTCTTTCATTATTTCAATGAAACATTATGATAGGTATTTAAGATAAAACTATTTCCGTAAAGGTGAAGGTCTCATTATTTTAAATAATTCTTAAGTGATTTACTTTCATTTTTTTACTTTATTTTTTAATTTTAAAGTGGAGATTGAACATAAACTAAAATGGTCATTTGGACAATTAAGAATATTGATGGGAGATGGGAGTGGAAAGCGGCAACAACTGTAGGTAATGTGAAAATGATGAAGAAACGCCGTTTCATTTGCAAATCAAAATATTCAACCAAGCTTTTTTCAGCAATCTTTTTTCGCATCATTTTGCATTGGATTTCAACAAAGAGTGGAAAACAATTTCAAACCATTCTGATCAATTGAAATGAAATGTTTTTCTATGTTTTTTATTTTTTACTCAGAATTTTTAAAGAATTAGTTACTTCAATGTGGGAAACTTAATTAATAAAACCTCAAATTGGAACAATGTTTTTTTTTTATCCCAGACTTGTAAAAAAGTATAAAGATGTGAAACACATTTAATTAAAAATTGAAACATATATCCAAGAATATCTCTAAATGGCTAAACATTAATTTGGGTAGAATCTTCCAATCATACATGGATGGCAGAAAAAAATATGCAATAAGAAAATGAAGGTAATGTAGGCTCATTCGAAATACGTTAATATGTCCTAATTATTTCAATGATCTGAGCATTTCTCCGGCAAGAGGTGCTGGGTTCAATTCCTAAATGGGACCGAATCTTTTTTTTTACTTTTCTGTTTCACATTTTTCTACCTAGAGTCGTTAATATTATCTTCAATGATTAAATCGATGAGTTGTTTGGCGTGATGAATAAATTAAATGGAAATTCATGTGGTGGTGATTGACGTGAGTAAGAGAGGTGTGAAAAGCAGCTGTAATATTACATCACCTGGTGATGGGATGCTATAAAATCAATATTTGAATCTAGAACTTTCCGATACAGCCGCAAATAAACTAGTTATTTGCTAGTCTCCTACACTAAAAGCAATAACACTTTCGTATTACATTTTTTTATATAGCTTCACACAGTAGGCCTTGAGAAAAAAAACCTTCAGGGCCTATGTCATCTTAGGAGATGCTGTGTGGAGAGTCTTTTTAACCCTTAATTAACACAATTTACCAGGTGGAGTCCTCAGGACTCCGGGAAATAAAATCGTAAATTTAACATGAAATAAACACTTTTTTTAAATGAATTGCTAGTTATATTTATCAATTATATATTTGGTTTTACAATCGCATAGGTTTTTATTTAAAATCTCCCCGCGTTTGGCGTATCACTGCGGGAAGGTACTGGAACGCAGAATTCATAATTCCAAAAACTAACGGTTTTATGAGCGTTGAAAGTTTTCAATGGAGTCCCAGGGATCTACCGGGTAATTAAGGGTTAAGGAAAGGAAGAACAGGAAGTTCTGCTAAGAAAAAAGTGTTCAGGAGTGACGGATATATTCCTCCCACTGAGGTTCAAGGCGATATCTCGAGAGAATCAGGCTAGAGAAATCAAAAGGTCTCCCTTAACCAGTCTCACCCGATCCCGCCCGCCATGCAGTGGCTGTTAAAACTACCAGTCGAAACATTAACAATAAACAATCGTTATTCTACAACCATGAATTCCCTCACCGAACACAAGAGCCTTGTATCTTTACGGTGAAGAAAGGCTTTTATTATATTCCCTTATAATTTTGTATAGCATATTAAAATGTAAACTTAGTGGTAAAATTATTAAATAAAAATATATAAAAAAAACTGACTACTGAAAATCAGATTATAGGATTGACGACGGCATCTCAATAGTACCTACTTCAGTACAAATAAACACATCTTTTACTTATGCTCTGTCCTGATGATGGATGGTGTATAACTATCTGAAACATTTTCTAAACGACGATGAAGAGCAAATCGACAAATTTTATTCTAAAATCACTTTTCAACCAAATAATGTTTTTCTGTCAAAATAATTTAACAGTTTTGGTAAGACTCAAGTTATTTTAGTTTCCAATGAAATAAATTTATCTCGATGGAATCCTCCTGTACGTTTACTCTTTGAAAGAAATATTTGATAGTAGGATCACGTCACGACTTGGCGGGGAGAGCGGAAAGAATCCTTCACGCTCTATAGCCTCCGAAGGCAGGTACGGAGGTCCTCGACACTACCTATCTACATATATATTATAACACAACGTCCTCTGTAGGCAAAAGTAGTTTTCTTTGAGCTTCACCCCTTAAATTTCATTTTCCGACTTCGTTGGACTCCTTGCGTCCTCATTCAATATCAAATTTGCAAAATCGGCAGTTTGTTTGAGCAAATTTTTATCGTGGTATGACTATATAAAATGCCGATTTTTTACACAACATGTAGCAACTGAATACATTTTCAAGCGGGAAATTTCTACAAGTTTGTGTAAAACTAGAAATTCTGAGTAAAATTAACAATTTTCATAGATCGGTAGGTAGTAGAGCGGTCGAAGAATACTTGAGTCGTTTAATTTCTACATCCGGTATATCAACTTTCATTATTTGGAGAAAACCGCAAAAAACGTCACAATTTTTTGAATAATGAAATGGATTAACAAAATTTCGAAGAGTATTAATTTTTTTTATGTATGTCTAGTAAAATTTATATAATTTTGATAAATAAAATGGATATAGAGGATTTTGATACTCACTTCGTGATTTCTCTTGACATCGCCCGACTCAAGTATCTGATTTAACAAAATTTTGACAAACGATTGGTAAAATAACTCTGTTCGTGATTGTTGAATTCCGATTAAGCGGGTTTTTAATTTTTTGAATGATGGAGCGGGTTTTCTTTCTCATTCGCAGTTTTAACATGGTTTTTGGTCGTGACAAATCACGACCAAAAACCATGTTAAACCTGCCAAAGCAGGTTTTGAAACTTCATTTTAGGTTCTTCTTGTTCCTCGCAAAAAAGATATCATACTCATTTTATCAAAAAATCGGATGTAGCGGGTATTGAAATTATAGGATTTACGTCGGGTTTCCTCCACCTATGGAATGCCAGGAGTCGCGGGCTAAATCTCGTGCTAGCCAAGTCCCTCGCCACTGTGCAAGCAATATTTTTCGCTCATAATAATGGAAAAATGAGAAATTCAAAAAATGTGCTGTGGAGTGGCTGCTCGGGAATGTATGTAATTCTTAAAAAAACAGACTAATAGTTTTGGTGTTTTCATGAGTTAAAGTGCTTTGAAAGATTTATTAAAAGCTTTGGAATGATGATGTAATTTTAAAACCATTTCGTAAAAATGATTTTTCAAAGTAAAAGTTGTGGAAACATCATATCACTTGAAAATGCTAAGCAGGATAAAAATGATTTAAATTTCGAATTATTATGAAAGTATTTAGTAAACTTAAGAGCTTCGCTCACCGAAACCAAACTAAAAATGGTTGGCAACTCAAAAAAGCTTCTCACGCGGCTCAACTCAACTTTACGATTTCAGTAATTTTATCAGCTTGTTTCATAAAAATATAATCTATCAACTATAAACCTTAATAAATGATAATAATTTATCAACCTCCTGAACAAAATCAATATTTTCCTGCTCTGACATTTCGCAAATTTCTCAAAAACTTGACAGGCGCAACCACGACAACCTGTCAACTGAAACGCGTTGGCCACGGCAACTAGCACTGCGAGTTGCGAGTTGGGACGCAACGCGTCGCTCTTGAAAACTGGTCTTTGAGAAGTTGCCAGTGTGCGGACCGCAAATGAAATTCGCAATTTGCTTTCCTGTGGATTGAGTTGCAAACTGTTTTTTTTCAGTTGCAAAGTTTTCAGTCTAAGTTTCATACTGTCTATCCATGAGCAACATTTATTTTTAAACCGTTAAAATTAAGTTTTAGCAGATCACCCCGTATAGGAATATTGCGGAAAGAAGTTTAAGCGCAGTTTAGTTAAGAAGTTAAAGTGCCTTTTAAAAATTTACGTGAAATGGTTTTTCGTAGAATTAGGCAGCGTTGGCTGCAAAATGCTCATATAAGATACATGTATTATAATTATTTAATTTGGGAAGTTTGTAGAAAACAAAAAAAACAACTTCAAAATTCAAAATCATTTCAAGTGAAACAATGCAGCACACAAATGCATTTATTTCTGAGGATTCCAACTGAACGAAGCCAGTGAGACTATAGCATCCGTAAATAAGATAAGTTGTGGAAGACATCTCAATATCGGCCTGGAATAAGACTACCATTCAGAATTGGAACGTTAATTGAAATGGCTTTAGCCGTTTTTGGTAACCAGATCTGAATAGCCAGATACTTCTCACCTTTCTTTTTCTTTCTCGTCACCATCCTCTCCCCATCACCTTCAACCTCACGACAAATCCTAATTGGGGATGCCATAGTCTCACTGGCTCTAGACGGTAGAAGTTGGAACCATTGTGCGCTGTTCACAAAAAAAAAGTTTAATATTTATACAAGTACTTTTATAAAACTTTAGTAAGTAGGTTCCTTATTTTTATATCTGTTTTAAAATTTTCACCGATAATGTCCAATTTTATGTTTTTTTTTGTGGTGACCGGACAACTCAAAAATTACTCAACTCAACACCTACCTTGAAAAGTCATTGGGGTGAAAAAAATTTAAAAAAATGGTCAAATGGGTTACGTTAGGTTAAAATATGGACTATTCTTCAATTATTTTTTTATAGCTTTGATGACCTTTCAGAGAGATGTTATGTTTAGTTTATTTTGAGTTTGCATGGAACCATTTTTTGTAAGCATTAATTTATGGTTTTAATTTATTTTTATTACTATTTATCTTAAAAATGTTCAACTGCATAAATGTTTTTTTCTTACCGTAGAATTGTGACAAAAATGACTAAAATAATATTCTCGTAAAGGGAGATTTTTTTTATTAAACAAAACTTTAATTTTATTTGCATAACTGTTCGTTACGTACGTACGTATCAAAAATTTCAATAAAAAATATTGAAAAATCATATATTGTCAACAAACATGGATAAAGTCATTTTAAGCCATATTTCAATTCAGAAAAGCAGTTTTTCTCTGAGGCGATAATGAGAGTATGAACCGACATTATCGGGTTTATAATATGAAATGAAAGTATGTAATCAGATAAAGTATCTCGATTATTTTTTTTTAGATTTTCGAACATCATTTTGAATTTTTCAGAAAAACAGTTAGCTCCTTAAAACAGCAATGTACTAGCAGTTAAAAACCCGATCCGCAGGTTCTTGCTGCTAAGCCCTGCGGGCGGCTTTTGGTTGGGCTTCGCCCAGTTAGTGTTTGACCATTTTATTCCAACAGAAACTGGTTTCAAAAATAGCCTGTTCTCCGGATCCACTGTCATCGAGTGATAGTCACCGGTACAAAATAACCGAGAGAGGCAATGACGTCGTATGTAATATATAGCCGCACGATACAACTATGCATACTGTCAACCTTTTCATATCCGGAGAGATACTACTTTCTAAGAAATTCGTTGCAGTTATACCTAGGGGGGCACGTTCCCTTCCGAATTTCTGACGAAAGTGGCGCCATCCTGTGACGAATTCATAACCGAATTACAACGGTAGCTTTGTTTGGAATTCCACGTACACAGATGATATTTGTAAGGCAAGGCGTACGGCGTGGCGTCAACATGCACTCAAAACTTGATTCTGAAATTCAACCACGCAGATGCAGGGGGTATTAATACTGTTTGATATTATAACAGTCTGTGCTTTAATTAGAAAGTTTAACAATTTTGTGTAAATTTGAAGAAAACTTTTCACGAATCTTTATTTGAGTTCTTATCGCAGAACTTATTTCTGAAAAACGACGCTCCGTATTATGGCAAAGTTAATATTTGTAAAGCGCATTATATTAAATTAAGACTGCGGACAAAATTCAATGCAATGAACAAAGAATTAAAATTAATTATTTATTTTTAACTTTAGGAGTTGTAATAATTATTTAATGAAGATAACATTAGTGATACTCAATCGAAAATCTGAAACAGAAAAATCAGAAAAAGATTTGGTAACATCTAGGAATCGAGCCCAGGAATCCAGATAGAGCTCCGGCCCTGCAAGGTATTTGGGTTCGATTCCTAGATCGCTAACGATGTCTTCATTTATTAAAATATAACAATGTTAGGTTTTAGTCAAAACGTTAAAAATAAAAATAAATATTCATCCTAGACTTGCAGAAAGGTCAACAGATGTCGCAAATTACATAAAAATGGATGAATCCAAGATACTATCTAGGTAGCATTTACTTCGTGTTGAATCTCGCAGTCATACATACATAAAGATAGCAGACAATAAAAATATGCGTTAAGAAAATGGAGATAATTTTTGTAGTTCTTAGTCAAAGTATGATACAGTTAAATAGGACCGAATAGGATAAGATCACATTAGCTCAATGATAGAACTCCGCCCCGGCAAAGCAAAGGTCCTGGGTTCGACTCATAGATATGACCGTATCTTTTTCTTATTTTTCGGTTTCATATTTTATATTGAGTATCGTTAATTTTGTCTTCATCCGAAGAGTTGTGCAAAGAGGATATACCTACCGTCGAAAAAGTAGTATTAGTAGAAAAATAAAAAATATGTTAATCAATTTTGTTAAAGTACTTACCACATATTTGGGAGGAGGCACCTCATACAACAGTAAATGCAATTCATTGAACTAAACGCATATTACGTAATTGTGATTCCATCACAACTGTAGTCAAAATCATGAAGGCACATTTCAGGAGAACAAAAAATTCGACAACCTTAAAATGAAAGAAGATTTTTTTTTTTAAGAGTTTTAATTTTTAATGTACATTTTTGTTAGGTACTTTAAATTCTAAATTTTCTGCTAACGGTTTCGACAAATTCACTAGCAAACAAACTTAAAAATTTTATTCAAGTACATCCCACCTATTAAATCTAATTCATTTTTGTACTTGAATATAATTTTTAAGTTAGTTTTAAGTTTGCTGGTAAATGATACGGATGTTTCGAAACCGGTAGCAGAATATTTAAAGTAACAAATGTATTGAAAATTAAAACTCTTCAAAACAAAATGTCTAGAAATTGTTACATAGTTAGTTCCCAAGAAATACAAAATTATATGAGGCATGATATGAGAGTTCAGCAAACTCGTGCCAAAATAATAAGAGACGAACAAACTTACAACTAGTCTTAAAATGAATATATTTAATGTTAGATTGTTCATAATTATTATACGATACATTTCAATTTAAGTTAACAATCTTGTTACTCAAGATCTTGTCGAGTCGGCTCCATCACAATTCTATCATAAACAAGGTCCCAAAGTATCTTCTGGAAAGTTTCGTATATTTTATATTTTGTCACCGAATTATCTAACCGTCACAATACCGTATTGTCGGGTAAGGGTGGAAAATGGACACGTCCGGTCCACGCGGCGCAACGAAGCTCGGGGCGGTTTTTACTTTTTGCTGGCTGACACCCTTTGTTTGTTCTACGCCACGGGCAGATCTACACCAAACAAATAATATCCTTCAAGTAAAAAATAAAAAGAGGAAATTGAAACACGGCTTGGCCGTAGACTATATTAAACTCTGAACCGAAAATCAATTGAGTTGATTAAAAGATCTTTTGGGACTTGAAAGAAAACGTTGAAAATAAATTATTTTGATTTTTTTTGGAGTGAAACTCCTTTAGCCCCGTTGTGATTTGAAATTCGGAGGAAACTGAAATGACGCATTATAGTACGCGTCAAACTGCGCTCATTGGCCGCTTTCATTATGACCTCACTTTTCAAGGCTTCTATTGGTTGAGATATAAAACGGAATGACGCTTTACAGTCAAGCAGCGCTCATTGGCTGCTTTGATTATGACCTCACTTTTTAAGGCTTCTATTGGTTGAGAATGTGTGGGCGAAGGTTTCACTTCAATCTCGTGAACGCACTTGATTTTTTTTGTATGAATACCGCATCAGACTCCCAAGTTGAGAGCAGTTGGGAGTCCCAACTGCTCCCAAGCATCTGGAGCCAGTGAAACTGGGTAGTGGGGAGGAGAAGGAGATGAGGGAGAGGAAAGTGGGGTTGCGGGGAAGTACCTGGCTACTCGGATCTAGTCACCAAAAGCGACTGAAGCCTTTTCAAGCAACGTTTCAATTCTGGATGGTGGTTTTATTTTTTTTTTACATTAGCCTCCTCCTAGGAAAATAATTCACCTCAGGGCCTATGTCATCTTTGGGGATACTGTGTAGAGTGTCTTTTTAGAAAAGGAAGGTGAGGAAGATGTGGGAAGGAAAAGGAGATGTGGGAGTCAGTCTATCCAGGACGGGCGTATGAATCCATTCCTCCCAATGCGGTGCAAGGCGATGTTCCGAGAAAGTACGGCTTGAAAATCAAAGAGACTTCCTTAACCATTCTCTCCCGTTCCAGCCTGCCATGCAGCTGGTGGACAGACGCATCCGCAGCCAAGATCCTGACAAACCTTACCCCAAGAACTCTGCTAAGTCACTAAACGTAGCGAAATACTTAGGATGACCTTTGACCTACGAGAGAGGTGTTGGTTATCCAACAAATGGTTCCCGGGGCGGCGGTATCCACACCCGCTTCCCAAATTGAAAAATATTTACCAGGACGATACTGAAAGTATCTTCCGATCTGGAATGTGCGGCAAATTTATTTTATGTCATTTTAAATTGGTAATTCTAAAAACCCAGAAATCGGAATTTGAAAAAGATAAGTTTCATTAGTTAACTAAAACTTACCTTACTTCGGGCACACAAACACGCACACTTAACACTTACTATCTCTGTATCTCTCGGAAAAGTTTTTTTTTCCGTGACATTATTTTTTCTAAATCTAACTGTCGTTATCTATCCGATAAAAGTTTATTTAATTTAAAGGCTGTCTCACAAACTCGTATTTATCTTCAACAGATTTTTATTTTTAACAAAATGCTTATATATTATCTTAGAAATGTCAAATTAAAAATTTCAACAACGTATACATATAATTTTTGTGAAATTTCGGAATTATGTCGTACAACTTTATCATAGCGTTTTTTCAGTGTTTTTGCTGCTGTATTTAAAATATAGAAATATTTCAAACTTCTTTTATTAACTGAAGGAAGCAAATACTTAAGGGTATAACATTTTACAAAGGAGATATTCTAGTCTAGAAGCATGAATTGTAGGTATTTTTTCAGATGCGATAAAAAAAACCATAATATATTTATCAGCCAATTTTTACCTTACCAAATATTAATTAAACATTAAAGAATACATAACAACAAAAATCAAACGAAAAAATTAGAAATTAAAAAAGTTACAGAGTGTTGGAGTGGGGGTCTCAAAAAATGGCGCGCCCTGGTTGACACGATTGCAACCCTTCTGGTTATCAAAAATTAAAAAAAAAAAAAACAAATTGGTTTGGACCTTATTCACGAAAATCGTGAGATAATATTATTTTGCATATTTGAAAAGCAGAAACTATGCATAACTAAAATGACTTAAATAACATGAATATTACGAATGATCATTTTACAGACTAAATGGATAATATCGCATTCTGGAACGATTAGATCAAATCAAAATTAGTGTATTAAATTACATCTAGTTAAAATTAAAAAAATAAATTCAAATTTAAAATTTAAAAAATTAAAGACATTAAAGCACTATACGAAATAAACGGTTTAAAAATTGGAGTTTTAACAAGGTTGGTAGCGCGAATGATTCCGATCACTACGTAGGAAGATTTAAACTTCATAAAAAAAAAAGTTTTAAAAGACATTTGAAAATATATGTTTTATGGTAAAAAACTTTGTTTTGTTTTGGGTGTTTCTTTTTAAACTTTCAATACTTTATTATCGTTTTACAATTTGTAACAGAGATATTAATAACACAAATTATTATATTGAAAACATTCAATACACTTTGTCTTGATTGCTTTCTAAACCAATCTATTGGTGTAAAAGCTTTAGTTGGTTATTTTCGATTTAACCGTGTCTGAACTTAAATAATTTTGATGGATTTAGAATAGTTTTGCTGCTTGATTGTTTTGACGGACCACGTCTTCTTTAATATTGATGATTTTAAACAACACCTCTGAAAAGTTAGGAATGTAATTACTACTATGGGCAAATTTAAAAAAGAAAAGAATTGACGTACGATTATTTGATAAAACATCAAGTTTACTGATTTCTAAATAACACAAACTCATAGTTTATGCCAAAAAACAAATTTTGGATATTTACTAAGGTCAGTCAAAAACAAATGCCTCCTATTTTTTCAAATTAAAAAAAGTTGGTTAAGGGGGTATTCTAGTCTAGAAGCATGAATTGTAGGTACTTTTTAAGGTGCAATAAAAAACAAACATATCTTTGTAGCCATTATTTTACTAAATATTTATTAAACATCACAGAATACATAAATTGAAAATCAAACGAAAAAATAAAAAAAATAAATTTAAAAGTTACGGGGAGTTAGTTGAAGTGGGGAGTCTAAAAAATGTGGCGCGCCCTGGTTGACACGATTGCAACCCTCCTAGTAATTAAAAAAAAAAACTTATTTATTTTTAATCCAAACAAATGCTGCTATAGCTTGAACCCCGGAAAAGTCACAAATTTTGTTTTTCGCCAAAAAACGGCTGACAAAAAAAGACATTTTTTTACCAGTTTTTTTGACTTTTCTGGATTTTTTTAGAATTGTAAAAACTAAAATTTTGATATAGTTCTGGTTCATGCGAAAAAGTTATGCATAGAGAAAGCACACCAAATTTCAAATAAATTGGTTAAGTAGAACTTGAGATATCATGTCAACCGTCTCGAAAAAGGTAGTTTTGAGAAAAATGCGTTTAAAATTTTGTTTTACTTAGATTCCGTCTAAACTGTGACATTTAAATGGTTATAACTTTTAAAATATTGCGAATTTCGAAAAATCCTTTTAAGGAAATATATTTTTGAATATTTAAACTTTGGAAATATAAGGAAATTTTTTTTTTTTTTCTTGACAAGAATACTGCTTTAATTTAAAAAATTGAAATTGTTGCTATTCTTTAAGCTTTCATCTACAATCTACTGCAAAAGTAGCTTTATGCGTCAACGGGTGGCAGCACTACAGTCGTTTGCAAAATGGCCGATATCAATGTTCGTATTATTCAGCGTTCTGTGATTGAATTCTTGAAGGCAGAAGATGAAACGCCTCTTCGCATTCATGAAAGACTGAAAAACGTGTGTGGTGATGCAGCTGTACCAAAATTGTGGCCGGAGAAAAAAAATGGATTTCATGGAACCTGAATCAAAGAGGCAGTCAATGGAATGGCATCGCACAAACTCACCGAGAACGAAAAAATTAAAAACTATGCGATCGGCAGGGAAAGTTATGGCGACAGTGTTCAGGGATGCAGAGGGTTAAATTATGGTTGAACTTATGGAGCAAAGAAGCACAATTAATTCTTTCCAATACGTCACATCCCTTAAAAAGCTTAAAGCACATTTTTTGCCCAACAAAAGTTATGGCGGATATCCTTAGGAAGTAGGACCGCGCTTTTTACCACTCTGGGATGGATGCCCTCGTTAAAAGATTGACCAAAACTTTGAAAATGTGCGAAGATTATATTGAAAAGTGACAAATTAAGCGTCAATAGTGTGGATTTTGACCTCTTGACAATTAAATGAAGAAAAAAAAATAGGAAGCATTACTTTTTGACTGACCCTCGAAGGTCAACCAACAATTTGTTGATAACAAGGTCTTTTCCATTGTTGCTATGGTGAGTTCCAAATTATCAATTTACCTAACTGCGAAAATCTTAGGGAAGACGCCGAGCCGTCTTGTTACTATTTTTTGACATTAATACCAATGTCATATTTAATGAAAAGAAAATATTTCAAGTATTTTAATAGATAAAAAATAATTCCTTACATGACACAAACAAATCTTATTTTTTGTGATCCAAATCGACATTGATTTAGAAGTGGCTATCGAACATTCAAAGAGATTAGACAGCCTATCGCTTAGTTTACTGAAAATCCAATATAAATTTCGGAACAATCCAAAAATACGAAGTAAATTAAATCTAAACGTGACTCTCTTCTGAGAATATACGAACGAAACAAGAACATTGCGAAGTAATTGAAGAAAACAAACGTCAAAAACGTATTTTCGTAAAGAAAATCGGGCTGCCAATCGTTCCAAGTCAGTTGTAATTATTTCTAACTAATTCTCCTCAGTTTCATTCTCCAAATAATGTTTTTACTGGTAGTAGTAAGACTTGATGGATTATTATTTTTTTATTTTCTTTTACGTGCTTTATAACATTATAATAGTGTATAAATTGTTGTAAATTAAGCTTGATTATTTATTGATGCGTGCTAACCATAACCAGCGGCCGAGAATTTAAATTTCTTCGAACGATAATCTTGTACGATTGTACCCTTGCAACGGTACAGAGCTGTTCTTATGAGAAAGATAAATTATTCTCCATACCAGAATTTTAACAAAATGACTCAATATCGATTTTATTTTATTCAAAATTTGCTCCGATAAATACATTCAAAAATGCTCAAACTCGTGATGATAAAACAATTAAAATTATGTTATTATTGTTTTATCATAAGTATTTATAGTTTTTCAATAATGTCGAAGCAAAATAAAAATGTAATTTTAAAAAAAATTATTTAAAATTTTAATAGACAAACTGGAGTAAGTATTTTCGACACAAAACAAGGCCGTGGATATTTTTTTTACGATTTTATTTGAAATAAAATTAAAATTCTGAACAGTAGGTTTCCCAAATAATTTATTAATTCATTTTACTGCATGATTTTATGATTTGAAATGTATGTTGTACAACACTAAATTTTATTTAAAAATTTAAAAATTCTGCCAACGACCTACGGCATAACCTTATTGTACTAAAAATAAAAATATTTTCTCAAAATTTAAAAAATAGCTTCACTAGATAAAAAAAAACAGTCCTTCGAAATCAATTAATAATTTTTTGTGGAAAAGAGTCAATACATCTAAAAGTTGATTTAAAAATGACAATTTCCGGTTTTGTCTGGTTATTCCCTCTTAAGCAAAACCTTATTTTTGTTTGCAAGCGTAAGATGTCGATATATAACTTAGATGTAAAGATAAAAATAGTTTTTTTTACTTCCTGGAGCATTAAAATTCATGAGCGTCTTTATGCTTACAAAATATTTATAAATCTTTATGAAAATGAAGGCAGTGTGGAGGGAAAGGAGAACGAAAACATGAAGTTTGATAG
The DNA here is from genome assembly GCA_936435175.1 of Glyphotaelius pellucidus. NCBI lineage: Eukaryota > Metazoa > Arthropoda > Insecta > Trichoptera > Limnephilidae > Glyphotaelius > Glyphotaelius pellucidus. The sequence continues at coordinate 28,147,133 of OW386547.1, forward strand.
GTATTTAGTTATTCTGAGCTGGTTATATAAAATGGCTAGAGTCAATAACAGCAGCGCAAGGTTTCAATTTTGAATAGAAGATTTACACTTTTATTTTATTCAAATACACTCCGAGTGAGTATTTTGTGCTTTAAAATAAGGTATAAAATAAAACAAATATACAATGTATAATTTAAATAAATGTTAGTTGTGCATAATGGGCTTCAAACCCACAACCCTTAGGACAAGAGCGAAACACCGTTCTGTTACAATGGATTTCAACAAAGTGCATATTTTTTTTATCAAAAGGCAAGAAAAAAATAATAAAAACAAGGATTTAGTTCACACGCGGTAGAAGTGAAACCTTCAGAAAACTAGAATAGGTAAGTGGGGAGGCTATAAAGCACCGCACGTAGAGGAAACCGATAATTCTATCTCATTCTCTCGCATGCCAAATCATACAGATGTGTTTGTGTCGTTTTTTTTCATTACATCGAGTTTCAAATCGCAACGGTGCTAAAGAAGTTTTCACTTCAAAAATTCCGCAATGGTAAACATGGCTCATTCTTTTATGTAACAATATCTTCTTCCTTCTTCGGTTCCCTCTCCTTCAAAATTTGGCAGTACACCTGGAATATTTTACTATATTTAAGGTAATATCTACATTACCTCTGAATCCCGCAGACCAGGTCACTAGGGCGGATGACCAAGGCGAAGGTGACGCAGTAGCACATGAGGATACCAGCCAGCAGCACGTAGCTCAGTTCCCTCCCAGAAGCTCGTACCACCGGCGTATCGTTGTGCCGAAGGAATACCCCCGCAACGAAGCTGGAAACAAACAGGCCATAAATTAAAACTAGTCAGAAGTTGGTAAGCACTAGATAAATATGATTTGATTAATCACCCGGGGCTTAAAGGACCCTTTAACGAACCTAATATTATGTAAGAACATGAAGTTTCAGTTTTGAAAGTTTCTCAATTTTCAAATAGCAAGGGCGTGCAGTATAGGGTGTCTAAAGCCGTGCATACACTGCGTACACTCAAGTAAAGAAGAAATGTAAAAACAAATAATTAAAGTTTTTTTTTCTATTTATTATTTTTCTCTTAAAACCTCAATTACATTAAGCGAGTGTACAAGCTACTAGCCAATACATTTAAAAGTGGGTGAATCGGCGAGTGAGATTGTCATGAAGACATACAAAACTGTCTACAAGCTCAGAAGCGACAGTAGCAGCTAAAATAACGACTCTAGCGCCAAGCAATTCTGTCGACATTTTGTAGGAAACTTGAGTTCGCAGCTAGCGCCACACGCTAGCCAGGAGCGAGGATAACGTTCTCCCGTGCGAACTAATTCTGAAAGATACGAAATCAGCTGTTGGTGGGCTGCCATCCTTAGGCAAACGCTGGCGAGTAGCGAGTAAAATTGAACACCTTTCTACTTTTTTCGGAGATAGTTCACAATCTGCTAGTTAGATAGTAATACGATTACACTGAGCGAGTTTATTAACAGATAGTAAATTTCCCAGCTAGTAGCTTATAAACTCGCTCAATTTCATCGAGGCTTAAGACATACACAGCTTTACAGATTCTAAGTATTACACGAATCTGATGGGTAGATAGTTAATGGATGAAATCATACAGCTACGTAACGAATCCTCGTTTGTATCTTTCTAAGATCCTCACAACACTCACACTGACAGCATCTTTATTTATATAAATTAATGTTATTAAAATAATCTACATTATAATAATGTTTTGTTTGCCAGAACCACGCAGAACCTCGACATTATGATTCAAAGTCGAATTCCTAATCCCCTACGCGATGAAGGACTAACTATTTTACTTTCCTCCATAAGGTTTCTTTAATCATATTTTTTTATTAATAACCGACGAGTGACTGAGCGATCAAATTGACGAATAAGTCAATTTGTTTAACAAGCACGTAAAACAAAAATAATTCATCAATACGATAAACAGATAAATGAATATTAGTTGTACATAGTTTTTAAAATACAAATCAATGTATTACAAACAAGGATTCAAAAATAATAAATGATTGCATGATTTAAAATGTAACCACATCGACTGTAACGCCACGTTTATCGGAGAGAAAAGGACTTTTTTTAACAATGTTCAAATTTCTTTCACTTGACTTTTTTTTACATTGGCTCCACACAGGAGGCCCTGCGGAAGACAATTTACCTCAGGACCTATTCAAGGACAATTTCCCACATCTTTGTGGACGCGTGGAGAGTCATTTTAGAGAAAAGGAGAGGAAGTTTTGCGAAGGAAAAAAATATGAGGGGTAGGGATAAATCTCGGGGTTTGTGTATCCGAGAGTGACGGATATATGAATCCATCCCTCTTACTGCGGTGCAAGGCGAAGTTCCCGAAGAGTCTTGCTGGAGAGTCTCCCTCAACCAGTATCTTCTGATTCGACCCATCACGCAATACGTGGGCAAACCCATGTGCCGTCAAGACCTAGATAAACCGCACCCGATGAATCCGGGCACCTCTGCTAAATCACCAAACCTAATGAACCACTTGGTGTAACCTTTGGCAGGGGTGTTGGTTATATCGTTGATTAAAAACTTGCTTTTGCATAATGGGTTATTTCTTATAGAAATCACGTCCCACTTGAAAACAACGAGCCTAAGCCTTTACCATACAGAAATTTAAATTTAATGTACTATAACAATTAGAGATTTTTTTTTTTTTTTACATTAACTCCACACAGGAGGCCCTGAGGAAAAAATAATTTCCCTCAGGGCCCATGTCATCTTTGAGGATGCTGTGTGGAGGGTGTTTTTGAGGAGAGGAAGGAGTGAACATGGGTCTTGAAGAGACCCATATTGTAGGAGGGAGGAAACACAGAGGCCGGCAAATCGTTCCACAGCCGAGCTGTTGAACTCAAGAACGAGTCGTAGAAACGACCCGTTCTCATGTGACTAATGTTGAAGAGATAAATATGATAACTAATAATAATTATCCAAATATTACTTTAAATTATTTATAAATGTAAATTTTCTCAACTCTTTGTTGCTTTCAAGAAACCTAAGCATAAAGTTCATTAAAATAATCCAGAGATTTATTAAGGACTTAAATTAATTTTCATAACCAGTAATAATAAAACTTGTTATTTAATGGCATTTGAATTTGATAGTATTCACGTCATTATAAAACTATTAAAAAAAACTACCAATGCAGCAAAGGTAGCACCTTTAATCTCATACAGTCGATTATCTTAGTAAAAAGGGCTCTTACCGAACGTATTATTTTGTCATTTTAAACGTCATGTAGAATAACCACAGTTTGGTATTGACTTTGAACAAATAAATAGCTTTCACAGTAATGAGAAACTAAAATACTATCAGAAATAAATAATAATATTATTAAATTTGATTACTTTAAAGAAACAATATTCTTTTTTGTTTTGAAGAGTTTTTTTCACAATGTACATTTGTTACTTAATGTTATTTACTTGCTATTTGACATTAAACTTATATTATTTAGTTAACAAAATAATAGCACCCTGTAAGTCACCTTTGTTGACCATGTATCCTTGTTACGGTGACTCCTCCCCCCAAGTCACCACTCCCACCAACGTCACCTAATAATATCTAATCATTGCCGCACTAGATACGTTTTGTAAATTTTCATCCTACTTTCTGTACTTTGTGCCGGTGACTAGGGATCATTAGATGATTGTGGATTCGAGGAACAAGCTACTTTGGAACCAGTTCCTACGCCATTGCCTCTCTCGGCTACATTGTACCGGTGACTAGGGATCACTAGATGACAGTGGATTCGGGGAACAGGTTTATCGGAATCCACGCCTGATTACGGAGATATGTGAAATCTACAACTATTCTGAAGTATACTGTAATACCAGTTAGTAGTGGAATGGAGCTGGCAATGCGGTATTGCTTCCAAGTACCAAAGCACACGTTGGCTAAAGAAGGAGGTAGAGCAACACGGCATAACACCCCAAAAACGAATAACGAAAATTTCTGCACTAATATAATTTTTAAGTTGGTTTAACGATCGCTGGTGAATGCACAATTAAGTAAATAAATAAAATTAACTAACAAATGTTCATTTTTTTTTTAATAAAACTTTTCAAAGCATATGTCTAGAAATTTTTACATTTTTAATAACAAATAACTTAAAATAGTATAAATTAAATGTTGTTCTAATAATTATTAATAATAATAAATATAGAATGATAATAAACATGACGACGTTATTACACGCGTAACACATTTATCCCTTACGTTAATAACTTTTGTAAGTAAGTATGCGAGAATAATCGCCTTCCACTGCCTTTTATGACATTGTTCCGCATGATAAACCAGGGTTGCATAAAGTTATGAGGGTCGCGGTTGACTTTTTTGTATAAAATACCAGACCAAGGGTTAAATGCTGAATGGATTCGTGGGCACAATAATTATTGTATAATGAGAATGGGAACAAAAACACGAATGGTGCCAGTTGAAGGGATACATTTATAATATTGTTATTTGTACGTTTCATTATTTTTCAAAGAGAACTCGAGGAGGTCGAAATTCTCGAAATATTTCAAAATGTTTGCCGTATTATTTACTAACGACTTATAATCCAACCAAACCAATATATTATTCATTCAGAAGAGATTGGTTGAGCAAATCAGGGATCAGGCTTGTGAGGTCAGCTAATATTTTTTATTTGATTTAGCTCCATTTATTTTATATATATTTATTTTTATATTCATACCGCACCAAAGTCCCAACTGCTCCCGTCTGGAACCAGTGGGACTATGGCATCCCCAATCGGGGTATATTGTGAGACTGAAGGTGATGGGGAGAGGAAAGAGAAGGAGAAGAAGAAGGCGGGGAGTTCCTGGCTATTCAGATCTGGTCACTAAACACGGCTAAAGCCATTTCAAGCGACGTTTCAATTCTAAATGATGGTCTTACACCAACGTGCCGCAAATATACTATTTATTATTTTAAATGAATTAGTGGTGAAATAAGATATATTAATCAAATAAAATTTATTTGCCACGCCGGGTTTCGTCGTAGGCCACCTCAATGTGGAAACCATTGCTTGAAAGGAGGAAATTCAACTTCGTAAAATTGTTCATTGTAAGGAAGATTAAATAGTGTTCTACGCTCAGTGATACAAAATAATACAAAAAATAGTGTGTTACTTTCAACGACGATAAATAACAAATTAAATCTTCAAACACAACAAACTTATTTTGTGGCACCATTTTACTTCAAAATTAATATACTTAGGTTTTACCACTTTTATTGGAAAAAATTAAGTATAACCCCAATTTAATTACAAACATTCTAAATTAAAAATACAAGAACTAATTTCTCAAATAATTTTTTTACCCTGTACAAAAGGATCGGGAAGAGAAAAAATGGAGGAAAATTATGTATTTTAATAACAAAATTTCTAATTACTTAACAAAAAATGTACCAAATGAAATGATTCTTGTATTTTATGCAAATACCAAACTTAAAAATAACATTTTAAATACTGAGGATGAGGATAGAGTTTCAAAAATTAAAAAATCTGGAATTTATAAATTAAAATGTTATGATTGTGGTTTCTTCTATATTGGTAAAACTGCGAGAAACTTTGAAATAAGGACTAAAGAACATATGAAATCTTTAAATAATAACAGTTTTTCAGAGTTCGTCGATCATTTGTTGGAGACTAGTCACACTTTTGACTTCAATAGTGGAATTGAATTGCTACATTCTAATTTTAATGGCATTCAGTTGGATAAATTAGAAATATTAGAGATCAGAAAGAGCGTGAATGCGAATTTGAATATTATTAATAACCAAAAATTGTTTTTGAATGACCCAATATTAAAACTGTTTCTTTTTTAAATTGTTCCCTATTGCCCCTCTTCCCTCTACCCATTCTTACCTTTCCATTGACTATGTCTATTATTTATAATTATGTTGTCTTTGTCTATGACCATTGTTTTCATCTATTATTTTTAATTAGTAAACCCTGAAGAAGTGAGCTTGAGTCACGAAACATGTTGGTTTTGTAAACAATAAAAGTGGTAAAAACTAAGTTTATTATTAATTTTAAACAAATTAAATACTCCAAAATAGGTACGTGCGTTCTTCTGCTTGTTTCGCTTGGGTAATAATGTTATAAATTCCTCACGAAAGGCGTATGTCACGATTTTTCACAGGACGAGCGACGCAACGAAGTAACACTATGAACTTCTCACTTCACTTGGCACATGCTGTAATAAAAATGTTTATTAATTCCGTGGTGTCATGAATAGTTTCTCTGAATTTCTTTTTAATATTCTGCAGTTTCAGTATTGCTTTGAGCAGAGAAATCAGATATTTTTTTTTTACTTAGGCTACTTAAAAGAAACAAACGTACACTGTGAATATAACTCTTTAAAATAATGTGTCTAGAATTTTTTACATAGTTATTATACATAAAATAATAATATAAATTAAATGTTTTTCTACGGATTATAAAACACAAAAACAATAAATAAAGAATGGTTGGCAGTACCAAAACGTTAATAAAACAACTGTCTTATTTATTTAATTGCACCGTTTTTTGATCGGACTAGCTTAGTAAAATCACGTTCATCTTCAAGTGAATGAATGTTGACTGTGATTGTCCAAAATTAAAAGGGATAAAAAAGTTTAAAAAAAAGGTATTATTTTTATATTGCGCTTTCTTATGGTTCAAAGAATGAATAAGTAGTAATACGCATACGTTTTTAATCCTCTTTCACTCACTTCCGTCATACGGAGATCAGTTACAATCCTGATTTGCTTTGCAAATGAAGGATCATTAATACTAACCCATCAAAAACACACCATCTAAATTTTTAATGGATTTTCATTACAACAAAGAAAATAAATTATAAAATCACTTTAATGAAAATCAGTGAAAATTATAATCCAAGGAATTTCTCAGAAACCTTTCAACACCCTTGCTTCTAACGCCTGCCTCATTCGTCATAGTTAACTGGCAAAGTAGTTAAGTCGGTAATCCCTTCGCGAACTTTTCGTCATTTTTTCAGTAAAAAAACTTTAGCCACTTTGTAAGTGTCTAAGCAGGTGTTCAAAATGTATGGAACACAATATGTCCGGATATCCAGAAATATGTCGGCTTCTTTGAACAAGTAACTTTTCCTATTTCAAGTTTGTATTTTCCGGAAAACAAAGATATTTTTTCTGATTTATGATTTCAAATGTGAAATCAGAAAACCTTTTCAACTTAAAATATTCATTCATGAAGTTTTATGGAAAAAATAATCTTCTGAATATTTTCAAAATATTCACTACTAGATAGGTATTTATTTTCTATTACTTCTAAATTAATTTATGACCCCATAGAACCTTTGGTAATAATTCTAATTTGGCATTAATCCAAAATACTGTTCCAAAGTTTCCGATATCGACGGAATTCAGGGGGAACCTGAGAACCATTTTAGGCACCGTTTTGTCGAACTTTGCTTAAACTTTGTGACCTTCCTTTAGACCCGAAAAGGGTAATAAATTTTGGTTAAACCAATCATTATCTTGCACCTGATTTCTTTGCAAAGCTGAAAGCATACGCTTCCCTCAAATCTACAAGTCAGAAAATAGGGAAATATTAAACCTTTTGGATTAGTAAGACTTTTATAAAATATTGTGGAAATACTTCATTTGTATTCGCTGTTTCAATTTTACCTGAAAGAAAATATTTGTCTATATAATAACAGTCATAGTGTTTGCAAAATAATTTTCTGTTTTTTATTAAAACATTATTTTACAAAAATCCAGATTTTTCTTTCGAGCACCCCGATTAGGTCACGTCAAAGTCAAACAAATCTTGCTACTTTATTTATTTGTGTTTTAAATTGAACAGGTCATTAAAGAATCTTATTTTTAATTATTTTATTGACAAATTTTAGTGAGTTAATGGTAATTATCAAAAAAAAAAAAATTTTTGCCCGACCTTTAATGTAAATAAAATTAAATCGAAAACAAAAAAAAATAAAATTTAAAAAAAAACGTCTTTTGGGTCGACATTTTAAATTTATACACGAAAAATTTGGGTTTGTAAATTACATTTAAACACATCAAAATGCTTTTTTTAATGATTTTTATATTTTTATTTATATTTCATTGCATTTACATACTTTGTAGCAAAAACTAAAAAATAAATAATTATCATTAACACACAAATATAATAAATAAGTATTCGATTCTTTGGCTGGTTTAGTCCTCCATCACGACACAAACAACATTTTCCGCTTACTGTGGAGGTGGTAGGAGATTTCAAATATTATCAGGCTATTCGTATCCCGGGAATGTTTCTCTTTTTTCAAAAACAAATAAGTGCCGAAGTTGCCTCTAAATTCGCGAAAAATCGATTTTTTCAATGACCTGCATTTTATAATTTGAAACACAAATGAATTATGAAGCAAATATCCGAATTAAATATTTGTTATACTTTTTGCTCAAAAAAATATTATTCAGTTTGGTTAAGTATCTTGGTGTCAAATCCAAATTTAAGTTTATGAAAAAGACCGCGCAGCTCTTTCTCTAAGTTGTATTAATATATAATAAAGAAGTTTAATTTATTTTAATTAATTGATAAATAAAACAACTGTGTTGCTAAGTTGTGTATGAAGAAACGACTTTCATGTTTATTATATCACTTCCTTTGTATGGTTTCTTTTAACAAACGGACACTTCACAATAAAATCATAGATAAAAAATAAGTAAAAATTCTCATTGTAACCGACACCACAACAATATTTTTTCTTTACAAATACCTTTATTTATTCTCAGAATGAAAAAGCATTGAATAATGAAGGATTTGAATTGTTAGGGCACCTATTTTACATACCTACTTATTTACGTCACAAATAACTTTTGTATAAAATTACCGTCACAAGCAATTTTTGTATAAAATTACCACTACCAGTAAATAATATTTCCGGTGAGTACTGTAGGTGTAAATATTATTAGAGTTCCAGAAGGAAAATATGCAGGCCAAATAAAATGATTTTACAATCAGAAATGCACGATGCTCCGGACCTGAGTATTGGATTTTTCCTATGAAGAGAGACCAATTTTGCAATGTAATGGCACGATTGCAATTTTAGATGAAATTATGTATGCAATAATAATTATTTTCCTTGTTCGGTAAATTTAAAGCGAGAGCACGAACGCGAAACATTTGTTAACAAATGGCTTGAACTATTTTAGAAAATGAAAAGTTTTTTCGATTAAATTTGTATTACCCCTATTATTTGAATTAATTCAAGAACAGATTTTGTGGTTGTCCTTTCCTCGACTTGTTACAATCTTCAGACTCAATCTTTCCTATTCCATTTAATTAACATCTCTTCAAGGCACTTGTAAATAAACTCCTCCCTACAACCCCTTCCCCACGAAACCTTTGATATACGAGTCGGTATAGTTTTCATATAAATACGTCATGGTCCCAAAAGTTACATCTCTAAACTTAATTAATTTTCATTTTTTTGCCTTTGTACAGGACAAAAAGGTCATTAAATAAATTTAATAATTAATATTCATCTTCTTTCTTAGATTCTTACTCACCGGTTCAGCGTAGGTATAGACAACACCTGCACTTATACCTGCTTTAATCATAATGGCATGGTTGTACATGCAAAGATTTTCATGACCCGGCCATACGCGCCACTTAATACTTTACACGGCATTCGTAAGTAAGGGGCAATTGTCAGATTAAATACAACTTTACAAACATCTGAAATAAGGATATCTATTAAAAAAATATTCGTGCACTCTTCCACTGGCATCTCGTTCCATTCAATGTTGTATAGACAAACTTCTTACATTTGTGATAAATCGTGTGCCTAATAACGCAAAATATATCTATGACAAGCGCTTAATCCATACTAATATTATAAATGCAAAACTGCTCGAGTTTGTTTGTTACGCTTTCACGCATAAAACAATAAAACGATTTTAAAAATTCTTTCACCAAAAGAAAGCTAAATTATATGCGAGGACTATAGGCTATGTATAATGATAAGCTCTGGCGTTATGAAATTATAAATATTAATATATTATATTTGTTATACGTTTTCTGTCACTGACAAAAGCGAGTTATTGCAAACGTCAGAAAACATGCCATGGAAACGATGTTGATACATTTGTGGGCTCTATGCTGGCAGGTACTCAGACCCCTACCTATTGGTCGGCTGCTGCTCCAGAAAATTGAAATATTAGAATATGTTTTGTTTTTTATGGACAAGCTTATGTTTTGGAATAAATGTCAGATGAGAGTTTCTACATTAAAAATATAATTCGTAACGATTATAAAGACTGTATAATAAATATTGTTATTTTTTATTATATTTACATACTTCCACATATTTAAATAAAAATAAATCTCCGAAATGTTTGTAAGTGCATAAATTCTGAACAACTACACCAAATTGGATAATTCTTTTTTCTTTGAGCTCTAGCATTATGAAATTTAGGTGGCAAGCGAGTTAAATGAAAACTGAATGTACCGGGAATTAATGTATGGAATGCGTAAGGGGGTGGTGGGAAGGGAGGAGGGGGAAGGGATAATTGATAAGTTTAAGCGCTACAGTAATTTCGCCTAATACCATGCGAGCGAGCCGGGGGGAAAAGCTAGTAAATAATATTTTAACCAATAGTCTTCAAGGTATCTTTATTTCGTGTTTAAGTGGTTGAGTAGTCAGTATCCTTGGCTAGGAACCCGAAGGTCGTGGGTTCAAATTCCGAGGTGCGCTGCGCAATTACATTGTAATTGTTTAATTTGCGGTTTTTCGCAATTAGAATAATAATAATTAAATTTGGCTGATTTATAGAACGCATTTTTGTGGAAAATCATCTCGAAACCGCATAGTATCTACAACTTTGCAGCATGTTCCAGAGCGGCAGATAATTTCAGTATCGCTCTGATAAAATACCACCATTCGGAAATGAAACGTTGCTGAAAATGGCTACAGCCGTAGTTTGTGACCAAATCTGAAAAATAAGGTTTTTCCCCACAGGACCTTCGGTCTCACCTCCGGATGGTTGTGTAAAAAGTCAAAATTACAACACGTAGCTATAGGTCTTCAAAGCTTTTTCAACAAGGCATTTATTTATATGGCGTAGACAAACATTTCACCATCCTTCGCACATCCTCGTCGTATATCTTTTTAGCCATTCTTCTTCATCCACTCGTTTCGCGCCGGACGTGTATTTATCTTGTTCACGGAGCTAGAACTAGCACCACCGCCCACCACACCCCCACCCCCTCCCCCACCGCTACCCTGGCGCAGCGCACCACCCACAAATATTCTGATTATTCATCCCCTGGCTTCAGGGTAAGGCAAAGGCGAGCAAGATACACATATGTGATTATTAGCGCCCTTGAGGTGATTTTTCACAAAAACGGCGATATATAAATCATCCAATTATTATTATTATTAATGATTTTATTCACAAATAAATAAATGACGTTTGACAGAAATTATGAAAAAAAAAATGTAAAAAATTATTACTTATTTATTTATTGATCAACGCCGTTTATCAGGGCTTTTACATATGAATGGTAATAAATACAATATTTATTGTACATAATTGAGCTGCCTCAGTAATAATATTTTATGTTTGTTTAAAGATAAACTGAAGATGTCCACGGACTTGGTGTAATTGTTTCCTTCCATTAGTATTCTGAGTAAAGAGGAATACATATGGTAGTTAGTCTCAGAATTTCTGCACTGAAATAAATCCTGACTTCTTGTATTACGTTGTGGAATCTGGAAGCTTATCAATTCAAGCAATACCGGACTATCAACTAAATCGTGTAGAATTTTATATAGAAATACAGTGAAAATTCTTCTGTCTGACAATTTGAACACATTCATATTATTTAGCAGTGTTGTAGTTCAACATAATTGTTGGAATCCCCATTTTAAAATTTAGAAAACGTTAGAATTTGCTTTTTTTTTTTCAACAGCTTGTACATATATTTTATAATGTGGATTCCAGACGGGAGAATTGTACTCAAGTTGACTTCTAACATACGCAAAATATAACAGTTTAATACACTTTATATTGCAACATGCACTGCATAAAATCGAAAGAATACGGCATAATTACAATACAAAATTATTATTTACAAGCCAATACCTATAACTCAACAATTTGCATATAACAATGCTACATAAATAGATATTGATGTTGACAATTTTGCACGTTTGTACCTGCTATCAATTTATCTTTCTTTACATATTTTTATTCTGTTTATATAGAATATTCTCTGTTATTAAAACTGTTAAACGAGTACACATTTCTTTTTATATTTCTGTTTTTTGTAAAAAAACCAACTGTCGAGTTTAAAAAAAAGCAAGTGTATCACTTATATATTATTTTTGTCTCATATCTTCTTTTATTGTTTTTAATACTACAGTTACCCTCCCTTCTGCCACAGTAACTTATTATTATAATGTTAAAGCCTTTTTATGCGTTAAATAATCACATTTGTACGAAAAATATCGTTTATTTAAATCGAAAATCTAAAATAAAGCGAATTAATTTATTAACGAGGAAGACACTCAAGTGAATCAAATACTTGAGTCAGGCCATGTCAAGAGCCAGAATAATAGATAATGTATGAGACGATGAATGAATGTGAATGAGGCAAAGAGTGTGTACCAAGACCGAGTATTTTGGCAATTCGTCCTCTCTGCCTAGCTCTGCGGGGAAACTGCGTGATGTTAATTAGTTAATCTAGAAACCTGAATCGTCTCAGTAAACCAAAATTTACTGTTTTTTATTAGAACTTTTGGACTGATCAAGTGAGTGTGTTTTAAAATTCTTTGTGGTATAAAAATAGGTTCATAGTTAACATGTCCTAATTCTGTTATTTTTGCACATATATATTATTTAAAAAAAACTTTTTTTACAATGAATCAAACACATATTTTTCGTAATTTAAGCTTAATTTCGTTAATATTTTCTTCGAATTTTATTTCCTTTGGTAATTCGCCAAATATCTTTTACACCGTATATCAGCGACTTTTAACTTGGCCTTTTTTTTCTACAGGGGAGTCTTTTTTCATTTCTTTTCCTCGTTTCATGTGTTTGTTTGTGATGTTTTATGTTTGTTTGTGTATGTATGATGTGATTTATCACGTATCCATCGATCACTTACATCGTTTGGATGTGGGTACCACTGGCCCAAAAACCATTTATTGATTCAAGCGATACCTCTGTCGAGCAACATTTCTAAAGATGTCATAGGCCGTGAAGGACATTATTTTCCTAAGAGCCTCCTGTGAGAAACAAACAAAAAAAATATATGTAGAGTGCGGCAGCACAACTTCTTCTTTTTAAAACTTAAAAAAACACATTGAACGAATCAGGAGATTTTTATTTGTTTTTTAAAATGTAGGCACTTACCAAAAATTTTGTTTAACTTAATTTTTGAAGATCAAATCAAGTAGGTGACGTCCCCCATTCTCTATTAACTGAGTAAACCGATTTCTAGCGTTTATCATGACTCTAGCCAGCATATCAGGCGTTGTCCTGGCAATTTCTTCCTGAATGTTGGTCTTCAAATCTTGAATGGTCCTTGAATGGTTCACATAAACACTAGATTCCAAAAAACCCCATAGAAAATAATCAGAAGGGGACAAATCGGGAGAGCGGGCCGGCCACTTTAAATTGCACATAATTGAGATGAGGCGCCCTGGGAATAAAACATGATCACAGAAAATCCGTTTGAAAAGTAGGCCTCAACGTCAAATGCACTCTCCTCATTGTTCCAACGCATGATGGCAACTAAACTATGTCGGGACAAAATTTTATAGTTCCGCCTTTCGAACAAGATCACAATACCACAATCGCGCGCTACAACATCAACCGACTGAATGGAGCATATTTTAAAAAGGGAGTTATGCTACCGCACCCTGTATTAATGATCACACGGTATTTATAAATTTACAAGTGCCTTGAAAACGGGGAAAAACTAATCAGGGGCCATCCATAAATTACGTCACACCTTAAGGGAGGGGAGGGAAGAGGAGTGTGACATTGTGTGACAAGGGGTAAAGGGGGGTAATCAGTTCTGTGATGTCAAATGTAAAAATCTTAATTTTTATTGTTTTTATATGCATTATTGCAAAATATATGACGTCACACTAGGGGGGAGGGGTCTCACAAATGACGATGTGTGACAGGGACGGGGGGGGGAGTCGAAAAATCATGAAATTCGTGTGACGTCATTTATGGATGGCCCTTCACCCATTTATATCTTTTCCTTTTGACAATAGTCAACTTATCTGCTTTTGCATTTTAATTTATTTTAATGTTTAAAATAAATGAGGCAACCATTATTTAGCAAAATATTTGTGAACGCTGCCCACAGTTTAAATGTTTTCCTCCGTCCTCGATGGGCTTTGAGGGGCTATTTGTTTTTTTCAAGTACCTACGTATTAAAAAATAGGTTTTTGTTAAAAAAACGAGTTCGTTGTTTGTCTTTAATAATTACGTTAACATGTCGAACGTTTTTACAAAGGGCGAACAGGCACTTACCTAGGAGGCTAGGGTTTAACTTTTAAATTAAATTAACTTTTCTCAACTGGTGTCATTACTCAGTCTATTTTTTGAAACGAGCGTCACAACACTACAAATTGCCAGTCAATATCAGTGAGGAAAAAAGTTTTTTACTGGCAACATAATAAATATAGTAATAGGAAAATGCCACTTCAAAAGCGCGGTTAGGTTTGGAGATCGTCCGCTCTGTCTGGCCTACATAGACCTTGTCACATCCGGAACAGCTGAGTTTATATACTCCATCTGTTTCCAGAGGAAACTTAGTCTTTGCCGACCTCAGTAGGTCTTGGATTTTTGTCGTGGTTCCGAAGACCGTCTTGATGTTCTCTTTTCTCAATAGCCTGGCAATTCTGTCTGTTACATTATGGACGTAAGGCAGGAAAGCGCAGCCTTTTGACTCTTGTTCACCCCTGTCTTCGTTTCGTGCTGATTTGGCTCTTATGATTTGCCTTGTCTGCCTTGCTGGGTAGCCAAAAGGATTTCGGAACACTTTCGTGCTTGTAAACTTGGCCACCCTGACAAATCGGCAATCGCCGAGCACTTAATCGAAACCGGCCATTACTTTGGATTTGTTCCTGAAGTCCTGGGAAGATCCAAAACTTACAGAGCACGCCTAATTACGGAGGCAATTGAAATCCATAAAAACCCCATCAATATTAACAGAGACGACGGAGCTAAGCTCAATAGTTCTTGGTATCCAGTAATTGACGGCTACACCAAGGCTAAACGCAAAAAACCATGCTGAATTTTTTCTAACACCAGCTCGTAGAGAAATGGAGCTGGCAGCACGGTATCGCTTCGACACACATAAGTAAACACTCTCACCAATATCATTTACTCATCTGCCCTGATGATGGACACTGTAACGCTGTCCGAAACGTTGGCTAAAGAAGGAGGTAGTGAAACACGTCATAACACCCCAAAAACAATAACAAAAATACTTTTTGGCCGTGAAAACCTAAAAACCTTTCTCTACACTCTTTACACGTTGCACCTCAAGGTTTTGTATATTGTAATATTGTAGTATAAATGTATTAACAATGGGCAATAGATGTACGATCGCTTACCGATCCTTACATACAAAGTTTGGTTACAAAATATTTGGTACTTATCTATGTTTGCAATTTCTACAAAGAATTATTTATTAATAATAAGAATAAAATAAATTTTTATTTTTTTAACCAACGAGCACTTGCGCTATGAGCATTTCCCTCCCGGTGAAATTAAAATTCGCCCCATTTGTGCAACGTATCTCGTTCGCCCAATAGCTGAGTTTTGTACTTCCCTCCCTTGCGCGGGAGCGCATAACGGTTTTTTCGTCTTAGGGTGTACCAGTGTACAAGTATAGAACATGCTTTTTGACTTATGTTAAGCTCGTGCAGATGATGAAGATTAATATTTTGTTATTCTTTCCTTAATTTTTTTAATTGAAGTTATTTTTTTTTCAGTTTATTCCAAAAGTTCAGTTAAGAAATGCCAATTTAGTTCTTATATTTGTTATTTTAATATTTTAGTATAAAAATGCTATATATTAAAAATAATTTTTTAATTTGATTTAACATGATTGTTTTCTCATTATATTAGTAATAATATAAAAAAAAATATGCTATAATTCATGAACTTTTTGGATATTCATAAAACGTTAGCAAAATACTTGAAACGGAGTGCTCGTGTGAGTTTTAAAGCTGCGAGTGTTTGCGGGTTAAGCTCTTTATATATTTTTTAAATTTAATTATTTGAAGAAAGTTGAATAGAATATTATGTAATTCTCGCATAAGGACAACTAGTCTACCATTATTTCTCAGCTTTTTTGTGTGCTACACCTAGTATATCATTTAAAATACCTAACAATGTGTTTTTAATGGAAAAAATATATATTTATTAATGATACTTAAATATTAGTTGACCATTATTTGAAAAATGTGCTATTTTTATTTCATGATTTTTTTTTCCTCTTGAAAACTTGTTTAAAATGCAAGTAAAGTGAAAAAAAAAACAGTGTTATACTGTGAGTGACGATATTAAGGTACTGTGTGGTTCATGATAGAAACCCAGAAAAGTTTCGAATTGAATCAAAAGCTCACCGCATAAAATGCCATAAGCATTTCAATACCCAAATATCAGGAAGTTCATATTAAATGCTCGTCTTTTTAAATTCAAAAGGCTGTCAGTTTCATGCTGTCATCGACACGAACACGAACAAAATGTTGAAAGGGGATATTGCAGATGCCTGGTATGGATCGACTACTTCTGGAATTTGCATGAATCGATGGATGTGTGCAATACTCTCTGAGAAATGCAATATTAATATTACAGGAAAACGAATTGCATAACTGACGGGACTTCCGTGATACCCGGAAAATCGTATCACGTTTGATACATTTGAAAGCAAACATTCTCACATTGCACAAGATGCAGTGGTAACAAGTAAAGTTACGTTATTTTTATCGTTTAATTTAAGCAAATTAAAATTATATCAAAAAATTTTATAATATTTTTTTAAATTTGGGGAAAACATCATATTTTTGCGATGATAGTGAATAATTCCAGAACATAAAAAAAATAATAAAAAACAACTGTAATTTTATTTTCATTCACATAGATAAAACTAGATAATGTTAAGTGTAGGAACATCAGGAGGCGATTCTATAAAATTAGATAAGTTAAATGTAGGAACATCAGGAGTTGATTCTATTAAATTATGATAGTAGGTACAAATACCTGAAAAGCATATTAAAATGTAAAAATCTCCAACAACTTTTTTTGTCAATTTTACTTATTTTATCTTGTAGATTGTTCATACAATTACCTCTTGAAGTTATTGCACCTTACCACAGGATATATTGTTATTTTTATATCAGTTTGGTGAAAAATAATTGTGAATATAACTAAAATATTATTTGGCTGATTTGTACAGCTTGGCTTATAATTTTTATGACCTAATTAGAGTTAAGATAGTAATTAATATAATAATATTCTTGGCAAGAAAATTCAATCCAAAGTTAAATTTTTTTCTAACAAATTTTCAGATCACAACAATACCCCTACTTGCATCGTCACCATTGTTTTATCTTATATTAAGGTCAAAACAACAGTTTTGTGAAAAACGTATTTCAAGTTGAAAATCGATTTTTCACTTACTGGAACATTATTAATGTTTTCCAGATCTTATATCATATAACAGATTTTTTACTGTTATACTCATCAAAAAAATAATTTTTTCCTTGGACCGTATCTTTTAAAAAAAATTTGAAGTTAATAAGTCGACAACATGACAAACATTGCCAAAATAGAAAAACGACGGAAACTGACGATACGACAAAATTTAAATGAAATATCTGTAGGTGTTAAAAAAAAGTTAATGTTTTATCATTATTTTTTTTTTTTAATTAAATAAATGTTTAAAAATAACAATAATAGTTTTTTATAAAGACGTAGCATAAATAACTAATTAAAAAATTTCATGAAAAATAGACAGATTTCAAAAATGTATTTTTTTATTTTTTGTGAATACCGAGGAGTAAGAGTCATATCTGAGCCTGTCTGGAGCCAATGAGCCTATGGCATCCCAAATTGAAGTTTGTCGTGAGGCTGATGGTTGTGAGGACGGGAAGAAGATGCGAAGAGGAAGATGGAGAAATACATGGCTTATGGATCTGGTCACCAAACACGGCCAAAGCCATTCTGAATGGCGGTCTTACACCAATTAGATCTGTCTGAGTGTCAGAGACTGTGCACCTGTGCCGAAGGAATCAACTTTGAGGCGTCTCCCATTAAAATACCAGTAAGGGACAGCATCTCCACCCGATAACCGTGGTCGAAAGATTGAAATCCGTTCCTTTAGATAAGAGAACCTATCAAACGGACCGGAAGGCTTATTGGGAAGATAGCTTCCGTTTAAAAAGATTGTCATTTCCTGTTCAAATATTTCCAGGAAATATTCCTGTTACTTGCACAGATTCTTATTTCTCTATTTTCTCGAACAAAGCAGTGCAAATCATCCAGCTAATAATTACACCAAAAGCCTCAAAGAAATGCTAAAATGCTTCATTCTTATAATGGCGGATGACAACGGAGACAGAATAAAAATAAACAAAGAAAATAACTTCTTTGTTGCCATTGTTAGAGGACTGATGATTAAGGAAAACCTTGGTGAAGTTTTTTGTTTCCATTGTATAAATTATGGTCACTAGTACGGGATCCTATTTCAAATATGCTTCAACTATTGGAAACTAAAAGCAAGTAGATACAAAAACTAAGAGGGAGTTTGTACAAAAAGTTTCAGAGATACGTGGCACAGCAAAAAATGACCCTAAATGGTTCATACCGGCTGGCGCAGCATTGCCATGAGATATCATGAATATTATAATACCTAGGTACATTGTTCTGAAATCAAAAGGCCTTGTTTGCTTATTGAGATTTCGTGGCGTTCTATTTTCCCTTTTTTTTGTACATTGCTTACAGGAAGCCCCGAGGAAAAGGATGTCATCTTTGGGGATGCTGTGTAGATGATCTTTTTAGGAATAGAAGCAGACAAACTTCTGGGAAAGAAAATGGTATGAAGTGTGGGTAGTAATCTGGAGGTTGGTGTCCAGTAGTGACGGAAGTATGAATCCATCCTTTCCACTGCGGTGAAAGGTGATATTCCGAGAGAGAGCGGATGGAGATGTCAAAGGAACTCTCTTAACCATTCTCTCTTGATCCGGCCTACCGTGCAGCTGGTGGGCAGACGCGTCCTTCGCCAAGATCCGGACAAACCTCACCATGAACCCGGAAACCCCTTCTAAGTCATCAAACGTAGCGAACCACTGGGGTGACCTATGGCAGAGGTGTTCGTTATCCATTAAATTGTTCCCGGGGCGGCGGTTGTTTTTAAAGAGTGCAACTTTATTTTGAATATTATCTTTATGAATTTGTAATGTTGCATGGTAGAAGTATTACGCACTTAATTTAATTAACATCTTTTGTTATAATTTAAAATAAAACCTAATTTAACTAACATATATTAAGCGTTTGAGACAAATCCGGAGATTCAACAGATTGTATCATAACGTTATAGTTAATGAAAATTAATGAATGCACAACGACTCAAATAACGGTGCTTTAAACGTTATTATTGCAAACTTTGTAGGCGCATTAATTATTATCGAACCATAAATTCTTGCGCATTACAAACCGGAACACCCGGAAGAATCCGGAAGGTTATCCGGGTCCGGAAACACGATGATAGACTCGAAAACCCGGATCCGAGAAATTTAAGGAAGTTTTCATTCATGCATTCTTTAACGAATTCGTAACCGTTTCCTTTGAAACCTAAAACCTTTGAATAATTTACACGTTTTTTTTTGTTATTGCTTATGTTTCGAAACTTTAGTGAAATTCAATTATTTAAGAAAACCTTTTCATTGTGCGAGTTGGGATGTTTAATCTCAAATTTCAATTAATTATAATACATACTTCAGAAGCTTTAACGAGAGTTCTGTTTCATAATAAATAACTACCAAAAATAAAATTCTAAACGGATACATGCGGAACTGTGAATTTGGTTGAGAACTGTAAACTGAAAAAGAATGGAACTGGAGTTCCATGAACTCCATATAATTAATTTGAGAAGCTTTAGTTTAATTTGAATAAGAACCTGAAATCACGAAAAATTTATAATGGAACCATCTTTCTGGTTTATCAAGGCTCACGGATGATTTTTTTGTAAATAATAAAAAATATGAATATATATATTAATTTTATATTTTTGAAATAATCAGATGAACGGCGAAGACTGCGAGCTTTTTTTACAATTAACTCCATATCATGAAGAAAATTATTTCCCTCAGGGCTTATTTCATCCTTGGGTTTGCTATGTAGGGGGTCTTTTGACGGATAAGAAGGAATAATCCTGAGTCTTCAAGAAAATTTATAGGGTGGAGGAAACGTAGAGGTCAGCAAATTCATTCCATTGCCGAGCTGATGAACTCAAGAATGTTCTCTTGTGACAAATGTCAACTGAGTGCAAATGTTGGGCGGGCGTTTGGCGTTTTTGAAATATCGGTAGGACAAGTACAGCATTTCCACCAGACGAAATGTGCTCTAAAGGTTTCAATCCGTTTGTGAAGAAAATACAATTTATCAAACAAACTGCCCGCTTCTGAATAAAGTCGAGGTTTTTTTCAGGTATTTTGGCGTTCCAGACCAGAGGTGGCTGTCAAATTCAACCGTGGGGTGCACTTGCGATTTGTACAGGGTTAGCAATTGTGTACTTGTTGGGTACAGTTCAAATCCCAGCGTACAAAAATAAATTTGATGTAATTAATGCAATATTATGTATGTTATACCACATTTCAAAAATAGGTATAGATATAATTTAATATTATATATGTATATATTTTTTTTTTAAATAAAACATACAACGAAGTTGCATTCCCATGAGTTATCAAAAACTCATTAAGAGATCGCCAATTGGTACATTTGAAAAGATAAACCCAACCGAACCATTATTTGATAGATTCAATTATTGCAATGCACCCCGCAGAAAATATTGAAAATTGGTTTGAAATTGAATAAAATATTCTGTCGGTAGAATTATTGTGGTAAGCGTGAATACATATAGCACAGTTAGGAGAGTCTTGGGATTTGGAGCCATAGTAAATAAAAGGAAAGGGGCCATTTAGATGAAATAATCATTTAACATCCTATTGACAGTATGGGTTGGGAGATTGGAATGACTTTTAAAATACCGTTGATGCCCACAAAAAAGAAGTAATTAATAAATAATTATTATTACTACTTAATTTTTAAAAGAAATATAGTTAAGTAACTTTCGATTCAAAATATCAACAAGCTATCAGAATGGAATTAAAATTCTAAAATTAAATTATCTTTGTCCAGGTTATACTTATTTTAACAGCCTCCATTAAATCTAAAAATAATAGAAACTCTTCAAGAATTTCAACTTAAATTGCAAAATTGCCTTAAACTATTATTTTTTCAATTTTTTATGAGAAAAACTCTCTTTTTATAACTTTTGAAGGTTATTCCCATCAACGTAATATATCATTGAAGAAGAAGATAACACTTATAATCTAAATGAAAATATGAAAGAAAACAAGACACAGAAAAACAGAAAAAAACAATGGTCGCAACTGGAACTCGAACCCAGACCTCTCGTCTAACCGGGACGTGCGCGTTTTTCAAATTCGCTATTGCCACCTTCTGTCAAACCGTCATATTTGTCAATCTCATATTTCAAATATTAAGAATCATTAATATTATCTTCAACTAGTTTACAATAAAATTCAATTAAAATTTTGTTTTAAATATGACGGTTTGACAGAAGGTGGCAATAGCGAAATTGGAAAACGCGCACGCCCCGGTTAGACGAGAGGTCTGGGTTCGAGTCCCAGTTGCGACCATTGTTTTTTCTGTTTTTATGTGTCTTGTTTTCTTTCATATTTTCATTTAGATTATAAGTGTTATCTTCTTCTTCAATGATATACTATTTTTTCTTTTAATCTTGAAATTGGTTTATGATATTTTGGTTACTCCGTTTTTCGTACTTTTCTTTTTGTGATTGTTGGCAGTATTTTATTATTTACTAACTAACATGATTTTATATAAATGAGGTTGAATTCCCTTGCCGAACCAGAGCCTGTCATCGTTGTAGGGCACGTGCAAATTGTACTCTGTCGTAAAAATAAACATTAAATAAATTTAAAAAGGTAAAAAACCTAACACCGGATCAAAATATTTATGGGGAATCAGAAATAAAGTTTCTTTCTTATTTAAGAAGAAGCTACAAGCCAAAAATGTTGACACTGTTAGTGAGCCTCATATCAACACGAAATAGTTAATAGCATAAAAATCGCTTGGCAAACGAAGTCTTGAAACACTCTATTTTTTGCAAAAATGCTATTTTTATTTATTTAGTGAATATTTTTATAAGACAGATTAAAAGTTAATAAATGCAAACTGTCACAGATAATCTTAGCCATCTTTCTTACAAGTTAATTCAAACATTCAAGTGAAATTTTTTTTTTTTTTCTAGATTACGCTTATGTTTTTTGTAAAGTAGTTTAAATTTTATTTTAATTATACTTAAACAAAACGATAGAAAAAATTTCAAATAATCTAAAATATAATGTTATAATGTTTTAATTCATAAAATAAACCAATTTATAGTAAAATTAATCTAAAATAGTGATTTCACTTTAAGCTTTGGCTTGAGTGAGATTCTGTTCATATACGTTGATATAAGATAATAATGACTCTTTAATATTATAAACGTACTCAGTTATTTCACTTATAAATGTAGGTATGTAGTTGTTTCGCTATGTGAAAAATACTCATTTTATATTACACTTAAAACAGGTAAAATAATTGATTTTTGAAAAGCTGAATTAGCCTTTTCGTAGGCAACTTGAAAATAAGAATTTAAAAAATCCCGTTTGTGGTGAATATTAAACACTTAGTAAGTACCTACATACCGATTTCATGGTAACGAGTACACGTTCAACTTTCCGGATTAAAAAGCTTCCAGTGATTGAAATATTGCTTCGTACCGCAACAGGAACTTAATATAATGTTCAAACGAGGACATATCGCAGTACTGCCGCTGAGACTGCTCGTAGGATGGAAAGTCGCCTGAGAACTACTTTGTATTGGGAGTCACAGTGGCTTTTCTATTGCTTTTTCCTTCACACGATCCAGTCACGCAACAACCTGAAAGCTTTCTTACGTTCACTTTTTATCGCATATTCAAACGTGTATTTTATTTAGGTTAACACGTTAAAATGTTGACAGTAGTTTTTTCACACTTTTCAAAGGTGCCGGTTAATATTTTGTAGGGAAACGGCACCCAGGTGGCGATTTCGTATATTTTTTCTAGCTGACGGCAATTTTTCATGTATTTTCTATCGATAATTTTGACTTTTTAGTCCATTGAAGCTTTAAAAGTAGTGGCAAATATTTTTTATTCACAAAATTATAATTCTGGATACTAAATGCCTGCTGACAAAATGCTTTGGCAGTTAAGCGGGTACTTAAAATGAAGAATTTTTTATTTTTTATTTTTTTTTTTTTATTTTTTTTTTTTTTTTTTAAATTTATTTATTTATTTTATAAATCAACAATTCAGTCCCGCTAAGCCAATTGCAATTGGCTTGACAGCAGGTGCTTATAATTCCTTACAAATATATTTAAAGTTATAATTTACATCTTTTATCTACAGTTAAACATTTTTTCATAAATTTTATCATTATTAAAGTATCAAGTATCAAATAAATATTCTTTTTCCAATAACCAATTTTTCACTACATATTTAACCTTATTCATAGAATTATGTTGCTTTATATTGTCAGGTAATAAATTAAATATCTTCGGTATGTTGTATTCAAACGTTCTCTGTCCGTACTTATTATTGAATTTCGGAACTATTAACCCGTCGTTACGCGTGAATCTAGTGCTATATTTATGATCTAGTTTCTCTTTATGCTGCGGGGTAAATATATGCTGAATTATAATTTTATACCATAGTATTGCCTTCACAGGTAAAATTTTTGCACTCTGAAACAGCAACGGAGTATTGTGTCTTTGTTTAAAAAAGCAACTGGTAAAAACCTCCTTTTTATATATCATTACTGATTATTTGTGGTGGAATACCATTGTAATATTAATTTATGATTGAAAAAGGTTAAAGAGGTTTTTAAAATCATGAATTCATATTATTTAGAAAACTATGTAAGTAATCGGATAGATAAATTCAATTAAGTTGTGAGGGTAGGACAATATTAATGTTGGGATATCTGGCTATTCAGGTCTGGTAGTTCAATACAACCAATAACATTAGAATTGTGATAACTAACCAGAGATAAAATATTATAAAGAAAATATTTCACAGAGGTTACGACCCTAAATGGAAAAAAAATAATACATTAATTTTATAACGATGATGACATCATTTGGTGTATCAGTATTTTAGTGTATTTTTTGTCTTTTATCCGATTCAAGGTTGTTCATTTTATTATTTATTCAACTCGTTTTTTACGAGAACGGAGAAAACGCCTTTAAAAATGCGATATTGCAAAAATACGTTTTAGCAATTTACTGAATCAGGAAAATAAAACACACGTAAACGAAGAAAGGGTTCAAATATTGAGTTAGAGATTGATCTAGGAAAGGTAGACATATTTTTTGTCTTTCATGATGTTTAAAGCTAGAAAAAAACCAATTTATAACCCATGCGGAATAAACCTAGAGCGTGTGTAAAATGGTTTGATACCTACATACACACATATTTTTAAATGCGCATTGATGCGACGTTCAACGACCTTCGTAAGGTGAAGCTAAAAGTATTTATCTCTTAGTCGGGTGTTAACAGGTGTAATTCCCCCTGAAGCACAAAATTTCCTCAACACCTATATTTTTAAATTTTTTATTTGAGTCCCAACCGCTCTCGTCTTAAGCCAATGAGACTATTGCATCCCCAATTGGGGTATGTTGTGAAACTGAAGGTAGAGAACAGGAGAAGATGGGAAAGAGCTGGGGGGGAGTACCTATCTATCCAGATCTGGTCACCAAACACGATTGAAGTCATTTCAACTCTGGATGGTGAGCTTACATCAGGGCGTTTCCGAGAGTATCTTTCACGCTGGAAAGTGCCGAAAATAGGCTGCAACTTATTTTAAATGAAGGAATTGTAAAATGCCACAAATAAAATTTATTTGCGCACGTCGGGATTTGAACCCGTGATGCCCGGATTGCAAGTTGAGTTTTGCTCCTCTCCATTCCGTTCAGTTCCAAACACAGAAATCTTAGGAACTTGTAAAATTTATCATATAGGTTGACGTAATCCATAATAATACCTATTCATTACTTTATTTTTAATTTATTTTTTCTTCTGCTTCTATGAGGATTTCTTATTTTTTATATTTTATTTCGGAATCTTGGTACATTTTAAAGATATCTTATTTTTCTATTTCTTACCTTTTATTACTTTATTTCTCACTTTAACTTTTTAATTTTACAAAATGCTTTATAGTTTGTACTTTATACTTAAATTTTATACTTAACATTTTACCTCTAACTAATGACTTAATACCTCACTTCTTACTTTTTGCCTTTATTTAGGACTTAATTTACATTTATACTGTTATTATTCATATTGTTGTACTATTTGTATGATTTGTCAATTAAGTTAATGGCACATGTTGTGCCGTATATGTGTAAATAAAAAAATAAATATATTTCTACTGGCTTGGGTGTCCTGTGCGGAGTTCGCGATAAAAATTATCTTATTCGTGTCGGCCTGAACTCTATGATGCAGTTTTTAAAATTTGATGGAAATTTACAAAAAAAAATTTGTTGCTGTCGTGTAGGAAAACAAATACAAATGTATCTGCAATACATGATATCCGAAGCTGTAAGTGAATTTACTAACACAGCGGAGATTTCTTGTATTGTTTGAGTTTCTCCTAAGCTTCTAAAATCTTTCATGAATTTACTTTTTCAGAGAATAAACTCGATTAATTTGGTTTCGACACGTTCTTGAATCCAATTTTCTCGTCTGCCAAGCTGTTTTAAACCTTTTTGGTTATTTAGTTACATTTTTATCGTAGACAAGTAAATTAAATTCTTTATTAAGTATATCTTCAAAAATTAAACTTGTTAATTTAAAAGCAGGTTGATAACAATTTAAGCAGGCAGTGGGACTAGATTTTCTCGAATATATCATTACTAATAGATGCGGTATTTAGTGTTGAACCTTTAACACATCATTACATAAATGCGCCCGTAATTGAAAACAAATTCCAATAGTTTAAGTTTGCGGAGAACTTTGAAAAGCTGACATCAGCAAAAGGACCATTGAGTAAATTAATAGAATGCTTGTTTTGCACTTGAGAAAACTTGATAACAACAGAACTAGTTGTACTTGCTTGTTTCCTCTTTGATAAAAATTGATATCATAGATTATTTGTTTCAAGGATTTTGGATCCAGAACTGAAGTAAAGATAGTCTTTTGATTCGTACTAGCAACTACGCGATTTTCACAATTTCTAATTTTTATATATTTTTTTATACTTTTAAGCCCCGTAAATGTGTTTGGAATAAAGGAATGCAATATGAGATTCTCTTCATCAATAATTACAAAATAATCTTAATATGTATACAAATGAATGTTTTTTGTTCGTCCTTTATGCGGAACTTAAACCAATCATCCGATTGCGATCAAATTTTGGTGTATTGTCGCATTCCTGAGAAGGTTTCTATATATAATGGTGAGCTCTAGCGTTATGAAATTATTTCCTATACCATACATTCGATTGAAATGAAACTTTGGTCAGTTGTTTGCGCACACCCGCGAATATTTCTATCTGTAAAAGTAAGCCCTTGCGTTACGAAATTTGTATTAAAATATTGCAATAGGCGAGAAACCTTTTCTATATTTTCTTTATTGACGGCCGACGTATTCTAGCGGTAAGGCTCTTGACTCGCAATCCTAGGGTCTCGGGATCGATTCCCGTCGTGGGCAAATATTTAATATTATTTGATTAATTTGTGTTATTTCACAATTCATTAATTTAAAAAATATATATAGTATATTTGCGGCACGTTCCAGAATAGAAGATGCTGGTGTATGACCACCATTCAGAATTGAAACGTCACTAATGGCGAAATGGCTTTAGCCGTGTTTGGTGACCAGATCTGAATAGCCAGGTAGGTACTTCCCCACTTTCCTCTTCCCAATCTCCTTTCCTTCCCCACTACCTTCAGCCTCACAAAATACCCGAATTGGGGGTGCCGTAGTCTCACTGGCTCCAGACGAGAGCAGCTGGGACTCTTGTGAGATATTCAAATAAAAAAACTTGACATTGCAACGCATACCGGGAACTCGCTAGTTATATATAAAACAAAATTACACCACTGTTTATTAAAAAAAATACATGTTTTAAGACTGATGTTTTCTTTCGCAGGATGTAAGGTACCCTAAATTTAATTACTTAAAACAAGTTCAAAAGTGTAAATAATTTTATAGTCGTATTTATTTTCATAATGAAATAATCCAAAAAGAAAAGGCGTTTGTCTCAAATTATTCGGTATTTAGTAGAACAAAGTTAGTTGTTCCGATTAGCATGGAAAATTTTCACTCGCTTTCATATAAATTTTTAAAGACGTTTTCTTACCTTATATTGTACAAGATTGCATATTGCACAATAACATTGACCGTCTGTAGGTTGTATTGAAGGATTGCAAAATATATTGAGTCAATAATAAATAAAAAATAATAAGATATTTATTGTGCAATATGATCTCATCTGATAATCATTGAATCGTCAATATATTGCACAATATATTGTGCAATAAATTGACTAATATTGAACATCTAGGGGCCGCTTTCGTAAACCGCTCCATCATTCATAATAATTCATAACCTGTATTCTCGACTTTCGAATAAACTTAAAAATGATTTTTACGTAACAATCTCACTTGCAACAAATAAAATCCATTAAACCGCCTCCCACGTCGCCATGAAATAAATCAGCAAACAGCTGTCATATTTCGCTGTCGCTAAAATGTGATTACGTCAGGCATACCTACTTAGCATTCATCACCCGCTGAGCGCTTCGTGTGCAGTCAACGGAAAACACAAGTCATGTCGGCAATTTCTGCAGAGCGACGTTGTGCCATTACCTCAAGAAATTTAACAAATGGCTGTGAACTCATATTTACTTCTGGACTGGCTATATATTCTATGCAGTACACGAAATGAGATAGGTCTACGTTATAATAATCTAGAAGCTCTTGAAATATATTTTTTTTTAATATTAAAAATGAATTAAATCAATTTAATTTAAAATAAAACAATAACTTTGTAAACACCACTTTTTATTTTTTATGTACTTAATGCCGACCGGGTTTCGCTACCACCGTAGCTTCTTCAGGGCAGTACAGAACTCTACTAAAATTAAGTTACATGTGTTATAGATAATATACATATGGGTTAAAAACAAAATCGGCCGGACTACTCAAGTGGAGGAGGAAGTAGGGATAAGTGTAGATGGAGCATTGGGTAAGGAAAGGGAATGTTTTTTGTCAATAGGGAACAACTTCAGTATTGGACTATTATTTAGATTTATTTGATTGTTAATTACCTTGCTATTAATATTTTTGGCTTTTCTTAATTCTAGGGCTTCTAAATTATCCAATCTGATACCTATAGTGTTTTTATGAATAAGGGTGACGCCTGAGTTTTTATCGAAATTATGGTTGGTTTCTATCAGGTGGTTTGCAAATTCAGAGAAACCATTGCTGTGTAAACACCTAAGATGCTCTTTGACACGGGTGTTTACGTTACGTGCCGTTTTGCCAATGTAATACGCGGGACAATCACTGCATTGGAGTGAATAAATTCCCGAGTGGCTTAGAATGTGTTCCTTGTCCTTAGCGTTCATTAGAAACTTACCTATACTATTATTGGTGTAAAATGCTGGTTTTATTTCTGGTGGGAGATTTTTAACGCTTTTTTGGGAAAAATTATTAATATACAAGATTCTACGCCATTGATAAGGTTGATTATTATTAGTTGCTATATTATTATTATGAGGGAGGCTGTTGAATAAAAATTTGTTTGTGGATAATTTTTTAAATTTTTTATTTAGGATATTGTCGACTATATTTGGATCGTAACCGTTATTTATTGCGATTTGTTTAATCGTAGATAATTCTAATGTGAAGTTAGTATTTGATAAAGGGACCGTAACCAATCTGTGTACCATAGAATGGAAAGCTGAATGTTTGTGGGAGAGGGGGTGGTTAGAGGAATTGTGAATGGTTGTATCAGTGAACGTAGGTTTGCGGTAGATTTTGAATTCAATTTTATTACTTATGATTGATAATGTTAGATCTAAAAAGTTTAAGGTAGAATTGGTTCCTATTTCTATGGTGAATTTAATTTGTTTATGGAAGGAGTTTATTAATAACAGGAAGGAATTGAGTTGCCGTTCGGTTCCTAACCAAACACAGAACACATCATCGACGTACCTCTTCCACAAAAGTACGTTTTTTAGTAATGGAGATTTACAATTAAAAATATTATTCTCTAAATCGTCCATGAATATATCTTCGACGAGGGGCGATGTCGGAGCCCCCATGGCCAGTCCTTCTTTTTGTTGATAAAAGCGTTCATCGTATTGAAAATAGTTTTGGTTAAGACACATATTAAACAGGTGAGATAAATCCTTAGAGAAACTATTTGGTAAATTTGAATTATGTAACAATTTAGACAATATATTTTTACTTTCGACTACGGGAATATTCGGGAAAAGATTAACAACATCGAAAGAGACTAATTTTGCACCATTAGGGATATGTAAGTTTTCAAGCTCATTAATCAAGTCAAAGGAATTTCTAAGAGTGTATTTTGGAGCAAAAACTTTAGAGTTATTTAAAACATTCGTTATAAATGATGCTAACTTAAAATTTGGGGAATTGCAACATGATACGACTGGCCTAATTGGTTTGTCTTTTTTATGGATTTTTAAGAACCCATATAATTTAGGAGCTTTTGGATTTTTTGTTAAGAATTTTACTTGTTGGTATGAGTGGTCTTGGAAGATTGCGGATTTACATGATTTCAGAGCACTTTTAATATTTTCCTGGAATTTGGTTGTAGGGTCCTTAGGTAGAATGTCAAATTTGTCCGTATTAATAAATTCTTGCACTTTAGAATTATAATCACTTTTATTTAATATAACAACCGTATTGCCTTTGTCTGCTTTAGTTAGTATAAGTTGTTCATTTTTTAATTTTTTACGAATATTTATCATAGTGGAAGTTTCACGGTTAGAACAAGCTTTGAGATTAGGAATGAGTTTTTTTATTGTTTCTGCACTTTTATATAGAGATGGGCCAGGTTTATTATGTAACGCAGTTTCAATGTCCACGGCAACGTTTTCCACTGCACTAATTAAGTTATTTTTACTATATTCTAAATTGTATTTGAGACCTTTAGATAACAGGGTCAACTCATTTGGTTGGAATTGAGCTGATGAGAGGTTCTGAATTCGATCGAAGAACTGATGGGTATTTTTCACTGTGTCACTTTTATTTGTATGTTGGATAAGATTTAGGTTTTTTAGTTTTTTGTTCATAATTTCACGTTTTTTGTAGGCTTTAATAGAGGCGAAGGTCCGAGCTTTGTCGTCAAATAAATCCCATTCAACCGGGTGTAGTTCATTCACCAACTCTATGTGTAAAACTTTTAATGTTAATTTGACATTATTTCTCTTTTTATAGGCATTTTTTAGATCTTCTTTGAAGTTGAAGTTGTTCCCTAAGTTGTTCCCTGAAGTTGAAGTTGTTCCCTAAGTTGTCTGAAGTTGTTCCCTATTGACAAAAAACATTCCCTTTCCTTACCCAATGCTCCATCTACACTTATCCCTACTTCCTCCTCCACTTGAGTAGTCCGGCCGATTTTGTTTTTAACCCATATGTATATTATCTATAACACATGTAACTTAATTTTAGTAGAGTTCTGTACTGCCCTGAAGAAGCTACGGTGGTAGCGAAACCCGGTCGGCATTAAGTACATAAAAAATAAAAAGTGGTGTTTACAAAGTTATTGTTTTATTTTAAATTATAATGTCACATCACAAAGTATCTGCTTCATATGAACAAATATTATTAGCAAGTACAGCTATTAAAGCAAAAATGTATAAAAACTTTACTGTGAAATATCGAGTTATGTGTGTTGATATATACTTTTACAAACAGTGTCTAAAAATGAAAGTTTTTCCTAATTATCTGATTGCAAAGTTTAAATACATGAATAATAATCCAGCCATAATAAAATCATCTCTATTTCAAGCAAAACTAGCATGGTTAAAAGAAGATCTAAAAAATGCCTATAAAAAGAGAAATAATATCAAATTAACATTAAAAGTTTTACACATAGAGTTGGTGAATGAACTACACCCGGTTGAATGGGATTTATTTGACGACAAAGCTCGGACCTTCGCCTCTATTAAAGCCTACAAAAAACGTGAAATTATGAACAAAAAACTAAAAAACCTAAATCTTATCCAACATACAAATAAAAGTGACACAGTGAAAAATACCCATCAGTTCTTCGATCGAATTCAGAACCTCTCATCAGCTCAATTCCAACCAAATGAGTTGACCCTGTTATCTAAAGGTCTCAAATACAATTTAGAATATAGTAAAAATAACTTAATTAGTGCAGTGGAAAACGTTGCCGTGGACATTGAAACTGCGTTACATAATAAACCTGGCCCATCTCTATATAAAAGTGCAGAAACAATAAAAAAACTCATTCCTAATCTCAAAGCTTGTTCTAACCGTGAAACTTCCACTATGATAAATATTCGTAAAAAATTAAAAAATGAACAACTTATACTAACTAAAGCAGACAAAGGCAATACGGTTGTTATATTAAATAAAAGTGATTATAATTCTAAAGTGCAAGAATTTATTAATACGGACAAATTTGACATTCTACCTAAGGACCCTACAACCAAATTCCAGGAAAATATTAAAAGTGCTCTGAAATCATGTAAATCCGCAATCTTCCAAGACCATTCATACCAACAAGTAAAATTCTTAACAAAAAATCCAAAAGCTCCTAAATTATATGGGTTCTTAAAAATCCATAAAAAAGACAAACCAATTAGGCCAGTCGTATCATGTTGCAATTCCCCAAATTTTAAGTTAGCATCATTTATAACGAATGTTTTAAATAACTCTAAAGTTTTTGCTCCAAAATACACTCTTAGAAATTCCTTTGACTTGATTAATGAGCTTGAAAACTTACATATCCCTAATGGTGCAAAATTAGTCTCTTTCGATGTTGTTAATCTTTTCCCGAATATTCCCGTAGTCGAAAGTAAAAATATATTGTCTAAATTGTTACATAATTCAAATTTACCAAATAGTTTCTCTAAGGATTTATCTCACCTGTTTAATATGTGTCTTAACCAAAACTATTTTCAATACGATGAACGCTTTTATCAACAAAAAGAAGGACTGGCCATGGGGGCTCCGACATCGCCCCTCGTCGCAGATATATTCATGGACGATTTAGAGAATAATATTTTTAATTGTAAATCTCCATTACTAAAAAACGTACTTTTGTGGAAGAGGTACGTCGATGATGTGTTCTGTGTTTGGTTAGGAACCGAACGGCAACTCAATTCCTTCCTGTTATTAATAAACTCCTTCCATAAACAAATTAAATTCACCATAGAAATAGGAACCAATTCTACCTTAAACTTTTTAGATCTAACATTATCAATCATAAGTAATAAAATTGAATTCAAAATCTACCGCAAACCTACGTTCACTGATACAACCATTCACAATTCCTCTAACCACCCCCTCTCCCACAAACATTCAGCTTTCCATTCTATGGTACACAGATTGGTTACGGTCCCTTTATCAAATACTAACTTCACATTAGAATTATCTACGATTAAACAAATCGCAATAAATAACGGTTACGATCCAAATATAGTCGACAATATCCTAAATAAAAAATTAAAAAAATTATCCACAAACAAATTTTTATTCAACAGCCTCCCTCATAATAATAATATAGCAACTAATAATAATCAACCTTATCAATGGCGTAGAATCTTGTATATTAATAATTTTTCCCAAAAAAGCGTTAAAAATCTCCCACCAGAAATAAAACCAGCATTTTACACCAATAATAGTATAGGTAAGTTTCTAATGAACGCTAAGGACAAGGAACACATTCTAAGCCACTCGGGAATTTATTCACTCCAATGCAGTGATTGTCCCGCGTATTACATTGGCAAAACGGCACGTAACGTAAACACCCGTGTCAAAGAGCATCTTAGGTGTTTACACAGCAATGGTTTCTCTGAATTTGCAAACCACCTGATAGAAACCAACCATAATTTCGATAAAAACTCAGGCGTCACCCTTATTCATAAAAACACTATAGGTATCAGATTGGATAATTTAGAAGCCCTAGAATTAAGAAAAGCCAAAAATATTAATAGCAAGGTAATTAACAATCAAATAAATCTAAATAATAGTCCAATACTGAAGTTGTTCCCTATTGACAAAAAACATTCCCTTTCCTTACCCAATGCTCCATCTACACTTATCCCTACTTCCTCCTCCACTTGAGTAGTCCGGCCGATTTTGTTTTTAACCCATATGTATATTATCTATAACACATGTAACTTAATTTTAGTAGAGTTCTGTACTGCCCTGAAGAAGCTACGGTGGTAGCGAAACCCGGTCGGCATTAAGTACATAAAAAATAAAAAGTGGTGTTTACAAAGTTATTGTTTTATTTTAAATTATAATGTCACATCACAAAGTATCTGCTTCATATGAACAAATAAATCAATTTATTTCTTCAAGTTTCGCAAATTCACTTTGTGGCGTCATTATTAATTTAATGGAAACAAACAACTTTGTGTACACCACTATTTAATTAACAATATCGACATGTTTCAAAAACTTTGTTTTCTTCGTCAGGATTAAGTTAATAAAAAATAACAAAAGACAAACAAGTATAGACAAATTAGAACATAGACAAAATATTAGAAAGGAGAGGTGATTAATTACTTAAATATCATTAAAAACAATTCAAATATAAAAAATATTTTAGTTTGGGTAAAAAATTACATTTACATAATAAAAAATCTTTTAAAACAAAACAGGAAGTCTAAATAACAAAATATAATTTTATAAATATATTTATTAATACGAAAATTAATTTAAAAGATGTCTATTTTGAAAAAACGTTTGGTTATTTATAATATTTAATTTACTATTAACACTTTTCCAAATTTCTAAAATTTCTAAATTATCTAATTGTACACCCGTTGTGTTAGTGTGTAAAATTTTTTAACCTTTATTAATATCAAAATAATGACCTGTTCCTAAAATGTGTTTGGCAAATTCTGAATAATTATTATTATTTAAACATCTTAGATGTTCCTTAACTCTAATGTTAAAATTTCTAGAAGTCTTCCCAATGTAAAAGAAGTAACAATCATTACAAATTAATTTATAAACCCCAGATTTGTTCAAAAAACCACCTTTGTCCTTGTTTTTAATATATATTTTTTTAATTTGCTATTGGTGTAAAAGGCTGGTTGGATATTATCTGGCATGTTTACAACTACACAAAGTTATTTGTTTTCACTAAATTAAATCAATTTACTTGAAAAATAATAAGATTTGTCAAACAGCCCCATTTTAATCATATTTCTCTTATCCACATCAACTTTTACTCCCTCTCTCTCTTATTAGACTTACGTTTATCCACAAAGTGTTTGCCTCACATGTAAAAGTTATATTTTTTATTTTTTTGCACGAGGAGCAGTGAGATTTATTATGTCGAAGGTAAAGAGTTCAACGAACCCATACAAAAAAACATGATGAAATGAGATTGTAGGACTTAATGTTTATAGGTAATTATTAAAAACCAATTGATTAATTCAAACTCAAGCCAAATCAGCCTGAAATAAAAACAATTTTTAGACATTTTCAAAAAAAAATGTAATCAATCAACACTAACTTTCATATTTCCAGAATTAATTTTCGGCCCTCCTTGTCTTCGACATTGTAATCACCAGAAACTAGGAGAGTGGTTGATTTGATAATATTGGTAGGCATGTGTGGAGTTAAAATCGCTCTGCCGAAAAGGATGAGAAGTAAAACTGTTTTTATTTTGAAGTGTAGGCACTTGTGGGTTATAAAATAACACATTAATATATTACTTCTTCAAACTTTGCAAATACGCTTTGTGGCGTCATTATTGATTTAATGAAAACAAATAACTTTGTATACACCACTATATAATTAACAATATCGACATGTTTCAAAAACTATGTTTTCTTCGTCAGGATAATAAATGAATATAAAATAACAAAAGACATAAAAAATAAACAAATTATATTTTTCATTAAAACAATAATATATAACAAAAAATAATCTTTAACTCTTTTTTGTTTTGTTGTATAGGCTCGTTAGGTTGTGTGTCACTCAATAGTCATTCACGATATCGAGATTGTTGTAAGACTGGTAGAGTGGAAACCGGGATGTGGCTTTTTAGATCTGTTCTCTAAATTTAACCGAAGCCGAATAAAGGAATGTGTTGATAATTAAAGGTATTCTCTTACCAGGACGATGCTATTAGAATCTTGAAAAAGACGTCTACAAAAATGTTTTTTTTTTTATCGCAATTCCTGATAATGTAAGCGATGTATTATATCGTCTTTTTTCAGTATATTTAACGATTCATGTTTCATTTTGAATGGTATTTATTTTTCTCTAAAGACGGCCTCCGTAACTAAATGGTCCATGCATTTGACTTTGAGACATGAGGTAACAGTTTATTGCCATCGCATCGCAATAACGTACACCGATATCGTTTTTTT
This sequence comes from Glyphotaelius pellucidus, assembly GCA_936435175.1. Lineage (NCBI taxonomy): Eukaryota > Metazoa > Arthropoda > Insecta > Trichoptera > Limnephilidae > Glyphotaelius > Glyphotaelius pellucidus. Next base: position 28,183,140 of record OW386547.1, read on the forward strand.
TATTCATTTCACAAATGCGTTCTGTCAGTCTGGATTTTGTGAAAATGACTGATAAATTCCATAGAATTTAGAAAAAAAATGTCTGAAAACCTTTCGTCAGGTAATTTTTGATATTGATTTGCGCTCCTAAGATGTATTCATCGCTTTGAGCTTTTTAAAATATTTAGAGAATTTGAAGAACACTAAATTTGCAAAGAGCTTTTATATATTTATTCATCTATTTAGTACTTGTTTAAAATAGACATACGCTACACATTTTTTTCATATTTCACTAGTTTCATATCGAAAAGTGGTAGAAGTATCGCCCTTGTACAAAACAACCAGTTACAATGAATTGCCTGAAATTATTAAATACTTGCTAACAATGTAAACTGCCACATATATCTCAATTTTCCATTTCCACTCATCCTTCAGCTTTACAAGACACCCATTTGGGGGTGTCGTGGTCCCATTGGCAGTTGGGTCTTATGTTCGGTATTCGCAGACCAGCCATAAAATCAAGCCATACATTTTTGACTACGACTACATCCTTCTTTTATCAAACTTTTTCTGAGTTTTACTTCCACAAATTTAATACGAAGTAATCTATCTGAAAGACTACTACCTATCATCAAAAGGACTTAACATTTTTGATAATTGTAAACGGAAGTGGCCCACTTTGTTATTTCCAAAATGGCACATTTAACTTTCAAATAACATCCCAGGTGAGAAAGCGTCAAAAACGAAATTTAAAAAATTTTGAATTTCTCAGTTTCAAAAACATAAATACAATTTCCCAACACATTTTCCGAGATTTTTTTCCAATTAACAATTTTCCAGGAAGAAATTGTTCAAACGTTTAAAACCCATCTTCCACCTAAAATTTCCTCTTTTCCAATTTTTCTGGAAAAAATTTTTTTCGAAAAAAATTTAATGTCCCAACTTCATATAATATCGGATGTATATCAGATATCTAAAAAAAAAATTCCCAACCAATTTTCCGATTTTTCCGTAAGAAATTTTTTCAGAAAAATTAAATTTCTTTTCCCAGGATCAAAAAACCTGAAAAGTTTCCAAACTTTAAATAAGAAAATTAAAAATACAAAAGTCTAACTAAACATAACGTTTTCCAAAAAGAAAATAATGGATCGCCCGATATTATTTCTCTAAGGAAACAGCCATTTTTGAATCAGTCGTTTTGGCTTTTACAAAATTCAAAAATTTGAGCGGTACCTGTAAACAACAAAATGTATCTGAAATGAATATTTTATTTTATGAATGGTAATCTTGAAATTTTTGAACTGATTTGCTAAAAAGTTGCTGCAGGAGAGGATTGGAGGGAGAAACTTTAATTTTATAACAATTATTCGGCGGCGTTCATTAATTTCTGTCGACGTTTTTTTTGGCAGTACATTTCTTACTGGGAATTTGTTACTTAATAGAAATGAGTTTTCTTTCGTCCAGCGAATTTCAAAAGAACAAAGTTGTACGACATACATATACTAGTATCGCCCTTGAGGTGATTTCTCATAAAAGCGGCGCAGGCATTCAAAAATCGATTTTTTGGATAAAAAAATGAATATGTGTATATGACAAATTAAATTTTGGACACGTTCTAATAACACAAGCCAACAGTGAAAAAACTTTTTTGATAATTTTGACTAATTCCTGCGTAATTTGGTGTCCTGATTACGAAAAAAATTATAAAACACGTCGTATCACCCACCAATTTTTCACATTTCACTATTAGGTATGCTTGATGAGCCTTTAAGTCCACTTTTTGCACAACCATCTTGACTGTTTTCCGGAAAATTTAGGTGATGTGAGTGAAGAGCAAGGGAAACGGTTTCATCAGGACCTAAAAGAGATGGAGAAACGATACCAGGGACGGTGGAATATCAAAATGATGGGTGATTACTGTTGGTCACTTCACAGAGAACAACAAAACGCAACACATCGGTGAAAAAGCTACGCAAGAAAGATAATAAAATAAGCATGTAATATTCAAATTTAAGTAATTAAACATGATTCAGTAATTCAGCAAAATATAACCAATTTTAAAAACTTTTAATTTTTTAATTTTTATACGTCAAATTTTCCGTATTTTTTTTAATATTAAATCGATATTGTGCAAGAATGTTGAAATATTAAATCAATATTGTGAAAAAATGGTGGGTGATAAAAAAAAACTGCTATGAAATACGGTTTCAGCATTCAAAATTACATAAGATTTTGGTAAATTTGTTTAAAAAGTTTTCACAAACATTTTTTTTGTTGGCCTGTGTAATTATTGTTGTCCATACAAAGGGGCAACACCCTTTATCGGGGAACTTTACTAACCAAAGAGCCGCCTGCAGGGCCTATCACCAAATTTATGAAATTATTAATAATAATCTGCTAGTTAATGTTATTAAATTATCTTCATTATTTACTTACCATTATTGAAGGAGGTTTTTAGTGGTGAGGCTGTTTTGTTCTAAAACCACGCGGATCTTTTGTGGCGTTATCGTAATCGTGAAATAAATTACAATGAACCGCTAATTTTGATGAATTCGAGTTAATTTCGTTTGACGTTAACGATCGTTTGTGCGTATGACGTGAAGTGTGAAGTCTTACGACGGTGTAAATAAATTTAATTAATATAATCCGTGCGTGTGCGATACAACAAAGGTCACAAACAATTCACATTAAAAAGTCAGTTTTTCCATTAAAAACCTGGCGAAACCAATGTTAACCTAAACATGTGATTGGTTATTTTACATTACATTTAATTATTTTTGCTTCTTAAAGCTTAAACATTTCCCCTTTGTCACACAGCATAATGGAATTCACAAGTTACTTATCGATATGCCAAGATGCAAAATAAATAATCATTGTATTATAAAGATGCAATATAAATAATCATTGTAAATAATCGTGTTATCCTGAGAGGTTAGTGAGTTACCCCACAAACGATATTTTTTTAATGAAACTGCTTAGGTTTTTTAGAAATATAAAAAAATGCTATTTTAGCCGATTCGTCAGAGATTTTGAATACTCTTATAGGCAAAGGGAAAGTTAAAAACATTTTTCGAGATTGTTTTTATGTATTTTATTTTTCCACAAAAAATAATGTTTCCCATTACTTTTTGTTGAATGGTATAACAAAAACTCTCCTTTTATTGCGAACAAAAACGTTCAAACATTTTAAGGGGTTATAAGTTATAATTAATAAAGGTGGATGTTTTATGTTAGTCATGGGAAATGGAAGGAATGCGAGAAAGAAAAATACACGAAAAAACCTTTTACGAGGCGAGTGAGGCCTTCTTGGCTACAAAAGCATCCTTTTGGAATGATAAAGTATCCTGCCAAAAGGATATATATAATAATATTACGTACTTAGGGAATGAATATTGTTTTAGTTGTGTTGGAAATCATATCAATCTGATAAAGACAACATTGGGTTCTTCATAATATTATGGTACCTAAAATCATTGAAACGTTTTGAATAAATTTACACTCTGTATTTATTAAATTTTGTAATAAATAACATTATGTGGTAACAGGAGGCTCCATAAAAAATCTTGTTAAAAATTTTGTTGTTTCGTTTTGTATTTTAAAACAGATAAGAATGGATATGAAATTGAATCACAAAAATTGTATTACATATTGTTTAGTATTGAAACAGCTTTGGGACTTCTCCTTATATCCCAAGGTTTTATTCATGTATTTTCATCTCCCATTGTCCCTCTCCTTCCCCCATAAAGCCGTACTTGGGAAGCAGAATAAAAAAAAGCAGATTAAAAACTATCAACCTCCGCCAGTTATAACGTGTTACATACATAAGGATTAGAATACCAACAACAACATCATCATTTGAAACATCGCCAGTTGAAATATTGTCGCGATAGTGACCACACCAGGGGATAGTGACCACAGCACGGTGAAATCGCTAACTTTACAATATCGGATCATTAGGAGTAACTTCCGATGATTTTATATCGATATCCCTAGCACAGTTTCACTGTTGATAGCCGAACCGATATTGATGGGGAAAAAAATAGAAATTGAGATACGCTGGCAACACTGGCAGATCTGTCCATAAATTCACACTCAGAAACATCAATTGCTAGTCAAATACGTAAAATTATGAATAATTTGGCAATTTTGAATTGAAATCAAGCTTAAGGCAGTCCGCATTTACTTTTTGACACTACACGGGAGTTAGTTAATCATTTCTTTAGTCATATTTCCGCCACTTAAGTTTATCAAAATTCGAACGGATTACCTAATTTAGTCTTAGTTGAATAATAAAGACTATGGATCGTGTATATGACTAATTTTAATACAAAAATTTCATTTGTTCAATACGTTCATTAAATAAGCCAGTAATGTTGATTAAAAAACGACATAATTCAAATAAATGCATATATTGAAGCTAATTGAAACTTATCTGATACTATCGAATCCGTTCGACAATTTTTCAATCGGTTGGATTTTTTCTTACCAATTGTTGACCGTGATTGCAAATTTTGCTAACTGACCATAGATGAAGGACTTGGGCAATATCATGATATAGGGTTATATCGATCGACCATGCTAGGTACCCAGTTACTGAAACTCTTGCAAAATCGTTCTCATATACATTTTAAATGATATTTTTAATGTTAACCACCAGGTGTAACTATGCCTTAAGTTACCAGGAGATGAAAAAACAAAATCATGAAATATATGAAGGTGAGGCTTTCTCCCTTTTTCTTTCTTTTTCCCAATGATAAAAAATGCGATCAAATGTTCTTTGTTTTTTACGTATTTCACAGGCCACTTAGTTGCCAATGGGGCACTAGACACATCTCCATTTTTGGAAGGAGTGGGAGATTTGGAGATTTAATGGAGATTTTCTTAAAAAGTATGATTAAAAGACTGAAAAGCTTCGATTAATTAAACTATGGATAACAACTCAGTTTAACTTATCCATTGTGAGATATCGTAAGAATGATAGTAATATTTAGTGACAAAATAATCAAATGATTTAAACAAAATGCTAAAACGCGACATATTTTAGCAGGTAGAAACTTTTGCACTATTTACAAGCCAAAAAAACTATTAAAAAAAATGATGAAAGAAAAAATTTCGGTATCAAAATGTTTGTTAATTCTGGATAATTTCTTTCTTTCGGTATTACTTGCCAGGGGCATTTGCACACAAATTATATAAATTGTCTCACTGTGATGTAATCATAATGACTGAAATTTATTGTGCGTACGTCGAGTTGTGATTTTTCGTAACCCACGCTCTTCGCTTCAGTCACTTCATACATCGTCTCTTACATACCCTTCTGTTACTTTGACTCTTGGCATGACCCAACTCAAGTTTTTGCTTCAATTCATGGTGGTATGACTTCCTCGGGGGTCTCCAACTTCTTCTACATATCTCTTTTCTTTGTTCATCTACTCTACCTGCCCAAACCATCTCAACGTCCTTTTCTTTATCTTACGAATTTTTTCTTAAATCAGTCTTATATTTTTGCAGATCTCAACATTTTTCTCACGGTCATACATACGCTGCATATCCGCCTCATGGACTTTATTTCTGTAGCATTCAGTCTATTTTCATCATTCCCCTGCCAGTTTCATGCCTCGCTATCACGCTTTGGAGTTGGTATCACTACACCATCGTGGAATGCTAGCTTCATTTAAAATTCTAAATCGTTTTGAATGTTTCGTACCCCACTCGACCATAATTAAATATTTTTTTGAATACTATAACACCATCCATTTCACAAACCTACCTTCACAAACCTATCGTTAAAATCCTTGTATAAAATGATAAATCAGTGACTTTTTTGGGGGTTTGTTGATTGGAGTGGCTTTAGAACAGAGTTCCCTATGTTATCTTTGCTCCCCTCGGAGGGTTGGTATAATTCCGTGATGCCCCGAGCAAATAAGGGTGTGTTCGCAATTATCATGGGAAGATGTGTCTAACGTAATTTTGTGAAATATCCCTAGACCGCTGTAATAATATTATATTTAAGCTTAGTTGACTATATCATGTTGTTTATGGGTAAACACGTTTGTTTTCCACGGGCCGGGTTCATTATTAAGAATAAAAACGAACTGGAATGATCAATTTGGGATTTTTTAACACTGGAAAAACCGGGATATAATCGATGTGTATAGATCACCACCGTCATTGTGACGTCATCAAACGTGAGTGAGCATTAATGCATTTTTTTTTAAAGATTTATAATAACGGACAAAAATTACTTGATGTAATTGTGTATTTTATTCAATTGAATGAAAATTTTAAAAAAATATCGAGGTATACTATAATTACATTTAAGAATACAAATAAAGTAAAAAGATTATGAAAACATTATTGGTAAATAATAAGAAAACGAAATAAAAATAAAAGACAAACCGATATCGATCATCCAGTTGATTAGTCAGACATCTCAAAATACTAAGTTTTCTGATAATGAGGAAAGCAATTTTATAAATCGAATATTTTTTACACGTGTCTGCATTTTACATATTAAATTTTTATTAATTTTATAACAGCAAACAGACAGATAACCTCAACACAAACCTAAACATAAACATTCATAAAGACTGTTTATACGTGAATCAATAAATTCCTTCCAAAATTAAATGAAACACAAAAAAATAAATACCTTGAAATAATTATTGACCAAAACTTAAATTGAAACTCCCAAGTGGAAAATGTGAGCAACAAATTTAAAAAAAACTAACATACTTTTTCAAAACAATAAGAAACATTTTAGGTAAAGGAGAGCTATTTAAAATTTATCATGCATTAGCCCAATCTCATCTACAATATGGTCTTATCGGATGGGGAAGCTCGTGTGATTCCATTTTAAACCAGTCCTCATATCATAATGGGCAATTTTGAAAATTATACTTAGAGTCCCCATGAGATTTTTTACAGACTACGTTTTTAAGGCACTGAATTTAATGTCACTAAAACAATTACATGCAAAAGATATTCTAATATACGTATATAAATTAAGATACGGATTATGGACATGGGAAGGAAGAACATAGAAACAATTTTGCAGCCAAATAAAGATTAATGCTTGTATTGTGCTTTCTTTTAGATATAACCTTATAATTTTCCTCTTGTAATATTTTAAAATAGTTATTAAATTAAAATTCAAAGACAAAAACATGTACAATGTGACCTTAGAACGATATACCCCAGTAAGGACATATTCTTTTCTAAAACAATGTAAAAAAAATAAATAAAAAAATGTGAAAGTGAGTGGGTTCGTTCGTTACGCATGTTACGCCTAAACCACTAAACCAATTTAAAAATTCTTCTATCAATAGAGAGCTACATTATCAACGAGTAACACAATGTGTACATAATGGTAAGCTCTGACGTTATGAAATTCTTATAATTGAAAATGTGTGTATTTTATTATTGTAGAAAGCACTCACTTTGTGGTTTGGCATATTTAATAAAATAAAATACTTTTTTGTTTAAAACCACGAGATTTATTAATTTATGAACCGACCGGTTTCACTTTAATCAAGCATCTTCAGGGTACAAATTAATACTGTATTAATTTGTACCCTGAAGATGCTTGATTAAAGCGAAATCGGTTGGTCCATAAATTAATAAATCTCGTGTGTATTTTATTTATTTTAGCGGCAGGGAGGAAAGGCAGGGGGAAGCTGGGGTTCGCAGAGAGGATGAGACGAGGGAGGAGGAAGGCGGAGAAGGTGGAAAGAAACGGGAAAATGACATTATGTATTGCTATGCTACAGTAATTTTCCCCAAATATCATGCGAACGAAGCCGCGAGGCTAAAATTACACCGGTAGGCCTAAACGGTCCTGTCCATCAGTATGATATTTTGAAAAATCCTACTAGTAAACAAGAAAACACATTTTTTTGTTTATTTCACTACAACTTTTTCTGCATCATAATCGATTTGGTGGTGTTAATGATTTATCTGAGAATTATTCAAGATAAATAAAAAGGTACACTTTTACATACAACTGCAAAACTCAACTATAATTTGATTTTTCGTAGATGTTTGACTAATCAACTGGACGATCGATATAAAAATTTGAGTATTTATTTGTATTTAAAGTATTTGTCAACACAGAAATATAATTACGTTACGAAGAAAATAAATAATATTTGTGTTCAATAGGCAATCCTTAGGCAAATATTTTATAAATGCTTTCAGGTTCACCAATCCTACAATTACAGCCTATCCCTATGTTATTCCGAATTATAACGCTTTCATTGATATGATTTCTTAGCATTCCTCATTTTCACTTCAGTCACACACTGTTCTGATCTCACATCTATTGCATTCAGTGTGTCAAACCTTTGCCAATTTTACGCCTCACATCCATAAATAATAATCAGTGACTGCTATATTATATTATAATAAATTCATTCCTCCATTAATGGTACAACTTGCGTTCACCCACGTAACTACACCATTTACAGATCTGTTAATTATTGTAATCAACCCAAATACTTGAAAAATACCCTCGACTCTGTGCAGAAACGGGCGGTCCGTTTGATAGATTCTTCCACCTAAATGAACGGATTGCAATCTTTAGAGCACAGGCGTCGGTGGGAATGCTATGCCTGTTCTACCGGTATTTCAATGGAAGATGCTCTGAGGAAATAGCGTCATTGATCTCTTCGGCACCGGTGCATAATCGGGAGACACGCCAAATACGCGCCCAACATATGTACACGGTTGACATTAGTTACATGAGAACGGATCGTTTTTTCAACTCGTTCTTGTGTTTAACAGCTCGGCTATGGAACGATTTGCCGGCCTCTGCGTTTCCTCCCTCCTACAACATGGATCTCTTCAAGACCAATGTTCATTTCTTCCTCTCCTCAAAAAGACCCTCCACACAGCATCCCAGATGACATAGGCCCTGAAGGAAATTATTTTCCTCAAGGCCTCCTGTGTGGAGTTAATGTAAAAAAAACCCCGATGCATCATCAAATCATTCATAAGTCTATTTATTACGGGCTTAAAAGTTTTAAGCCAGCTACCAGATTTTCAAAAGAAAAAAATATTTTTCGTGTTTGTGGAACACATCCCTACATTTTATGGGCTACCTACAATTATAATATTAAAAAAAAAAAAATGAAATTATGAAGGACTTTATTCACTTAAACACCGCCTTGATTTTTCCTTTGTTTGCGCGAGATCTGACATATCTGGAGAACGCCGACATATCCCACATCAAATGAGTACGCAGAATATCAGCCCTTGGCTTTGGAGATCTCGGTTTAATCGGCACTCGGTTTGTAGCGGGAGGGGAAGCGTTGGGCTTAGGCGGGAAGGAATGAGGTTGGGCGGGGATATGTGGGAATACGACGCTTTCCAAAAGATTCTACTCTACTGTACTGCCACTTCTTATGCTTCCGGAATCTTGCGAGCTTTAGTGTGATAAAAGCACACGCGAGACAAAGCCCAGCTCCACACAAATAAAAACATCAAGTGTCTGTAAGAGTGATGACTTATTTGAAAGGTTTATTTCTGATGGGAGAGATTACATAATTGTTGTATTTGATTTATGAAAATGTATCTTAAACTGAAATAATAACTCCCATTAAGAAAACAGTGACGACATTCTCCGTTGGAAAAAGTAAAAGGTTTGATTATGATTTTGGTTTGAAGATGAATACAACTAGAGAAATGAAAGTTGTTTTGGAAATAATTATTTGAAGGTTTATGTCAATCAACTGCAATTTGGAAAAATAGGAGAAATTCGATTACGAGGGAAATATTTACGTTAAAAAATATATGTACAACCCTGTTTGAAAAACTGAACACTTGTAATAAACCATTTTTATATTTATGAATATTCTAGTAGGTGGGTCAGATATATTATTTTTACGGCTCTATAATACTATATTTAACTCCTACGCAAATCTCTTACACCATTCGTTTCCTTATTACATTGTTTAATGGAAATGGAAATGGAAAAATAAATTGCCAAAAAAAAAAACATTTTCTACTTTGTTATTATTTCACAACCCACGTCTTAATTTATTACGTTTCTTCGAATGACTTTCTTAGACAAAATTACTTTTTTTCTTAATTTTCTCATTTCAAGAAAACTTAAAAAAAACATAAGAACATTGTGTGGATTTTTGTTAAAAGAAATCAAAATATTAGCTCATTGTATGAGAAATATATTTTGAAATACAAACTTCTTCCTGGTGGTTGAAATGTCTGAATGAATTTTGATGAATTTATTTCTAAAAAAAATCCCTTCGTTTGCAAGATTTCATCAAAAAAAATACTTATTTTGTACCACTGCCAACTTACGTGGTTGAACGTAGTTCGGGGGGAATGCGACACATAAGATAAGAACGGAACGTCGAACAAACGTCCATGTAAAAGATAAATGGTGATGTCGGGACAAATTTAGGTTAGTGCCGTAAATGCTGACATGATCAAATTAGACTTATGAATAAGTTTGCCGTGGAAGGTTCTTGGAGAGAGGAGACAAATTAAACCAGGACCAAAAATAACTACACTATTCTCAATAAATGTATACATCTTGACTTCATAAATGGTATGAACTGTTTTGTTATGGTGTGATTTCGATTAATTTTCCACTGAGAAACAAAATGAGTAATAAATAAATAACCTTTTTATTAAGTCCTTGGGTCAGAAAATTTAATGTCGTATTTATTGCACAACTATCGAAATATATGCAAAAATGTATCTATTTTGGGATTAAATAAAAGTATCGTGATCAAAGTCATCTTTCGGTGAGGGGGTTACTTATTACAACGATAGGCCAATCCCAAAAAAATATGTTAAAAAAATGCAAGTACTCAAGAAATGATGTATTATAACAATAGATAATGATATGCTCTTCAATATAATTGATACGAAACTTTAATATTCGTTAAATTTATAAAATGTATAATTTATACATTATTTATAAAATGAAAAAGAGTAAAGTCAAATTTATCTAAAAAAAAAATTAACAACCATAATTATATAAAATCAAAATGTTATAACTTCATTTCATGCCATATTAAAAGTTAACCTCACAACATCCTTATACCTACTTAAGTTTATATTTTTTGTACATTCTATGTAAAATTATCTTATAATAATGAAATAACTCCTACGTCAAGCTAAAGAGCTAGCACTCTTAATTGGCGTAGATATTCATTTAAATATGTGTGTTCACTATTTTGTTTGCGCGAATATTATGTTCAATGCTGTAACAATGTTGTAAATGAACAATAAAAAAATAATAAAAAAGTATCTAAAACTTGTCAAAAAAAAAAAAACTCCACAAACACAATCATAAATATTTTAAAAATGATCAAGAACCAATTAATTCGGAAAATTTTAACTTCATTGTATCCACATTGCTCCAAAAAAATATACTGAAACGAAGTGAATAGTTTCTGAGCGGTTACGAGAATTATGCAGATATCCGCGATGATCACTCTCCCCCCTTTTTCAAAAGTCGGTCCGTTTTACGGTGCCGAGATAATAAAATAAGCTAACACGTGATAACAGAAAATTCATTGGAAAGAAATATGAGATATCTAAACCCAGTTTCGTGGGTATAAAAATAAACTATTTATATAGAACATTTTTCAATCAGATTGTAGAACTTTACTTGAGTTATTATTTATTTGGTTTCTTTTAGTTGTTGTCAGTAAAATATATGTTTTCTTTCCAAAGACTATCTCGAGAAACTCTAATTAAGATAAAACTACAAATTATTAGAATATTCGTTACCTCCGACATGCCTGAGACCTAATCAATTAACTTTTTAACTGAAAGTTTCGCTAGAGAGAACGTGTAAGATTGTAGTTTGCCTGATTTATTGGAATTCAATACCCTCATAAATAAATAAAAATATATTTCAGCAAGGTACTAATAAAATAGATTGTAAATTGCACTCGTTATGATATGAATGTAAGTGGTTAACTTCATTAATAAAAATTCTTACCAGTTTTCAAACACACTTCTTACAAATTATTTAAAACAGTAGAATTTAAAAAATATATATTTTATGCGTAAATATAATAAAAGTGTTTAAGTTTTTTTACATAATTATAATAAAATAATCCATTCTGGGTGCTACTTTAACCAATGATTCCTAACTTTGTTTGGAGCAAAAATGTAAATAAAAATGAACGAAGAAGGAGTGTAGGGATGAGGGGTTTCGCGGGAGGGAGATCAAAGGGGGAAGGAATACGGGGAAGCTGGAAGGAAAATGCGGGAGGGTGGAAGGTAACAGGGGAGAGGGAAAAGGGGAAGGTGGAGAAAGTGGAATAGGAGCGTGGAGGGGAAAGGAACGCGGGAGGGGAACGTGGGCGGAAACGGAGACGCATGAGAAATGACCTGCAGAGGAGGGGTGAGGCACGAGGAACGGGCAGAGGAAAGAATTGCAAAGGACACACAGTAGCGATAGGGGATAGCAGGGAGTAAATTTGGACAATCCATGGACAGCCGTATGTGGCTCACTCACCA